>QJPP01001051.1:0-647217 GCA_003996215.1 Jaltomata sinuosa | reverse complement strand
GGGAAACTGGATTAACGACGAGGATTCGAGACTACTAACTCTCGTCTTATGATTAATGTTGTAACTAGATTAATCTACTTGATGTTTAGGATTGAAATATAAAAGCATACCTTTTCAAGTTCGAGAGAATTGAAAAGTAAATTCGTCTATTTGGTTGAGAAACGTTTAGACGATACCGTTAATTCAATCACATCGTGATACGCATATAGAAAGAACCCGGTTAAGCTTAGGATCGACATCGTTACCAATGCCATGGTAAACACTTCCCTAGTTCTCTCTCATCTTGATTACATTATTGTTCGTTTTGTTTACACATTGTTCACACAAATCCCCCCCTTTATTTACCGGAAAATATCGACCATTAGTCATCTAATTCACTAAAGACTTAACTTTCACCATATTCTCTGTGGGATCGACCCCAACCTTTGTTGGGTTCTATATTTGACAACGATCGCTTACGCTTCTTAATTGGAGTGGTACTTTGAGCGTTATCATACATGACCATAAACACCCGGGTACTCAGACTTCCCCGAATTTCCATTGAGAAAATCAACAAGCAAGAAAAGAACTCAATGACTTCCCTTAAGATGGACGTTACCCCGTCTATCATCAGGAACGTCAAGCCCTTACTTGCAACAAGGGTAACCAACAAATTTAGCATAATTAAACCCTCCCCGCACAAGATCCTACACCCAAAGATAATTTTCAATAACGAATCATGGGCATACAAGTAGCAAAATTCAGCCCTGTCAATCAATTTTTAGCAAAACCTTATGACAAATGATTATTTTCCCTTAAGAAAGACATCACTCATTCTATCATAGGGCCAAACCATGCATCAATCACAAGTAGGTTACTCATAATTCACCCCAAACACAGATTTCAATGCTAAAAATCACTATCAATCAACATGCATTACCAAAATTCAATTTCTACCAAGTTTATACTAAGCATAATTCTCAACACAATTCAAAATTGGGGACACAAAATTTTTGGATGTCACCAAAAATCAACATGGCAATTCTATTAAGCATGCTTCACAAAATGAGTTCCCAATCAACATACAAACAAGTATTTAACGTCAGAGAATTTACCACAAGTGAAGAGTAAATAGAGAGAAGTAAAAACTAAAGCTTTTGGGGAGCAACAATGGTGACCACGACTTGCCCGGAGAAATGACCAACGAAGATGGGTGGTGCAGCGATGGGGAATTATGGGTGAGAAGAAGAGAAGATTTTGGGAAAGTGTGAAGGATTTGTGGGAGGTTTTGGGAGAGAATGTGAGAGGTTTTGGGAGAAAATATGGAGGAAGTGGAGGAGGGTGACAAATTTAAAGTGGAGAAGAAGAAGAAAGTTGGGTAGGTCAGTCTCTGGGTCTGGTTGGTCAATGGGTTAGGTCAATAAAAATTCAAATTTACCTTTCGTGCGCCATGACGTGCGATTCGCACTAGCCATAGTGCGGACTGCATGTCATTTTGCACATCACCTTTTTCTCCCCTGGGTTTGCCCAGGCTTCTGGTTTGCCATGGAATAGAGGTGCGATGCACACTTGAGCTTGTGCAGACCACACGGCCCAGCGCACAACACCTCAAATTTTTCAACTTCCTTCCAGGCACTCTTTTTTGGCGTGCGGTGAACTATGCAAAACACATAATTGCTTGTACGGTCTGCACAGTCTTTTGCACAGCCTATTTTTGCCCTGTTTTTAATTGTCCATTTTTTCCTGCTCCTTGTATCCCTAAAACACACCAAAAACAACAAAAGGTAACCAAAAACAAAGTAAATAAACTTGGGTTTCCTCCTAAACAACGCTTGATTTAACATCGCGGCTCGATGAAAGTACCTCAACCTCAGTTGTTGTTGGATAACATGCCAATCTAGTTGGCGTGGCCCCATCCCAGCAAGGGGAATTACTCCATCAGCAACGTAGAAATATACTCTTATTGCCCGAGCGGCAAAATCTCAATTGTTGGCGCATTGCCTAATTTACTCTTCTCAAGGGTATCATCAATTTTGCCCTACAATCCTATCATCGATATTACCCTCAAGTCATTCGAAGGCCTTGTGGGTTGGCATACATTGAAAGTCACTACTTCATCTCCCACTCGGAATTTGAGTTCCCCAAGTTTGACATAAACAAGGGCCCTCCCCGTAGCCAATAGTGGTCACCCCAAGATGATAGGCACCTCTATATCTACCTCACAATCAAGAATGACAAAATCTGCCGGGAGGATAAGCTTATCAACTTTTACCCGTATGTCAAATAGGATTCCTATCAGGCGCTTGATAGACCGATCAGCCATGAGCAATCACATAGATGTAGTCTTGGGCGCACCCAATCCTAGCTTCTTGAAGATCACTAGGGGCATCAAGTTGATGCTTTCCCTAAGTCACATAAGGCCTTGCGGAATACAAACATCCTGATAGTATAGAGTATGGTAAATGCATCCAAATATTCTCTCTTAGTAGCCACATTGCTAGTCATCACAGTGATACAACTATGTGAGATCTCAATGTTGCCCACATCAACAACCTTATTCTTTTTAAGCAATTCCTTCATAAATTTGGAGTACCTCGGCATTTGCATCAACGCTTTAACTAAAGGAATGTTTATTGAGAGTTTGCTAAACATCTCAACAAACTTGCTAAACTTCTGCTCCTCTTTCTTCTTGTTAAGACTTTGTGGATACGGAGGAGGTCCCTTGGGAAGTGTGGTCGACATACTTTGCACAAGAGAGGGATTCTCTTCAACATCGATGGTTACCTGGAGAGGAGGTTCAACTTCCTCCTTCTCATCATCAATTCCAACATTTGCCGAGGTGTTGGATGCACCAAGCTTCAGCCCTATCCCTAGGTCTCCAACAACACTTTCATGTACAATCTCTTAATTCTTGCCACTTGGCTCCACGACAGTTTCAACAATAGGCTCAATTGGTTTCAAAATCGGCTGTGCAATGGGTTCCCTTATTGCACTGCTTGTTCATCCACTTCTAGTCAATAGCCATAATATGCCCATCATTTTTATGATTCGTTGTGGTGTTACTGGAGAGTGACACCTTCATCCCCAGACTCATTTGAAATGGAGAGATGATCTATTTGGGTCTCAAGATGTTTGATTAAGGTCGAAGTAGAGTTGACGGTTTGATAAAGTGTTGAAACTTCACTTTTAAGCTTGTTCACCCTGGCATTTGTCGTATCCACCTTTTTGAGAACCAAGGACAACATGTACTCTACCTTAGATTGCCTAGAGTTTCTTGTGGCCAGTTGGTAGAGAGAATCTGCTTTGTTTGGGGGTATATAGGGGCTCCGATGATTGTATCTATCACCATACTTATCCAACCTTGATTCTCTTCCCTTGGGAGATAATACCCAGGATGTGAACCCGCCGACACAAAGCACAATTTACCATCTACAATTGTCATCAACTCATTATCTCTGGCTTTTATCTCTGGCATATTCACAGCATTCATGCCTTTAGCACCCATCATATGCTTTTCCAAGAGATCAATTTGGGTCATCATCCTAGCCATGGTCTCATCTTGAATCTCACCTCTATTTCTAATCTCATTTGTTAGGATGGATGAGGCTACTCCCGAGGTTGGCGCATCCGCTTCTCTTGTATACCATGCTTGGTTGGTCTTGGTCATTTGATCTAAGAAAGCCGAGACAGTGGGAAATTTCAAGTCAATAAAGGTGCCACCTCCAAGGTTGATAGCCATTGACTTATTCATAGAGTTAAATGACCGATAGAAGCTTTGGAGTAATACGTTGTCCTATAACTCATGGTTCAGACACAAGACAAGCTTCTTTTTTAACCTTAACCAAACCTCATATAGAGGCTCATCCGGGAGTTGCCTAAAATTGGTGATCTCATCTCTTAGCTGCATCATTCGATATAGAGGAAAGAATCTCGATGTAAATGCCTTAACCAACTCGGCCCAAGATATGATAGATCCATCCAACAATTCTTCAAACCACGCTGTGGCTTCCCCTAAAAAGGGGACTAGGCGTAATCGGATAGATTCTTAAGAGATATTTTCAAATATAAATGGTTGGCAAATCTCTACAAATTTCCAAATATGCCGGTTGGCGTCTTCATGTGCTGCTCCACCAAACATGCCCTTCATTTGGATCAAGTGGAGCATGGTGCTAGTAATATGAAAGACAACATTTTCCACTGTGGGGGGTAGGTGGATTGCACCCACACCCCCTTGCATCACAGGCTCAGCAGCATTTGCATCCATGAAGTCGTCAATGCTCTCGTTATCGTCTGCCTCACTCATAGGCTAGCCTGCTCAATCACAATACAAATAAAAAACAAAAGTAAAAGAAACAAGCACTCTCTAAGTGATTTCAAATCTATAATAAAAAATAGCTATCAAATCAAGTCCCCAGCAACGATACCATTTTTTATAAACGCTCAAACATACTCTCCAAAGATGGAGGTAATGGCAATCGTCAAGCAAAAAACATTTATAATACCCAACAAGTGTCAGGGTCATACCCACAGAGACTTGGCGATAGCACAATGATGATTGTATTGAAATGACTTCACTAAGAGAGTAAATATTTGAAAACAGGAAAATAAAGGATAGGGGGAATTGAGATTTTGTCACAACAATCTCAATTCATAACAAAGCAAGAAAGTAAAATGGGTGTGCAAATTTGAGTAGACAACTAGGGATGTGCATCTAATGGGGTTATATTATGGGATAGGGTAATTGCTTATTCATGATTATTCTCGATCATTGACATAGGTAGCCTTGGTCATGGGTATGGATTGATTATCTCTCTATCAAACAACTATATATCTAACAATCTCGGTTACAGAACTATCAATTTAACTATAAACAACCAAGATCAAGCTTAGGGAGGTCATACTATCTCTAGCTTAGACCCTTAAATGGGTAATTCCTTTGATATGAGCTATCTTTAGCCTCAATCTAGGTGGAAGCCCAAGTAGTAATTTCACATCTGAAACTATGAAATTCTCTCTTGAGCAACAACATAGCCAAGTAAGGAAAATCAATGTTTGCAAGCACAAATTTAGGATTAAAACTTGGTGAAACTACTAGACCTATGTCAAATAAGCAATTATAAGCAAGAATTAGCAACACCCACACCCATTTTTCAAGCACCCATCATCAATACATCCCTAGACCAATGAAATTAGCCACTCATACTAAGAGAAAGAGATATACAAATTGGGTAAGTCAAATTTCTCTTCATTCAAGTGTAATCTCAAGTTCTAAGCTCAGTTTTTGCACACAGATGGTTAACCAAGGTTTGGAAGAGAGAATGGATTGAAATCCTCTTCTTCTTGGAGAGGAAAACTTTTTTTCAAATATAAAATTACTTGGAAAATATTCAGACTGAAAAAGATCTCTTACAATTGTGCCCAAATTGGCCTTTTATACTTTCCCAACACGTCACTAATTTGCTAGACAAAATTGCCCTTCGGGTGCTGTGTGACGTGATATACAGTTCGCACGTCGTGATGTATGCGTCGCACCCCAGCTTCAGTTAGACCAGTGACTTCAACTAATTTTGAGGCCTCGTGTTAAGGAGGTGCAGTTCGTACCATAAGTTGTGCCCGTTGCACAACGATCACACCTCTTAGTAGAGTCTTCGGTGAATTTTATGGTTCCATGCGGTGTAGGTGCATTCTGCACCACAACTTGTGCGTGTCGTACGGGCACCGCATCTCAGGTCAGAATCTCTATCTTTTTTGATCACTTCACACTTCACTCCTTTGAAGCTCTTTTTGGGTCCATTTTCTTATTTTCCATCTTTGATCACAAGTACCTACATAGTCATCAATAAAGGCCATAAGAACCTCTAAATCTATTCAAAACATAACAATAATTGATGGATAAAGGCTCAATAAGTTGGTAGATTACTGACTTATCAGTATTTACCTTTTTGCTCCTATGATGGGCATGATTGCTATTTATGTGGTGGTCGTGATGGACATTGGCAAGATTGCCCTAAAGATTTTCCTCCTCCCTCCTCTTATACTGATAATGTTGCTAGTGGTGCTTGTGATATTAATAGGAACTATAACTTAGCAAGTGAAGAAGGTATATGTGCTAAGCTCAAATCTCTCTTGGCCAAGCAAGATAGCATAGAGGAGGACTTAAACTCCATAAAGAAAGACTTCTTGGATGCTAGAGCTAAGGAGGAGGAGGAGAGAAATAGGATCACATAATCCATGGTAGATTTATCCACTCCTCTTACTCAAGTTAGTGAAGAAGTTACCTACCCCAAAGGTATATTTGCCATGCTCTGAACTCTCTTGGCCACGCAAGATAGCCTAGTGGAGGGTGTGAAATCCATAAATCAAGGCTTCGTGGATACAAGAGCTAAAGAAAAAGAGGACAGAATTCATGCCACATAATCCATGATGGATTTAATTACCCACCCCGATCAAGTTTGTAAAAAAGGTACCCACCCGGAAGGTATACATTCCATGCTCCACACTATCTTGACCGCGGTAGATATCCTAGATTTTTTTAACTCCATAAAGCAAGGCTTTGTGGACACGAGAGCTAAGGAAGAAGAGGAGAGAAATCGTGCCTCGCAATCCATGGAGGATTTGTCCACTCCTCTTGGTCAAATTGATGAAGAAGCCCCTCCAAGCCAAACACATGAACATGTCTCAAACATTGAGCTCAATCAAATTCACTTTGGGGATGATGATGAAGACTTGCAATATATGGAATCACCCGAGAGTGAGTTTGTACTGATAGTGCTTAAACTCTAACAAGAGAAAAAACTTGTATTAGGTGAGATTGTGAGCCAAGAATGGGTGTTAAATCGAGCTCAACAACTTGAAGCCTATGGGGAACAACGTGAAATAATTCTACCAATGTTTGAGATATTATTAAAAAGGCATGCCAAGAGAAGTCAAAAAGAAGGGTTACATGAAACTGCTATCCAAAATTTATACACCAATGTGAATGCTTGTGTTGAAACATGCACGATCGTAGGTAGTAGTTTTGAGTTATTCCCTATTAAATAGGAGGACACAAGGGATGCTCATGAATTGAAGGTATTCTAGAAACCAACTACCCCATACATGAATCATGATGCCGAAATCAAATGAATGATATTAGAGTTTTAATGCAAAGTCCAATGGTTCATCTTGAAAGACTCTAGATCATTTGAAAGTGAAGATGTTATGAATGAGGCGAGTTTGAAGGTGGAGACTCCTAATTCTCACTCTAACCACTTTTCAATCATAAGTTTGGTTGAATGGATGAAAGTCGAAGTAATCAAGATTTTGGAAGACCTTGGAAGGAAGATGGATCGATGTTTATCGGGTGTTAAGTTTGTCATGTATAGAAGGCAAAGCGACCTTCCTCACCTGAAGGCAAAAAAGTGCAAAATGCGACACCAAGAAAATGGCCTTGTCATGTTCTGACCTTCACCCCGTGATTGTCATCGGAAGTTTGATTCAAATTTGGATCGAAGGTTCAAATCTTCCAAGTGGAGATCTAGATGGTGAGGTAACTTGCATCATGCCGTGATATTAACTTGTGCGCTTGATGGGAGGTAACCCATCATTTGAAAATTTTGAAGGTTTACACTTTTTCTTTTTGTTAGAATAGCTTAGTTTGTAATTTTTGACTAATCCATAAAGTTTTAAGTCTTTTTGAGCTTATTTGGGCAGGTTGATGAGTGGAAGACTTGTAAAAATCCAACCAAGGATAAAAGGGGTGCTAAAATAACATGCCAAGTGAGGTGCGATCACACCTCAAACTCTGTGAATCGCACCCCAAAATTATAAGGTGCCAAAATTCAATCAAAATATGTGGAGTTTGTAATGACTGGGTTCATCGTTACGGGTAAATTTTTCATGCCATGTTTCAAGTCAGAAAACTTTTGGATTTAGGAGTTGAAAATTCTGGGCTAGGCTAGTCTCGGTCGATTTTGGAGTGAGGTATGGTCTAGGGCATCTCGGATAATAATTGAGTAACGTGTCTTGTTTTGAGCTAGTTTTCAATTTATCTAAAACATAAAGGAGTCCTGGGGACTTTTTGGAATCAAATTCGGGTAAGTAGAACTCCCGGTATCGAGGTTGACATGAATGGGTTATTTTGGAATATCAGAAAAGCGAGTGTGTTGTAAAATGGACCAATTTGGGAGACTTTATGACTTTCTATACCGTTTCAACTGCCATAGCGTTTTACACACTGCCATAGCGACCTCCACTATAGCAGAGAAATTATCGCTATACCAGAAGTCAACGCCGGTCAGCACTGCTATAGTGGTAGGCTCCGCTACGATGATACTACTATAGCGGAGCATGGACCGCTATATCGAAGCGTGGACCGCTATAGTGGAGCGACGGGATCAGAAAACTCAAAAATGAGTTTTATAATTTCATTCTCCCCTATTCACCCCCAAAACATATGAGGGTTACTCCAAGAACCCTCCTAGGCTGCTCCAAAGCTTGGGAGCCATGAAGAGGAGGGATTCCGACTGAAAGGACGCAAAACCACAGATTTGGGCCTGCAAAATCATCAAGGAACACTTTTATGGAGCCAAAATATGCACTGTGCAACTGTTTAGCGTCCAGGTAGGATAGGTTTTTTCTTTGAGTAGTCTTAGACCTGTTTCTATTTCATATTATTGATATAGAAGGAAAAGAGGAATCATATTTAGGCCTTCGAGCACAAAGTCTGGAGGAATATTGAATGGTTTAGTTGATTTACTGATTAAGGATTGATAATGTCGGGGTGATGTGCTTCATCCCGAGTTGTTTATACATGTCAAAATTGGGTTCAGAAAACTAGACTTTTGGTAAGGTTTGGAAAATAAAAAAAGGCTATGGTTAATTAAGTGACTAGTTTAAAGGGAGTTTCGGGGATGATTCTAGTATAAAGGAAGTAGAGTAAACTAGAATGGTTAAGGTACCAATGTTGGGGGATGTCCGTCCTATGTTGTATCTGTCTTAAGAAAAGAGCCCAAAATTGATATATCTGCGAATATGTGCCAAAAAGGGTAAGTCGGGGATTAGTCCTCAGGTGGCTCTAATTATACGTTACTATTGTAGTTGATGATGGTCTCATAAGTGGACCAGGTTTAATTGTTGAACTGTGACCATTGCATATTATCTTAAGAGAGTCCGGGTAGTTGAACTTAAGTGTGGGATTGGTCTTAGTGTGGACCGGGATGACATGTTTAACACTTAGATGATGATTATTGATTCCTGTATGCAATATATGTTTGTGTACTTTTGACTAAGTATTTGTATGGTTGCATTGCTTAGGGAATAATTTAGGAATGTCCAAAAGTCCTATTTTTCAGTCTTGTGAAATGAACTAGGTGTTATTGCTTGTAGGTTTACAAGTGTTGATTGTTCATTATTTGTGACTGTGGATTTTATGTGACATTCAGTTGGCTCGGGTTCCACACCTAGTATAGGTTACTTATTGGTTGACTCGGGTACCACGCCTGGTATAGGTTACTAATTAGTTGGCTCGAGTACCACTCCTGGTACATGATACTATTTGGTTGGCTCGGGTACCACGCCTGGTACAGGAATTACAAATAGTTGGCTCGGGTACCTCACCTGGTACAGGTTTGCTTCACTTTCTTGGTTGTATTCTTTACATATTGGTTCCATGAGTGAACTGGGTTATCTATTATTGATGTCTTTACATGTGGATCCTTGAGTGAACTGGGTTATCAGTGATTGATTACATTGGTCCTTGAGAGGCCAGGTTGTTACATTTAAATATGAGGGATGATCTTGGGGTGGACCGGGCATCGCATGTTTACACTTAGGTGTTGGCCTAGGGATCCTTGCTTGGCCCGGTAATGAAAAAGGGTAAATGTCATATTTATTATTGTTATTGAATAATTGTTGAACCTGTCCCCTGTGGTCGGTAAGTCAAAAGGTAGACTGAGAATCTGGAGTTATACTACTGGTTGTTATTATATGTTGTACTGCTTTACTCAGTGTGGGTGCACCATTTGTTTTTTATATATTGGGTTACTGAGAGGGCCGAGATTTATTATCATTTTGCGTATTGTTGGTCCCTGAAGGGCCGGGTTAGTGTGCTTAAGTGACAAGGTGGTTCTTCTGTAGACCAGGGCCGTATGTTATGGTCCTAGGGATCCTTGTTGGGTCCGGGTTTCATGAAAAAGATATATGTTGTCGTCACTGGGAATTGTCAATGTCGGTTAGAGATAAGGGAGAGACTTGTGGTATGGTTATAGCATTGGCTATTGTCACTTGCTGAGTATGGCCCTGGGGGTCATGGGAATAATTTTGTACTAGTAGGTGGTGGTACAACGGGTGTGGTCTACATCACTAAGTAGTGGGGTTTACTCTGGGTTGTTGATTCATAGTGGTTGACTTGGGTAAGGAAATGGTAGTCTGGGTATGGACATAGTTATTGGCATTGTCAAGGTGATTTGGGAAGTTTAGGTGCTAAGGTGACTTGGGAAGTCTAAGGGATAGGCAGGCTTGGGTTGACATTGGGTTTTGGTAAGGTGAATGTTGAAGGATTGAGTATTGTAATTAATTGTGCATTCCTTTGATTTGTTATATGATGGTATGAGTGGATTCGGGTTGACTGATGATGCCTACCAGTACGTGTGTTTGTACTGATTCTACTCTTGCTATACCTTTTTGGGTATAGTCTGGTTGCAGGGTTGGTTATGTTTCACAGGTTCAGGATGACAGTGATTCTCCAGCAGCTCCTACTTCTTGCTTCTATGGTGGGAGTTGTGTCTTCTTCAGTTTTGTATCATCTTGTAGTAGCTCTTGTACCGACTTAGACTAGGTCCTAAGGAGGGTGTTTTAAAGTTGTAAAACGGTTTTATTGTATTCTTCATAGAGGAGGTTTCCTGAGTAAAAGATTGTAAAGGTTTTCATGTGTCAAAAATTAAGGCTTTTGGTTATAATTGAGTTTTTCCGCATTTACCTGTTAGACGGGTGGTAAGGGTTCGTCTATCTAGGTGCAGAGAGTAGGTACCCTCACGGCCCGGTAGGTTGGGTTGTGACAGATGGTATCAAAGCTTATGTTACCAGTTTCTCAGTACAAGAGCAAAATATCGAATAGAGTCCTGCGGATTAGTGTGTTGACGTCCACATCTAATCCTAGGGAAGCTATGAACTATTCTAGGAAATATCTCTCTTCTTTCATTCCTTTTTGTGCGGTTCATTTACTTGCTTGTATGAGTTGATTCCAATTGGTATCTCTTGATTCCAATTGGTAACTCAACGAAGTGAAGGATGTCATTAGACTCCGGTTGCGATAAGACAAGCAAGGGAAATTGGAACCGGGAAGGTTCCAATAGGTATTTGGCCTGAGAGGCTGTGGTAAGGCATGGGTGATCGGCTAAGGGTCATTAATGTGATGGATATAGAGTAATTGGTGTGCTTTGATTTTGTTGTAACCTGAAACTGAATTGTTTGTGTATTACAATACTGGCATGACTTATTGGATTCATATATAATTGGTTGCTTTGTTATGAAATTGCGAGTCTAAAGGTATTTATAATTGATTCTTGGTATGATTGAGTGTGATTAAGTGCTGTGTGTGTGGAGTTAGAATTGCATATAATTTTTTGGAAAAAGGGCCCATCATTGGTCAAGATAGTGAGGGAAAATGAATTACGACTGTGGCAAAACTCTAATTTCAGGACAGTCGGGACTTGGTTGGGAACCATGGGGAAAAGGGGCTATTATTGATTGATAGCGGAATTGCGGTAAGAAATTTTTTGTGGTAACTCATGATTGTGACTTCAGTGGATTTATTCTGACTTTAAAATGTGTGATTTTCTTTGGTGATAAAATACGAAATGCCCCAATTGTAAGGGTTTGCATTACATTCGGGTATAGACTTATCATTGGTATAGATAGTAAGGGAACAAAAAGGGTTTAATGACTGTGGGGAAGCTCTCGTTTTGGGACAGTCAGGATTGGTTGGAAATCATAGAAAGGAAAAAGTGGGACTAGTAGTATACGATAGCAGGAATGTGTTATTGTGCGCGGTTCTGGTGTGTGTTGTGTCTGATTTTATGATAGTGGGGTGCTAAATTCTTAACTATGCATAGTTGAGGTTGGTCTTGAGGTTATGTTTTAAGACCGTAATGCTTTTTCGGTGTTAGCATTGAGAACAGTGAAGGGGAATGAGAGAATTTTTCAGAGAATGGTAAATTTTCTGGGCTACTACTTTTGGGGGTTGCCATAGCGGTGTGAAAGTCGCTATAGAGGGATGGAAAGGGCATAATACCTGTCCTATTTTTCCCCTGTTCTGTCTTTCATTCTTGGGTTATTTTAAATCGCTATTTGAGTTGTGAGCTATTGCAGGAATTATTTAGCATCCATGCACAATAGGAGGAAAGGGTAGATATGATAGCCCGGGGTATTGGTGAAGTTTTGATATACCACTGGTGGGAATAGTCACCTATGTAGAATTTGGCAAAATGACCCATAATTGACTGAGTAGTGTTGGACATTGCTCATAGGCTTATGTCATGATGGTGATTTGGCTGGTTTAATATTGATGATCCTTAGTGGTAGGGTCAGTTGAGGGAGTGGGGTTATTAAATGGAGTCTTAAACATTGTTATCCCTCTGGTCGGTTATGATAATACTTGTAGTACCGCTCATTGAGTGGTGGGGGTGTGCTCTCCATACCATTGGTTAGGGTGTAAGTGCCCGGGTATAAATTCCCCCTAAGATGATAGTTGACAAAAACCTCAAGCTAGGATGAGTTCCAATGAATTTTTTGTTGTTGCGTGATTTAGAGATACGTGGTGTCTCGGGGCATAGTGTTGACAAGAGTAAGGCGATATTATGATATGTAAGGGGTAGAGTACCCTGTAGAAAACTTCCGAGATGGAGTTCGGGTTAGAAGAGCTTCGGGTATAGCAGGAAAGGGGATGCCATGGTGGGATCTAGCCCACTTAGTTTGAGAAAAAAACTATTTTGTTCGTTAGTTGAGTTTTTTTTTGCTCCGGTGTTTTGATGAGGCCCCAGATTTCTTGGACACTCGGGAAGGGGTAATCTAGTTAGCCTTGTGCAATTCAAAAGAAGGAATTCCTTAATAGAGCAGGAGTGAGTTAGATTTTTATTGAGATGTGTACACCAAGAGATTGGGAAGTTTCGGTGGTTTATGTAAGGTATTACGCTATCACGGTAGGGCGTAAAGGTTCGGGGGGTGGGCTCTTTCTTCTCTTTCCACCTTAGAGATCATTCGGGAACGAACGATGAGAAACTTAGTATCTGTTGTAATGACCAGGTTTGTCGTTATGGGTAAACTTTTTGTGCCATGTTTCAAGTCAGAAAACTTCGGGATTTAGGAGTTGAAAATTCTGGTCTAGGCTAATCTCGGTCGATTTCAGAGTGAGGTATGGTTTAGGGAAATCCGGGTAAGGATTGAGTAACGTGTCCTATTTTTAGCTAGTTTTTCATTTAGCTAATATATAAAGGAGTTTGGGGGACTTTTTGGAATCGAATTTGGGTAAGTAAAACTCTCGGTATCGAGGTTGATGTGAAGGGGTTATTTCAGAATGTCAGGAAAGCGAGTGTGTTGTAAACTGGACAAATTTGGGGGACTTTACAACTTTCTGTCCTGTGTCAACCACCTTAGAGGTTGACACACCACCATAGAAACCTCCGCTATAGCGGAAGTCAACGCCGGTCACCATCGCTATAGCAGAGCGTGGACCGCTATAGCGGAGCAACAAGATCATAAAACTCAAAATGAGTTTTATAATTTCATTCTCCCCCATTCAACCCCAAAACAGACGAGGGTTACTCCAAGAACCCTCCTAGGCTTCTCCAAAGCTTGGGAGTCATGAAGAGGAGGGATTCCAACTGAAAGGATGCGAAACCACGGATTTGGTCCTGCAGAATCATCAGGGAATGCCTTCATGGAGCCAGAATATGCACCATGCAACTGCTTGGTGTCCAGGTAGGCTAGGTTCTTTATTTGAGTAGACTTAGACCTGTTTCTATTTCATATTATTGATATAGAAGGAAAGGAGGAATCATGTTTAGGCCTTCGAGCACGGAGTCTGGAGGAACATTATATGGTTTGGTTGGTTTACTGATTAGGGATTGATAATGTTAGGGATATGTGCTTCATCCTGGGTTGTTTATACATGTCAAAATTGGGTTCAGAAAACTAGATTGTTGGTAAGGTTTGGAAATCGAAAAGGCTATGGTTAATTAAGTGACTAGTTTAAAGGGAGTTTTGGGGATTATTCTAGTATAAAGGAAGTAGAGTAAACTAGAATGGTTAAGGTACCAATGTTGGGGGATGTCTTTTCTATGTTGTATCTGTCATAAGAAAAGGGCCCAGAATTGATATATCTGAGAATATGTGCCAAAAAGGGGTAAGTCAGGGATTGGTCCTCAGGTTGGTCTAATTATACGTTACTATTGTAGTTGATGATGGTCCCATGAGTGGATCAGGTTTAATTGTTGAAATTGTGACCATTGTATATTGGCTTGTGAGAGGCCGGGTAGTTGAACTTAAGTGTGGGATTGGTCTTAGTGTGGACCGGGATGATATGTTAAACACTTATGTGATTGTAATTGATTCCTATATGCATTGTATGTTTGTGTACTTTTGACTAAGTATTTGTATGGTTGCATTGCTTAGGGAATGATTTAGGAATGTCCAAAAGTCCTGTTTTAAGTCTTGTGAAATGAACTAGGTGTTATTGCTTATTGGTTTACAAGTGTTGATTGTTCATTATTTGTGACTGTGGATTTTGTGTGACATTCGGTTGGCTTGGGTACCACACCTGGTACAGGTTACTTATTGGTTGGCTCGGGTACCACGCCTGGTACGGGTTACTTATTGGTTGGCTCGGGTACCACGCCTGGTACAGGATACTATTTGGTTGGCTCGGGTACCACGCCTGGTACAGGAATTACAAATAGTTGGCTCGAGTACCAAGCCTGGTATGGGTTTGCTTTACTTGCTTGGTTGTATTCTTTACATGTTGGTTCCATGAGTGAACCGGGTTATTTGTTATTGATGTCTTTACATGTGGCTCCTTGAGTGAACTGGGTTATCTGTGATTGATTACATTGGTCCTTGAGAGGCCAGGTTGTTACACTTAAATGTGGGGGATGGTCTTGGGGTGGACCGGGCATCGCATGTTTACACTTAGGTGTTGGTCTAGGGATCCTTGCTTGGTACGGTAATGAAAAAGGGTAAATGTCATATTTATTATTGTTATTGAATGATTGTTGAACCTGTCCCCTATGGTGGGTAAGTCAAAAGGTAGACTGAGAGTTTGGAGTTATACTACTGGTTTTTATTACATGTTGACTGCTTTACTCAGTGCGGGTGCACCATTTATTCTTTATATATTGGGTTCCTGAGAGGGCCGGGATTTATTATCATTTTACGTATAGTTGGTCCCTGAAGGGCCGGGTTAGTGTGCTTAAGTGATAAGATGTTTCTTCTATGGACCAGGGTCGTAGTTATTAACCTAGGGATCCTTGTTGGGTCTGGGTTTCGTGAAAAGGATATATGTTGTCATCACTGGGAATTGTCAATATCGGTTAGACTTGTTGCGTACGTTTGATAAGAAAAGGTAGAGACTTGTGGTCTGGTTATAGCATTGGCTCTTGTCACTTGCCGAGTATGGCCCTGGGGGTTATAGGAACAATTTTGAACTAGTAGGTAGCGGTACGACGGGTGTGGTCTGCGTCACTAAGTAGTGGGGTTTACTCCGGGTTGTTGAGTCATAGTGGTTGACTTGGGTAAAGAAATGGTAGTCCGAGTATGGACATAGATGTTGGCAATGTCAAGGTGACTTGGGAAGTCTAGATGCCAAGGTGACTTGGGAAGTCTAAAGGATAGGCAGGCTTGGGTTGACATTGGGTTTTGGTAAGGTGAATGTTGAAGGATTGAGTATTGTAATTAATTGTGCATTCCCTTGATTTCTTATATGATGGTATGAGTGGATTCAGGTCGACCGATGATGCCTACTAGTACGTGTGTTTGTACTGATTCTACTCTTGCTATACCTTTTTGGGTATAGTTTGGTTGCAGGGTTGGTGATGTTTCACAGGTTCAGGATGATGGTGATTCTCCAGCAGCTCCTACTTCTTGCTTCTATGGTGGGAGTTGTGTCTTCTTCATTTTTGTATCATCTTATAGTAGCTCTTGTACCAGCTTAGACGAGGTCCTAGGGAGGGTGTTTTAAAGTTGTAAAACGGTTTTATGGAATTCTTCATAGAGGAGGTTTCCTGAATAAAAGATTGTAAAGGTTTTCATGTGTCAAAAATGAAAGTTTTTGGTTATAATTGAGTTTTTCCGCATTTACCTGTTGGATGAGTGGTAAGGGTTCATCTATCTAGGTTCATAGAGTAGGCGCCCGCACAGCCTGGTAGGTTGGGTTGTGATAGATAGAGTTTATGTATTTCGCACCAGGGGTTATGATGGTCGCATGAGCCATCGCACCTCAGACCAGTAGCTGAGGAAAAATTTGGTTGAAACTTTCAGGCGAAGCGCACCTGCGATGAAAAATATCGCAGGTGCGATAGCGCAAGAGCGCTGATAACTACCGCAGGAGGGCCAGCGCTAGTGCAATAAACCACCGCAGCTACACAAGCGGCTAATCCATTAGATGATGCCACATCGATAATAAATACGCACGGGCAAGGATGCACTTGCAGCAAAACCTGCGCAGTTACGCATGTCGACCCCTCTTCAAATAGAGGCAGCCAAACAAGAAAATTCCAGTGTCTAAGGATGATGATAGTGAGGAGTACTCTTTCCTATCTGAGGAAGAGAGTGTTGAGGACGATGATGATGAGGCGCAGTCCTCTGCTTAGCATGTTGTAGCATACTCCAGAGTTTGCTAGTCTGATGCAGACTCCAGGGAGCCCTGCACTATTTCCTTTGTTTTTTATTTCTTTATTTAGCATTGAGGACCATGCTTTACTTTTTTAGTTGGGGGTGGTGTTGCTTTTGTTGGATATTTTGTCGTCCTTACCGGGCTTGTTTTGTTGGATATTGCACCCTCGTCAGGTTTTTTAATTGTGTTTGAAATTTGGTTGGATTAGTTGTTTTTTGGTATTTCTTTATTTTGAGATAGTCGATTTTGAGTGACGATTCTCAATGATAGATCGAGTGATGACATTCTTAAGAGAAATCATCACTTTATTTGGTGTTTGGAGCCAGGGGAAGTCTGAGTACCCACTAGGCTAGATGAAATTGCTTGTGTGTTGGGGTGTGTAAGTTGGTGAATTCTTAGTAGCCAGATCGATTTATATAGATGATTTGGCCCTATGATAGATTGAGTGATGTTATTCTTAAGAGCAAATCGTCATCTTTTGAGATAATTTGTTTAATAATTTGATTGGTACTAATAGATTTAGTCTTGTATGTGAATTGAGCTAAATAGAGCATACCCCTCCAAAAAATTCTTGTGACATAGTTGAAAACCAAAGAATGATATTGGTGACAACGCCTTTAATCTTTTTGTGACTTTTGACTAATTAGTGATTACATAGATGTAAAATGTGGCTCTATTTACCTTGTTTAGGAAGAGAAATTGACCTACCATGAATAGTTCGCGTGCCATGTATGGTGAGTTTTGTTGAATAATCCTCGTACTTGCTTGTGTCATCTAGATCTTTCCCGGTTAGTCGTTCGACTACTAGTCTTAATTGTGATTGGTTGGAGAAATAATCTTAGGCCTTCTTTGTGATTTTTGGAAGCCTACTAAGCCTTTAAAGCCCACCATTGCACTCAAATTATATCACTAGTCACCCCTTTTGAGCCTAATACCTCTTCTTTGGCAACCTTAGTACAAGCCTTGAACAAGTTTAAAAATGTGCCCTTCTTTTGAACTCGTCCCTCCTTGAACTCTATAAGTGTGAAATCAAGGCTAAAAGCCTAAGTTGGGGGTGAGGAAAAAGTACCTTGGAGGAGTTCTAAATGAGTAAATCTTGGTTTATTGGTCGATGCCTAAAAAGAATTTCCAAAAAGAAGGAAGAATTTGAAAAGAAAATCAAAGAGGAAAGAAAAGAAAGAAATCCTCCAAGGTGATTAGAATGATAAAAAATTGGAGCTTCAAATGAAATAAGTGAAATGGTGCCTCGTGTTGAATGAAAATGAAAAAAATGGCTTTGGTTTTTAATTGAAAAAGTTGTGTAGTGTTCAAGGTGGTTGTAGTCACTTTAATCCAAAATATGTATCCTACCCTTCCCCAAGCCTACATTACAAGCTTAGAAAAATCATTTGAGATCTCTGACCAATTGCCTTTGAGTTAGTGGTGAATGAAAATAAGGACAAACTTATGGTTTGATACTTGTTAGTACTTGAAGTTCTTTGTGAGTGTGAGTGTTGTGCATTTGTCCCTTATTTTATCATTGTGAATAGAGTGTTTTGGGACTTTTCTTATTGTGAGGGCATGTAAACTAGGATAATGGTGATTTTGATACATTCCAAAAAGGATTCAAATGAGCATGATTGGTAAATTAGTGGCCTTAAGTCACTTCTTGAGGATGGATTGTTGTCACTTAGTCATTTTATTGCTAAGCTAGTGCAATTCTTGAAAATGTGCAAAATTGAGGGGATTGTTTTGTTGAGCATTCACTTGTGATCGACTAATTATTAGTACCAATCAAAATCATATCCTTTGTGCTTTAATTGATTTGTGTTGTGAAAATGAGTAGGTGGTCCTTGTGCTTAAATGAGTTAGAGTCTCTTTGAAGTTTGGTTGTGAATTGCTTGAGGACAAGCAAGAACTTAAGTTGGAGGTGTGGATAAGTGGTGAATTTACCACTTATCTATATCTCTTTTCTTTTATTTTTGTGTCAAACCGCGTTGATGTTTCTCTATGATGGATTGAGAGGCAATTTTCTTAAGGTAAAATACCAAGTTTTAGTTTTAATTTGAGTCCTTACTTTGCTTGTCTCGAAATGGACCCACCGAAAATTTTTCTTGGCAAGAAGTTTTTGAAAAGGAAAGTAAAGAGGAAAAATAAATTTTTGAGGAAAGAATTCTCTTGTCATGACTTGCACACTCTCAGTTTAACTTGATCGATTCACAAATGAGTGTGTAATGAACTCATAATGACTTGTCAAAAGTCATTTCTCCCAATTGATTTTGAGACCAATGTTGAAAGTTCTTGTGAGGTGATGCGATGCCGTGTGTGGTAAGGCTATACCTTGATTCTTGTGCATGCGTATCATCTAGAACCTGCCTCGAATGTGATTCAAGGCAAAATTATGGATATGACTGAGCTTGAAAGATGATCTTAGGCCCTTTTTGAATACCCACTTCACCCAAATGACTTCACTTGACATCAATCCTAGTAAATCCCTTTTGATATTGTGACCGTTCTTTGACACCTTGTTTGACACCTTGACCTTTTTAAAACCTCTATCTTTGTACCCATCCATCCTAATGGCTTGAAAGTGAAACGTAGGTGAAAAGCCTAAGTTTGGGAGAAAAATGAATTGACAACATAGGCAAAAGCCTAAGTTTGGGGGTGTATGTGCTTAATGTGGAGAAGAAAAGGAATGCACTTCAAGTGCAAGGTAGCACCTTATGTTGAATTGAAAATTGCTCTAAAATTTCAATCCAGTGAGCAAAATGAAAAGAAAAGAATTGGTGCTACCAAGCGAAGGTGTTACAAGGAGGTTGAATGGTCAAGATTGAAAGGGAAAATCTTGGGTTGTGTGAGGGAGAGATAAGGTGAAGTCAAAGTTCAAAAATATGAGCGGTGTTCAAAATGATAAGAAAGAGCGTTAGGGAGGTTTAGTCACTTGAGCCAAATGTAATTCTCACCTTAACCCTAACAACCTTTGTAACCCGCAAGTCCTTAGTGATTCCAAGCTTGGCCACTCTACATTACTGGCGATTTACATGAAGGGCAAGTCTATGGTTCGACATGTGTGCACTTGAACTTTATTGAGAGAGTGAGAGCCTTTTCAGTTCTCTTCTAATCCCTTGTATTGTGAATTGCATGATTGTGAATGAGATTCTCTCTTGTGGTGAGTGGTATCGCACACTCGAATTGAAATATGAAGTCTCTATTTCAATTGAGAGGAATGAATGAGACAAGTTGTGTGGCAAATCTCGAGGCAAACCTTGATTGTCCATGCCAATGACTTGAGAAGCTTTATATCTTGTTTTGAATGACGAATTCCCTTGATTTTGAATGAGAAATAAAGTCCTTTTGAAAATATTTTGAAATGATCAATTTCCTTGATAATGTGGTGGTTCAAATTGAGATGAGCATTATAGTTGAGTCTTTTTGTTTATTAATTCTTTTAGTTTTTAAGAATAGATTATACTTTTGTGCCTTGATTAAGTTTTAGAGTATAATTCATTCCTTACCTTATGAGTATCTTGCTTGAGGACAAACAATAGTTCAAGTTTGAGGGTTTGATAAGTCGGTAATCTACCAACTTATTGAGCCTTTAATCATGAAATATTGCCATATTTTGATAAGATTTAGAGGTTCTTATGGCCTTTATTGACATGAATACATGTACTCTTGGTCAAAAATAGAAATCAAGGAATTGGACCTAAAGAAGCTCAAAAGGATTTGAAGTATGAAGTGATCAATTGAGATGAAGATGCTTTATTGAGGTGCGGACCTCATACGACACACACAACCCTTAGTGTAGTCCGCACCTCTCTCCACATGAATGCTCAGAAGAAAAGGAGAATCTGTTAAGGAGGTGCGGTGCCCATGCTTCACACACAAGGCTTGGTGCGAACCACACCCCATTTCACACGAAGCTGCAAATACGAGCCAAGTCTCTGGTCCACTGAAGCATAGTTGTGCGACGCGCACAATAATACGTGCGAATTGCACGTCGCGGCAATAGCTCTCGAGGGGAAGTTTTGTCAACTTTTGTATGATGAATTGGGAACATTCTAAAACCCAATTTGGGCATAATTTTTCATAGTTTTTGGACAGTTTTTAGTTTTTGAAGCAAGTTTCTCCCCCAAGGCAAGATAGAGAGTTTCATTCCAATCTCTCAATCTTTAACCTTGGACTTGTACATTTAAGCTTGGTTATTGGATTCTTGCTACAATTAATGAAAAGGAATTTGAATTTCCCTATAGGTACATTGTCTTCTTCCTTTAGCATGAGTGACTAAGTTTTCTTGTTTAGGGATGTGTTGATGATGGGTGCTTGATAAAAGGGTATGTGTCTTGCTTATTTGTGTTTATAATTACTAATATGACATGGGTATAGTGATTTCACCATATTTTAACTATAAATTGGTGGTTGTAAACATTGATTTAATTTATTTGATTGTGCTCTTGCTTGAGAAAGAGGTTCATAATTTTGGATGTGAAATTGCTAGTGGGTACTTGGGATTTCACTTATATTGAGGCTAGAAATAGCTCAACTCGCTGGAAACACCCATTTAAGGGTCTAAGCTAGAGATAGTGTGACCTCCCCAAGCCTATATTGGTTGGTTTATGCCTAAGCAATGGTGCTTGAACAAAGACCGTTGGATAGATGATTGTGAGATTGAAAGATTAACATTCATGCCTAAAACCAATGCTACCTATGTTGTTTAGTAAGATTTTACGCAATTGAGTAAGTACTTTGACCCGTGTTCGAGTCCCATCAGAAGCACATCCCTAGTCGTTTTCTCTCTTGTTTACACCTCGCATTTACTTTATTGTTTGGTTTGGAATTGAATTGTGAAAGATTCCCAATTCCTCTCCCCTTTTTACATTATTTTTTGTTTGGACAATCTACTCTCGTTGTGAGGTCCTTTCTAAAAACTCATTGGCCAAACTACCATTCCCCGTGGGATCGATCCCGACTCCCATCGGGTAATATAAATTTTATTTTGCTTAACGATCATTGTTACCTCCATCTTAGAGAGTACATTTGAGCGTTATCACATAACTCGATCCATAAGCATTATTTTGTTAGTATTTTACCAATACACTAGATTTGTTGTCTCAAGATAATGAAATGATAAATGAAGATGTTATTAGCTCGTATAATATATAACTGAATGGTCAAAACGAATCGAAGAGTGTTATCGAAGTCTTATGTGATATAAAGATGCATATCAAAGTGAAAGATAAGTTCTATTGAACAGTTTTAACACCGACAATATCATATGGTAATGAGCGTTGGATCGGTAATGTCCAATATATCCATAGGAAGAATATTGCAAAGATGCCCATGCTAAGGTAAATTGTACAAGATTAAGCAAGATTAAAAATGACAACCTTCACCAAAAAATATAATTAACATGTATTAAAGATAAAATGACTAAGTGTTTAAGAATGAGTAATATCCTGGATCGACCTACAAATTTACTTGTGTTGAAGTGTAAAAGGAAAAATAACTTATTTTAAAAATATATGCACATAGATATTTATTTTAATAATATTTAAGAGTTTTGAATCTAATTAGATAACATTAACAGTTTTACAATTTTGTTACATTTTATCTAATCAAAGATATTTAGCAATATGAATATAAAATGAATTATTTTAATGAGTTTTTTGTGGGTTTGTTTAATGAATTAAATTTTTATTTGTTTAGATATTTTATTTTCTCGTTGCCTGTTGTTTTGTATAGTATACTAGATGAAGTTAGCACGGGCCCAACATGGTGATAATGTATTTTATGTATGAACTATGTAGAATCAATATGGAAATATTCTGAAATATGAAAAACTGAAAAAGATCGACAATATTAAAATATATTTATAACAAATTTCAGCCTGACATTCAACATATTCTTACTACAGAATAAGTAATTTTAATATAGAGAAAAGATGAAGGAACACAAAATTGCAAGTTGTAGATATTCAATATACCAAACTCCACTTTCATTTGCCACAAATACTATCGGGTTACAATCAGATCACTCCAACAAATTATAGCGTCACTACCCACAATTCTGACTGCTGGCCACCTCATTTCCATCTATAGCAATTGCTTTCAACTCAGAAATCAGATTTCCAAAAGTAGTAAACAGAGCTGCTAGGCACCATCTCCGTGAGACTTATGTTTGAGATCTTTGTTTCGAGAAGCAATAGCACTCGACTCTATGTTTGAGACCTATGTTGCTCGGACTCTCAAAAATAACACACTATATGAATCTTCACTTCTTTATTTAAGCTCATTTCATGTCATTATAAATATATTAGCATCCCGTCAAGAAGCCAAAAGAAGTTACAAACCTTTCATCCACGAGTTCCTGTGAATGCTCAGAAGAGGCTGAAGTACCTACTCTTATTCTCTAAACTGCAGCTGGCATGCAATAATTTTTGCGATCCACATTGATTTTTCTGACAGACGTATAGATTATGAGGATAGTACGCCTCCTCTATTTCATCCATGTATCTCATCTTTGCAATTGGTTTACTTTTCAACTCAAGGTAAATTCAATAGATTGTGAAAAAGATCAGAAAATTCATGTCTCTCGATACCTTATTTGTGAAGTTTTTGTAACCATTGCATTTTTCACTGAGATCTGCTTCTTGGCTTGATGCCTATTTGTGCACAAATGCTTTGCTTGTAATAATAACAGGGAGTGAGTTTATCAGAAATTTACCCAAAAAATTCAAGATTAATTTCAGCAAAAGTCATAGATCCAAAAATTTATGTCAGCAAAAATTCAAAAAAGATTCCATTTTGGATATCAATCAGATAAGTAACTTACCGAATAGGAACACTTTAACCAAGCAAAGTCAAAAAATATTAAGCTTTTTTTTAATACCTTAGATAATAGCAGATGCGCACTAAAGATTCATATCCTTAAACAAAAGTACCTAAATAAACAAATGTATAATACTACAACGAAGACAATTGTATAGTTTTAAGTGAATCTCTAAGATGTTGCCTCGTACCTTTCTTGACTTTTTGGCTAATATGAAGTGATATATTGCCTTTGTTGTTATTTTTTTCTTTCTCGTAATTACTGCATTCTCCCTCGCTGAAATCGCTAGAAACATGTTAAGTGTATGGCTAACCCAATAACTAAAATTTCGTAAGGGGATTAGAGCAAATTACCATGAGATAAAATATCTTCTTTCTAAAGAGATTCGATTCGAAATTCTTATATGTTCAAGGTTTAATATTGAAATAATTCAAAGGTTTTTCCTGACTTTGTCCGTGTCAACAAAGTCAGAGATTATAAAAATGCACACACAATATGCTACAGTTAGAAAATACAACGTAGAAGCAAAGTTACATATTTCATGAATTACAAAGGGGCTGCATATAGCTTTTCCTGTTTCAAAATTATCCCATGGTGTATTCCATGCTGACAACTGGTACACAAAATATGCAGCATGGTTAACGGTGTAAATTAAGTCTCAGAAGGTGCAAAGCAGAACACAGAGTTGACAAAGAATATTTGCACATGTCAAATTTTTGAAGATTAAATAAGCTAACTCAACATATATATTGTTCAAGGGAAATAAATAAACGTCGTTATGTTATTAATGACATGTGGAATTTTGATATCATAATATTACCTTTTTTAAGATGTAAAAGTGGTTCTCGTATAATAAGAGCAATTTATTTTGGGAGTCCTGCCTTGTAGCAAGATGATGTTGCTTGTTCAGGAACAACAACTGGATTTGAAAAAAAGATTATGTTTCGCAGAATTTTATTTTTTATACATCGCGCTAGCAATAACGCTTCTCTTCTATGAGCCGATATTTGGATATATGTATCACGATGTTTGAGTTGCGCTGCAGCCTTTGATTTTTCTGGGTATGAACATTTATTTGGTTCTTTGGGATCCATCAACTATGCAAGTTGAAGTTCCCCTTTTTTTATCTATAGATATTTGCAGTCGAAGTTCTTCATGAAATGTTTAAAAGGAATATAAGTTATAACAAAACTTTTCCAACAAATTGTTGTAGCAAACCAGAATACGCATATTTGAAGATATGCATCATAATTTTAGTTTTTATTTAATAGGACTAATTAGATTAATTCTAAAGACGTGCTAGTTTGAAGTTGAACCTTACTGAACTCATAGGCAAAACATCATCAGTAGGCAAGTTTTCAGCCCAATCTTGTGCTTGAGTTCTCTTAGGAGCCTAGTTCACATCTAATACACTTTCCATATTTAAGAGTTTGACCTTTAAATCTAGGTACAACCAAATTTGTTGATATGGTCAAGCTTATAGCACATAAGCACATCTCCGGTTGAGAAGAATGGCTATAAAAGCTGAGAATTATCTAACGCAAACAATTTCCTAATAATAGTAGTTGTACGAAAATCTCCCCACCCCAAGAATCCCTCACTACACCATCTGTCATAATTATTTAATTCAACAGTAATGGGCAAAGGAAAAAAAACAATAACTTTGGAGCTTCCTCTAGTAGATTGGAGAATAATTTTTTCGAAATAACCGTTTCTGCCACAACGACAGCCCACTACGGATTAAAATTTCTGGTTATTTAATTGTTAAATCAAAGAAAACTGAGGCAACCCATATTGTGGAATAATAAAATAAATTATGAACGACAAAAATATTACAGGAAGGGAAAAATAGAATGGGAAAACCTGAAGTGAATGGAAAAAGTAGGGTAAAGCAAATAGAAATCAGAAGAGAGAGACGAAAGAGTGAGAGAGATGAGTGAGAGCGTGAAGAAGCAGAGAGAAACCATAACAGAGATTCCATGTTGATGAGGATGTGTGGAATATATGCGGCAGAAACCTAAACCATCCACATCATACTCGGAGTGTGAAATGACCAAACTATCCCCACTGATGCCAGGATGCATGTTGACCTGGTGTGTGCTTAACTCCCTCTTATCATATAGTAGAATATCTCAATTATGTTTATGTTTTATTAGTAAGTTAGTCCTATCTCCTACTTTTTCTTAAATATTAAAAGGGAAAAAATGTGAAAAGACAATATTGATCACAATCTTCATCAGTTTTAATCTGCACGTTATGGTCTAATTAAGAAAATAGACCCCTTTTTTTAGAATTTAGGAAACAAAATTTCCTCTGTTTCCCTCTCCCCCCTTCTTCCCTTTTCACATGGCAAAATTTTCTCTCTCTAACTCACAAAATTTTAGAGTTCACCTTAATCAAATTGCTCTCTTCATCTTCTCTATAGAGTAAAGTCATCACAACTTGAATAAAAAAGATTAGTACTTTGCAATACTTTTTTTTTCGTTGCTCAATATGCTTTTTATTTACTTTCTGATAAAAAGTTTGTATTTGAAATTACTTGAGATATGTTTGTCAATCTATATATTATTACAAGTATCGAGTTTAATTTTAATTCAATTTTTTGTGGGTTTCTTTATTTTTGTTGTTTAGTTGTTAATATTACCCTTACCCTATTAGAAGTAATTATATTTGTTGTGAAAAATGAGTGTGTGCTTTTTAAAAGGAGGATATCTAGGAAGAGATTGTATTTTTAATATTAGGAGATATATGGAAGATCTTTCATATTTTGTGCTTGATTGTTGTTTACGTTCTTAGGACTCTAAAATATGAGAAAAAATTCAATGTACTATTTCTTAATTTAACTAATTTGATCACTAATGAGTCATGATTTTGATTATTTTAATTGTTTGAAAGTTGGTATATTTACTTACTAATAAGAGGGAAAGCACACACGTCTCCATCAACGTGTGTGCTTCCCGAAAATAACATTAAATTTAAGGGTATTTCTATCATTAATTGTTGTGCATACTGATCTTGGGCATATTTATATGCCCGCTTGCCTCATTTACCCATGTTTTGAGGGCAAAAGTGATGTATATCCCTATGATTATTTGCATATTCTTGATTATGAGCTAATATATGTGATTAGATGCTTTGCAGGGAGAATGTGAAGAAAAATAACCCATGAGAGCTAAAAATGAAAGCATAAAAGCATTGGAAAGGAGTTAGCAATGTTCCGGGAGAAAAAGAGAGCAAAAGAAGAAAATATGGGCACCGGGGCTATGGTGAGGCGCTGCCCCAGGCCTAAAACTACAGAAGAGTGAAGCTGGCGCGATGAGGCGCGCCAAGCCCCAAACTGGAAAATTTCAAGCTTTTGTCTACTCCAAATCCAAGTAGTAAAAGGGGTTATTTTCCTCATACTCTATAAATAGACCCCCAATCACGATTTTTAACAAACTTTTGATCTATGAAGAGCTAGAAGCCGTCGTGGAGGCTGGAGAATATTGGTTTCATCTTTTCTTCTCCTTTATTAATTATTTTATATTTTTCTTTGGATGATTTGTTGTAATTACTCTATGTCTATGTGGAGTTAAACTTCTCGTTCTAGGATTATGATAGCTAACTACATGATTGTTGAAGTAGATG
This sequence comes from Jaltomata sinuosa, assembly GCA_003996215.1. Classification (NCBI taxonomy): domain Eukaryota; kingdom Viridiplantae; phylum Streptophyta; class Magnoliopsida; order Solanales; family Solanaceae; genus Jaltomata; species Jaltomata sinuosa. The sequence continues at coordinate 619,940 of QJPP01001051.1, read as the reverse complement.
ATTAATTCGATTATTTGTTTATCATATTAGTTATTCTTATATTCTTGTGCTTACTATTTTAATGCTTCGCAACCATTAAAATAAATCTATAATCTCTTTGTGAACTCGGAAGAAGAATCATTGGGATAGAACGAAGAATATAGGAAGCAAGACCTCTCTTTTGTAATGTAAAGAGTAAGTTTGCGACTAGGATAGGAATATACCTAGAACGCCTTGTTTGATTTATACGGAAAAATATATAAAAGCGTACAGGATAAGATGTCACATCCCCGCTCAATGATGTAGTTATGATGCTATTCTGGATAGGCAATTGGAGGCTCAGAAGACCCTAGTTGTAAAATCAACTCCAAAATCAGCAACTAGATAAACAAATAAGTCAATGAAATTGCTTACTTAACATGATTATTCACGAATCCATAATCTTAGATCGATTTCATCATATTGATTACGTAAAAACCTGCTCTTTGTTTGGTTAATTATTCATTAGTTATCTTCTTCTTTTTACTTTGGTTAATAAATATTCTTTTGAGATTTACCACTTGATTAAATAATTAGAACTAAGTTTAATTTAGTAAAATAGTTAATCGACAAGTCCCTGTGGGTATGATATCTGGACTCTCAATCCTACATTACTTATACGACCGCGTACACTTACGTGTGCGTTAGGACGCAACATGTTTTTGGCACCATTGCCGGAGGCTTCGGTGTTAATTGTTTATCTAGATTAGACTTTTTCAAGTTATTTATTTGAGTTGTACATTTTTTTTATATAGTTATCTTTTTAATTTCTTTTGTTTTTTCATCACTCTTCTTGATATGTCAGCCTAGGATAGATGGTGATCAAATGATGATAATTCTTGTTGTTTTTGTGGAGGATCCCACCGAAATAGTATTTGTCAAAATTTTCAGGAGAGTGAGTGGTGTGCACCTACTCAATCTGCTGAATGAGATACTAGTCAGTCTGTTGAGAAGGAGGAAGAATTTCAACCATTCAACTATCATTCTTTGATTGAGGGTGACATTGAAAGGGAGTATAAAAGTGAGCTTGCCAAAAATAATGCAAGTTTTGAGTCGGGAAGTGTTGGACCGCATTCTAATTATTTTTCTATATTATGTATGGATGATGACATAAAAATTGAGTCATCTAAACTGGTGGAGAAGTGTGTAGATGAGGAACAAGTCTCTTACATTCTAAAATTTACCACACCAAAGAGACAAAAGTGACATTCCTCACTTAAATGCCAAAAAGTGCAAGATGCGACATCCTTTGCTTGGTCCCTTCATCTTTATACCACCACCCATTGAGCGGAGCAAAAAATTTGATGCAAAGTTAGGAGTGCAATTCATAAGTTCTAAGTGGAAATAAAAGTGGTGAAGTGATGGCGTTATGCCGCGACGTTAAATCAGGCGCTTGTTGGGAGGCAACCCAATTGTAGTGTAGCTTCTTATTTTTTTTATAGTGTCACATTTTTGTATTTTTTTTGATTTTGCAGGTTTGAGGAAGTCTGAGTACCCAAATTTGAAAGCTAAGGAGCATGGTTTAAGCTTAAGTATGGGGTCGTTCGCTCCTTGATCAAAATTGAAGAAACATGCTATCAGCTAGGCCCTAGAGGGCCTCAGGGAGTATCTCTCACCCTTCTTCTTTATTTTTTTTCTATAAATTTCTTTGGGAACAAAGCATGATTTTAAGCGTGGAGTGGGGATTCTTATGATAATTGTTAGTTTTAGGGTGAGTGTTCCATATGATTTTATTTGGAAAAAAATAAAAAAATATTTTTTTATTTTTTTAGCGGCATATTTCATCCACCCTTTGGTTTTTCTTATGGACTCAGTTCTTTTCCAAGGGGGGCCCTTTAAAATGGGTAATTTTTATTTTTTTTAGAAGTAGTTTTATTTTTTTAGTCATAGGTAGTGAAATTTTCTCGACATTGGATGGATGACGACCGTCTTGAGGGAAAATTAGTCATAGGAAGAAGAAAGATTAGAAACCATAGCATTTTGAATGCTAGGTGCTTCATCTAAGTATACACTAGACGTTATGGGTAATTCACTCAAAAGAAGCATAAAAAGTAGAAAACTTCATTTAGAGACGCGTAAGCTCTTTAACTTGACTAAAAAAAACCTAGAGATGGGCTTAATAATGTTAATTCATTCAATTTGGTTGTGTTGTGAATATGATGTCTTAGGAAGCCATTTTTGAACCATTGTGCCATGTGTGGTGAGTGTTTATTGTTTCTTGCATATCTTGATATCTAGAACTTGCCCCCTGTGTGTATGAAATAAAACATAGTATTGAATTATGGGATATGATCAAGAAATTTGTCAGACACTTCTTTTTGAGTATTATTTGTGCCACCTTTACGTTATCCTTAGTTAAGCTCCTTTGAGCTTTAAGCCTATTTCTTTGACTAGCCTCATATTTAGCCTATCCCCTTTATTTGATTATCCTATATTAATTTGATCCAAAGAGTCCCTAGTGCACTTTGTAGTTGAAAAACTTAAAGGAAGAAGAGAACAAAAGAGAAAAGGTAAAAATATAGAGCGAGGTTGTTGTGGTAAGAATAAGAATTAGATGTAGTACCCTTGTGAGAAATAATTTGTATGTTGGTAGTAAGGAGAGGAAAAAAAATTAGAAAAAGAAAAAAATTAGAAAAATCTCCTTTGCTAGCAATAAGTGAATGAAGGTTAAGGGAGATAAACCAAAAGAAATGGGGGGAGCCTGAAGGAAAACATGAACATAAGTGAAAGTTGAGGTGATATAAGGAAAAGAGTGAAAAAGTTTAAAGTATGCATCTTAAAGTGCATAGGAAAAGTAGTCACTATTGGCCAAAGTGTTCCTACCCATCCCTTAGCCGCAATTACAACCTGTAAACGTCCTTTTGATTCTATAATTTTGATGCTTTATTAATAGAGTATTACACTAAGGGCAAGCCTATGTTATGTCTTGTATGCATGAAATTTCTTTGAGAGAGTGAGCGAATTTCTTATCTATATGCCCCAATTAGAATATGTATGTATGATGTGAGCAAAGGGCATCTTTCTTAAAAGTGAGGGCACAAAATGGTGAGAATTTGGTGTCACGACCCAATTTCTCGGTCATGATGGCACCTACAACCCCTGGTAGGTGAACCAATCCCCGTAGCCCAGAACAGTTAGTAATGGGCTGCTATCTAACAAATAAGAGAACAAGACGAAGAGAACCGATAAAAGGACTATAAATATATACATATGCGGAAACTAAACCAAACCCCAAGACCTGGTATCATAGTATAGAGCCAAACTACATACATGGAGTGCAAACGATCCAAAACAATATATACAGATGTCTCTGAATGGTAAAAGAGTACATAAAGCAAAAGATAAACTAAAGCTAAGCTCCGATCGCCAAGAGCTCACCCTCAGTCTGAAGTAGTCCCTAACAGATCTCCAAGCACGAATCACAATGATCTAACGGCGATGGCCCACGCTAGGATCTGCACCCAAAGATGCAGGGGGGTAGGGGTGAGAACCAAATGCGAAGCATAAGGTACCCAGTAGGTATCATAGGCCGACTGGGCACATATAAGATAAAAGTGTAGTAACAGACAGAATAGAAGCAAGCAGTCACAGAAATCAACAAAAGGTATACAGGAACTAGCCCAGAGGGAAATCAACAGAACCACATGTGAGGCCAGTAAGCAGAATATACACACCATAGGCACAAGTGAAAGTAAGAAATAACGCACCTGGGGTCCTTGCAATAACAGTGTATACAAAATAAGTTTACGAAATGGACGGTATACCGGTAACCTCAAGTGTAAGAAGAAGAGAGAAAGAGTAATGATAGGCATGCTTAGAGACATGAATCAAGCCCAACTAATCATATCAATCTCAAATCCAGCAACTAACAGTCTAGCAGTAACCAATTTCATAATTAACCGTAATAGGGAATAATTCTGTAAGTAAATAGCAAGAGTCTACCTACAGTCCCCCGGCCGCCCATACAACCGAGGAACACAAACAAGTGAAAACAAACCCTCCGGCATCCCATACTACCGGAGCGTACAATCAACAAACAACAAACAAGGGTGGAACCTCAAACAATGAATGATATGATGCATGAAGATCTCAAGTGAAATGGTATCTCTGTATGTACCTCCTCCAGTGCCGATCCGGCCCAACAGGTAGGTTCCATGGAAGGACACTGCCCGTATACCTCTACTCCACCGTATACTCCTCCTCCGGCACACGCAGCCCGCAGCCCCTGGCCCGGAGGCAAGGTCCATGGAGGTCCCAGACCCCATACTAAAACTCAGTATCAAAACATGTCGTCCGGAAGCAAGTCCGGTATCAAGATAGAGACCCAGTCTCGGATATGCATGCCCAGACCCTGTCCAGGACTAAAGTAGTAGGAAAATATCTCAAAAACCCCTCCAAGGGTGCCCGGGCATAACCGGGTCTAAACAGTTAAAAGTCATCTCAGGTGCTCGGTCCGACCGAGGCTAAAAATCATCTCAAGTAACAAGAAAACTCAACTAGCACTCCGGCCCTGCCGAGTCTAGCGTTAATCGTAAAACTGATGATTTAAAACATAATTTACTTTCTTTTACCCAAGAATACTCACAAGTCAAATCAAACCATTTCCAAATTATTTCCATAAAAAGTGGGCCCCCGGGGACATGCAAGGTTTAGAAAATAGTGCCAGTAGGTCCGAAGCCAAAACCCTAGTAAAACATGGATAAAACCTCTTTATATGCATGGAAATGGTATGATCACACACAATAGCTGCCCAGCAGCTCACAATCAACCTATTGACCCTGCACAGGCCCACAGCTACTCAGCAAGCATAACTAGCCTAGAAAGATAATTCTATGCCCGGGACTCGCGGACATTCCCAAAATCCCACCTTCTATGTTCCAGAGTCAACAAGGCCTCACAGGACCACAAGGGTAAATAAAATATATCGGCAAGTACTACAAGCAACGGAGGAACAAAAGTAGGCGGACATGAATAAAGGGATCAAGGTCGGTGGTACCAACCTAATAAACCAACCAAAGGATGCCCATTAATACAATTTTATCCTATATATGCGGAGTCTAGGGAAAATAAACCGTAACCTACCTGTCGTCCAACGATAAGCTGCTAGAATGATGATCTCCGAGTCCGAACCGCTCCCAAATGAAATCAAATTGAATGAATTTTAATACCCACTAACGTGTGGGTGAATTTTGAGGAACTTAAATGCTGCCCATTCCTTCCACTAACTTAAGTTTTAGAAAATACATTCACAATTAAAATGAATGGGACCATATCTAGCAATTAATTTTCATGCTAATAAGTGGCAGCACTATATGCTTAGTGACACACCATATCTATCTTTAATCCCATGATGTATATATTCGGGTATTGCATAAATTCGTGGTAAAATAATATAACATTTTAAATATACCATAATTCATAAAAAATTATTTCAAACAAAATCTACTATATTATAATAATAATTTTCAACATAACTAAATTTACTATCTCCGTTAAAATATTACAATGTATAAAAACCTTATAAAATAAATACATATATAATTATGTCGTATCAAAAATATTTTCCATAAACCTTTAAAATATTTTTAAAAGGTAATAATAATATAATTTTCTACCACATTCAACTTTTAAATTAAATATTTTCAAGTACGCACGATTTCGATACTAAAGAACTCTCTTGGAACCCTCCCTTATATTTTCTCACTGTTTCGGAACTGAAATGACGTTTTAAAACGTGAAGTTGAGACTTAAATCGAGTTTAACCCGACCCGGTTCGCGACCCGGTTCGCAACCCGTTTTCTGCCAGACAGTCCGCGGTAAAAAAGTCATAACTTTTTACTCCGAGATCAGTTGGACGTGAGGTTTTATGGGTTGGAAACTAGCCTCGTAGACCTTTGATTTGGTATTTCGGGGGACTTCTAACTCTTTATATATTGAGAGAAAATCCCCGAGATATTTTACCCAAAGTTCAGAAAATTTATTAAAGAACTTACGATAACTTTTGCCGATTTGCTTGACTTCAAAACTTATAATGCGACCAAACAAATGGACCCAACACCGAAATACCGGTCCTGACGAGCCTTAAGTGACTTGGGGCCGCTACAAACAAGCTCTAACGGTTCAAGGAAAACGTATACGTGGAATAACCGGAAGGGTCATTACATCATCCACTACTAAAAAGGACTTTCGTCCTCGAAAGTCAAGGTCAAGGGGGTACCTGAAGGATAAAATAGCTGCGGATACTGATCCCGCATATCTCTCTCGGTCTCCCAGGTAGCCTCCTCGACTGGACGGTGCCTCCACTGAACCTTAACAACCGGGATCTCTCGAGACCTATTTTTCCTGACATCTCTGGCCAAAATAGCTGCCGACTCCTCAACAAAGGCTAGACCCTCACCCAACTGAACTGAATCCCACTGCAACACATGAGACTCATCTGGGACATACCGACGTAACATCGAAACATGAAATACAGGATGTATAGCTGAAAACATCGGAGGCAAGGCTAGCTGATAGGCAACGCTACCAACCCTCTGAAGAATCTCAAACGGCCCAATGTACCTGGGGCTAAGCTTGCCCCGCTTACCAAATCTCATCACGCCCTTCATGGGAGATACACGGAGAAATACCAAGTCACCGACACTAAACTCAAGGGCACGAAGCCGACGATCAACATAACTCTTCTGCCTGCTCTGAGCTGCCCGAAGTCTGTCCTGAATCACTCGGACTCGGTCTAAGGAATCTCGAAGCAAATCTGTGCTCTGTGGCCTAGATTCAGAACCATCAAACCAACCTACCGGTGATCTGCAACGCCTTCCATACAAGGCCTCAAAAGGTGCCATGCCGATACTCGAATGGAAGCTGTTATTATAAGCAAACTCTGCCAAGGGAACAAATTGATCCCAAGAACCTCCAAAGTCAAGAACACAGGCCCGAAGCATGTCTTCCAGAATCTGAATAGTCCTCTCGAACTGGCCATCTGTCTGAGGGTGGAAAGCGGTACTAAGATGAACCTCTGTACCTAAATATCGCTGAATATCCCTCCAGAACTGAGATGTGAACTGAGTGCCGCGGTCTGAAATGATAGAAGCTGGGACCCCGTGCAACCGAACAATCTCTCGAAGGTAGATCTGAGCTAACCTCTCTGTGCCATAAGAAGTCTGAACCGGCAAGAAATGTGCTGACTTAGTCAGCCTATCAACAATCACCCATATGGAATCAAACCCATGAGAAGTACGAGGCAAACCAACAACAAAGTCCATAGTAATCCCTTCCCACTTCCACTCAGGAATGGGAAGTCGCTGCATCAAACCACCAGGTCTCATGTGCTCGAACTTAACCTGCTGACAATTTAAACACCGAGATACGAAATCCGCTATATCCTGCTTCATACCACTCCACCAGTAAAGCTGTCTCAAGTCTCTATTCATCTTTGCTGTGCCAGGGTGAATGGAGTATCTAGTACAATGTGCCTCATGAAGTACCAACTGAATCAAATCACTAATCCTCGGAACACAAAGGCGACTATCGAACCTCAGAACCCCATCTGAATCTAGAGTAGCCCGACTGGTCTCCCCCTGAACAACCCGGTCACGAAGATCACACAACTACTGATCCTCAAACTGACGGCTCTAAATCTGATCAATCAAAGTAGAACGAACCTCAACACTGGCAAGAACTCTGCTAGGATCGGATAAGTCAAGCCTAACCAAACGGTTAGCCAAGGACTGGATGTCCCAGGCCAACGGTCGCTCTAAAACTGAAAGAGAAGCTAGGCTACCCATACTCACTGCCTTCCGGCTCAAGGCATCCGCTACCACGTTTGCCTTGACCGGATGATACAGAATAGTGAAGTCATAGTCCTTAAGTAACTCGACCCATCTCCTCTATCTCGAGTTCAACTCTCGCTGACTCGTGATATACTGAAGACTATGTTGATCAGTGAAGATCTCACAGTGAACTCCATATAGGTAATGCCTCCAGATCTTGAGCGCGAAAACTACCGCTGCCAACTCTAAGTCATGAGTGGGGTAGTTGCACTCGTGAACCTTCAGCTGCCTCGATGCATATGCTATTACTCGACCCTGCTGCATCAACACACAACCAAGACCAACCCCAGAAGCATCACAATACACGGAGAAGCTCTGACCCTCAACCGGCAAAGTCAAAACTGGAGCTGAAGTCAATAAGGCCTTAAGCCTCTGGAAGCTATCCTCACACTGATCCGACCACTGAAATGGGACATCCTTCCTAGTCAGCATAGTCAAGGGTGCTGCTATGGAAGAAAATCCCTCAACGAACCGTCTGTAGTAACCTGCTAACCCAATAAAGCTGCGAACCTCAGTAACAGTAGTAGGTCTAGGCCACTCACAAACCGCTGAAATATTTCCCGGATCAACCCTAATCCCATCTTTAGACACCACGTGCCCTAGGAATGCAACTGACTCAAGCCAAAACTCACACTTTGAGAACTTGGCATAAAGCCGATGATCTCTCAATGTCTGGAGTATAACCCTCAAGTGCTGCTCATGCTCATCTCTACTCCATGAGTATACCAAGATGTCGTCTATAAAAACTATCACAAATGAGTCCAAATACAGGCCAAGAACCCTGTGGATCAAGTTCATAAAGGCTGCGGGGGCATTAGTCAACCCAAAAGACATCACCAGGAACTCATAATGGCCATAACGTATCCTGAATGCTGTCTTAGGGATGTCCTCCGCCCTAATCCTCAACTGATGGTAGCCAGACCTCAAATAAATCCTCAAAAACATGACTGAACCCTGAAGCTGGTCAAACAAATCATCAATCTTCGGCATCGGATACCTATTCTTCACTGTCACCCTATTCAGCTGCCGATAATCAATACACATGCGCATCGACCCATCCTTCTTCTTCACAAAGAGAACAGGAGCACCCCACGGTGACACACTAGGTCTAATAAACCCCTTAGCTAACAGATCCTGGAGCTCTCTTTAAGCTCCCTCAACTCAGCAGGAGCCATACGGTAAGGAGAAATAGAAATGGGCCTGGTGCCCGGCTCTAGCTCAATAGCAAAATCAATATCTCTCTCAGGTGGAAGGCCTGGCAGGTCGGTAGGAAACACATCGAGGAAGTCTCTAACCACATGAACAGACTCAGGAGAAGTAGGGTCAGCACTAACATCTCGGACATATGCTAGATAAGCTAAACACCCACGGGAATCAACTTCCTAGCTCGAAGACAAGAGATGATCCCAAATGGTGCATGGCTAACAGAACCCTGCCACACAACCGGGGATACACCGGGCACGGCTATGGTAATGGTCTTGGCATAACAATCCAAAACCACACGATGAGGGGATAACCAGTCCATGCCCAGTATCACATCAAAATCTAGCATATCAAGAATCATCAAATCACCCCAAGTCTCTGAATCACCAACATATAACATACAGGATCTCACAATCCGATCCACTACTAAAGAATCTCCTACTGGGGTTGAAACAGAAACAGGAACAGATAATGGCTCACTAGCCAACCCCAAGCAAGGCACAAAGTAGGCAGATACATATGAATAAGTGGATCCAGGATCAAATAAAGCCATAGCAGACTGATGGCACACAGAAATCGTACCTGTAATCATAGTATCTGAGGCCTCTGCCTCTGGTCTCCTAGTGACCGCGTAAAACTGACGATGACCTCCTTCTGCCCGACCGCCATCCCTACCACCTGCTCTGCCGCGTGGAGCACCACCTCTACTCTGACGACCACCCCCTCTAGCCGGAGGCTGAACTGCACCCTGCTGAGGGCAATCTCTAGCAAAATGACCAATCACACCACAAGTAAAACAAGCCCCTGGCGGCCTACTCGGTCGAGATGAACCAGCGGATCCCGTATGACCACCACGACCTGATGCCCCAAAAATTGTACCCCTCGAATACTGGCCTCTATAGCCCTGATGGCTGCTCTGACCCTGCTCGAACTGGGTATTACCAAAAGTCTGAAGGGAAGCCTGAACCAGTCGGCTGGACTGACCCTGGTACTGCTGTGGCTGATAACTCCGGCTCCACTGGCCAGGACCTCTACCACCATATCTGGAACCACTATAGACACCCTGATATCTAGTGTCCACCAGGCCAGAAGACAAGGAACCAAAGGCTGAACTTACTAAAGGAAAGAAGATATCTCGCTACCAAGCACATATCTTTTCACCTACAAAAGGAAGGAGCATCATGGACATATCTGATATGGACATGATTTACTCAATCAAGGATCCTCATCAATAATCCTTGATTGAACAAAATACCTTGGGTTTCCTTACTTGAAGAGCTACACCCAGACTACCTACCAAAGTAAAAAAGGCCAGCACCACCAGAAGAAGAAGCACGCAACTTCTCTTGAACAAGACCACTGTCTAGCTTTTATCTTTAACAATACTTTGTACTCCCTAGTGTCTACATTTGTAATCAAAAGAAAAAGAATAAGTTAGTACTAGTTATACAGGTAGAGGTTGTGTCATTACAAAGTTCAAGGAAGACAATCCTAGATTCTCAAGCTATATTCGTTGTAAACCCCATTCACTCAAAGCTCTAAGTGAAACCCTTGAAACCTAAAGGAACTGGAATAGGCACCACATCAGTGATCCGAACCAATATAAAAACTTGTGTTCTTGTCTATTTCTATTTCCTGCATTTCTTTATAAATATTTATCAAACTAACTTGCAGGTAAGTCGACTAGTGCATAGTCATATTCGACTCAGCGGTAAGAAATTTTCAATTCACCCCCTCTCTTGACTTTCAATTGGTACCAGAGCAGGTCTCACATTTCGGGTGTGTAAAAGCACGTGAGAAAAGATCAAGTGGCAGCATATCAAATTCCAGGAACAATACTACAAGACGGGCACTCATCAAATCGACCTCCATACTTCAACGGACAACACTACCCTCATTGGAAGGAAAGATTCAGAATCTTTGTGCAAGCAAGTGATTTCCAAGACTGGGTTGTGATAAAGAAAGGGCCAAAACCCATCCCTGGAACTACCACAAAAGACTTCACCATCAAAGTTCATCTGGAAACATTTGAGGTCACTAAGGAACAACGGGAGGTAATTCAAACTAATGCTAGAGCCATAAGTTTGTTTTATTGTGCAGTTAGCAGATCTGAATACGACAAGATCTCTACATGTGAAACTGCAAAAGAAATATGGGATAAGCTGGAGGTCACATATGAAGGAACCACCAAAGTAAAAGAAGCCATGATCAGTGCCTTGGTAAACGAGTACGAACTATTCAAGATGGCTGATGAAGAATCTATGGAAACCATGTTCTCAAGATTCAGAAAAATTATAGGAGAGCTTAAATCTCTAGGAATGGTCTATTCAAATGGATTACAAGTCAGAAAGCTCATCAGAAGTCTTCCCAAAATTTGGGAAACAAAGGCCACCATTTTTGAAGATGGAGATCTAGAAAACATGACCTATGATGAACTACGAGGAAACCTGATGGCCTATGAACAAAATCACATCAACAGGCATCTTAAGGAAGAAAAGAAGAAAACGGTATCTCTTAATGCAATGCCCCAAGAGGACTCAGTGGAAGAAATAGACGAAGAAGGAAATGAAGCACTAGCTCTAATCAATCGAGGAGTCAGGCATATGCTAAGACAGAGAAACCAGAGGCCATAATTAAATAATAGAGGTAATGAATATCAATGAAATGATGACAGATGCTATCATTGTGGTAAAACATGACATATCAAAGTAAACTATCCTGAACTTAGAAGAAAAGGTGGTCAAAAGAACAACAACTCAAAGAATTTTGGAGCCTGGAGCGATCAAGAAGCCTGAGAAGATGAGTCGGCTGAAACAACGAACATATGTTTCATGGCCATCGATGAAACAAGCAAGGTAAGATACCCTGACTGTCCAAATTGTCTAAATATTCAATACTCTCTTGATTTGGTTACTAATGATCTGGAAAAGCTTATTGATGAATACAATAAGCTTGAAAAAGAAAAGAAAGACTGGCAAATTCTTCTTGAAGCAAGCCAAATTTAAGTAGCCTTGCTAAAAGAGGAACTTGGTGAAATCAAGATGCATCTAAACAGCACCAAGAAATCACCAAGTCAATGCCTAGTCAAAACTAATAAATCGTCCTTAAAAGGTACTAAAAGTGATTATTTTTCAAACTCCTCAAATGACATTCGTTCTGCAAAAAGCTCTTTCAATCGTTCTCAACCCACTTGCTTCACCTATGGTGAAAGTGGTCATAAAACTTTTAACTGCAGGATATTCCACCCTGGAAAATGGATATGGAAAGCCAAAGATACTAGTACTAACCATCAAGGACCCAAAAATACTTGGGTACCTAAAAGAAACTGATCTAATTATTTTGCAGGAACACTCCAAGAAAACATACAAAAAGGGTATGCGGGCAATAGATAGTGGGTGTTTCAGACACATGATAGGCAAAAGAGAGAGTTTCAAATCAGTAAAGGATTTTGATGGTGGATATGTGAGATTTGGAGACAATGCTAAAGGACATATTGTTGGAGTGGGATCTATAATAATCAGCCCATCCTGTGATGTAATCGAAGTCTACCTGGTTGACAGATTAAAACATAATATACTCAGCATTAGCCAACTTTTTGATGCAGGATTCGATGTGCTATTCAATGCTCTCAAATGCACTATCAGCAATATGGCTAAGAACATCACCATCATTGGTGATCGAGTTGATAACATCTATGTCTTAAATAATGTTGATTTACCTACCTTAACATGTCTTACTGCTTTATCCTGTGATCCTTGGTTATGGCATAGAAAGCTTGGTCATGCAAGCATGCACGCTCTAGAGAAACTCTCCAGACTTGAATTAGTTGAGGGGTTACCAAAACTCATGTTTGAAAAGGATCATATATGTGATGCCTGTCAACTTGGTAAGCAAACCCGCACCTCTTTCAAAGTCAAGGATATCGTACGCACATCTAAGCCTCTCCAACTTCTTCACATGGATCTTTTTGGTCGTACAAGGACTTCTAACATTGGTGGTAAAATATATGCTTTCGTTATTGTTGATGACTTCTCTAGATTTACCTGGGTTATATTTCTTGCTCATAAACATGAAGCGTTTGCTAACTTTGAAGTGTTTTTTAGAAAAGTACAAACATAAGAAGGTTACTATATTTCCACGATTCACAGTGATCACGGAGGAGAATTTGAAAACAAAGCCTTTGAGGAATTCTGCTCATTGAACGGATTCACTCAAAATTTCTCATCACCTTGCTTGCCTCAACAAAATGGAGTAGTGGAGCTCAAGAACCGATCACTTCAAGACACTGCACGAACAATGCTACTAGAACAAAGTCTTCCCGATCACTTCTAGGCAGAGGCAGTAAGCACAACTTTCCATATATTGAACAAATGTCTGATAAGGCCAATTCTGAAGAAAACACCATATGAATTATGGAAGGGAAAGAAGCCCAACATTAGCTACTTACACCCCTTTGAATGTAAGTGTTTCATTCAAAACAATGGAAAAATAAATTTGGGTAAGTTTGATCCACGGAGTGATGAAGGTATATTCTTAGGCTACTCTCCATCTAGTCGTGCATTTAGAGTTTTCAATAAAATAACTCTTAGTGTTGAAGAATCTATTCATGTGGTTTTTGATGACTCTAACCCTAGTGTTCAGCACTCTAGTAGTTTTAGCTTTGATGAAGAACAGGTACAAAAGTCGACTTTAAAAGAATCAAAACAGTCGATTAACTCTGTTGAGACTCCTAAGTCGACTATACCAGAGCATGAATTGACTAACATAGATCTAGTTAAGATAAATGTTCCCAGAGAATGGAGACATAATGCAAGTTATCCAAATGAATTTATCATTAGAAATCCAGCTAAGAAAATGCAGACTAGAGCATCACTTCGAAAACAAGCCTCAGTAGCTCTCATTTCTCAGCTTGAACCCAAGCGAATTACTGAAGCCTTAGAAGATGACTCATGGATACATGCCATGAAGAAAGAACTGGATTAGTTTGAACGAAATTAGGTATGGACTCTTATCAAACAACCAAAAAATTGCTCTGTCATAAGTACACAATGGGTCTTCCAAAACAAACTCAATGAGGAAGGTAAGGTTATCAGGAACAAGGCCAAATTGGTAGCTCAAGGCTACTCCCAACAAGAAGGTATTGATTTTGATGAAAACTTCGCTCCTGTAGCAAGGTTAGAATCTATTCGTATTACTTGCCTATGCTTCTTTTAAGCGTTTTAAGCCTTTTCAAATGGATGTCAAAAGTGCAGCCTTAAATGGTTTCATTAAGGAAGAAGTTTTTGTCAAACAACCCCCAGGTTTTGAAAATCCATCTTGTCCTGATCATGTTTTTAAACTCACAAAAGCCCTTTATGGTCTCAAACAAGACCCTAAATCTTGGTATGAGAGACTAAGTTCCTTCCTTCTGAGCAACAATTTTCAATGAGGAAAAATTAACACCACCCTTTGTACTCAAAAATTAGATTCCAGCATACTCATTGTGCAAATTTACGTTGATGATATTATTTTTCGAAGTATAACTCATCTCTTTGTGAGAACTTTGCTAATCTTATGAAAGGTGAATTCGAAATGAGTTTGATGGGAGAACTCACATTCTTCCTTGGATTACAAATCAAGAAATCATCAAAAGGCACTTTCATCTGCCAAAGCAAAAATACAAAGGAGCTGATTAAGAAATATGGAATGGAAAAAGGGAAAGCCTACAGAACTCCTATGAGCCCATCTACATGTCTTGAAACTGATGCACCTGGAAAAGATGTGGATGAAAAAATCTATCAAGGAATGATTGGTTTCCTATTATATCTTATAGCAAGTCGTCCTGACATCATGTTCAATGTATGCAAGTGTGCAAGGTTCCAGTCAGCCCCGAAGGAATCTCACTTTACTGCTGTCGAAAGGATAATTAGATATCTCATTAGAACTCAAGACCTTGGATTATGGTACCCTCACATTACTCATTTTTAACTAATTGGCTACTCAGATGCTGATTTTGCAGGTGACAAAACTGATCGTAAAAGCACAAGTGGAACATGTCCAATCCTTGGCGAAGAATTGATTTCAAGGCACAGTAAAAAACAAATATCTATAGCTCTATGTAATACAGAATCAGAGTATCTTGCAGTGGGTAGCTGCGGTACTCAATTACTTTAGATTATGCATCAGTTGCTTGATTATGAATTGTATTTTGAAGCTGTCCCTATATTTTGTGATAATACTAGTGCTATTAGTCTCTCTAAAAAATATACTTTGCATCATTCCAAGGCTAATCATATTGATATTAAGCATCATTTTATTAAAGATCATATTGAAAATGGAGTTTTTTTACTTGAATTTGTTGATTCTGAAAATCAACTTGCTGATATTTTTACAAAACCCCTCTTGGAGGAAATATTTTGTTTCCTTAGAAATCTGCTTGGTATTACTTCTCTTTGTTAATTTTTTTCTGTCTTATTTTGTTTTATTTTCCTTTGTGATTGTTCTGTGTTTTATTATTTTCCTCTCCCAAAATCTCACCAAATCTTTTTCAAGATCCTTCCCCTTTTCAAAGTGTCATATCTCTTAAATTCTGACGCCCCTTTACTTTCACACCTCTTCATCTTCCTTTCCCACTTCCCTACGTCCTTCTTATATCTCTCTTCAACTCTCTTCTCCCTTATTATTTCTCAAACCCTTCCCAAAATGACTTATACCAGATCAATGGGATCCTTCATACAACCTCCATCAGTCAAGGATCACTCTTCCTCTAATCCTGATGTTTTTCCCCTCTCCCCTGATTCTTCAGAAGGAGAATCTCTGCCTCCTGTTTCCTCTCTTAACTCCAAAAAGATGCCATCTGCCGGAAAGAAGGGTGAAAAGAAGAAATTTTGAGCAAATCTATCAGACTCTCTTTCTCCAGAGGACATGCATAAGTTTTGGGGTGCTGAACAGAAGAAACGATTTGAATCCCTCAAAACTCGGCAAGTGGTGCCTGGACAGGTTATCAATTTGGAACTACTGGACAAGATTCACTGCCCTGTAAGTACTTTTTTCAAAGACCAGAAGATTTTCTCTCCTTCTAAAACTCTGTGGACTAGAATTTTATGAAGAACCTGTGCGAATGTTCTAGGCTAATCTTAGAATTTCAAAAGATAGCAGTGAACTAGAAACTCTTGTGTTGGGAAATTGGATTATTGTGAATGAATTCCTCTGTGAAAAAGTCTTTGGCATTAAGTTATCTAATGTTGTTCCCTATATGGATGGTACATGGCCGGACGATTTTGAAGTAACTCTTGATGGTGCTAAATTAGCAGTGGCTGAATCTGGCACAAATATCTCTAATTTTGGACCTCTATCTCTATGTTTTGAGCATCACATTCTGGCTCACATGGTTGCCACTACTTTGGTTCCTCAGAAAAGTTCTCTAAGCTCCATCTCCAACAGAGATGTGTTTGTTCTCTACTGCTTGCTAAAGAAATACCATATCAACTGGGCCTCATGGTTTCGTGAACATATGTTGGAAAGTATAAAAGACAGTAATGGTACTGCTAGTCTACCGTACGGACTCTTGATATCATGAATTCTTGTCCACTCTATGATTGACCTTTCAGACTACTAGGAAACTGAAGTATCCACCACTTATGATTCTAGAACCTTCTCCAGTATGGGGTATACACTCATAGATTCCAAGTGGTGCAAAAAGGAGTCTATAAAGGTCAAGCCTGAATCTTCCAAGGCAACTCGTGTATCAGCTAATTTCGCCTCCTTTCTTCTCAACGAAGCATAATTCATCAAGGCCAGGCTGATTGGTCTTGAAGATAGAATGCATGCACTTCAGGAGTCAGTGAAAAAGTTACTTGAGTTAAGCAAGGAGTCCAACACTAATATTGGGAAGCTTCGTTTGGAAATGGATGGATTAAAGCAGGAAGGAGTATCCACTATGAAAAAGCTAATAAATTAAGTCAGTTCTCTCAAGAAGGAAGCTGACTCCTCTCAGAATGAGTTAGTTGTGACTGTTTAGACTTTCTACACCAACTTCTGCAAGAATGTGGAATGCTCATATGATACCTTTGCAGGAACATGCACAACACTTTAGCCTACTTCCTTCAGAAGAAATAAGTTCCTTCTCCTATCTCTTTTTGTTGAGCTCTTATGGGGGTCTGTACCCATCAACTTTTTTGGCTCTGTAACTAGGGGTTCTTTATACCCCTCATGACTTTTTTTCTGTCCTTCTCTCCTTAATTATCTATGCTAGTTATTATATTTGTACTATGTGCCTATCTGCTATGACTGCTCTGTCTATATGTGTATTCCTCTGTTTCTTTTTTATTATGACAAAGGGGGAGAAGCTGCACAAATCCTTTAAAATAAGAAGCTACAAGAAAAGGGGAGCTTAAGAAGAAGCACCACGATAGGGGGAGCTTAACAAATACACAGGGAAGTCGACTACATTGAATTTGTACTTTCTTTTATTGTCATTATCAAAAAGGGGGAGATTTCTAGCCTTCGGATATTAATTTCGATAATGACAAACTCTAACCTAAAAGTATTGTTGCAGTCAAAAAGAAACAAGTAGCAGATCACTAAGAATCAAGGAAGAAATCAAGACCCACAAATCAAGGTTGCCATAAAGGACGACTGAATGAAGAAAGGAGATAACAATTATCCCTGATTAATTGATATCAATCCTTGATTAATTAATCCCAAAAGGAAAGAATATATACGGCAAACGTCAAGGAAGGGATCAAGTCCACCAGGCCAGAAGACAAGGAACAGAAGGCTGAAGCAACTAAAGAAAAGAAGATATCTCGCTACCAAGCACATATCTTCTCACCTACAAAAGGAAGGAGCATCATGGACATATCTGATATGGACATGATTTACTCAATCAAGGATCCTCATCAATAATCCTTGATTGAACAAAATCTCTTGGGTTTCCTTACTTGAAGAGCTACACCCAGACTAACTACCAAAGTATAAAGGCCAGCACCACCAGAAGAAGAAGCACACAACTTCTCTTGAACAAGACCACTGTATAGCTTTTATCTTTCACAATACTTTGTAATCCCTAGTGTCTACAATTGTAATCAAAAGAAAAAGAATAAGTTAGTACTAGTTATACAGGTAGAGACCGTGTCATTACAAAGATTCAAGGAAGACAATCCTAGATTGCCAAGCTACATTTGTTGTAAAACCCATTCACTCAAAGCTTTAAAGGAAACCCTTAAAACCCAAGGGGACTGGAATAGGCACCACATCAGCGATCCGAACCAATATAAAAACTTGTGTTCTTGTCTATTTCTATTTCATGCATTTCTTTATAAATTATTTATCAAACTAACTTGCAGGTATGTCAACTAGTGCATAGTTACAGTCGACTCGGTGGTAAGAAATTTTCAATTCACCCCCCTCTTGACTTTCAATATGTTCATATGTATCTACCTACTTTTACCTTGTTTGGGGTTGGCTAGTGAGCCGTTATCTGTGCCTGTTTCTGTTTTGACCATAATAGGAGATTCTTTAGTAGTGGATCAAATTGTGAGGTCTCGTATGATTTCTATTGGTGATTTGGATACTTGGGGTGAATTAATAATCCTTTATATGCTAGATTTTGATATGATACTGAGCATGGACTAGTTATCCCCTCACCGTGCAGTTTTGGATTGTTATGCCAAGACCGTTAGCATAGCCGTGCCCGGTGTATCCCTGGTTGTGTGGCAGGGTTCTGTTAGCCGCGCACCATCTGGGATCATCTCTTGTCTTCGATCTAGGAAGCTAATTTCTCATGGGTATTTAGCTTACCTAGCATACGTCCGAGATGCTAGTGCTGACACTTCTTCCCCTGAGTTCGTTCCTGTGGTTAGCGACTTTCTAGATTTGTTCCCTACCGACCTGCCAGGCCTTCCACTTGAGAGAGATATAGACTTTTCCATTGAGTTAGAGATGGGCACCAGGCCTATTTCCATTTCTCCTTAGCGTATGGCTCCAACTGAGTTGAGGGAGCTTAAGGAGCAGCTCCAGGATTTGTTAGCTAAAGGGTTAATTAGGCCGAGTGTATCTCCTTGGGTTGCTCCTATTCTATTTGTGAAGAAGAAAGATGGGTCGATGCGAATGTGTATTGATTATCGGTAGCTGCATAAGGTGACAGTGAAGAATAGGTATCCAATGCCGCAGATTGATAACATGGTTGATCAGCTTCAGGGTTCAACCGTGTTTTTGAAGATTTATTTGAGGTCGGTCTACCACCAGTTGAGGATTAGGGTGGAGGCCATCTCTAAGACAACATTCAGGACACGTTATAGCTATTATGAGTTCATGGTGATGTCTTTTGGGTTGACTAATACCCCCACAACTTTCATGGACTTGATGCGCAAGGTTCTTAGCCCGTATTTGGACTCATTTGTGATTGGTTTTATAGATGACATCTTGATATACTCGTGGAGTAGAGAGGATCATGAGCAACACTTGAGGATTATACTCTAGACTTTGAGAGATCATCGGCTTTATGTCAAGTTCTCAAAGTGTGAGTTTTGGCTTGAGTCAGTTGCTTTCCTAGGACACGTGGTGCCTAAGGATGGGATTAGGGTTGATCCGAGTAAGATTTCAGTGGTGCGTGATTGGCCTAGACCTACTACTGCTACTAAGGTCTGTAGCTTTACTGGGTTAGCTGGGTACTACAAATGGTTCGTTGAGGGATTTTCTTCCATAGTAGCACCCTTGACTATGCTGACTAGGAAGGATATTCCATTTCAGTGGTCGGATCAGTGCGAGGATAACTTCCAGAGGCTTAAGGCCTTGTTGACTTCAGCTCCTGTATTGACATTACTGGTTGAGGGTTAGAGTTTCTCCATGTATTGTGATGCTTCTGGGTCAGACTTAGTTGTGTGTTGATGCAATAGGGTCGAGTGATAGCATATGCGTCGAGGCAGCTGAAGGTTCACGAGCGCAACTACCCTACTCATGACTTGGAGTTGGTGGCGGTAGTCTTCATGCTCAAGATCTGGAGGCACTACTATATGGAGTTCATCATGAGATATTCACCAATCACCGTAGTCTTCAGTATATTACGAGTGAGCGAGAGATGAACTCGAGGCAGAGGAGATGGATTGAGCTACTGAAGGATTATGATTTTACCATTCTATATCATCCGGGCAAGGCAAATATGGTAGCGGATGCCTTGAGTCAAAAGACAGTGAGTATGGATAGCCTTGTTTCACTTTCAGTTTCTGAGCGACCGTTGGCCTTAGACATCTAGTCCTTGGCTAATCGTTTGGTTAGGGTTGACTTGTTGGATCCTAGAAGAGTTTTTGCCAGTATCGAGGTTTGTTCTACTCTAGTCGATCAGATTCAGAGCCGAAAAATTGAGGATTAGAGATTGTGTGACCTTCGTGATCAGGTAGTTAGGGGTGAGGCCAGCCGGGCTACTTTGGGTTCTGATGGTACTCTGAGGTTTGACAGTCGTCTTTGTATTATGAGATTTGGGGATTTGATTCAGTTGATACTTTGTGAGGCGCATTATGCTAGATACTCCATTCATCCGGGCGCAGTAAAAATGTATAGGGACTTGAGACAGCTTTACTGGTGGAGTGGTATGAAGCATGACGTAGCAGAGTTTGTATCTCGGTACTTGAACTGTCAGCAGGTTAAGTTCGAGTATATGATACCTGGTGGTTTGATGCAGCGACTTCCCATTCTTGAGTGGAAGTGGGAAAGGATTACTATGGACTTCATAGTTGGTTTGCCTTGTACTTCTCGATAGTTTGATTCCATCTAGCTGATTACTGATAGGCTGACTAAGTCAGCACACTTCTTGACAGTTTAAGCTTCTTACGGTGCAGAGAGGTTATCTCAAATTTACATTTATGAGGTTGTTTGGTTGTACAGGGTCTGAGCTTCTATCATATCAGACCGCAACACACAGTTCATATCCCAGTTCTAGAGAGCTATTCAGAGAGATTTGGGTACAGAGGTTCAACTTAGTACTGCATTCCACCCTCAGACAGATGGCCAGTCCGAGAGGACTATTTAGGTCCTGGAGGACATGCTTCGGGCGTGTGTTATTGACTTTGGAGGTTCTTGGGATCAGTTTATTCCTTTGGCTGAGTTTGTGTATAATAATAGATTACATTCTAGCATTGGCATGGCACCTTTTGAGGTGTTGTATGATAGGTGTTGCAGATCGCTAGTTGGTTGGTTTAATGGTTTGGAGTTTAGGCCACAAAGTACAAATTTACTTTGAGATTCCTTAGACCGAGTCCATGCAATTCAAGATAGACTTCGAGCAGCCCAGAGTAGGTAGAAGAGCTACGCTGATTGTAGACTTTGTGCGTTGGAGTTCAGTGTTGGTGACTTGGTATTCCTTCGAGTATTGCCCATGAAGGGCGTGATGAGACTTGGTCGGCGGGGCCAGCTTAGCCCTAGGTACATTGGGCCATTTGAGATTATCCAGAGGGTCGGTAGTGTTGCCTACCAATTAAACTTTCCTCTGAGGTTTTCATCTATACATCCTGTATTTTATGTTTCAATGTTGCACGGATGTCCCAGATGGGTCTCCTGTATTGCATAGGAAGTCGGTTCAGTTGGATGAGAGCTTGTCCTTTGTTGAGGAGCCAGTTTCTATATTGGCCAGATATGTTAGGAGGTTGAGATTTAGGGAGATCTCGGTGGTGAAAGTTTAGTAGAGGCATCATCCACTCGAGGAGGCTACTTGGGAGACTGAGAGAGATATACGAGCCCAGTATTTACAGCTGTTTGAGCCTTCAGGTACCTCCTTTCTTCCTGACTTTCTAGGATGAAAGTCTTTTTTGTAGTGGATATTGTGATGACCCTTCCGGTCATCTTCGCATTTATGCTTTCTTTGTACCATTAGAGCTTTCCTATAGTGGCCCAAGTCATTTATGGCTTGCTGGGACCGATGGTCCGTTGCCCTGGTCGTTCATTTGATCGTTATGGCCATTTGCCTATTTTAGAGCTTTAACTTAGGAATTCGTTGACTTTAGTCAATATTCTTAGCTAACATGCTTCGAACTGAATTCTGATAGTTTCGTTAGCTCTGGAACATTGAGTTTTGTCTAGTTGAACCTTTAGTCGAGGCCTGAGAACTTTCGGTGTGGGTTCTGTGTTACTTTCTCTATTTTTAGGCCATTTGGAGTTGAAAGTATAACTTTGGTCAGCTTTCGATGATTGAAGCGTTAGATTCAAAATCTGATGATTCCATCAACTCCAGAATGATGAGTTTGGGTTAGGTACATGGTTGATTCGGGTCCCGGGTGTGCCGGGCTCTTTTCGAGTGTTTGGGTTCTTGTTGGTTAGTGTTGACTTGGGTCAACATTTCTCCGGAACAACCTTGTATGAAAGTTTCATCAATTCTGTTGGGTGGGGAACGTCGTTTCCACTCTATTAGCATTATTGGTTTTTGAATATCGGTTGCCAATTATGCCCGGAATGCCCCGTAGAGTTTTCTATAAGGTGCAGATTTTTGTTGTAGGTCAGGCCTTCAGCGCAATCACGCCTCAGCACCTGCCAGCCTTGAGCGCGATGGCGCTGTGGTTGCGCCGTTGGCGCTGGCCAATTTTCTACCACTATATATGTTTGGTTTTTCATTTTTTCTGCCTTTTCCCTTCACTTCTCCCAACTCCAAACATAAAAATACTCTACCAAATTGCTCTAAATCAGTTCTTGGACTTGGGAAATCATTTGTTCATCAAAAATCCATGCTCCCTCGTCTATTGGTAAGTTCTTCTTCCCCAATTTTCCCTTTTCCTCCATTGTTGAAGCTTCCATGGGTTAGTTCTAAAAGCTTGATTTTTCTTGAAGAATCTATCTTCTTGGGGTTGCATGTTCCATAAATTCCTTGTTTTCATTTCCTTGATGTGGTGCTCTCGTTGTGGTAAGTTTTCCTTGCTAAATTTTTGATTTTGTTCTTAAATCTCCATCTTTAAACCCTCTCTTGAGCGGGCTATTTTGGAGACTTTCTCTTGGCCAAAATTGCTCAATTTTGGAGCATGTCTTCTTGGCGCTGTTGTGGTCATCATGCTCTTTTCCATTTTGGTTTCGGGTTATGGGCCCTGCGAGCCCACTTTTGACTCAAATTTTGGCCCGGCTATTATTATAGCGATATGGGTATCGTTAGACTCATTTTATTATATTATTTATATTTTTGATTGTTTGATTATCATTCAGTGTTTCTCAGAGCGATTCGGGCTTAGATATCGTTGTCCCAACAACTTGTCGTCGGACGACAGGTAGGTTATGGTCTAAACTCCCTAGACTTCACATATATAGGATAAAATTGTAACAATGGGCATCCTTGAGTTGAGCTTACTAGCTTGGTACCACAGATCTTGACCGCTTCTTCATGTCTGACTCGTTTCTTTCCTCCATTGTTTGTAGTATTTGTTATAGATGACGTTATTACCCTTGTGGTCCTGCGCGGCCTTGTATTGACTCTGGAACATAGATGGTGGGTTATTTGGGAACGTTGTGAGTCCTGGACATTGTTATTATTGTTATAGAGATGGCTATCTGTGCTGTAGAATGATTAGAGCATGTGCAGGGCCGATAGATTTATTGTGAGAAGTTGGGCTATTGTTTGTGATTGAGCATGCCATTTTCATGCATATAGGGGATTTTTACAATATTTTTTACTACAATTTTATCTTTTGGCCTATCTTATACGGTTTTCTAAATCTTGCATGGGCTCGGGGGCCCATTTTCAGTAAATATTATTATAAAATGGTTTGGTACTGTTATAATGGATCTTCTTGGGGTAAGAAAAGTTAAAAGAGAGATTTATCACATTTTTCCTACTTATACTAGACCTGGTTAGGTCGAGGTGCTAGACTTGATTTGTTATTAATGGAAAAGGATGTTAGACTCAGTAAAGCCGAGTACTCGACTTGATTTACTATTGTTTTAGACCCGATTATGCCTGGGCACCCTTGAAGGAGGTTTTTGAGACTTATTTCACCAATTTAGACCCGGATAGGTTCTGGGTATGCATTTTAAAGATTTGGGTTACTGCTTTGGATCCAGATCTACTCCGGACAATGATATTGAGATTGAGATTTAATATGTGGTCGAGGACCTCCATGGACCTTGTCGATCTAGACCAGGGGCTACATGTTGAGTGTTCCAAGGGAGGGGTATACTGTGGAGTTGAGGTATATGGGTCGTGTCCTTCCATAGGACCTATCTAATGGTCCCTTAGGCACCGGAGGAGGTACATACAGGGTTACTATTCCACACGGTTTTCATCATGCATCATACCACTCATTTGTGTGAGGTTAACCATCCTTGTTTACTGTTTGCTGAGTGAACGTTCCGATAGTATAGGATGTCGGAGGATTTGTCTTCACTTGTTTGTGTTCCTCGGGTGTATGGGCGCACTTTGGGACTATAGGTAGACTTATGATTGCTTTATCGAGTTTTATGATTCCTTATGCTAATTTCATATTGTAACTTTATATTGAGACTAGTATTATATAGCTGGGCCTGGTTATTATTCTTGTGTTCGAGCATGCTATCGCTATTTTGTCTCCCTTCTTCTCTTTTTAATTGAGGTTACCGGTATACTGACCATTTTTAAAAACTTCTATATATATGTTGTTATTGCTAGGATCCCAGGTGCATTACTTCTTCCTTCGCCTGTGCCTATGATATATATCCTAGTAGTTAGCCATGTATGTTGTCTTCTGCTTGTATTCCTTCCGTGCTAGCTTCCGTGTACTTATTCATTATTTTCTGTGACTATTTGCTTTTATTCTGCTTATTACTACTCTTTTATCTTATATGTTCCAGTAGGCCTATGATACCTACTAGGTACCTTTTGCTTCGCATTTGGTGCTCATACTACACTCTGTATCTTCTGGTGTATATCCTAGTGTGGGCCCTCACCGTTAGTTCGTGGACACTCATGCGAGGAGATTTTGGACCACTTCAGACTAAGGGTGAGCTCCCTCGCCGTTCGCTCGTGGACACTCGTGCGAGGAGATTTTGGACCACTTCAGACTAAGGGTGAGCTCTTGATAATTGGAGCTTAGCCTTAGTTTATCTTGTGTATTATGTACTCTGTTACTACTCAGAGACATTTGTGTATATATTATTTTGGATCCTTTGTACTCCTTATATGTATTTCCGGCTCTATACTATGATACCAGGTTTTGGGGTTTGGTTTATCTTTCGCATACATCGTTATATATTCCTGTTATCTACTTTTTTCAGCTTATTTCCCTTGCTTTCACTTATTTAGACTGTTCTTTCTCTTATCTATTAGATAGCAGCCCATTACTAATCGTTTCGGGCTACATGAAATGGTTTGCCTACTGGAGGGGTCGTAGGTGCCATCATGACCGAGAAATCGGGTCATGACAGATGTATACATGTTTAGTAGATTATGGGTCATGATTAAATGGTCTAGTTAACTTGGGTGTGAGTAGACCTATTCAATTGATATCTTAAGATGTGAAATTTTATAGGGTGTGTAGTGATTTGTTCAAGGATGACAAAGGTTTAAGTGTGGGGTAGTGATCTTGGGCGTATTTATACGCTCGCTTGCCTCATTTACCCATGTTTTGAGGGCAAAAGTGATGTATATCCCTATGATTATTTGCATATTCTTGATTATGAGCTAATATATGTGATTAGATACTTTGTAGGAAGAATGTGGAGAAAATTAACCCATGAGAGCTAAAAATGAAAGCATAAAAACATTGGAAAAGAGTTAGCAACGTTCCGGGAGAAAAAGAGAGCATAAGAAGAAAATCTGGGCAGTGGGGCTATGGTGGGGCGCTGCCCCAGGCGCAAAACTACAGAAGAGTGAAGTTGGCGCGATGATGGAACAGCGCGCCAAGCCCCAAACTGGAAAATTTCCGGCTTTTGTCTACTCCAAATCCAAATAGGAAAGGGGTTATTTTCCTCATACTCTATAAATACACCCCCAATCATGATTTTTAACCAAATTTTGACCTACGAAGAACTAGGAGCCGCTGTGGAGGTCAAAGAATATTGGTTTCATCTTTTCTTCTCCTTTATTAATTATTTTATGTTTTTCTTTGGATGATTTATTATAATTGCTCCATGTCTATGTGGAGTTAAACTTCTCATTCTAGGATTATGGTAGCTAACTACATGATTGTTGAAGTAGACGATTATTTCAATTATTTGTTTATAATATTAGTTGTTCTTATATTCTTGTGCTTACTATTTTAATACTTCGCGATCATTAAAATAAATCTATAATCTCTTTGTGAACTCGAAAGAAGAATCATTGGGATAGAACGAAGAATATAGGGAGCAAGACCTTTCTTTTTTAACATAAAGAGTAGGTTTGCGACTAGGATAGGAATATGCCTAGAACGCCTTGTTTGGTTTATACGGAAAGATATATAAAAGCGTGCGGAATAAGATGTTACATCTTCGCTCAACAATGTAGTTGTGATGCTATTCTTGATAGACAATTAGAGGCTCGAAAGACCATAGTTGTAAAATCAACTCCAAAATCAGCAACTAGATAAACAAACAAATCAATGAAATTTCTTACTTAACATGATTATTAGCGAATCCATAATCCTATATCAATTTCATCATATTGATTACGTAAAAACCTGCTCTTTGTTTGGTTAATTGTTCATTAGTTAACTTCTTTTTACTTTGATTAATAAATATTCCTTTGAGAATTAACGCTTGAATAAATAATTAGAACTAGTTTAATTTAGTAAAATAGTTAATCGACAAGTCCCTGTGGATACGATATCTGGACTCTCAATCCTATATTACTTGTACGACCACGTACACTTGCGTGTGCGTTAGGACACAACAAATCTTGAACAAAAGCACTAGACATCCTTATCCCAAGAAATACAATGCTTCTTCTGAAAATGAAAAGGTGGGCTAAACTTAAATTTTCATTGCACATGTATCAATTTGTAGAATTTTGTTTTGCTAACATACCCACTTACATGATTTTGTTATTTTATATAATTTTGTGCATCAGTTATTCAAGTTTTTCAAACACATTATTAAATAATTTATGTGTATAAGTAAAAGAATTTTAAAAGGTCTTCCTTAAAATTCAACTCAAGCATTATTGTTGCAGCGTAATAATGTACTACAATAATTAAGAAAAAAATATCTCTAAAAAGCTTTGCCTGATTTTGTTTAAATAATATCCTCTGTTTCAATTTATTTATGTAAATTTTGATATGACACAAAGTTTGATAAAAAAGTAAAAATAACTTTTGAATTTTGTGATTTTAAACTAAAGATATGTAGAATGTACCAAAGTATCTCGTGTAATAAATTAAAATATAAAATTACCAAAAAAGGTGAGAGATATTTTTTTTAAAATAAAATAAAAAAAGAAAATAAGACAAATAAATTAAAACAAAAAAAGTAATTATGAATAAATAAAAAGGAATCAATGTAAAATGGAAAAAATAAAAGAAAAAAGAAAAGAGCCTAATTTAATCCATGCCTCTGGCAAATTACTAATCGTTGAATCAAGTAAATTCATCTAATTAAAAAAAATTGCATAGCTCACGTGTAGTGTAACATGACAGAGGGTCTGAATTTTCATGAAACAAGAAAATACTTTTAATTTGTAATTCGATAGTTCACATTATATCCGTCATATTTATACATTAAGGACCGAAAAAAAATCAATCATACGTTAAGGACCATTTAGATCATTTTTCAAGAAATTGTACTAATAATACTGAAAATATAAATATAAATTTTTAGAATAGCATGATCTTGTTATTGGGACCGTGCCTTGCACGGGCATCATTTTACTAGTCTTGAGGATTGATGGTATAATAATCTAGGAATTAATTTTTTATTTTCCTTCTTGTGACAATTAAGGCGATTGTGGTTTCCAAGCTCTAAAGAGGAGTCTCCTTATAATATCAGGAATTTACATGGGGTGTCCCTCAAAGTGAGTGATTTTCATTTTTTGTTCCCCATAAGAAATGTTCTTAAAAACTAGCCTTCCTTTCTTTTTATGTATAGAACAAATATATTTTTGCCCCTCTACACCACAACTCTCCAATTTCATTTGTCTCTCAATTTTGTTTCATTTTATTCTTTTATTTTTTTCGTTTTTTCTCAAACTTTAATTTTCTTTTATTTTTTTCTTTTCTCTTTTTTCTTCTTCTCATTTTCTTTTTTCTCAACCTTTTTTTTCTTTTTCTTTTTAGTTTTTTCCCTTTTTTCTCAATCTTTATTTTTTCCATGTCTTTATTTTTTTCCTTTCCACTTTTTTCCTTCTCTTTTTTCTTTTTTTTACTTAACTTCTATTATTTTTTGCTAATAAACAGAAAGTTGGATAATCCGCAAAGAGGATCTTCTTTCTTTGACATCGAAGTAAACTTAAGGGCGTGCTTTGTTGTTTGAATGTTCTTTGAAACAAGTTTTGCCTGTAAGATAAACGTTATAGAGCATCTCATAAATCAAGACACAATGTGGTAGTGCCAACTCTTGCCCATGATGCATAACTTGTTGTTTGAAAGTCCTTGAGTTAAGTCTTTCCTCTAAGGTAAACGTTATAGAGCATCTCATAAATCAAGACACAATGTAGTAGTGTTAACCTTTGCCTATGGGGCATAACTTGTTGTTTGAAAGTCCTTGGGCTAAGTCTTGCCTCTAAGGCAAGATTATAGAACATCTCATAAATCAAGACACAATGTGGTAGTGTCAATTCTTGCCCATGGGGCGTAACTTGTTATTGAAAGTACTTGGGCTAAGTCTTGCCTTTAAGGCAAGCATTATAGAGCATCTCATAAATCAAGACACAATGTGGTAGTGTCATGTCTTGCCTATAGAGCGTAACTTATTGTTAAGAAGACCTTGGGCTAAGTCTTGCCTCTAGATCAAGCGTTATAGAGCATCTCATAAGTCAAGATACAATTTGGTAGTGTCAACTCTTGTTCATGGGGCGTAACTTGTTGTTTCAAAATCATTAGGCAAAGTCTTGCCTCTAAGGCAAGAGTTATTGTGCATCTCATAAATCAAGACACAATGTGGTAGTGTCAACTCTTGCCCATAGGGCGTAACTTGTTATTTGAAAGTCTTTGGGCTAAGTATTGCCTCTAAGGCAAGTGTTAAGGAGCATCTCATAAATCAAGACATAATGTGGTAGTATCAACTCTAGCCCGTGGGACGTAACTTGTTGTTTGAAAGTCCTTGGGCTAAGTCTTGCCTCTAAGGCAAGAGTTATATAATATATCCTAAATCAAGAGACAATGTGGTAGTGTCAACTCTTGCCCATGTAGCATAACTTGTTGTTTGGAAATTTTGAGCTAAGTCTTTCCTTTATGGCAAGAGTTATAAAGTATCTCATAAATTAAGACACAATGAAGTAGCTAGTGTGAACTCTTGCCCATGGGGTGTAACTTTTTTTTTTGGGAGCTCCATGGGCTAAGTCTTACCTCTAAGGCAAGCGTTATAGAGAATATCATAATTCAAGACACAATGTGGTAGTATCAACTCTTGCTCATGGGGAGTAATTTGTTGTTTGAAAGTCCTTGGGCTATGTTTTACCTCTAAAGCAAGAGTTATAGAACATCTCATTAAAAAAAGAATAATAAAGGTTGAGAAAAATGACAAAAAAATAAAAATAAAAAGGAGAAAAGAGAAAAGAGAAAAGAAAAATTAAAAATTAAAGAAAATAAAAAAGAGAAAAATAAAAAATAAGAAGTTGAGAGGAGAAAGGGGGGAAAATGAAAGAAATGAAATAGAAGTTAAGAAAAAAAAGGAAAAAATGAAGAAAAAAAAAGAAAAAGATATAAGTTGAGAGGAGAGAAAGAAAAAAAAGAGTTGAGAAAAAAAAAGAAAAAACGAAGAAAAAAAAAGGTTGAGGAAAAAGAAAAAAAAGAGCAAAAGAAATAAAATAAAAGTTGAGAGGCAAATGAGCATGGAAAATTGTTTAAAAATATTTGAGGTATAGAGGAGTAAAAAGGTAGTTGTTCTATATATAAAAAGGAGGGAAGACTAATTTTGTAAGACTTTTCTTATGGGGGACAACATAGCAAGACCAGCTCCTATGAGGGCCATTTATGTAGTTCACCCAAATAAAATAGTTCTCTATTTTATCTTTTAATCAAGTCGATTTGAGTTAGCTTTTACATCTCCTTTGTATATGAGACTAATATTACTTTCTGATATTGATTAATATTTTTTTATTATTCATGAACTGTAATAATCACAAGACAATATTAGATTTTGGTAATTGATGGTATTGGATTATCGGCTCTCACCTTTGTTGTCCATGATGAAATGTAATGACCCATCTTATTGCTATAGTGTGGTTTAGGATATAAGTGTCTGTCTAGAGTTTTCCCAAGGTGAGAGTTGATAAAATCTCAGGCTATGGTGAGTTTTGATGAAAATATGGTGTTGTATACTTTAGAGAGGATTTGTGTGTCGTGGTGTATTACTATGTATCATGGTGTCTGATTTTAGATAGTCAAGTGGTGTAGGGAATCGTAGGAAAATTTGAAATGATAAACTAGTTCAAATAACTCTCATTATGATAGTTACCGTATCAAAAAATTAATCTGTGATGTCTAGAAATTAAGGTGTGCTATGAAATGGGGAGTTTTAGGCGAGTTTCTGAGGTTCTGGTTTTAATGACCCTTTCGGTCATTTTTGCGTTTGCGCCTTCTTTGTACTGTTAGAGCCTTCCTATAGCAGCCCCAGGTCATTTATGGCTTGCTGGGACTGGTGGTTCGGTGCCCTGGCCGTTCGTTTGGTCGTTATGGACATTTTCTTATTTTAGAGCTTAAACGTAGAAAATCGTTGAGTTCAGTCAACACTCTTGGTAAATGCACTCAAAATCAAATTTTGACAATTTTGTTAGCTTCGGAGCGTGGATTTTGGTCTAGATGGACCCTTGGTCGGGGTCTGGGAGTTTTTGGTTTGATGTTGTGTGAGTTTTTATGTTTTCTAGCCAGTTAAACTTGAAAGTTTGACTATGATCAACATTCTGAGAAGACGACCTCAAATGGAAATTCTGACAGCGCTGTTAGCTCCGGAATGTTGACTTTGGGCTAGAGGGACCTTTAGTTTGGGTCCGAGGCTTCCGGACTCATTTTAGGCCATGGGGTTCCGTTTTGGAAAGTTTTGCCTAAAGTTGGTTCTTGGGCGTAGGGAATCTTTTTCATCGTATCGACCTCTGCTGGGATTTTTTTCAATTCAATTGAGCTCGAAATGTCATTTTTAGTCAAATAGCTCAACTCGTTTATGTTTGCGGGACCCCAAACTCATTTTTGGAGGTCCGTTCGATCAAAATCTGCCAAGGGTGGCCTTGGCTGTTGCTGTTGCTGTCATGGCCATGGGGGTGTCGCCTGGGCTGCTCCTGCGCACTTGGCCAGGCCTTTTCCTCTAGCGCCCCTGTGCTTCCCCGTTCGCCAGTGCACCAGCGCGCCTGCAGGGTATGGCTGCGCCTGCATGGCCGCCATGGCACCTGTGCGGGCCAGCTTATATAGTTGTTGCACTCCAAACTTTCAGCTTTCTTCTCCAATTTTCAAAATGCATATCTCCTCTATTTTAGCTCCAAATAACTCCATTTATTCACAAGCTCACTCCCTTGACGTGGAGGATTACTTTCTACTGATTCAAGTGCATTCCAGGGTTCGTAAATTGGTAAGTTTCTTGCTTAAATTTTGATATAAACACATAATTTCCTTCATTGATTTCCGTTGGATTGTTGACTGTTTATAGCACCATTCTTGGTCTGTTTCCGTTGAATTTTGGGGCATGAACTCCCGGGAATACGGGGAGCATTTTGGTGCTTTTCGTTTTTGGCTTCCGATTGCGGTGCCTACGGGCCCCTCGGTGACCCAAATTTTGACCTGAATATAGTTATAGCAATATGGGTATTGTTAGTCTCGTTTTAACATGTAGTTTATGTTCTTGATATTTTGATTTTTGTTTGGAGCTTCTCGCAGTAGTTAGGGCTTGGACATCATCGTTCCAATAGTTTATCGTCGGACGACAGGTAGGTTACTGTTTAACTCTTTAGACTTCGCATATATAGGATAAAATTGTACTAATTGGCATCCTTGGGTTAGGTTTATTAGCTTGATACCACAGACCTTGACCGCTTCTTCATGTCCGGCTTATTTTCTTCCTCCTATGTGTGTAGTATTTGTTATAGATGATGTTATTACCCTTGTGGTCATGTGTGACCTTGTATTGACTCTGGACCATAGATGGTGGGTTATTTGGGAATGTCTGTTAGTCCTGGACATCGATATTGCGATCTTAGGATGGTTATCTGTACTGTAGAACGATTGGAGCCTATGCAGAGCCGATAGGTTGATTGTGAGCCGTTAGGCTATTGTTTGTGTTTGAGCATGCCATTTCCATGCATAAAAAGGGATTTTTTTTTTGCATATTTTACTATGATTTTGGCTTCGGGCCACCATTATTGGTTTTCTAAAACTTGCATGGCCCAGGGGGCCGGTTTTTGACTGAAATGACTTTAAAATGGTTTGGAATCGACTTACGTGGATCTTCTTGGGGTAAAAGAGTTAAAAGATGGTTTTTATTACAGTATTCCTACTATAACTAGACTCGGCAGGGCCGTAGTGACAGATTGACTTCTTACTGATTTGAATTGACACTAGACTCGGTTAGACCGAGCATCAGATCTGTTTTACTACTATTTTAGTCCTGGTTATGTCCGGGCACCCTTGATGGGGTTTTTGAGACTTGTTTCACTGTTTTAGACCCGGATAGAGTCTAGACTTGGTTATTATTCCTGTGTTCGAGCATGCTATCGTTATTCTGCTTTCCTCCTTCTCTTTTTACTTGAGGTTACCGGTATACCACCCATTTTCTAAAAACTTCTATATATATTGTTATTGTGAGAATCCCAGGTGCGTTACTTCTTTCTTTCACCTGTGCCTATGATATATATATTCTAGTAGCTAGCCATGTATTTTGTTTT
This sequence comes from Jaltomata sinuosa, assembly GCA_003996215.1. Taxonomy (NCBI): domain Eukaryota; kingdom Viridiplantae; phylum Streptophyta; class Magnoliopsida; order Solanales; family Solanaceae; genus Jaltomata; species Jaltomata sinuosa. The sequence continues at coordinate 586,964 of QJPP01001051.1, read as the reverse complement.
CTGCTTGTATTCTTCCGTGCTAGCTTCCGTGTACTTATTCGTTATTTTCTGGTGACTATTTGCTTCTATTATGCTTATTACTGCTGTTTTATCTTATATGTGCCCAGTCGGCCTATGATACCTACTGGGTACCTATTGCTTAGCAATGGTGCTCATACTACACTTCTGCTCTTGGTGATCCAAGCTTAGGTTTTAGTTTATCTTTTGTATTATGTACTCTCTTACTGCTCGGAGACATTTGTATATATTATTTTGGATCCTTTTGTACTCTGTGATGTAGTTTCGGCTCTATGCTATGACAATAAGTTTTGGGGATGGTTTTAGTTTCTTTATATACTCTTATTGTGCCTTTTCTTTATCGTATATCCCTTGGTTCTGCTTATATTATGTTTTCTTCTGCTTGCATATTAGATAGTAGCTCATTACTAACCGTTCTGGGCTACGGGGATTGGTTCGCCTACTAGGGGGTTGTAGGTGCTATCATGACCGAGAAATTTGGTCATGAAATGGTTTTTGGGGACCACTGCAGCAGACGGAATCTCACCGTATCGAGTCCATTATAGCAATATAGTTTCTATTGTAGAGGGCCTGGCAAGCCATTGGAGCCCACCGTAGCGACCCATTTTGCCACAACGGTCTCACCATAGCGAGAAACCAATCTCTACGGTGAGAGACAGGGTCAATTTGCATGTTAAGTATGATTTTTAGAGTTTTATTTCTCAAAATTCAAAGCCTCATTCTAGAACTGCTGGGTAGCAATTTTTCTACTGGACTAAGTGATTTTCCTCCATTAAGATGAGTAATTCATTTCTTTTATCAACGCTAAATTCCTTTTTGATTGTATAATCATCGAAATAAGGATTAGTGGTGGGATTGTGGGCTTAGAGCCACGAAAGTATGAAAAGTGAGAAAAATCCTGTGAGTAGATGTAATTTCACCTAGGCTTGATCCTAGGATGTTATTTAATGCTTGGGAACCTTGAGTTTCATAAAGGAATGACCTTTAGCATAAAATGGCTAAAAATTGGAATTGGGAGTAGAAACTCTGTTAATAATGATCACAAGTATAATATGGGGCTAGTTGATGATTAATTAACCCATAGGGAACACTACATATGTCGTGTAAGGATAGAACTAGTGGGTTTGAATTTCCAAGACCTAGAATGGAAGAATAAATGACTAATTACTCTTGTAACTATTGTTTATAGACTTTGAACGCGTTGAGGCATTAAGAAAAGGAAAGGATTCGGTGATTGAAATTACTTGAGTTGGAATTCTTCACTCGAGGTAGGTTACAATTTAATTAAAGTTGAGACTTAATTTAGTGCTTGTATGTGTTTGAATTAAATGACTTGTGATTGATATTCAGATGTACTTGAGTTGATTATTGTGATCACTTAAATGCTTGAATGAATATGTTGTGTTTATATATATGAAAGTTATTCAAGAACTAGAAATGAAATTGTGTACGTGTGATTAGTGCAGTGTATTATATCTTGAGAGATAGAGAATTGGAACCATAGATTCACATTGTATTAGGGATCGGGTACCACACAATTATAGTTATTGTATTAGGGATCGAGTATCACGAGCAGGTACGAATATTGAATTGACTTTATTGATATTGATAGGGTACCACAAGCCGATACAGTATATGCACCCTGATAAGTTGGTAATCTACCAACTTATTTAGCTTTTATTCATAAATTATTGTCTTGATTTGAAGTGATTTATAAGTATCTTATGCCTTTATTATCTTATATGCAGACATTCTTGATCAATTGAAGGAAGAAAAGAATTTAAGCCCAAAGGAGCTGAAATTGAAAGCCAAGCTACAAAGATGTTCGGAGGAACAAGAATCTGTCTATGATGTTCGACCAACATGCGTACAACAAGAGAGCACCTGTGTTTCACAGGTGCCAGTGCACATAGGAGATGAAACACTTCCTAAAACATGCGTGCCGCAAGTGGTCAAGGACGATCTCCCTTCCCTTCGCACATGGGATCACATGTGACTTGCACCTCACTGCTTTGAAGACTTGGAACCTGCGATCCGCAAGTTTCCATAGGCACTCGCAGGTGCCTTTGCACATGGTTTCAGACATGCCCCTAAGGTCAAATAGTCCAGATGTGTGTGGCGTAATTGGAAAGCTTTTAAGATCCTTTTTGGGATCTATGCAAAGGATATACAACAGTTTTCAATTCCCAATTACCATAGAAAAAGCATAGAGAATAGAATAGAGAAAAGAGTACGCCTTAGAGTTCAATTTTTCTTCTTTATTGTAGAGAAAAACACCATTGTTGATACATTGAGCTTGGAATTTGAAGCTAGTTATTAAAGAATGATTGGAATAATCGAACACCCATTCGGTATATTCTCTTGTTCCTACATTATGAGTAGCTAATTTCAATTCTAGAGGTGTGTGATGTGTCGAGATTTCACGACACTTTCGACGCTTAAAACTAAGAATTTTGGGAGTTCTTAAGTTTGTTTCATTAGATATGATGCTCTTTTGCTACATGTGCAGGGAAAAGTGCTTAAAAAACAAAAAGACAAAAGTCGTTGTTTCTGGGCTAAAAGTCATGCCCCACGGGCGTGGGATCCACCACGGCCCATGGGAAGAAGCATCGAAATAAAGCAGTGATAGTATAAGGCAAAAACCCATTCCATGACTTATTGGGACGAGCGTCGGAGTCACCACGGGCCGTCACACTTGCCCATGGAAATGGACCAGGAGCTAAGGTAAGAAGATATAGTCTGATGACATGTCATGCGCCTGTGAGAGCCACGATGGGACGTTGCACACGCTCGATGAAATGAGCCAGATCTGTTGGGACAAGAGATGAGTTGGCTGACAGATTGCCCACGATGACCATGACAACCATGATGGCTCGTCAGCCTAGCTCGTGGGAATGTGGCAGAGAGCTTGAGGCAGTGAGGATAGAAAATACAATAGGCACTCACGACGCTCGTGGCACCCACGACGGCCTATGGGTCCTTCCCATCAGAATTTCCGCATTCTAGCTCTCATAGTTCTAATAGGATTTGGTCTGTATTGTCTATAAATACATTCCCTTGGGTTTTATTTCAGTTTTTACACAATTATTATGAAATATTAAGACATCATAACATATTGTTGAGATATTATTCCATACTTTTGAGAATTTAATTCTTGTCTTGGTTATTGAAGTGTTCTTGAGAATTCAAGATTCCGATTTTATTTAATTGCTTTTGTAAGTTATAATTATTATCTCTTCATGTAAATCGGATTATTCTCTTGCAACTATGAGTAGCTAAATCCAAACCTAGGGTTGTGAGAACTATGAAGGATTAACAAAGTAGGCAAAGTACTTAGTAGTCCTAGGAAGGTGTTCATGCATGTATTGTTCTTCCTCTTGTATTGATTGGTTTTTAACGGTTGCAAACATTAGAACTTGCTTTATTCCTACTTTCTTGACCAAAAGGGTAACGAATAGGAAAGGGGATTACATAACGCAGATTTGAGGCTACCAACCCTCACCTAATTAGCTTGAACTTACCCAGGAAAAGCTAATCTGGGATCACTGGTAAGGGTTAGAAAAGCAAACGCCTATACACTAACCAAGTTGCATGGTGAAATTCTTCTATTTTGGTAACCATCAACTTAGGAGAACCTAACTTACTGATCTTACACGCATTACACTAGACTAGATTATTGGTACAATGCCTTACTGCGTTATGAAATCATGGGGAACATTGCCCTAGTTCCTTCTCTCATTGATTACAATACTTGAAAACTATTATTGTGTTACATATTTGAACCCCCTCTTTTAGGGAAATAAACGACTAAGAGCACAAATAAACATAGTTGACCCTAGTCCTACCATATTCCCTATAGGATCAACCCCAACCTTCGTTGGGTTCTGTTTTGAACATCGACCACTTTACACTTCTTTTTGAGGTGTAATTTGGGCGTATCAAATTTTGGTGCCATTGGCCGGGAGTACGGTTTAGGATTCAGAGAGATTATGTTTATTTCACTATTAGTCCTTATTTCTCGATTTACTTTTTCTATTGTTTTTGTTTTGTTCCATAGGTTGCACACTTATGCAAGCCCAGTACAAGGAGTCAAGGCAATCCCCTAATTCTATTCGATCCCAAACTCTCAAAAACTCTGAGAAACATGGTTAAGGAGGGGGTTTTTGAGACACTAGAATACACCACAACTCAAATGTTGGCCGAAGAACAGCAAAAGCAAAAGGCAAAGGAATATGCCCAAATTGCACAAGATGCTTAGGTTGCCACAGACCTAGCAAACTAAAATGTTGAAGCTGAACATACAATACAAGCAAGGCCTGAAGTTGCTCATCAAGCCATATTAAATGCTCAAGCTGCGAGAGACGAGGCAGCCTGATGCAATTTGCCTCAAGATCCAGTTGCACCAAGAGGGCATAGAGGCCACCAGATTCAACAACCCTGACATATCCCTTGCTACAATATTGACGATGATGTTACCAATGATGTAAGGACAACATGCCCATAGTATTTCCATCACTGCCCGATGGTACAATGTTTTACATCACTAGCACTATGATCCAGCTGCTGAATCTGAAGGGATTATTTGCTGGCAAGCCCATTGATGATGCAAATTTGCACTTGGTGAACTTTGTGGGGATCTGCAAGTCTTACACCCTTCCTGGGGTACACCAAGATACTATCAAGTTGCAACTCTTTCCATTCTCTTTGACTGGAGAAGCAACACTTTGGCTTACTGAGCTTCCTGATGCTTCAATATTTACATAGAGGGAACTGAAAAGTCAGTTTCTGGAGAGATTTTTCCCTCCATCAAAGATGTTGCAGCTCAAGCAGGAGATATATAACTTCAAGCAGTTGAACACCAAGGCACTATATGAGACATGGCTTAGGTTCAATAAGAAGCTAAAATAGGTGCCGACTCATGGAATCCCTCCAGATCATCTGATGGAGATTTTTTATAGAGCACTGAATGCAAACACCAAGGCGGTTGTGATATAGTAATAGGGGGAGCATTTATGGAAAATTCTTTCGCAAAATCTTCAGATTTGATTGATAGGGTTATCAAGACAAACAGGGCCTGGCATACATGAGAGTTTGAGAGTGCAGCATGGACTTATGCAGTTGGGAAATCCTTAGACTAGCAAGAGTTGCAGAAGCTTAGACAGGAGGTTGCAGGATTAAAGATGAGTTTAGATCTGATTGCAAAGCAAATCTTGAATAACAGAGCAGAGAAGGTGAATGTTGTAGGTTCACAAGGTAAAGCACCAAGACAGGATGGGCACGAATCAGATGAAGAAGCTAACTATCTAAATAATTATGTGGCAGGTTTCTAGGAAAATAGCCAAGGAAACAAAGGTCAGAACAGAGATAGAGATAATAACAGAGACGTGGATGAGAACTACAACCGGTCTGGATATAGAGACATGAGCAGGGGTAGAGATAGATATGGTGACTGGAATAAGAGCGATGGCTACAAGAATGATAGAAGCGGCCTATATGTCCCTTCTAGAAATCCTGAAGCAGGATCCGAGCAGCCAATAACCAAAGAGATATTGGCCAAGGTATTGCAGAAGGTTAAGTCTACTGAATGTAATTTGAAAGAGATGCGTGATGACATCTCAAGCATGAATCAAAAAGTAGAGTCACATGCTATCGCTATCAAGACATAGTTGGGGAAAATGTCCACAGCCTTAAACCAGCATCAAAAGGGTACTCTTCCAAGTGATACAATTCAAAATCCAAAGAATGATAGAGATTTCATGGTGGTGACTACTCGAAGCAGAAAGAAGACTGTTCACCCCCCCTGTCCCTGTCATTGTTGAGAAACCAACTGAGCCTGATAATGATGAACCTAAAGTTGTAGTTGAGTCTGAGGTAAAGGGTGGTGAAGATAGCCAAATTGCAAAGGAGCCAACTGCCACCAAAAGAAAGGAAAAGGAGGTCCCCGAAGTTGTAAAGACTATGCCGCGACCTCCTGTTCCTTTCCCACAGAGGTTAGTAAAGAAGGCTGAAGAAGTAAAGTACAGAAAATTCATCTCTATGTTGAAATAGATTTCAATCAATATTTCCTTGGTTGAAGCACTAGAACAGATGCCTGGATATGCGAAGTTCATAAAGGATCTGGTGACGAACAAGAGAACTGTCAATTTTGAGCCTGTAAATAATTTGCACCATTGTAGTGCAATAGATTCCCGTTCTCTTATGCAAAAAAGGAAAGATCGTGGAGCTTGTACTATTCCTTGCACAATTGGGGCATTCTATTTTTCTAAGGCATTATCTGATTTGGATGCAAGCATCAATCTGATGTCTTTGGTAGTGTCCAAATAGTTAGGCTTGGAAGCCCCCACACAGATGACAATGCGGCTATTGATGGCGGATCACACTGTGAAGAGGCCAGTAGGTATCTTGTATGATGTGCTTGTGAAAGTGGAGTCCTTCATCTTCCCAATAGACTTCGTGATTTTAGACTGTGAGGTAGATTTTGAGGTCCTTATCATCTTGGAGAGACTATTCCTTGCCATAAGATGTGCTTTAGTTGACTTGGAGAGAGGGTAGATGAAGTTTAGACTGAATAATGAAGAAGTTACTTTTAACCTGTGCTAATCTATGAAGCACCATGATGATATGCAGGTGGTCTCAGTCATTGATGTTTTGGATGAAGAATAATTTTCAGTCCCGATTGAGGAGAGACTTGATGTTGAAGAACTTGCAGCCGTGATCATGAACTTTGATGGGGATAACATTGATGAGTATGCTGACATGGTGGAAGCTCATGCGGGTATGGGGTCTTACTCTTATGTTCCAAAGAAGCTGATTTAGACTTGCAGAACAGAGTAACTCCACCAGCTATACCATCTATTGAGGAGCCTCAAATATTGGAGCTTAAGGGCCGACAATACCTTGCCTGTGATTATTGCTGCTGATTTAGGAGAAGGGCAAGTTGAGGCTCTTCTGTCTGCATTGAAGAGGTTTAAAAGGGCTATTAGTTTGTCTATCGCAGACATTATTGGTATCCCACCAAGCATATGCACACATGAAATTTAGCTCGAACCAAATTCCATTCCAACTATTGAACATCAGTGTCGATTGAACTAGCCTATGCAAGAGGTGGTCAAGAAGAAGATTATCAAGTTACTGGATGCAGACGTGGTTTATCCAATCGCAGACAATAAGTGGGTGAGTCCGATTCAGTGTGTGCCAAAGAAAGGTGGAATCATTGTGGTTCCTAATGCTAAAAATGAGCTGATCCAGATGAGGCCAGTTACAGGCTGACGAGTTTGTATGGATTATCGGAAGTTGAACGCATGTACTGAGAAGGATTATTTTTTGATGTTGTTCATGGATCATATGTTGGACCATCTTGCTAGTAGAGGATGGTGCTATTTTCTTGATGGTTACTTAGGATACAATCAGATTTTTATTGCTCATAAAGACCAAGAGAAGACAACTTTCACTTTTCCATATGGGATATTTGCGTTTAAAATGATGTCATTCGGATTGTGTAATGCACCAGCAAACTTTCAGAGATGTATGATGTCGATCTTCTCATACATGGTGGAGGTCACTATTGAGGTATTCATGGATGATTTCTTTATTGTAGGTGATTCATTTGATGATTGTTTAGCCCATCTGAGTTATGTCCTACAAAGATGTGACGAGTGCAACTTGGTGCTGAACTGGGAAAAGTGCCATTTAATGGTCAAAGAAGGTATTGTGTTGGGCCACCAAATTTCTAAGACGGGGATTGAGGTAGACAAGGACAAGATATATGTGATTGAACAATTGCCTCCTACGATTTCGGTAAAGGGTATTTGAAGTTTCTTAGGGCATGCTGGGCTCTTTCGTAGGTTCATTAAGAACTTCTCAAAGATTGCACATCCCTTGTGTAAACTATTAGAGAAGGATGTGAAGTTTGTGTTTGATGAGGCATGTTTGAGGGCATTCGAGTGCCTAAAGTTACAGTTGATCTCACCCCCTATTATTATTGCGCCTGATTGGTCTGAGCCATTTGAGGTGATGTGTGATGTTAGTGAAGTAGCACTAGGAGCAGTCCTAGGCTAGAGATGAGAAAAGATCCTTCACCTGATTTATGATGCTAGCAAAGCACTGAATACCGCCTAGAAGAACTATACTATGACCGAATAGGAGCTGCTAGTTGTGGTGTTTGCATTTGAAAAGTTCAGAGCTTATTTGCTTGGCACCAAGGTAATTATCCATATAGACCATGCAGTGCTCAGGTATTTTATGGCGAAAAAGGATGCAAAACATAGGTTGATTTGCTGGATGCTGCTGTTGCAAGAATTTGACTTTGAAGTCAAGGATCGCAAAGGTACTGAAAAACAAGTGGCTGACCGCTTGTCCATACTTGAAGATGAGACTATGTTGCAGTTGAAATATGAGCTTGAGATTGATGATGCTTTCCCAGATGAACAAGTATTGATTGCTTCTCAGGATTTGATCCCATGGTATGCAGACATTGCTAACTACTTTGCAAGTGATATAGTTCCTCTGGACTTGACAGTCTATCAGCGAAGGATGTTCATGTCTGATGTGAAGAAATTTTTCTGGGAAGAGCCATATTTGTTCCGTTTATGTGGTGACACCATGATTCGAAGATGCATAGCTAAAATAGAGAAGGAGGATATACTTGAGGCATGCCATTCCTCTCCTGTAGGGGGACATCATGGTGTCACCTGGACAACCCACAAGATTTTGCAATGCAGCTATTATTGGCCTACCCTCCACAAAGATGCTCATGAGTATGTTAGGGCCTGTAATCGATGCCAAAGGGAAGGGGGTATATCAAGAAAGCATGAGATTCCTCTCACTCCCATCCTTGTGATTGAACTGTTTGATGTATGGGGAATCAATTTCATGGGTCCTTTTGTGATATCGAATGGTATGAGGTTTACATTGGTTGCTGTTAACTATGTGTCAAAATGGGTAGAGGCAGTAGAGCTTCCCACCAATGAAGGCAAGAGTGTCACAACATTCTTGAAATGGAATATCTTCTACAGATTCGGCACACCATGAGCGATTATAAGTGATGGAGGGTCTCATTTTTGCAATAAGCTGTTCAGGGATCTACTAGAGAAATATGGGGCGAGGCATAGTGTGGCGACACCTTATCATCTGCAGATAAGTGGGCAAGTAGAGGTCTCAAATCATGAAATAAAGTCCATCCTTGTGAAGATGGTGAATGTGCATCGAACAGATTGGTCTAGGAAGCTGGATGATGCCATACGGGAATATCGGACAACTTACAAGACTCTAATAGGTATGTCACCCTATAAGCTTGTGTTTGGAAAAACATGTCATCTTCTGGTGGAGCTTGAGCATAAGGCCATGTGGGCGTTTAAAAAGCTAAACTTGTATTGGTGTGCCGCATCTTATCAGTGTCTTGGAAAGTTAAATGAACTTGATGAATATTGTCCTAATGCTTATTAGAGTTCAACATTGTATAAGGAGAAGATGAAGATGTACCATGACCGAAAGATTGAGAAGAGAGATTTTCAGCTGGGTGATCTGGTTCTGCTCTATAATTAAAAACTGCGCTTGTTTCCAGGCAAGCTTAAGTCAAAATGGATGGGGCCATTTTGAGTGGTGCAAGTATCCCAACATAGGGCTATAGAGCTTGAAAACCGTGAAGGCAAGTGGTTGAAGACAAATGGTCAGTGTCTCAAAACCTATTTAGGAGATGCTAAAGAAATAAAGTTGGTAGAAGCTTGGGAACTTGGTGAAGTTTGATTAACCAAGTGACCTGCATTGTGCTGCAATTTTAAATCAGGCGCTGCATGGGAGGCAACCCATGAAGGGAACTTGATGAGGTCTGAGTAGTCAAGTGACCTACATAGTGCCGCGATGTTAAATCAAGCACTGCATGGGAGGCAACCCATGAACTAACATTTGTTCAAGTATGCAGGAGTTGGTGAAACAGAGTAAAGGAGAAATCTACAGAAAGGGGTTCCCGCGAGCATCTCTGATGGGACGTCGCAGGTCCCATGCCCGTGGGAAATGGGTGTGCCAATTGGAATATCAAAGAAAAGTTCATTGTCCTATTCCCACAGTCGGCCATGATAGGCCGTCGTAGCCCTGACGGGCATAGGAAATAGGCGTGCAAACAAAAGAGCAAAGGTAAAAGCCACTAGCCCATTCCCATGTCCTGACATGAAGGCCATCATAGCCCCGACGGGCGTAGGAAATGGGGTCTTCAACGCCTGGTAAGTACCTTGTGATGGGATATCGCACGCCCGACAAGCGTCGCAACTGCCCATCGTCTAGATCAGTCAAAGGGTCAATAAATTTTAAAATTTTGCTTACTCTGACCCAACCCGGACTCCCTTTCCCATTTACCCCCGTTTTAAGAGTATTTGACCTCATTTAATTGAGGTTAAACAAAATCAAACTCCCTCCACTCTAACTTTTTTCCCACTTTTCACATCTCTTTCCCCACGATCATCTCCCTGATCATCTCCCCATCACCACTCATCACTCCCCCACGTTCTCTATATACATTAAACAATCACAAAGGCATACTAGGCAAGTTCACACAAGCATCCAAGAGTAACTTTTTCTCATGGTTTCAATTGTTTCTTAGTGCTTTAGTATTTATGGGTTCGTAAATAAGCGAAATCATGTTGTTTCTTAAGTGATAATAGCAAACCCTAGACTTGAACTTTGCATATCTGTGTATTTGTATGAATATCTTGATAGAAAAAGGAACTAGGGTTTAGTTGTTTGTGTGAATCGTGTGTGGGGAGCACTTGTTCATAACTCTGTATATTGATTAATTGGGGGGATTGATGCCTGTGTAAACAAAAAAATTGGGAGAGACAAAAGTTGTGCTGTCTTAATCCCACAGTCTGGCATGACGGGCGTCTGAGGCATGATGGGCATCGTATCAGGGCATAGAAAATAGATCATTGCCTGAGAAGGCTTCTGTCCAATTCCAACGCCCGATCCCGATGGTACGTCGGAGAGGTTATACCCATGGGAGGTTGAAAATTGTTAAAATTCTTCATTTTTTTTAATTTTTCTGCTTTTCATTTTCGTTTTGGTTTACTAATGTAGTTCGTCTGCAGGTACTATATGGCACCACCAACTCTATTAAGATGAGGGGGAGCCTAAAAAGTAAAAGAGAAAGCTATCACTACTCGCCTGAAGGATCAATCTGATTCGGAAGGCAAGAAGAGTAATTCAGACAACTGCCCCCTCGCCCGGATGACAATGAGGAAGCTGGTGATGCCATCTTCTTCTGGTGATGCCATCTTCTTCTTACTCTAAAAAGGGAGAAGGTGATGCACCTGAGAAGGAGCAGACATCGGAGCACACTTCCCCCCAGTTTGAAGAGGGGGAAGAATCATCTTTTGGATCGGCCAGTTCAGATAAAGAAAGTGACATCATTCCTCCACCGGCAAAAGGAGGACAAGAGTCGGTTATCCAAGTTTCTAGCGTAATGGAAATTGAGCCCGAGTCTGGAGATGGTTCAAAATCAGGTTCTGACAAAAATGCAAAAGGTGGTTCTGAGTCAGATACAGAGACCACTACTCTGAAAAAGGAGATAACCCCGCCTACTCCTAAAGCTCCAAGGACGACTCTAGTTCTCACATCAAAAGATATCAGACTCTGGGAAAAGGCTAGGTGGATTGTTAAAGGGTCAAAGAAGATCTTTGACTATGGGCTCGTGATAATGGCTAAGGGGCACATAAAATTCCCTATTACTGAAGAATGGAGGATAGACTCTTTCAAGCTGAAAGACTTCCCTAAGCTTGAAGAGTACTACCGATATTACAACTTGGGCTGGACCAGTAAGCCACTCCGCGACTATCAACCGACCATTATGAGGGAGTTCTATGAGAACTATCAGGCCATTCAAGAGAGCCGGTGTAAAAAGGGTCAGAAAGCATCCAAATTGCCCTGTCTTAAGAGCGTCCATATGAGAGATGTCCCGATAAACATCTCAACCTGCACTATCAACATATTCCTATATGGGCCCTAGTATGTTGCACCCTCCAATACATCAGAATGTGACTTCAGGTGCAATTGTAAGAATGAGGCTGAGCGTACTAAGTGGTTGGCCAAGGTACTTACACTAACCGGAAACCCAAGGTGGCTCTATCAGGAAAAGCCATAGATCAATAAAGCATCCTTGAAATTTGAGGAAAAATTTGGGTGGGCGATTGTGTGGCTCTGGCTTATGCCGACAGGTGGAGATAATCAGTTGACTATAGACAGAGAAGTTATGGTGGCCAGCCAATTGTCCAAATAGAAGCTTGATATCTGGAGGATCATAGTTTAGGAGATAAGGGATCGGGTTACAAAAATCAGATATTTATACCCTTTCCCTTGCCTCCTGACTGGGTTGTGTAATGATACAGGGGTCTTGAGGTATTCCTTTATATATATCGCGGTGAGCATGCTGTCCGGACCCATCATCCAGAGAGGTCCAAAGATGAGAGTAAGACTATGGGTCTGGGAAGTACTTCTGAGTTAGCTGAACCCACCACCATCCATGATGCATTTGTTCCCCCACTAGAAATGGTACCTTACATGACTATTGTGCCTACCCCAAAGGGTAGTCTGAATGAAGAGACTCCATCAGTAAGAGAGGAAGTTGATGTGACTTCGACTTCGAAATGGCCTAGTTGTACAACATTTTTGACTCCTCGCGGGGTTGACATCTCCATGACAGAGACTTTAGCGGCTCCCCCTACATCAGATACACCCTTATTAAAAGATCCAACCTCAGTTTATGCCTTCCACCCAACAAACTTTTCCAATACTATTCAGACCACTATACATCTATAGAAGCAGATAAAAGAGTTTGTTGAATAGTTCCAGGCAATTGTTGATGTGCATGGCCGAATAAATTCGATGGAAGAGAGGATCAACAAAAAGCTTGATGAAATGGGTACAACTGAACTTACAGAGATGAAAGAGAAGATAGCAGCACTTCAGGTGGATCTTGATGAGTTAAAGGTACGCCTGCCCTCTATATATTCTTGTGCTCAAGTAATCATGTCACAGACACCAATGTTGAATTTATAGGACTATGAACATCCTGAGCTCCGAAAGATAGATGCTGATAAGGATGAAGAGGCACCGGGTAGTCCTTTAGAGATTAAGAAAAATAGGTGAAGAAAAGATAAGAAGGTTTGTGAAGAGGGCGAGGATGCTCCATTGAGCACAAAATCATTGAAGTGAAAGGAGGAGAGAGCTGAGAAGAAGAGAAAAAAAGAAGAAGCACTAGTGTGCAAAGATTCCCTAGACATCCACCAGATTTGAGTTGATGCTATTGGTACTAGTGGATCAGGGAGTGGTGTTGTAGGCACCACAGAGGTAATTTCTTCAGACCCCATTGTGGGAAAAACCACTAATGAAGCTACTCGGGTACCTTTTATTGTTGAGAGGACTGCTGAGGTAGCCTTTGTTAGTGAGAAGGATATGGGAACTGATCCAATGGGCCCAACTACTACACATGATAATCGCGCTTAGGCGCCGTTGGTATGCTTTGCCTCCCTTGTTTTGGTTATTTTTAGTGTATTGGGGACAATGCACGATTTTTTTGATGGGGTAGGGCACATCTTGGTCATCTAATTGTGTTTTTGTAGAGTGGTTTGGTGAAGCCAAACTGCTAGCATCGTGCCACAATGTTAAATTAGGAACTTCATGGCAGGCAACCCATGAGGGTATCTAAAAGGTACCCACGTCCTTGGGGTTTCCTTACTGTGTTCTTTCCCTAAGGATTTTTAATTTCTATTGAACCAACATGTTATGAATAGGATGTGTGTTTGTAGAAGAAAATTAGGAACTTAATAAAGCCTGTGGCCTTATGTTGATAATATTTATGAAAATAGAGACCCCTCCAAAAAATTTATGCAATAAGTGTGTTAAGACATACTTTTATGGATCTGTGAGTGATAGCATGGATATGAATGCGATAAGTAGCTTAATCTAGTGCATGCACTAATAGTTAGCTATTTATTTGTCTAAACTTTGTGCCATGTGTGAGTGAGCTGATTTGTATCCGCTCTTGATGTATGTGTCAATCTAGAACTTGCCTGGTTAGTCTTGCCTTGGTTGTATAATAGTTTGGTTGGGAGATGATCATAGTCCATTTTTGAATGAAGTCCACTTAATCCAAATGACCTACCAAAGGAGAAATTATTCCCTTTGATCCTTGAGTTTGAGCTTGAACTGATCTTTTTTTGGTTATTAGTCTGTCACCTTCCCTATTTCCTATAAACCTTTGTTTTAAACCTGGTCCCTCCTTGGACATTGTGCACCTCAACTCAGACTAAATGCCTAAGTTGAGGGTAGCTACTATAAGGGTAAATAGGAAGATTGGGGTATGAAAAGACTGGGTTAGTGTGAAAAGGAAGATAACGGGTGTGGTTTGTGTGCTACAAAAGCAAAAGAAAAGAAAAAGAAAGAAAAATGAAAAAAGATATGCAAAAGTGTAATAAAAGCCACACCCGAAGCTTGATTAAAGTGAAAGGATAACAAGAGAGGAGAATAAGAGAGGAAAATATCGAGGTCTGAAAAGTGGTGTATAAAAGTAAGCGTAGTGTCAAGGAAGGCATAGTCACTATTAACGAAATATACCATACCCATCCCTAAACCTACATTAAAAGTCAAACAAATTCCTATACTGATCTTAACCCAACTGTTTAAAATCCAAGGAATAGAAAATAAGGGCAAGCCTATGGTATTGTGCATGTACAACTTGGACTTCTTTGCGAGAGTGAGTTCATTCCCAGTCCCTATTTACTGAATGAAATTCTGTGTGAGCGGGACTTCTTTGCTGTAAGGGCACTAAAGTAGACTGTGATCGCTGACTTATTGGAATAAGTATCTGTTTTGTATGCTAGCTTTCTCATTCACATCATATTGTCATCCATGGATCTGTTTTGTGTTGTCTTGATAAGTTGTATGTATGCACTGGTTTTGTACTGAAAAGAAGTGGGTATTGATTCTGTGAACTGAATTGGTTGAACCACTTGCCTATTGTATTTCCTATGTTTCTTCTACTTAAGCGTCATTTTAGTTTATGTTCATTTTGGTTCTTGAGGACAAGAAAACATTCTAAGTTGAGAGTGTTGATGTGCTGGGATTTCACGGCACTTTTGACGCTTAAAACTAAGGATTTTTGGAGTTCTTAAGTGTGTTTCATTATATATGATGCTAATTTGCTACATGTGTATGGAAAAGTGTTTAAAAGACAAAAATACATAAAAGATGCTATTTCTGGGCTAAAAGTTATGCCCCACGAGCGTGGGATCTACCACGACCCGTGGAAAGAAGCGTCGGAATGAAGCAGTGAAAGTATAAGGCAAAAACCCATCCCATGACTTTTTAAGATGGGCGTCGGAGTCACTATGAGCCATCACACTTGCCTGTGGAAATAGATTAGAGGAGCTAAGGCAATAAGATGTAGTCTGACGACTTGCCACGATGCCTGTGAGAGCCACGATGGGACATTGCACACGCCCGTCAAAATAAGCCAGAGCCATTGGGACAAGAGATGAGTTGGCCGATGGGTTTCCCATGATATCGTAGTTAACCTAGTGCTTTCTGTATCATTTTCGTGATAGTCCAACATTGTTTTTTACCGTTTGGATCTTGAATGTTATCAATTGATTGGTTGGATATTACATACTCATCGGTTGAGCTTTCACTTCGTGGTCCAAGTTGTTATTTAGTTCATTCAGGCAGGTTGATAGAATGACATAAAAACAGTGGTTTTGGCTAAAAGTGGGAATTTGGAATATTTAAATAGTTTGGCTTTCTTAAGGGAAAAATGGGTTATCTTAATTTTGTTTAAAGTCCAGACTCGCATATTCACTCTTGGATCTCCGATTTGACTGCGGGTATTCATACTTATCATATCATCTTGGTTCTAGTCCAACATTCTTATTTTCTATTAAATGACCGGTTCGAGTCCGGCCATGCTTTTACTATATAAATATCCAGTTCGATTCTGGGTCTTGCATAGTTTCTAAATAAAACCCCAGTTCGAGTTTTGCCGCTTGCTATTTCTGATTTATATCTAGAAGTCCAGTTTGAGTCTTGCATGAATTACCTCCCTTGATATATATGGTTTTCTCCATTTCTACCTCCTTGTTAAAATTGATCGATAATGGTTAGTAGTAGTTGGTTGCATCCATCGGGCTTATGGGGGTCTGATCGGGTTTTTATTTGATAATGTGTGTACCTTCCAGACTTATGGGGGTTTGGTTAAGTTACAGCTAGATTATCTTCCTTTGCTTTGCTTTACTTTATTTAATGCCATTGCGAGTTAATTACTTTTACCCCCTTGGATTTTATAGGTTTGACCTGTTATTTACTATCAGACTCCTTTTCTTACCCATTTTTTATATTCACACGTTATTATGGTTTTATCTTATTTGAGATCAGTCGGCCTATGATGCCTACAGGATATCGCGTGTTTTGGGACTCATGCTACATTTCTGCATCTTTTTTCGTGATGTAGACCCTAGTGTGAGTTATTGCCACTGACATCGTCCTCGTGCAAAGTTGCAGTTTAGAGACTTAGGGTGAGCTTTTGGCATCCACAGAGTTGATCTATCTCCATCTACCTTGGGATTAGTCTTCTCTTGTATTTTTGGAGACTGTTGTTTTCATATTTACCCCTATCTAGTATTCCTCATGTTGTAGTAGCTTTTATTCTGGCAGATACTAGGTCTTGGGGGAATTCTTTTGTATATTTCTTCTCTTTCCCTCTCTGTTTATATATGCTTGTTTTTGCTGGATTTTTGTTGTTCGTATTATTTTCTGTATTTGTGTCCTTCTCTTATTTGCCTGTTATTTATCGTTCCAGGCTAAGGGTTTTGGCTTACCTACTGGTGGGTTATAGTAGGTGCCATCATGACCTAAGATATTGGGTAGTGACATAGGATGACACCAAAGAAGCCATTTCATCAGAATTTCCAACTCTATTTATGATATGTTGAAGTTGGTTTCAAATCTATCTATATATAAAAAGTGAAGCAAAACATTCTTAGGCTGACAAGTGTTAACACAAGAATAATCATATTTTAAAAAGAAAATTTTAATTTAAATATTAAAAATAGATAATTAAAAATAAAAAAATTTATACTAATATGTACATTAATCGCCGCTATATAAACTGGACATTAAAAAATAAATAAAAGTAAAAAGAAATAAAAAATTTCTTTAACTTTCCACGTCCATGTCACGCCCCGAGGCTACCCCCTGGACGTGATACGGTGCTTAGTGTCATAAGTGACCCCAAGCTAACCCACGGCATGGCATATCTATACAAGTTTAATTTTTAAAACATGCAATGTGCGGAAGCTAAAAACAATTTAGTAACTGAAATGGGAAGAACCCAAATATCTAAATATATGAAATATGTAAATAGTATAGTGCTGACTGAAAACAACACTAACAACTGCTGAAATCTAGTCTATGTCTGAAAGCCTCTAACTGATATGAGTTGCTGGTACATGCTCCCAGGTAACTCTAATAATCATAAAACAGAAATAAGAAGACTGAAAAGTAAAGCATGTCTGTCATCCTCGGACTGTGAGGATTCACCAATGGAGCTGTTGAGTACGTACCAGAGATCGAATTAAGAATGGTCTGGATGCTGAGCGGCTGAACCTATATCATGAAATGATGTAGCATAAAAGTATGCGTCAATACTTTGAATGTACTGAGCATGCATGATATGTGCTAAGCTGGATGATATAGAACTGAACATGAGAACAGATATAATGAAATATACTGAAGCTGAGCTGAAAGCAATGACCAAGTACAATTCATGAATATAACATGCTGAAATGAATACTGAAATAAATGTTGAATAGATGGTCAATGCAACATGAATCTAACTATGGGAGGTACTGTTGACCGGCATACCCCAAGTTGAGCTAACTATGGGGCCAACTTGCAACCCTGGATGGAAGGGTGTTCATACCTTGCCAAGGGTATGAACAAGTCTGACGTGGATCCACTACTGATGTCCACAAGGGACAAGGATGTGCAGCCTAGTCTGACAACTGACTCCTTTAATACCTACGGTGGCGCCGTAGTTCTAGGACTTGGGGACTGCTACTAAAAGTCTTAGCCTAAACTGACAACTAAGCCTGCATCTCCTCATCCGCTCGGTACTAAGTCTACTCCCAACTGAATATAAATAACAATGCACTGATATAGTGGATAGCTCAAAGTACTAATAATTAACTGAGAATGCAACATACTTATACGAAAAAATATGATATTCGATTTCAGAAGCATGATTATCTGACTGATCTGCCTAGGAAGCATAATTTATGAAGTACTAAAAATTATCACAAGCTAGGGTTCTGAATTCTATACATGAACTGTAGTAATCCTCCAAGAAACATGAACTAAGTATCATATAAATTATAGAATCTGAATATCAAAGAAAACTCTAAGGTTTTATGAACCATAGGTCTAATCAATCATGGAGAACTGAAGGACTGCTTGAATTCTAGGGACCTAATGGGTGAAAGGAACCCCATAGTGAAATCCCACATATCTGGTGAAGAAACCTACGGAGAAATTCTTTGGATTTTGGGGCTGAACTTGAAGAAGACCTCTGCCTGTTCTTGAGAGAAAGCAGTCACCTCTTTCTCTTCTTTTCCTTCTAGGTATGATGAATTTAGGAGAATCGATGTTTTAGGTAGTTTTTGGCTAATTAATCAGGCTTAGAATAACCAAATCAACGTAGCATAGGCCTTAAAAGAGGTAGGAAAAGTCCAAAATACCCCTGGGAAAATAAAAGAATTCTGCTGAAAAAATCGCCACTCAGGTTCTATGGATGGGTTCCATGGCTCGTAGAAACTTCCACGGCTCGTGAAACTCTGTCGTGGTTTCTGGATCCTTTGCCTAGATACGGGTTTGAGTTCCATGACTTTGGTTCACGATCCGTGGTACCTTCCACGGTCCATAGAACCCAATCGTGGTTCTCAGAGGAAATGGTTGTTCTCAGGTCTGGTTCCACGACTTGGGTTCACGACCCGTGGAACCTTCCACGGTCCATAGAACCCAATCATGGTTCTCAGAGAAATTGTCAGTTCTCTGATCTGATTCCATGAATCTAATCCACGACTCATGGAAACTTTCACGGGTCGTGGGTTCAACTCGTGATTCCAGCTGACAGTTGGAAAAAATATTTTTCTTCTATTTTTCTGAGCTAAGTCTGGGCTAGAAGTTCTGGAGTGTTACAATATCTCCCCCTTGGGATAATTCATCCTCGAATGAAGACTAATCAAGCTGAGTTTGGAGGGAAAGAGCTACAATCCCTACAAACTGAGTACTAGAAACTGATATCTAACTGGATTGAGTCCCAGGAACATGCAGTTATGCTGAAATGCAAGGATAACTGATGGAACAAGGTACTGAGACTGAATTACACAAGAGTAAACTGAGAGACTGGAGAGGAACTATTACCTCAAGCTAAAACTGAATCGAAAGGGAAGAGGTGGGGTTACTTGGCCATCATTGCCGCTTCTGATTCCCAAGTAGCTCCCTCTACGGTCTGGTTCCTCCACAATACCTTTACTGAAGCGACTTTCTTATTTCTCAACCTACGAACCTGGAGGTCAAGGATCTCGACTGGGACCTCCTCATAGGTGAGGCTATCCTTCACAACCACACTCTCTAAAGGTACTATCGATACCGGATCACCCATACACTTCTTTAACAAGGAAATGTTAAAGACTGGATGAACCACTGCTAGTTCTGCTGGAAACTCTAACTCATAAGACACATTACCAATCCTCTTTAAGATTCTATAAGGACCTACATACTTGGGACTGAGCTTCCCCTTCTTTCCAAATCTCATCACCCCTGACATATCCATAAGGCAAACTCCTAATCGAGCAAGCCGATGCACATCTCTGGCTAATTGTTTCTTCTCTTTCTCAACATGTGACACACTACCCATGGACAGTCTGCTGAGAGCGTCATCCACTACATTGGCCTTACCCGGATGGTAAAGCACATTCATATCATAATCCTTGAGAAAATCAAGCCATCTTCTCTGACGAAGATCCATGGCAACCCCGATGGCCCATCAGCCTAGCTCGTGGGAATATGGTCGAGAGCTTGAGGCACCAAGGATAGAAAATCTGATGGGCACTTATTATGCCCATGGCACCCACGATGGTTTGTGGGTCCTGCCCATCCGAATAGCTGCATTCCAGCTCTCCTAGTTCTATTAGGATTTTGTTTGTGTTGTCTATAAATACATTCCCTAGGATTTTATTTCGGTTGTTACGCAATTCTTATGCAATATTGATACATCCTTACATATTGTTGAGATATTATTCCATACTTTTGAGAATTTAATTCTTTTCTTGATTATTGAAGTGTTTTTAAGAATTCAAGATTCCGGTTTTCTTTACTTGCTCTTGTAAGTTATAAACATGATCTCTTCATCAAAATCTGATTGTTCTCTTGCAATGATGAGCAGCTAAGTCCATAACTATGGTTGTGGGAAACACGAAGGATTAACAAAGTAGGCAAAGTACTTAGTAGTCCTAGGAAGGTGTTCATGCATGTATTGTTCTTCCTCTCGTCTTGATTGCTTTTTAACGGTTGCAAACATTAGAACTCGCCTTATTCCTATTTGCTTGACCAAAGGGGTAACGAATGGGAAAGGAGATTATACAATGGAGATTTGAGGCTACCAACCCTTACCTAATTAGCTTGAACTTGCCAAGGGAAAGCTAATCTGGGATCACTGTTAAGGTTTAGAAAAGAAAACGCCTGTAGACTGACCAAGTTGTGTGGTAACATTCTTCTATTTTGGCAACCATCCGCTTAGGAGAACCTAACTTACCAATCTTGCACACATAACACTATACTATTACTGGTACGATGTCTTACTGCGTTATGAACTCATGGGGAACACTGCCCTAGTTGCTTCTCCCATTGATTACAATACTTGAAAACTATTAATGTGTTACTTATTCGAATCTAAATAACAAACATTACTTTTTACTTTAAAGCCCCCCTTTTAGGGAAATAAATAGCTAAGAGCACGAATAAACATAGTTGACCCTAGTCCTACCATATTTCCGGTGGGATCAACTCCAACCTTCGTTGGGTTCTGTATTTGAACATCAACCACTTTATACTTCTTTTGGAGGTGTAAGTTGGGCGTATCAGTGTATGTATGATGGGTGTTTGGATTTGGGAATGGGTGTTGATTATTTGGCTTTATAATTGATTATTATGTGTGGGTATATTGAATTCTTCATGTTTTTATTATATAATTAGTGGTTGCAAACATTAATTTAGCTTACTCATTGTGTGCTTGCATGAAGAAGAAGTTCATTAATTGGGTACGAATTCAATAGTGGAGATTTGAGATTTCCACCATGAATTGAGGCTAGAAATATCTTAATTTAAGAAATTCTCACCTAAGAGTTGGAGCTAGACATAACCTAACTCACCTAAGCCTATTGGTTGGTTTATTGCTTAACTACGAAGTTCGAAAGAGACCATAATGTATATGTTTAGTTAGTTGAAAGGCAACTAAGTATAATTATGACCAAGGCTACTCATACTTTGATTGGGAATTTACTTGAATAATAAACCCTTATCCCATTGCATGACTCCATCAGAAGCACACTCCTAGGCTTTCTTTCTAGATTAAAACACTCGTGTTTACGTCATTAATTTGTTACAATTAGAATCTTAATTCCCAAACCATTCCCCCCAATTTTATTTACTTGTTTGAACACTTTGCTTACTCTCATGAATCGACTTAACAATTTGTGGTTAATCTCCATACCAATCACCGTGGAATCGACCCCGATCTCGCATTGGGTTACTTATTATTTTGCTTGACGATCGCTGCCACATCCTTCAGGAGAGTTATTTTGAGCATCATAAAAAATGGCGCTATTGCTAGTGATTGGATTTTGATTTTCCATTTATTGTCTATTGATTCACTCTAGTTTAGCATATTATTTGCTTTTTTACGTTTATGTTATTTTTGGTGTTGAAAATAGGTGACTTATGAGACATGCTAGAGAGAAAGACATTGTGGACAGATTCATAGATGTGGTGTATGAGCCTGTTGTTCATGGTGCCGCGGGTGCCATACGATTGCTTCCTACCATTGGAAATGCAGTTTTCCATGTGACAAGCAGAATGCGTCACTTGATACGAATGAAGGGCTTGTGCGAAGGACTTGCAAGTGATGATGCCAACTGACACATGTTGAACTTCATAGAAATATGCCAGCCCTTACATTTTAACAACATTAGTCAAGAGTTAATTTAACTCTGACTATTTCCATTCTCCCTCACGGGAGAGGCAACCGCATGGCTAGAAGTGCTCCCCGAGGGCTCCATTATATCTTGGAATGAGTTAGTTGAGGCTTTCTTGGACAAATTATTTCCCCCCTCTAAGATATTGCAATTGCGTGATGAGATCATGAATTTTTGCCAACTACTGGGAAAGCCACTACATGAAACATCACTGCATTTCAAGAAAAAGTTGTTGCTATGTCCAAATTAAGGTCTACCCAATGGTGTTCTATTACAAACTTTTTATCGAGCACTTGATAAAATGAACAAGTCAGTGGCAAATAATATTACAGGTGGATCTATCATGGATCAAACATATGGTCTTGCTTTAGTTCTTTTGGATAAATTGACGAAGACAAATAGAGCTTGGGATACGAGAGAGGCTGGGGTGACAATGGGTGTCACCTCCTCCATCATGACCAATGAGATGAGAAGTAAAGAGGAAGAACTAGATGAAAATATGGCTACAATGATGACTCAAATTGAGTTGTTAGACAAACACATGATGGGTGCCGAGACTAAAAGTTTTAACGCTGTTAAAATGTATGGAGCCAAGGGCCATGATAAAGTTGGTGCTTACACATTGATGGATGAAAAATCTTGTTATTTGATGATGGGTTCTCATCTGGGGTACCAAGGTGGAAATCAAGACACTTGGCGACCTCGGGATGAGAATTAAGGTTGGAACCGGGAGAGAGGTAATCAATAGAGAGATCATGAGCAAGGTAGGGATTGTGATGGTCCTTGGAGAGATCATAAAGGAGAAGGTGATTGCTACAATCACCAAAGTGGTAACCCATATGTTCTTCCACCCAAGGTAGATGCTTCTCCATTCCAACCAACTATTAGTAACCGCGCTAGTTCAAAATTAGAAGAGATGTTGGCAGTTGTATTGAAAAAGGTAGAGTCCATGGATAATGGTGTGGAATGTTTAAAAAGTGATATGTCTATCCTTCACAAAACCATAAGCTATTATTCGGCGTTAATCAAATACTTGGAACCTCAAATGAACCATCTACCTACTCAAATAAACCCTCGAATGAAGGGCACTCTTCCTAGAGGTACTCTTGCTAACCCAAAAAATGATGGCCATGTCACGGCTATAGTTACTAGGAGTGAAAAGATTCTTGATAAATCTAGTCTTACAACCAAAGAAGTTGTATTTGAAAATAGAAAAAGTGAAGATCTGGAAGTTAGGGTGAAGCTTAGTGCACCAAATGTGAGTGTTGATGGAAAGAATGATAAAGTGCGAGATGAGACTCCATGTAGTGAAGAAGACGAAGTTGAGCCACCTCCCCAAGTGGTGGTACATCTTGAGGATCCTAATGAGGAACAAGTTTATTGTGAGCTAAGGCAGGTGCCCAAATTTGTTCCTCCGTATCCTCAATGACTGATTAAGAAAAAAGCTGAAAACCAATATAAAAAGTTAATGGATTTGTTTAGCAAGCTCTGGATAAACATCCCCTTGGTTGACGTTCTAATGCAAATGCTGCGCTATGAAAATTTAAGAAGGAATTGTTGAAAAAAAAGAGTGATTGTTGTGGGGACGGTGGAAGTGTCCCACAATTATAGTGAGTCATGACAAGTAACTTAGCACCCAAGAGAGAATATCCGGGCGCTTTTACCATTCCATGCACTATTGACAATTATTTGTTCTATAAAGCCTTATGCGACTTGAGGCAAGCATCAACTTGATGACCCTTGTGATCTTTAAGAAGTTAGATTTAGGGACTCCTAAGCCAACACCTATGACGTTGCTAATGGCTGATCATTTGATAAATTGACCGGTTGGTATCTTGTTTGATGTATTGGTAAAGGTGGACAAATTTATACTCCCGAAAGATTTTGTGGTGTTAGACTGTGATGTGGACTTAGAGGTCCCTATAATTTTGGGGTGCTTATTTTTGGCCACAGGAAGAGCTCTTGTTAATGTGGAGTTAGGAGAACTCAAATTTTAGGTGGGGAGCGAAGAAGTCACGTTCAATGTACGTCAACCTAAGAAGACCCCTGATGAATATTGGGTCTTGTAAGTAATTTCCACCAAGGATGATTTGGTTGAAGGTCCCTGCGAACATGAGATTATAGGGAAACCATGTAATGATCAGCTTGTTGTTTATGATGGTTGAGGAAAGAATGACCCCGAAGATTTTGTCATGCTTACACCACCATATTGGGTGGATTTGTACATGGGTCCTATTGACATCCTTTCATTACCCACTTCTAAGATGGTGCTTGTTTGGAAAAAAGAAGAGTTGATGAAGATCTTGAGGAAGTACTTTCGAAATTTTGGATGGGGTTGTGCCAATCATATTGGCATGCTCCTAGGAAATGATTGATTCTTGAGGTGCTACCATTGAGTTGCAGCATAAAATCAAGCGCTTATTAAGAGGCAACTCAAGTGTTTTTGATTTATTTACTTCACTTCTTTGTTGTTTTTGGTTTGTTTTAGGAATGCATAGTGATTGGACAAATGGCTAAATATAAAAAAAAATTAGAGGGGATGTGTGTGCAAGTGCCAACTTACGGATGCAGGTGGCATCGCGCCTTCTTGGCAGTGAACTGAAGAGAAAAATTTAAATCAGAAGGCATATGTAATGCGAGGGGTAAAACGCACACAAAGACTTGTGGCTCGCACATGCCGTCACATGTCCCAACCAGTGCACTGGCACAAATCTGCTAAAAAATATCACTTGTGGAGCCACATGCAAAATGCAAGTATTCATATGTGAAACACATGTGGCCTCGCAGGGCATGTATGTTTTAAAATTGGTTGACCTACCCATTGACCTGACCTGACCTAAAATTTGACCCGCATGTTTTCACCTTAAACCGCCTAATCTCCCCCATTTTTCTCCATTAAAACTTCTCTTAACCTTCAAACTCTCCCAAAACTCTCTCAAATCTCCAAACTCTTCCCCATACCCAAAACTTTATTCTCCACCACTCCACCATCAGTGCACCACCGCCACACCACTCAAGTTTTTGGCAAAATTTTGTAGGTCAACATTGTAGCCTTCAAACCTTCAATTTTCCACTCCCCGCTCTCTCCTTTTCACTTGTGGTATGTTACCTTATGTTAAATCATTGTTTTTAAGTATTTTGGGAGTATTACTAGTGAAGCATGCTATTTGATTCTACCATATGATGTTCTATGTTCGAGATCTTATTTTTAAATCTAAATTTTGGGGCTTATTGTTGTTATATGAAAAACTCAATAGATCTTGTTTTTAAGGGTATGCAAGTTGTCTGTGTTAATTCTTAGCCTAAAATTTTGAATTTTGGGTGAAGTCTGAGTAACCCACTCATGATGATGCATGATTTGGCCCAATGATGGATTAGGTGACATTGTTCTTAAGGGCAAATCATCGTCATTCCGGGTTTTCTTCAAATATTATTGTGATTGGGCTGAAATTGAATCATTGTGCTTTTGTGAAGTTTAATTGATTATGAACTGTTCGGTGAGTGTTTTGGTTGAGTGGAGTTATTATTGTTGCATTTGAATGTGCTATTCATGCGAATCGTAGTGCATGATGTTTCTGATGATAGATGGGGTAACGTCCTTCTAAAGGGAAATCATTGAGCATTTGTTTCTTGTTAATGTGTTGGTCTTGTATGATTGTGAAGTTTTTCAGGGAAGTTTGAGTATCCAAATAACTTAAAAATTGATCAACTATTCCTTTGCTATGCCTTAGTGTTGTTAAAATTTTGTTTCTAGCCTGTTAAGCACTTGCGTGCCACATGTGTTGCCTTGCAAATGGCATGTGCAACGCAAGTGAAAGCAGAGAATTAAAAAATACTCATTGCTTTCCACCTGCATTCCATATGCGAGCCGCAAGTCTTCACTTTCAAAATACAGGTGATAACGCAGGTGGAAGGCTAAAACATCTAGTTTACTGTCTGTAGGGGCGAAGGCAAATGCGTGCCGCATGTCTTTTCATGCAAAATACATATGCCATTACATGTGTTATGCCCCTGTATCAGGTATTCTGTCTAGCATGTGCAAAGTCACATGTGAAGCGCCAGTCCCTACTTGTGAATCACATATGACATGCACATGCCAATAGTTCACCTGGTGCCATTTTCTTCTTTATGCATTTGATTTCTTTTTATTTCATTAAATTTTGAAGTATTTCTTTCCTTCATTATTGAAAAAAATACAAAAAGATCTTTTTCTATTTTTGTGGCACTCATATTCTTTTTGCATATTGTGTCTTCTAGCAGGGGTAACTCTGGCAGAAGATCAACATGACCCCCAGCTCCAACCACCTCAACAAGCAAAAGCAAAGGGAAGAAAAAAACTCTTGTTGCTGCTCCAAAATCTCCCCCAGCTCTAGTCCATAGGGAAAATAGAATCAGATTTAGTATGAAGGGCATGAAACCCCTTTATGCCATGTATAAGGAATAAAGGTCATTCACTCTGGAGTGAACCTTCAATCTCACTAGAATTGGGGATGATCTTCCAAACTTTCCCTACTAATTCACCGTGAGAGATTCGTTCCATTTTCTAGAGGTGCCGAGAGGTTATTTCCCGGAAGTGGATGCAGCTTATCAAGACAAACAAGATGCTATGAAACATCCTGGTAATGCCGAGGACTTTTCTTGCTTAAACTATGTGATGGTTTGGGGAAAAGAGGTTGACATTACTCCTGAAGCCATCAACTCCATCTATTGGAATGCCCATATTGCCCCAAGAACTGTCCAAAGTTTAAGCCACTAGATTGGGTTGCACCGATCATTGCCTTGAGTGCACCACTTTTAAAAACAATGGGTGGTGTAATTTCATGTCAGGATCTCCACTTTAAAGCTCGGCTATGGTATGATTTCATTCGCTCCCATTTCTTTCCCTTTAAGAATGATCAGAAAATTACCCATGAGGGGGCCATTCTAGTAGCTTGCATCATGTAAGGGGTGCATGTGAACTTTGGAGAAATTGTAGCAGTGGTGATTAAAGGGAAATCCCGTCAACCCTCTACCTCATTGCCCTTTCCAATCCTCATCAACAAGTTATGTACCAAAGTTGGGATCCTTATTTTGATCTTGACAAGTCTACACCTGCGACTGGGGTGATTGATATTGAGAAGAAGACGAATGCTGATGCCCCTAAAATGAAGAAACGGAAGTTACAGAGTTTTGCGGGTGTGGAAATCTCTGAGGCTGATCTTGAACTAGGTGCCTCTTCTCAAGTAAGGTTAGTGTCCGGTACTCTTACTCCTACCGTGTCGAGAAAACCTTTGTATACTACACCTCCTAGGCCTTCACCATCTCCTTCATCTTCAGCCCCGACTGGACTTGAAAAGCTAGTCAATATGACCTACTCTCACGAGTCCCAATTGGACTCATTAGCTAAGAGGCTGCCAAGACTAATTCAGAAAGTGGTTAAAGATGCCATGAAGGATGTTGTGGCAGGTGTGGGAAAGCATTGTAAGATGGATGAGGTTGTAGAGCACGCAGTTACTGTAATTTGGGATGATGTTGACAAAGCTAAGGAAAAGGCACCCATGTCAACCGCAAACTTGAGTGCAGTTGATGAGGTTATGGATGCACCCCACCGGACTCCTAGACCTATTGATGATTTATTTCCTGCTTTAGGAGGTGATGATAAGGAGGATCAGGAGTAGGATGAGGGGCTCCAGCAGGCACTATTTGAGTCTCAGCAGAGATCACACTCCCATATGGGAGGAATAGGCCCAGCTCTACCGCAGCTCAGGATGATGATGATGATGAGCAGCATGCTCAGGGAGTTTTTGAACCTTACCTCTTACATTCTTGATTGCGCATTGAGGTAAATACTGGTTTTAGGTTTGGGGGGTTTATTTATTTGTGTGCTGGTTGATTGTTTCCCTTGACGGGCTAGAGATATTGTTTTTATTCCCTTGTTAAGCTTTTATTTTCTTTTTTAGACAATTTGGCCCTTGTAGGATATGTTTTGGATAATTGTGTGATATTTCCCTCATCGAGCCTTTATTTTATTTTCTTATTCTTATATTGCGCCCTTGCCAGGTTTGATCTTGTTGCCTAAATTTCTGGGTTAGTCCTACATGCTAAATTATTTCACTACCCGTGCTTTTAAAATGCGCTTAGTGCATACACTGGGCCTAGTTCTCCAATGATTCATTCATGAGCGCATATCTCAAGTTTTTGCCTTGTTAATAATAGTTAGCTTTGAATAAACTCTGAGAGTTTTCTTCATACTACGGTTCTTTCCCAAGGAGCAAATTTTTTTTTTCTTTATTTTTGTTTTGAACTGGGTGACATTTTCCTTTGATAGATTGAGAAGAAAATTTCTTAAGAGAAAATGTCAAGTTTTAGTGTTTAGATTGAGTCTGTGTTTTGCTGTCTCGAATGGGCCCACAAAAATTTTCTTGGCAAAGAATTTGCAAACTGAAGAAAAGACGAGAAAATGAATTTTTGCTAAAGCATTCTCTTGTCATGACTTGCACATTCTCCATTTGGCTTGATTGATTCACAAACGGGTGCGCAAAACTCAGAATAGCTTGTCAAAACTCATTTGTACCAATTGATTTTTAGACTAGTTGTGAACTTCTTGTGTTGTATTGCCTTGTTTGGTAAGGTTTACTTTGTTCTTGTGCATATGTGTTGTCTAGAAATTGCCCCGAATGTGATTCAAGTCGAAATCCTAGATGTTACCTAGTTTGGAAGATTAACTTAGGCCCTTTTTTAATAGCCACTTTACCCAAATTTCCTTCTCTTAACATTGATCCTAGTCAACCCCTTTGAGCTTTTAACCTTTCTTTGGCACCTTATGTTAGACACCTTAACCCTTTTTGCATCCTCTATCTTGGCACCCATCCTCCCTAATGTCTAGAAATTTAAATGTAGGCTAAAACCTAAATTTGTGGGGGGAGATATGAAATGTTGATATAAGCAAAAGCCTAATTTTAGGGGTGGATGCATGAAATGTGGAGAAAAAGAGGAGTTGATCTTCAAAGCAAGGTGGCACCCTACATTTATAATGTAAATTTCTTCAAAGTGTTAATGGGATGAATGAATCAAAAGGAAAATAAAATATCGGTGCTACCAAATGAGTTTGACACATAGGTGTTTAAATAAATGGTTGTTCAAAAATCTTGGGCTGTGAGAGGGAGGAATAAGGTAAAGTTGATGTCCAAAAATGTGAGCGGTGCATTTGAATGCTTATGATAGTGTTAGAGAGGTTTACTCACTTGAGACAAAATGAAATCCTCACCTTAACCCTAGCCTACATCATTGCCCACAAGTCCATACCGATCCGATCTTGGCGACTCTACATTAGTGGTGAATTACATAAAAGGCAAGCCTATGGTTCAATGTGTGTGTACTCGAACTTTTTTGACAGAGTGAGAGTCTTTGTTTTCTCTTATAGTCCCTATATTGTGAATTTCATGATTATGAATGGGATTCTCTCTTGTGGTGAGTATCATTACATGCTTGAAGTGAATAATGAAGTCTCAATTTCAATTGAGAGGAATGAATGAGACAAGTTGTGTAGAGAATATTGAGGAAAACCTTGAAGGTCAATGCCAATGACTTGAGAAGCTTGATAATCTTGTTTTGAATGACAAATCCCCTGATTTTGAATGAAAATTGAAGTCTCTTTATAAGAGTTTTGAAATTTGTATTTGCCTTGAGATTATGGTGATACCAAATGAGATAAGCGCCTTTGTTTGAGTCTTTTGTTATGAGTTTTTTTTAATTTTCTTGAGTCTTTGAGTCGGTATAGTCCTTTGTGCAACCCTTATGTCTTGAGAAGTTTGTTTCAATACTTTGCCTTATGAGTGTCTTGCTTGAGGACAAGCAATAGTTCAAGTTTTGGGGTTTGATAGGTTGGTAATCTACTAACTTATTTAGCCTTTATTCATGAATTATTGTCTTGATTTGATGTAATTTAGAAGTATCTTATGCCTTTATTGTTTTATATGTAGGCACTCTTGATCAATTTATGAAGAAAAGGATTTGAGCCTAAAAGAGCTAAACATGGAAGTCAAGTTACAAAGATGTTCAGAAGAACAAGAATATGTCTATGATGTGCGAGCAACAGGCATGCAGTAAGAGAGCACCTGCGTTTTGCAGGTGCCAGTGCACACAGGAGCTGAAACACTACTTAACACATGTGCGCCGCAAGTGGTCAAGGGTGGCCACCCTTATCTTCACACGTGGGATCGCAAGTGACTTTTACCTCACTATTTTGAAGACTTGGCACCTGCGAGCCGCAAATGCGATGGTTGGCTGCAGGTGTCTTCGCACATGTTTTTACACATGCCCCAAAGGGCAAAATGGTCCAGATATGTGTGGCATAATTGAAAAGCTTCCAAAATCATTTTTGGAATCAATGCAAAGGATATACAACAGTTTTCAATTCCCAACTAGCATAGAAAAAACATAGAGAATAGAATAGAGAAGAGAGTACACCTTAGAGTACAATTCTTCATTGTAGAGAAAACACCATTGTTGATACATCGACTTTAGTTATTAAAGAATGAATGGAATTATTAAACACCCATTTGGTATATTCTCTTTTTCCGTCATTATAAGTAACTAATTTTAATTCTGGGTGTGTGTGTATGATGAGTGTTTGAATTTGGGAATGGGTGTTGATTATTTGAGTTTATAATTGATTATTATGTGTGGATATATTGAATTCTTCATGTTTTCATAATATAATTAGTTGTTACAAATATTAATTTAGCTTACTAATTATGTGCTTGCTTGAAGAAGAAGTTCATCAATTAGTTAAGAATTCAATAGTGGGAATTTGAGATTTCTACCTTAAATTGAGGCTAGACAAGCCTATTGGTTGGTTTATTGCTTAACTATGGGGTTCGAAAGAGACCAGTGTATATATGCTTAGTGGGTTGAAAGGAAACTAAGTATAATTAGGACTAAAGCTACCCATACTTTAGTTGAGAATCTGCTTGAATAATTAACCCCTATGCCATTACATGATCCCATCGGAAGCACACTCATAAGCTTCCTTTCTTGATTAATACACTCGTGTTTACGTCATTAATTTGTTATAATTTGAATCTTAATTCCCAAACTATTCCCCCTAATTTATTTACTTATTTGAGCACTTTGCTTACTCTAGTGAATCGAGTTGACAATTTATAGTGAATCTCTGTACAAATTTCCGTGGAATCGACCTTGATCTCGCATTGGGTTACTTATTATTTTGCTTGACGATCGCTGCTACCTCCTTTGGGAGAGTTGTTTTGAGCATCATCACAACCAGGTACATCCCCTAAAGTTCATGACTAGCTAATTGGGCAGAAATTAGCCCCCTTAGCATGTGTGTACACCCTTATATTGACTTTACATGTTGTTAGATTGTGTGAGATGAAATGTCATATTGAGATGAAATTAAGAGTGCTAAGTACAATTGTAAAAGTGAAGCAAACATAGATCCCTGTGTGATGTGACCGTGGATATATGCATACTTGATTTGTCCTAATGATATTCTATGACGTATATGATTTCTGTTAGAGAGTTTTGTTGGCTTGACTTAGGTGATTATATGTTGACTGAATTACTTGCTAAGTGTTGAATTCAATTTTACTTGTTATTTGATTTAACTGTATACTTATTCTAAATTGGGTCGGCCTATGATACCTACCAGTACATGGTGGTTTGCACTGATACTATAATGTACTCTTCTTTTGTTGAGTGCAGACCGTGTTCCAGAGGCTCAGACGTGCCCTCATCTCTAGTCCAGACAACTGATTTTGATCCAAGGATGAGCACCACATCTTTGGGCTACCATGGATCTTCACTTGGGTTATTGTCCTTCTTTCGGATGATGAAACTTTCTTTGTTTTATTTATTTTTGTACATCTTAGATACATTTGGTTATTAGAGTTCTTGTACACTACTTTCGGAGCTTAGGAAATGTAATAGGTATTTGGATATTCGGCACTTATGTTTTATTAGTTTTCAATTATCTGTAGTTAATTGTTAGGTTATGTTTTGGGTTGGATGGTTCTCCCATTGGAGGGTTAGTATGGGTGTCATTCATGGCCATTTGGGTTGTTACAAAGTTGGTATCAGAGCCCTAGGTTTGTCGATCTCATCGTACAAATATGTGTCTAGTAGAGTCTTACAAAATGGTACAGATACATCTATGCTTTTTTTTAGAGGCTACAGGATATTAGGAAAACTCACCTTCTTCTTTCCTTTTTTTATTACTTGATTCCAATTGGTATCTGTCAATCCAAATTGATATCTGGCTCTTTCACTCTTATTCTTGCAAATGATGAGAACACATTCTTTGAAAGAAAAAACAGAGGTTCCTGAACTAGCTGTTGAGGCTCCGATTCATGTCAATGGATAAACAAGAGGAGGAAGAGGTAGGGGAAGGAGGGTAGCGCCACCCAGGGATAGAGCTTGGGCTGTAGCATCAGCTCGAGAGATGTCAACATCTCCTCCCCCATAGATAATCTTCATGAGGTTGAAGAGGAGGAAGCAATACTGGTTCAGAATAATGAAGCAACACCAGTTCAGGGAGGTCCGACTCCATTTTAGATGACGTTAGCTATGATTCAGCAGGTCCTGAGTGTTTTGAGTGGGTTGGCAGGAACCGGAATCACACCTGCAGTTCCCACTCTACAATATCTGGGGGTGCAATATATTGCTGCTGTAGCTCCTCAAATGGATGAGGCTTCGGATATACGTATCTTCTCGCGATAGGTAATAAGTCCGATAATGACTGGCGATGAGTATGATATTTTCTATAAATTTGTTAGGATGAACCCTTCAGTCTTCCATGGTTTAGAATCTGAGAATGAATATGAATTTATTATTGACTGCCATGAGTGACTGCACGAGATGTGGATAGTTAAAAGGTATTGGGTTGAGTTGGTCACTTTTTAGATTTAGGGTGACGTTGAGATGTGGTGGAGGTATTTTGTGGCATGTAGGCCTACTAGGGCACTCCCAATGACTTAGATTCAGTTCCACCAAGTATTTCTAGAGAACTATATTTTTGGTACTATGAGAGATAGGAGGAGAGATGAATTAGCTTGCGGTGTAATTTATCAGTTATAGCCTATGAGGCTCGATTCCATTTGCTTGCCTAGTATTCACTACAGTTAATCAATATTGAGTAGAAACAGATTTGCCATTTTATGAAAGGGTTGAGCATAAGGCTTCAGATTTCATCTCTATAAATGATATCTTTGGGCAGGTCCTTTTAGGAGGTGATTGAGTTTGTGAAGAATGTTGAAGGTGTGAAGCAAGAGGGTTATGCAAGGATGACTTCAAAAAAGCCTTGGATAGGGATTAATTTTAGTGGTCAACATTCTAAGGGTCAGAGTTCATAGGAATACCCTACACGTCCTATTCAGTCTATGATGCAGGTGTCTACTGGGGGTTCATCAGGGGCCAGCCAACCTTCTTCAGATGTTGGTGGTTATCTCACTTTGTCTGCCCTAGTTCAATGACTCACCTTGGATCGTTCTTTCTATGAGTTCAATAAGGTTGGTCATATTCAAACGAATTGCCCTAGATCTCGACAGACAGGTCAACAATAGGCTCTTAGAGCTCTGATAGGTAAATGAGATAATGGGCATAGTAGAGATCATCCACAGGGTGGGGGTGGTTACATGGCTAGCAGGGGTGGAACCCAGCCCAACCGGGGTAGTGGTAATACTGGCAGAGGAAGAAATCAGCCTAATAGAGGTGGAAATTAGGCAGGAGGTAGGAACTACTTCTACGGCTTTCCAGCTAGGCCCGAGGTAGAGGCATCAGATACAGTGATCATAGATACTATTCTTATTTGTGACCGCATGGCTATAGTTCTATTTGATCCTAGTTACACTTTTTCATATGTATTTGCTGGTTTAGTTGTGGCACTAGATATGATTTTAAGAATTGCTTGATTTTTCAGTTTATGTGTCTACTGCAGTTGGTGATTTTGTGGTTATTTATAGAGTATATCGTTCTTTCCTTGTCATGCTTGTGGATAAAAAAACTTGGGCTAATTTGGTAATTATGGATATGGTGGATTTTGACATTATTCTTGGGATGAGTTGGTTGTCTTCTTACCATGCTATATGAGATTGTCATACTAAGACAGTCATCGTGGCTATGCCTAGGATGGATAGCCTTGAGTGGAAGGGTAGTTATAGTCCTAATCCCATAAAGATTGTATATTTTATTCGTGCCTAGAGTTTGATAGGAAAAGGGTGTTTGACATTCTTAGCACATTTCTGGGATACTAGTGGAGAGGTCCCATCTATCAAAGTAAATTCCTGTGGTGCATGAGTTTCAGCAGGTATTTCCTATGGATTTTCCTGTCATGTCACCAGACTGCAACATCGACTTTTGTATTGACTTAGAGCATTATACGTGTCCCATCTCTATTACCTCTTATAGGATGTATCCGACTGAATTGAAAGAGCTAAAGG
This sequence comes from Jaltomata sinuosa, assembly GCA_003996215.1. Lineage (NCBI taxonomy): Eukaryota > Viridiplantae > Streptophyta > Magnoliopsida > Solanales > Solanaceae > Jaltomata > Jaltomata sinuosa. The sequence continues at coordinate 552,220 of QJPP01001051.1, read as the reverse complement.
CTTAGTTGCAAGAGTTGCTGGGGATGAGATTCATTAATCCGAGTGCCTCCCCATGAGGTGGTCTAGTCTTTTTTGTAAAGAAGAATGATGGAAGTCTATGTGTGTGCATAGACTACCGACAGTTTAATAAGGTTATGATTCATAATAAGTAATCTCTTCCTCATATCAATGATCTGTTTGACTAGTTGCAGGGTGTATAAGTCTTTTCTAAGATTGATATAAGGTCCGGATATTATCAGCTAAAACTCTGGCATGCTGATATTCATAAGATTACATTCTGGACCAGGTACGGGGACTAAGAATTTCTAGTGATGTTGTTTGGGCTGACTAATGCCCCATTCACTTTTATGGGATTGATGAATGAGATATTTAAGCCTACTTAGACTCCTTTGTGATTGTCTTCATCGATGACATCTTATTTTATTCTAAGAGTGAGGAAGAGAATGTGAATCACCTAAGGATTGTGTTGAGTTTGCTAAAAGAGAAGGAGATGTATGAAAATATTTCTAAGTGCAAATTCTAGTTGTCTTTGTTGTCCTTTTTGGGACATGTAATTTTGAAAGACGGGGTGATGGTAGACCTGCAGAAGATTGAGGTAGTTAAGAATGGGCGAGGCCTACTTCGGTGACTGAGGATCATAGCTTTGTAGGTTTGGCTAGTTAATATCGTAAGTTCATGAAAGGGTTTGCATCCATTGCTACTCATTTGACTTGACTGACTCAGAAATAGGTACCATTTCATTGGTCGGATGAATGTGAGAAGAGCTTTTAAAAACTAAAGACCTTATTGACTACCGCTCCTATTTTAGGTTTGCCATAAGAGGGTAAGGATTTCATTGTTTATTATGATGCCTCATGATCTGGGTTAGGTGTTGTGTATATGCAGGAAATGAATGTTATTTCATATGCTTTGAGGCAATTGAAAGTGCATGAGAAGAATTATTGTACTTATTACTTGGAGTTGATTGCTGTAGTTTTTGGTTTTAACATATGGGGCATTATTTGTATGGGTGTGTTATGAAGTGTTCATAGACCACCGTAGTTTACAACCTGTGTTCAGGTAGAAAGACATGAATATGAGGCAGCGAAGATGGATGGAGTTGCTTAAGGACTATGATATCACCATACTATACCATCCAGGTAAGGCTAATGTAGTAGCCGACACATTGAGTAGAAAGTTTGAAAGTATGGGTAGCGTAGCTTATTTGAAGGCTTCCAGACGTCTGATGGCTAGAGAGATTCAGACTCTAGCTAACAGCTTCATGAGACTTGAAGTATCTGAGAAGGGTGGATTGTTATCATGTATTGAGGCGAGGTCCTCATTTCTTGAGTAGATTAAGGCTAAGAAATTCGAGGATGCTAAGTTGAGTAAAATCCATGATAAAGTTTTGCAGGGTGAGGCCAAAGTGGCCATAATCGATGATGAGGGTGTTTGCGAATCAAAGGGTGAGTTTGTATGCTCCATATTGATGATTTGATTCCTACTATTATAGCAAAGGCTCATTGTTTGAAATATTCCATGTATCCAAGTATGACCAAGATGTATTGCAATTTGAAGCAGCACTATTGGTGGGGTCGAATGAAAAGAGATATAGTTAATTTTGTGGCTAAGTGTCAGAGCTACCAGCAGGTAAAGTATGAACACCAAAAATATGGTGGTAATCTTCAAAGAATGCCCATTCCTAAATATAAGTGGGAAAGGATAGCCATGGATTTTTTTGTGGGTCTTCCCAAGACTTTGGGAAAGTACGATCTGATATGGGTTATTGTGGATAGGTTAACAAAGTCTGCACACTTTATTTCGATTCATGTGACTTACAACGCAGCAAGGTTGGCAAATATGTATCTCAAGGAAGTTTTTCGGTTGCATGGGGTCCCTATTTCTATTATTTTGGATAGGGGTACTCAATTTACCTCTAACTTTTGGCAAAAATTACATAAAGAGTTGGCTACAAGGTTAGACCTTTGTACATCTTTTTACCGTCAAATCAATGGGCAGTCTAACAAGATGATCCAGGTACTGAAGGACATGTTCCGGGCTGTGTGTGATGGATTTTGGAGGTCATTGGGACCAATATCTATCATTGACAGAATTTCATACAATAATAGCTATCATTCAAGCATAAATATGGCTTTGTTCAAGACGTTGTATGGGAGGAGGTGTAGATCTCTCATTGGTTGGTTCGATACATTTAAGGTAAGACCAAGGGATACTGATCTTTTAAAAGACTCCACAGAGAAGGTAAAATTTATCCAAGAGAAGCTCTTAGCGGCTCAAAGCTGGCAAAAAGAGTATTCGAAATAGAAAGGTGAGAGATATGCATTTCATGGAAGGTGAACAAGTGTTTCTCAAGGTCTCACCCATAAAGAGTGTCATGATATTTAGCAAATGTGGTAAACTAAGTCCAAGGTACATTAGACCATTTATTCATAAGATTGTGGGGTCGGTAGCCTAAAAATTGGCTTTGCCTCTGAGTTGGTTAGTAGTTCATCCTGTATTTCATGGATCAATACTTAAAAAGTATCATGGAGATGGTGACTATATTATTCGCTAGGATTCGGTCCTGTTAGATGAAAACCTCTCTTATGAAAAGGAACCTGTTGCTATCCTTGATAGAGATGTCCGAAAATTAAAAACTAAGGAAATTGCATCTGTGAAGGTCGAGTAGAAGAACTGCCCTATTGAGGAGGCTACTTAGGAGATCAAAGCGTACGTGCATATCAGTATTCAGAGCTTTTTGTTAATTTAGGTAACTCCTCATTTTTACCCTTTTCTTCTTGTTGCCATTTAGGGGATGAATGGTTGTTTAATTTGTATATGATGAAATGACCGATCCCATTGTTATAGTGTGGTTAAGGGTGTAAGTACCCGACTAGAGTTTCCCCTAAGCGAGAGTTGATAAAATCTCAGAGTATGGTGAGTTTTGATAAAAATCTAGTATTGTGTGCTTTAGAGATGGTTTGTGTCTCGTGGTGTATTATTTGGTATTGTGGTGTCCAATTTTGGATATTCGAATAGTGTAGGATCTGGTAGGAAGTTTCGAGATGGTAAACGGGTTCATAGAACTCTAGTTATGATGGTTACTGTGTCAGAATTAATCTATGATATCTAGAAATCAAAGTGTGTTGTGAATTGGGGAGTTTTGGGTTAGTTCCTAAGGTTCTAGTTTTTGCAGACCACTGCAGCGAATGGAGTCTCATTGTAGCGAGTACACTGTAGCAATGTAGTTTCCATTATAATAGGCCTATCAAGCCATTAGAGCCCGTCGTAGTGACCTATTTTTGCCAAAGCGATCTTGCTGTAACAAGAATGCAACTGCAACAATGAGAGGCGGGTTCAGTTTTCCTGTTAAGTCTAATTTTTAGAGTTTTATTTCCCAAAACACAAAGTCTCATTCTAGAACAAGTGGGTGTCAATTTTCCTACTGCGCTAGGTGATTTTCCTCCATTAAGGTGAGTAATTCATTTCTTTTATCAATGTTTAATTCCTTTTTTATTGTAGAATTATAGGAATGAGGATTAATGGTGGAATTGTAAGTTTAGAGCCCTGAAAGTATGAAAAGTGGGAAAAACTCTATGGTTAGGTGTAATTTCACCTAGATTTTATTCTAGGATGTTATTTAATGCTTCTTAGCGTGATTTTGGTGTTTCTAAACATGCTTTGAATGAAGTGAGAACTTTGAGTTTCATAAAGATATGACTGATAATGTCCAAATCTACCTCTTACTAGGAGAAAGTGTACATGATCGTTTTACAATATAATTACCCAACTCAAGAGTCGGGGTCGATCCCACAGAGATTAGTTAGAGATTGAACTAAATTTCTTAATGCAATTCACTTAAGCATGCACATTGTGGCAAAAATGCAATAAAATAAAATTTGGGGATTGATTAAAACAAGTGATTATATCAAGAGTAACTAATTAACAAGTTATCAGGATTGTTGAGGTTTATCAAGATTATGAAGCTAGGCGTGTGCTTGCAATGGGGTAATCATTTATAATTGGGATTGAATACTTGACTTAGACTTGATTATGGTGCAGATAGCCTTGGTTCGGGTTATGCTAATCGTCTCTCAACCAACAAGCATATATTCTTTGGGTTCTCTCTAACCCCAAAGCCTTCACAATTAACCAACAAATTAGCTTAAGTGGGTTAAGCTATCTCTAGCCTCAACCCTTACATGGAAAATCCCCAAATCCTCACCATGAATCCTTACCCAATTCTAATCTTCTTTCTCATGCAAGATCAAAATTAAAGAACTCAATCAATATTTGTAACCATCAATTTTATAATTAAAACTTGAAGGATTCAATGGATTCACACTTAATAATCAATTCTAAGCACAAATAATCAATACTCAATCACAATTCATACACCCATCATGCACACACACCTAGATAGGAATTTAGCTACTCATAATATTGAAAAAATAAATTATACCATGTGGGTCCACTTCAATTCCTTCCATAATAAGAAATCAACTTCATATCCAAGTTTTTGAAGCTAAACAATAGAGTTTTCCATTTGGAGAAGGTGAAGTCACTAAGTGTACTTTTTCTCTTCGTCAAGGGTACTACAATTGGAAAATTATAATCTAAAAATTGCTCAATGAATATTCTCCACACGGATCCCCAAAAATATCTTTGAAAACTCCCAAACACACTTGGCATGTTTTGGATAGAAATGCTTTTCGAGGCACTTGTGTTTCATCTGCTTCTCACTTGCAGTCGCAAGTCTCTACATGTTGATCGCAAGTGCCGAGGTCTACTTCCAGTTCTCTGTTTCTCTCTTGCACTTCACCTGCATTCCATAGGAGGGGACTTGCAAACCACAACTCCAGTGCAACCTTCCATCTCAAGCAAGACTTTTGTTTGCCACTTTCTGCCCACTTGCGAGACGCAATTGGGCATCTACGCTTTGCAAGTACTCCTTATTGACTTAGATTCTCTCCTTGGATTTTTAATTGGGCTTTTGCCTTCTTTTCTTGCATTTTGGATTCAAATCCCTGTTCATCATCAAATTCATAGTAATCCCTGCACATAAAAGATAAATAACATAAAATCCATCTAATAAGCAGAATATTGAGGCAACAATCCATGCATACGAGCTAAATAACTTGGTAGATTACCAACTTATCAAAACCCTGAACTTAAACTATTGTTTTCCTCAAGCAAGACATTCACAAAAGCAAATGATTGACTCAATCTTCAAAGAAAAAGGATCATACTAAGACAACTATGACTAGAACGAATCAACAAAAACAAATAGACTCAACAAAACACTAATCTCAATTGGTACCACCACGAACACAAGGTAATCAAAATCATTTCAAAATGCTTCAACAAACTTCACTTTCTCATTCAAAATCAGGGAACTTATTCTCTCAAAATAAAACACTTAGCATCTCGAGTCATTGACACTAAACTTTCAAGACTTGCCTCAAAATTCACTTCATAACTTATCGCATTCATTCCCTCTTATTTAGTTCAAGACTTCACCATTTACCCCAAGGTTGTAAAGTCACTCACAACAAGAGAGAATCCTACTCATAATCATGCATTTCACAATAGTAGGGATTATAAGATAGAAAAAAAGACACTCACTCTCTCAAAGAAGTTTGAGTGTACACACATAAAACCATAGACTTGCCCTTCATGTAACTCACCACTAATGTAGAGTTTCAAAGCTCAAAATCACTAAGGACTTGTGGGAAATTATAGAGGTTAGGGTCAAGGGAAGGATACAATATAGGACAAGTGACTAGAACCTCCCTAATGCCATCATTAAGCTTCAAGCACACCGCTTACATCATTGATTTCACTTCACCTTATTCCTCCCTCTCACAACCCAAGTATTCCCTAAGCCATTTCTCCCAACGTATTTGTTTTGCTCTTTTTACATTCAAGGATAAAAAGTTAGCACCACTCAATTCTATTCCCTTTCTTCCTTCGACCTTTTGGTCATTTCAAGCGACTCACAAAATTGTCATTAGGTGCTACCCTCACATTAAAGCTCATTTCCTTATTTAAGGATATTATTGCACACACCCCCAAACTTAAGCTTTTGCATACATTAATAACCCAATCAATTGCATTCACTCCCCCCTCCCCCACTTAGGATTTCGACCTACTTCTTTCTCTACTAAGCAATTAAGGAGGTTGGGTACCAAAGATAGAGAGTTCCAAAAAGGTAAAGGTGTGTAACATGGTTTCCAAGAAAAGGTTAAAGGCTCAAAAGGGTTGACTAGGATTCATTGCAAGTGAAGATTTTTTTTGTGAAGTGGCTATCCAAACAGGGTCTAAGGTCATCTTTCAAGCCAAGCAACATCTAGGATTTTGACTTGAATCACATTTTGGGAAAGTTATAGACTACAAGCTATTGCGACTTCCAACCACACACAAGTTTACATGGTCGTCCAAGTAATACAGACTGGTTTATTCGGATATCATCCCCAAGTGTCACGACCCAATTTCTCAGGTCATGATGGCACCTACAACTCCCCTATAGGTGAACCAATCCCCATAGCCCAGTACTATTAGTAATAGGCTACTCTCTAAGCAAGCACGCAAAAGAATCATAATAAACAGAAGCAAGATAAAGAAGTAAGAAAATAGAGAAACCAGAATATATATATATATAGAAAGCTAAAACCATCCCACGACCTGATATCACAGTATAAGAGCCTCTACTAAATATACAGAGTACAAGAGGGAACAAAATATGAATACACAACTGTCTCTGAATAGTAAAAGAGTACATGCTACAAAAGAAGAGATAAAAGCCAAGCCCCAGACTCCAGGAGCTCACCCTAAGTCTCGGATGTCTGGAAGAACTGCACGAGTCTCTGCGCAATTAATGTCGATAGCTTACACTAGGATCTGTACCAGAAGATGCATAAGTATAGTATGAGTACTAATAACACTTAAAAGTACTCTCCAAGATAGAGGTATTAGCGATTGTTAAGAAAACAAATTTATATTACCTGACGAGAGTCAGGGTCGATCCCACAACGAACTGACTACTAGCCAAATCGATTGTAAAAAAGAGACTTCACAACGAGAGTAATTGTTTGCAAAGAATAAAAGTAAAGGAAGAGGGAAATTGGGAAAATTTGCAATTCAAAGTAAAGAAATAAAGTAAAAGCGGGTGTAAATAATGAGAGAGAATGAATAGGGATGTGTATCAAATGGGACTGAAATACGGGTTAGGGTGCTTGCTTATTCATATAAATTCTTGCTAGATGACATGGATAGTATTGGTTTTAAGCATGCTTGTTAATCTCTCGATCAAACAATCATATATTTGTTGTTTTTCAAACACCATTGTTTAATCAATAAACAACCAACATATGCTTAGGGAGGTCACATTATTTCTAGCTTAGACCTTTAAATAGGTGTTTCTAGTGAATTGAGCTATTTCTAGCCTCAATCTAGGTGGAATCCCAAGTACCCACTAGCAATTTTACATCCAAAATTGTAAACTCCTTTCACAAGCAAGAACACAATCAAGTTAATTAAATCAATGTTTGCAACCATTAATTTTAGAGTTAGAATATGGTGAAATCACTAGACCCATGTTATATTGGCAATTATAAACAAAAATTAGCAACACCCATACCCTTTTATCAAGCACCCATTATCAACACATCCCTAGACAAGAGATTTAGCTACTCATGCTAAAGGAATAAAGAATAATACCAAATGGGTAAGTCAAATTCCCTTTCATTCAAGCTAAATATTCAATATACAAGCTCAGGTTTTACAAAAATGGTGAGTCCAAGAATTAGGAAGAAGGAATTGGAGTGAAACCCTCTTCTTCTTCTTGGAGAGAAAACTTGCTCACTACTCAAAGCTATTCAATTCTGTTTCAAAAACTATTCAAAACTATCTAAAAAATGCCTGAAACGGGTTTTAGAATTTTCCCAAAATGTCACACCAAATAGGACAAAAATGCCCTTCGAGAGCTGTGTGGCACGAAGTGTGGTTTGCATGTCTTGATGTGCGCATCACACAACTTTGTTCAGTGGACTAGTGTCTTGACTTGATTTGAAAGCTCCATGCAAAGTGGGATGCAGTTTGCACCAAGCAATGTGCGCGTTGCACAACGATCGCACCCCTTAACAGATCCTTCAACTAACTCTGAGCTTCATGCGGTGGGAGGTGCGGATCGCACCAATGACTGTGCGTGTCGCACAAAGTCCGCACCCTTCGGCAGAATCTTCGTCTTGTTTGATCACTTCACACTTCAACTCCTTTTAGGCTCTTTTTGGGTCCATTTCCTTGTTTTCTATCTTTGATCACAAGTACTTGCATACACATCAATAAAGGCCATAAGAACCTCTAAATCTCATCAAAATATAGCAATAATTCATGATTAAAGGCTCAATGAGTTGGTAGATTATCGACTCATAAAGTACCAATTGCAAAGCAACGGGTATCTAGGAGGCATCATAGGCCGACTGAGAGCATATAAGATATAAAAGCACTAAATAACAGATAATGAAGAAAGTAGTCACAAAAGCCAACTGAGGAAAACACATGAAAGCTAGCCACATATAGAAGACAGGGTGAATACAAGTGTAATATGCTAGCCACAGAAGATATATCACCGGACATAGGTGAAAGAATAGAGAACGCACCTGGATCCTTGCAACAACAATATATACATGAAGTTTAAGAAACAGACGGTATACCAGTAACCTCAATGGAAGGGGAAAGAAGGAAAAACAACATACATAATCATGCTAGCAATATAATCCACATGGTAAAGATGATCCAAAAGACAAACTAACCTGCAACTATAATGCGATCGAGTAAGCTAATCTACCTACAGTCCCAATGGGAGCCTATACACCTGAGGAACACATACAAGTGAAAACAGACCCTCCGACATCCCATACTACCAGAGCATACACTCAACAAACAACAAACAACAAACAAGGATGGAACTGCAAACAATGTGTGATATGCTATGAAATGTCATGTGGTACCGTATCCACCTCCTCCAGCTCCCATACGCCCAACATGTAGGACCAATGTAAGGCTTTCCCCATTATACCTCTACTCTTTCATATACCTCTTCTCTGGCACTCTCAGCCCGTAGCCTCTAGTCTGAATTGGCAAGGTCCATGGAGGTCCCCACGACCACATACAACTCTCAGTACCTCAATACTTGTGCCCACAATCTATCCAGGTCTAAAATCAGTAAAAAAGTTGTCTAGCGCTCCAGCCAAGCCGAGCCTAGTATCGTATCAAAATCAAATAGAAAATAATCTTTAGCACTCCAACCTAGCTGAGTCTAGAATCAGTGTGAAAATAATCTCAAAAATCTCTTTTACTCCAAGAAGATCGAAAAACCAGTTTAAATCTATTTATAGTCATTTTTATGGAAAATGGGCCCTCAGGGCCATGCAAAGTCAGAAAACCGATGATAATTAGGCCTGTAGCCGTAGTAGTAGTAAAATCAATGCAAAAAACCCTTTTTGAATGATAATGATGATATGATCACAAACAATTGATAGCCCAATGGCTCACAAATAATCTATCAGCCCTACACAGGCTCATTCTGCTCAACAACATGGATAACCGGCTCAAAGTAGTAAATCGATGTACGGGACTCACAAACATTTCCCAATTATCCCACCATCTATGGTCCAAAGGCAAATATAAGTCCATATGGGTCCACAAAGGGTGATACTACAAAACCAATTCAAATACTAAAATGAATGTATAAAATAAGATGGACAGAAGGAAAGTGGGCAAGGTCTGGGGTGCCAATCTAGTAAACCCAACCCAAGGATGCTAAATAATACAATTATAGCCTATACGCAAATTCTAAGGTAGGGAAGTTGTAACCTACCTGGCATCCGATGACAAGCTGTTGGGAAACCAAAGTCCGAGCCCGAACTGCTTCGAGAAGCTCCAAACAACACTCAAACTATTAAAAATATAATCTACGCATTAAAACAAGGCTAACAATACCCATACGGCTATAAGTTTAGTCGGGTTGAAATCTTGGACAAAAGAGGTCCCATGGGCCTCAAAACCAGAAGATGGAAACAAAAGTTACCACAAGGTTCCCAATGTTACCGGGAGCGCATGCTCAAAAATTAAGCGGAAAACAAGTAAAGAAAATGCCTAAAACATCCCGGAGAAGAAGAGGGAATATCATGCAAAAACTTTACAAAATTAAGATTAAAATGGAGAATTACGCACCACGGAGAGAGGGAACGAGGTCTGCATGGTGGCACACGCGTCACAATGAATGGGCAGTCCCAACAGCAACTAGAACACAAGAGAACAACCCCAAGCTAAGTCAAGAAACTTTGATGAAGGTCTTAGCCATGGTAAAGAAGAAATTTAGGGAAGATGAACTTGCCAAACAAAGAGGAAAACGATAATATTTGCCAATTGATGAATTCCCACGGCTAGGAACTGATTTAGAGTAAATTTTAGGTGAGGGAAAATGTTTTAGAGTGAGAGGGACAAGAGAAAATGGCTGGAAATTTTGAGGGACAAGCTATATATATTGCAGGTTGCAGACTAGCGCGAGCGCGGTCCACCATGTGATCGCGCTAAAGAAGGTGGCAGCACAATGGCGCGATCATGGTCTCCCAGCGTGATCGCGCTGAAGGAGCAGCACGGTCACCAGCGCGATCATAGTGGACCAAAGCTATAGCACTAAAGAGAGAAATCACCAAGGGCGCGATAGCGGTGCTCAAGGGCGATCGCGCTGAGCACTGCTCTGCTGTAGAAATACCAGCAATATGAGAAATTCCCATGGGGGGGTTCCGGGCACAATCAAAACCCAATGCTCACAAACCAAACATATAACTAGAGTGGAAAAGACATTCCTGACTCAATTGAATCGATGAAACTTTCATACAAGGTCGTATTGAAAAAATGTTGACCCAAGTCAACACTTGCAATTTCCAACAAAACACCTAAAATGAGCCCGGCTCACCCGAGATCCAAACATATCACCTACCTAACCTAAACTCGATATTCTAGAGCTGATGGAACCATCAGATTTTGAATCTGATGCCCCGATCATCGAAAGTTGATTAAAGTCAAACTTCTAACTCTAACTGGCCTGAAATCTCAAAAAGTGAGATAGAATCATACCAGAAGTTTTCAGGCCCCGACTAACTGTCCAACTAGACCAAAATCTACATTCTAGAGCTAACAGAACTGTCGGAGTTTAATTTCAAGCACACCAGCTAAGAATGTTGAATAAAGCCAATAATTTCTAAGTTAAGGCTCTAAAATAGGGAAATGGTCAGAATAACTTAACAAACGTCTAGGGCACCAAACCATTGGTCCTAGCAAGTCATAAATGACTTAGGGCCACTACAGGTATTCTCTAACAGTATAAGGAAAGAGAAAACACAGGAATGACTTGAAGGGTCATTACATCATCCACTACTAAAAAGGATTTTCATCCGAGAAAGTCAAGAAGAAGGGAGTACCCGAAGGCTTAAACAATTGCGGATACTGAGCCCACATCTCTCTCTCAGTCTCCCAGGTATCCTTCTTGATCGGTCGATGCCTCTATTGAACCTTAACTACGGGAAGGTCTCTAGACCTCAATCTCCTGACATCTCTTGCTATAATGGCTACCGGCTCCTCGACAAAGGTCAAACTCTCATCCAACTGCACTGAATCCCACGGTAATACATTTGACTCATCCAGAACATACTGCCTCAACATCGATAAATGGAAGACTTGGTGCATTGCTGAAAATATAGGAGGCAAAGCTAGTTGATAAGCAACATTACAAACCCTGTGCAGAATCTCAAACAACCCAATATACCTGGGGCTAAGCTTTCCCCGCCTGCCGAATCTCATCACGCCCTTCATTGGCCACACATTGAGGAATACTAGATCACCAACACTAAATTATAAGGAACAAAGTCTATGATCTGCATAGTTCTTCTGCCTACTCCAGGCTGCCAAAGTCTGTCCTGAATCACCCAGACTCTGTCTAAGGAATCACGAAGCAAGTTTGTACTCTGCGGCCTGGACTCCAAACCATCAAACCAACCCACTGGCGATCTGCAACACCTACCATACAATGCTTGAAAAGGTGTCATACCAATACTCGAGTGGTAACTATTATTTTAAGCAAACTCCACCAAAGGCACATACTGATCCCATGAACCTCCAAAGTCAAGAATATAGGCCAGTAACATATCATCCAGGAGCTGGATAGTCCTCTCGAACTGGCGATTTGTATGAGGATGGAATGCAGTGCTAAGCTGATCCTCTGTACCCATCTCTCGTTGAATAGTCCTCCAGAACTGAGAGGTAAACTGAGTGCCATGGTCTAAAATGATAGACGCTAGAACCCCATGCAAATGAACTACCTCACGGAGATGAATCTGGGCCAACCTCTCTGCACTATAGGAAGAATGAACTGGCAAGAAGTGTGCAGAATTAGTCAACCTATCAACAATAACCCAAATAGAGTCAAATCCTTGAGAAGTGCAGGGCAATCATGCTGTAAAGTCCATAGTGATCCCTTCTCACTTCCACTCGGTAATGAGGAGTCTCTGCATCAATCCACCAAGTCTCATGTGCTCGAACTTAACCTACTGACAAATCAAACACCAAGATATAAATTCCACTATATTTCACTTCACACCACCCTACCAGTAAAGCTGCCTCAAATCTCTATACACCTTAGTTGCACTCGGATGGATAGAATACCTCGAACAATGTGCCTTAGGGAGAATCAACTAAATTAAATCCCCAACTTTCAGAACATAGAGGTGACTATCAAACCTCAGAACACCATCACAATCTAAAGTATCCCTACAGGCCTCACCCAAACAACCTATTCACGAATGTCACATAACTATTGATCCTTACATTGACGCTGCTGAATCTAATGAACAAGAGTAGAACGATCCTCAATACTGGCAAGGACTCTGCTAGGGTCTAACAAGTCAAGCATAACCAAATGGTTAGCCAAGGACAGGATGTCCAAGACTAATGGTCTCTCTAAAACTTAAAGAGAAGCTAAGCTGCCCATACTCACTGCCTTCCAGCTTAAGGCATCATATACCATGTTTGCCTTGCCCGGATGGTACAGAATAGCGAAGTCATAGTCCTTCAGTAACTCAATCCATCTCCATTGCCTAGAGTTTATCTCTCGCTAACTTGTGATGAACTGAAGACTACGGTGGTCGGTGTAAATATCATAGTGAACTCCATATAAGTAGTGCCTCTAGATCTTGAGTGCAAAGACTACCACCACTAACTCCAAGTCATGCGTGGGGTAGTTGCGCTCGTGAACCTTTAGTTGCCTCAACATATAAGCTATCACATGACCTTGTTGCATCAACATACAACAAAGACCAACTGATAAAGCATCGCAATACACTGAGAAGCCTTGACCCTCAACTAGTAATGTCAACATTGTAGTTGAAGTCAATAAGGCCTTAAGCCTCTCGAAACTATCCTCGCACTAATCCGACCACTGAAATGGAACATCCTTCCTAGTCAGCCTAGTTAAATGTGTTGCTATAGAAGAAAAGCCCTCAATGAACCGCCTGCAGTACTCTGCCAACCTAACAAAACTGCAAACCTCGGTAGCAGTAGTAGGCCTCGGCCAGTCTTGAACGACTATAATCTTCCCTGGGTCTACTCTAATCCTATCCTTAGACACCACGTGTCCTAAGAATGCTACTAACTCAATCCAAAACTCGCACTTTGAGAACTTGGCATAAAGCCGATGATCTCATAAAGTCTGGAGTACGGTCCTCAAATACTGCTCATGCTTCTCTACACTCCGTGAGTATATCAATATGTCATTGATGAAGACTATCACAAACAAATCCAAGTACAGCTTGAGCACCCTGTGCATCAAGTCCATGAAAGCTGCGGGGGCATTAGTCAACCCAAAAGACATCACCAAGAACTCATAGTGGCCATATCATATCCTGAATGTTGTCAAAGGGATGTCCTTCGCCCTAATCCTCAACTGTTGGTAGCCTGACCTCAAATATATCTTAGAAAACACGGCCGAACCTTAGAGCTAATTAAACAAGTCATCTATATGCGGTACCGGATACCTATTCTTCACAGTCACCTTATTCAACTGCAGATAATTAATACACATCTGCATCGAACCATCCTTCTTATTTCCAAACTTAACTAGAGCACCCCAAGGTGACACACTCAGCCTAATGAAACCCATAACCAACAAGTCCTGCGGCTGAACCTTAAGCTCCATCAACTCAGCTAGAGCCATACGATTCGGAGTAATGGAAATGGGACTGGTGCCCATCTCTAACTCAATCGCTTGGGTGGGAGGCCTGGCAGGTCAGTCGAAAACACATCTCGGAAATCTCTAACCACAAGAACTGACTCGGGAGCTTTTTTTGAGGGCCTCCCAAACCCCATTGTCAATACTGTTCTTTAGTGGGAGGTATGTCTCGGCTAATGCTTTTGTTTCAAATAAAAGCATCTGCTCTTTTGGCATCTCTTTTGCTTGTCCAGTAACCTCTTCTTTCTCAAAAAGAAAAAGTAAAAACCCAATCTTGATGCCCCTAAACAATAGCAATAGCACGAATCCTAAGCTACAACACACAAAAGAATGGTTCTATTAATCATGGGCGGATCTTAACAAATTTCCCATCAGAGGACTACTACGACTACATCATTGTTGAGGCACCTAGGTCGGAACATGCCAGGTTGGTTGACAAACCCAAGGGCAAATCTAGGGAGAGGGGGAAGCCGGAAAGGATAGTTCCTGAGGTTTTAGAAAATAATAAACAGGAGCGTGGGTACAGGGCACTAACATCCTGGACATATGCTAGATCAGCCAAACACCTGCACGATATCAACTTCCTAGCCTGAAGACAAAAAATAATCCTAGATGTTGCATGACTAACAAAACCCTGCCACATAATTGAGGATACGCTAGACACGGTTATGGTAACGGTCTTGGCATAACAATCTAAAACTGCTCGGTGAGGGGATAACCAGTCCATTCCCAGAATCATGTCAAAATCTAACATATCTAGAATCATCAAGTCAGCCCAAGTCTCTAGACCACCAAGAACTATCAAACAGGATCTAATAACCCAATCCACTACTATTGAATCGCCTACTGAGGTAGTAACAATTACAAGAACAGATAATGGCTCACTAGCCAACCCTAAACAAGGAACAAAGTAGACAGATACATACAAGCATGTAGAACCAGGATCAAATAATGCTAAAGCTGACTGGCGGCAGACATAAATCATACCTGTGATCACTGCATCTGAAGCCTATGCCTTTGATCTACCAGGGACCGCATAGAGCTATCACCGACCACCACCTGACTGACTATCATCTTGACCACCTGTCCTTCCATACTGGGAACCACCTCTACCTTGAACACCACCTCCTCTGGCTGGTGGTTGCACTGCTCTGAGAGACTAAGCGACTGGCTGAACTGGACCCTACTGGGGGCACTCTCTGGCATAGTGACCCATGATACCACACTCATAACACGACCCTTATAGCCCACCCTATCAGGACAAACTAGCTAAACCAGTATGCCTACCTTGGCTTGATGCCATAGCTGTTGTACCCCTTAATGATTGACCACTGTAACCATGCTGACCATTATGATCCTGATCAAACTGAGGCCCACCTAAAGCCTAAAGTAATGCCTTAATTGGATGACTAGACTGACCCTGATACTACTGTGGATGATACCCTCTTCCCCACTATCCTGAACCTCTACCATCAAAATGGGAACCACTGTAACCGCCCTTATAACGTGGCCTCTTATCTCTGGCCCAAGATCATGGCAATGTAAATTCTCTATAGTACGGACATGGTCTTCTATAGCCTAAAATGGCTTCCCACTAGCAACTAATGTCTCAGCAGTTTGTCGAAGTCCTCAACCCCTAAACAAATGAATGAACCTTGTCTGGCTCTGTAGGAATGATCATAGCTGTCAAATGGATCCAATGGGTGGAAACGGGTCTCATACTCAGATACAAACATAGATCCCTATATCACTCTAGTAAAATTCTCTCTACGATGCTCACGATCACTCTGTGGTAAGAACTTGGCCATAAAAGCCTCATAGAACTCCCTTCAAGTCAACTAAGGAGATTGAGAAGGTCTTCAAGCTACCTGCGCCCTCCACCATAGCGTAGCTGGGCCCTCTAGCTGATAAGTAGTATATCCGAACCTGTGAGTATCCAATAGACCTAGATAGTGAAGTATCTCCTCGCAAATAGAAATGAAGTCATAAAAATCCTGTCCGGGAGCACCGGAGAACCTCAACAGAGTTAATCGCAGAAACCGTACCAACACCTTCTATTCTCACTCTGTCATAACTGGGAAAAGAGCAAGAGGATGGGAAACTGTAGGTACTGGAAGAACCTCTTCACGGGGAGTGGCAGTAGAAGGATGCACTCTAAAACTCTAAGCACCCAGTGCCGCCCCTTGAGCGGATGTATGTGCTACATCTGAAGGCTAGCCCTCAATCATACCCAATAACTGGAGAAGAAAACCCGGAATATCTTATGAAGGAGCTGGGATGGTATGGATACAAATACTGGTGCGGTCCTTGGTGGCACCTAGGATGCCCCTGGTCCATGGGCTGCTTCTCTAGCACTAACTCAGGCTCAAACTCAATGCCAATAGCTCTAAATGTTGCTATTGCTCGGGCACATCCTCAACCTCTACCTCTAAGACCACCCTGGCCCCTAGCTGGAGTTAGATGAGTTGGTGTAAAAGTCTCTCCCTTGCCTACTGCTGAAGATCTCATACGAGCCATTTGCGAAAGAGTGAACCAGAACAAATGAGATTCCAAGAAACCATCTAGGATAAGACGCATCATATAGAAGCAAGAAAAGAGTCATGTTTCCTAAAGTGCAACTGTACCCTCCCACAAATAGAGTACGGACGTCTCCACCCTGATCCGTAGGACTCTACTAGATATTGGCTCCTATATCGATGACACCAGTGAACCTAGCTCTGATACCAATCTATCACGATCTAATTTCTCAAGTCATGATGGCACCTACAACCCCTCTGTAGGCGAACCAATCCCCATAGTTTAAAATAGTTAGTAATGGGCTACTCTCTAAGAAAGTATGCAGAAGAAGCATGATAAGCAGAAGCAAGATAAAGAGGTGAGGAAATGGAGCAACCAGAATATATATAGAAAGCTAAGCCATCCCACAACCTGATATCACAGTATAAGATCCTCTACTAAATATACAAAGTACAAGAGGGAAAAAAATACGAATATACAACTGTCTCTGAATAGCAAAAGAGTACATGCTACAAAAGAAGAGATAAAAGACAATCCCCAGTCACTAGGAGCTCACCATAAGTCTCAAATGTCTAGAAGAACTGCACAAGTCTGCACGCGATCAATGGTGATAGCTCACACTAGGATATGCACCAGAAGATATAGAAGTATAGTATGAGCACAAATTGCAAAGCAACGGGTACCCAATAGGCATCATAGCCCGACTAAAGGCATATAAGATATAAAAGCAGTAAATAGCAGATAATGAAGAAAGTAGTCACAGAAGAAAATAGAGAAAAACACATAGAAGCTAGCCACAGATAGAAGACAAAGAGAATACAAGAGCAATATGCTAGCCACAAAAGATATATTACCGAACACATGTGAAAGAATAGAGAACGCACCTGGATCCTTGCAATAATAATATATACAGAATGTTTAAGAAACAGGCGGTATAGCACTAACCTCAATAGAAGGGGAAAGAAGGAAAAGAAACATACATAATCATGCTAGCAATATAATCCACAAGGTAAGGATGATCTGAAAGACAGACTAACCAGCAACTATGATACGATTGAGTAAGCTAATCTACCTATAGTCCCAACGGGTGCCCATACACCCGAGGAACACATACAAGTGAAAACAGACCGTTCGGTATCCCATAATACCGGAGTGTATACTCAACAAACAGCAAACAAGGGTTGAATCACAAACAATGTGTGATATGCTATTAAATGTCATGTGGTACTGTATGCACCTCTTCTGACTCCTATAGGCCCAATAGGTAGGACCCATGGAAGGCTTCCCCCGTATACCTCTACTTCCTCATCCACCCCTCCTACGGCACTCTCAGCTCGTAGCCTTTATTCCAGATCGGCAAGGTCCATGGAGGTCTCCGTGGCCATATAAAAGTCTTACTATCTCAACAACCGTACCCAGAATCTATCCAGGTCTAAAATCAGTAGAAAAGTCATGTCTAGTGCTTTGGCCCTGCCGATCCTAGTATTGTATCAAAATCAAATTGAAAATCATCTTTAGCACTCTGACCTAGCAGAGTCTAGAATCAGTGTGAAATCATCTAAAAATCTCTTTTACTCCAAGAAGATCCAAAAATTAGTTTAAATCCATTTATAGTAATTTTTATGGAAAACAGGCCTTCGGGGCCATGCAAAGTTAAAAACTGGTGATAATTAGGCCTGCATCCATAGTAGTAAAATCAATGCAAAAAACCCTTTTTGCATGATAATGATGATATGATCATAAACAATCGATAGCCCAACTGCTCACAAATAACCTACCGATACTGCACATGCTCATTTCGCTCTACATCACAGATAACCAGATCAGAGTAGTAAATCAATGTCCGAGACTCACGGAAATTAGCCAATTATCCCACTATCTATGATCCAAATGCAAATACAAGGCCACATGGGTCCACAAGGGGTGATACTACAAAACCAATTTAAATACTAAAACGAATGTATGAAATAAGATGGACAGAAGGAAAGCGAGCAAGATCTGGGGTGCCAATCTAGTAAACCTAACCCAAGGATGCTAAAAAAATACAATTATAGCCTATATACGCAAAGTCTATGGTAGGGAAACTGTAACCTACCTGGCATTCGTTGACAAGCTATTGGGAAGCTAAAGCCCGAGCCCGAACTGCTCCGAGAAGCTCCAAACAATACTCAAACTAACAAAAATGTAATCTATGCATTAAAACAAGGCTAACGATACCCATATTGCTAAAAGTTTAGTCGGGTCAAAATCTGGTTTAAAAGTGGGCCCGTGGGCCTCGAAACCCAAAACTGAAAATAAAAGTTGCCAGAAGGTTCCTAATGATACTGGGAGCACATGCTAAAAAAATAAGCAGAAAATGAGTAAAGAAAAGGCCTCAAACTGCCCGGAGAAGAAGAGGGAATATCATGTGAAAACTTTACAAAACAAAGATTAAAACGGAGAATTACGCACCACAGAGAGAGGGAACGAGATGAACAAGGTGACACACGCATCGCAACAAACGGGCAGACCCAACAACAGCGAGAACACAAGAGAACAACTCCAAACTAGGTCAAGAAACTTTAATGGAGATTTTAGCCATGGTAAAGAAGAAATTTAGGAAGATTAACTTACCAAACAAAGAGGGAAACGATAATATTTTCCAATTGACAAATTCTCAGGGATAAGAACTAATTTAGAGCAAATTTCAGGTGAAGGGAAATGTTTTAGAGTTAGAGATACAAGAGAAAATGGCTGGAAATTTTGAAGGACAATCTATGTATATTACAGGTTACAGACTAGCGTGATCGTGGTCCACCTGTGCGATTGCGCTAAAGAAGGTGGCAGCGCACTGGCACGATCACGGTCCCCCGATACGATCGCGCTGAGGAAGCACCGTGGGAACCATTGCGATTGCAGTGGCCCAGCGCGATGGCACTAAAGAGAGAAAGCGCCAAGGGAGCGATAGCGGTGCTCAGGCGCGATCGCGCTGAGCACTACTCTGCTGTAAAAATACCATCAATATGGGAAATTCCCACAGGGGATTCTAGACACAATCAAAACCTGATACTCACAAACCGAACATGTACTAGAGTGGAAACGATGTTTTGAACTCAATAAAATCGATGAAACTTCCATACGAGGTTGTCTGGAAGAAATGTTGACCTAAGTCAATACTTGCGATTCCCAACTAAACACCCAAAATGAGCCTGACTCACCCAAGACCTGAACCAATCACCTACCTAACCCAAACTCGATATTTCAGAGCTGATGGAACTTTCGAATTTCAAATCTGATGCTCTGATTATCAAAAGTTGACCAAAGTCAAACTTTTAACTCCAATTGGCCTAAAATCTCAAAAGGTGAGATAAAATCATACCGGAAGTTCTCAGGCCCCAACTAAAGGTCCAACTAGACCAAAATCCATGTTTCGGAGCTAACGGAATTGTCGAAATTTGATTTCGAGCATGCTAGAGCTAAGAATATTGACTAAAGTCAATGATTTCTTTAGTTAAGGCTCTAAAATAGGGAAATGATCATAACGACCTAACGAACGACCAGGGCACCAAACAACTGGTCCCAGCAAGTCATAAATGACTTGGGGCCACTATAAGAATGTTCTAACAGTACAAAGAAAGCAAAATTACGAGAATGACCAGAAGGGTCTTTACACCAAGGGACTTGTGACTTAGCAAATATTCCAATCAATTCAATTACCATAAATTTAAACAAGCATGAAAGTAACCAATAAAAGTTTTAGAATTTGTAGTCATCTAAGAGCAATTAAATAAAATATTGAGAGATTTGTTGTTGTTCCAATTTTCATGAAAATTCCAGGGTTATAGTTTTCTGTTGCAATCATGAGTTGTATCCAATTTCATTGACTTATTTGTTTACCTAGTTGTTGATTTCAGGATTAATTATATGTTTACGTTCTGGCCAACCTCTAATCTCCTATTCTCATGCACATCTAATTCTATATTTCTACGAGCAAGAAAAACATGTAAATGAAGTTGCTACTCCCATTTTAAACAAAACAAGGTGTTCTAGGTATATTTCTATCCTAGCTGCAAATCTACTCTTTATGTTACAAAAGTGAGATCTTTCTCCTTATATTCCTTATTCTATCTTATTGATCCGTCTTTCGGGTTCACAACACGATTATAAGTTTATTTCAATGGAGGCCAAGCATCAAAATACTACGCACATGAATATAAAAACAACTATTGATAACTAACAACCCAATTGATTTAATCATTAACTATCATTCATACGTTAGCCGTAACCCCAGAACAAGGGTTCTTAGCTGCTCATACTAATTACGAATACAAAAAGTAATGTTTTCATCCAATGTAATAAATAAAGAAAGTAAGAAAAAAAGAAATCTAATGGTGAATTTTATCCTTTGTTTGACGCTCAAAATATGATGGAACAACCCTACTAAAAACATATAAGGGTTGTATTTATAATGTTGGGAAATAACCCCTTTTTCCTTGTTGGACTTGGAGTAAGAGATAACCAAAACTTTTATCGGGATGGGGCCTAGTGGACGCGCCCGTTAGTGCGCTAGTGTCATTTTTCTGCAGTTCTGGGGCTGGGGAGGTCCGCCAGCCACCGCGTCATCCCTGAATTTTGTTTTTTCTCTCTTTTTCTTCCCGGAACTTTGCTAACTTTGTTCTAATGCTTTGTGCCTCAAATTTTGTTCCCAAAGGTCGACTTCACCCATCATTCATCTTGCAAACATCTAATCATGTGTCTTAGTTCATTATCAAGCAAAATAAATCAAAATAAACTTAACATCCTGAAGATTATTCTCAAAACAAGAGAAAATATGGGTAAAATATGACAAACGGGCATATAAATATGCTCAAGATTACCACCTCACACTTATACCTTTGTTCGTCCTTGAACAACTCAATACATATCTTTGCACATTTTCACCAAAGAAACACCTAGGGGACCTATCAACTCGCACCCAAGTTTAACTAGACAATTCAATCATGACCCATAATTCACTTATCATGCATCTACACACAACTTTTGAGCATCAAGATACTTCACTCGAAACCACACACACTCTATAACTAACTCTTTATGATAATACAAGGCCAACATGATCATGTATAAATAATGCAATCCATAATAATACCATGTATTTATAATAAGTTCCCTCACTATTTTGGTAATGCCCACTTTTTAACACACTCATTTAATTTCAAGAGGGAACATAAATATGAAATCGCTCACTCACTTAAAGAAAATTTCAAACATATCAAATATGTCATAGGCTTGCCCTTAGTGTAATGTGAAATCAACAAGGCATTCCATTCATGGGATCAAAAGGAATTTAATTGTTTGTAATGTTGGCTTAGGAACGGGTAGGATATATTTGGCAAATAGTTACTATATTCCCTATGCACTTTTAATACACCACGTTATACTTTTCTTTTCTTTTCCTTATATCGCCTTACTTTTCTCTTATGTTCACGCCTATCTCCACTACCCCATTATTTCTTAGTCTTCTGCCCTCTCTTAAATGTACTTGTTGCTAGCAATACTTTTGTTTTATTCTTTTTTCTCTTTTTTTATCCAAACCACACTTACCAACAACAAGCACTCAATTACTCCACCCGGGCACCCCTTGTAACCTCTTGTTCTCCCCACATCAACCATTCCCTACGTCTTACCACTTTTCGTTTGCTCCCTTACTCTTCAAATTTTACAATTACAAAGTACATTAGGGACTTTTTCTGGATCATATATAAAAGAAGCGGATAGGCTACATATGTGGCTAGTCAAAGAATTAGGCTTCAAGGCTCACCGGGGCTTCACTAGGGCTAATGTCAAGGTGGCACAAAAAATTATGAAAGAAACAAGAAAGTAATATACAAGAAAATGCCTTAATCATATCATACAATTTCTCACCAAGTTCAATTTTACATACTGCCACAACCCAGACCCGTCATGAGTGGAATCCACACTAACCCTCCTGTGGGAGAACCATCTAATCTCAATTACCCAACATCCATACTTAACAGTTTTTAAATATTAAATAAGCAATCCCATTATAAATAAATAATTTTAGATAAATCTAATAATCAAACTGTGCGGAATATCTCAAATTGTCTTAAATGCCCCCAGAAACTGAAAGTCATTGTACCAAAACATATAAAACAAATATCTATAGGTACAACACAAAAAACTAAAATGACTAAACTGTCTGTGTATAGTGCAAGTAGAGCAGAACATAGCATATAAAGACCCATGGTTTCTCGAAAGATGAAGCTCACCCTCTAGTCAGATTCTGTCGTTGACTACAACTGAGGTTTCGTCAAAGCCACTAGAATATACTCCGTACTCAACAAAAAGAAGAGAACAAGTAGTATCAGTACAAAACCACTATGTACTGGTAGGGTCATCGTCCAACTCAATTTAATAATATGAACATGTAATTAACAAATTGTAAGCAAGCACAACCATGAACACTTAGCATTATACTTTTACCTAGTCTTTTCTCAACAATAACCAAGTAATTCAGACAAGCATAAGACAATTATAACAATACACTAAGTCAAACCATGAATAATAACAATTAACTCACCCTTGCCGAAATTTGCCTTTTTACTTGACTTCAATGATAAGTATAAATTCAAGTAATTTAACATCCTGGACCACTCATGGGTCCAAAAATAACATTAACAATATAACTCAATCCACTCATGGAATAATCAAACTCAATAATACCATGTACACACATGCTATGGATCTTATAAATGACCACTAGCCATGACCTGCAGTGGAAGAGCTCAGTCTATGTACCAAATAACCTAGACAACTAGTGACTACCACCCTTTTTCCAAACTAATATTATACCACTCTTATCCCAACTCCACACCCTTATACCTCTGGAGTTCCACCAATTCCATGACAGTGATCTTTACCAGTTTATCTCACAATATCAACTCATTCTATAACACTTACAATAACAATATGAGATAACACAACTAAATTGCACTTAAAATAAGCATTTTTACACAATCTTATTTCAGGCAATTAAACACTTGCATTATTATAGCTAGTTATCAGCTACAACATGCATTGCAACAAGTAAATGAAGAGGAAGTTAATATGCACACATTGACTAAATTGAGTTTCAACCACAATTCGATATCACCTACCTTAATCCAAGTCTTGCACTGCTCTAACGAACTTGATCCTTGTCTTTTATTGCAATCTCAGCTTGATTGTGGTCTAAAAATAACAAGGTAATCACCATTCAATAATTATCCTAACAAATTCGAGGATTATAACCTAATCCCAAAATCCCAAGGACAGAAAGCATGATTGTTCCCTTATTCTAATGCTTTTTTCTACATTCATTCTACCTTAACTATACCACATTAAAGGTTAAAACAAGGGTTTCTAAGCATGCAATAGTAATTTATCCATCCTTAGCCAAAACTCAAAGATTACACATTGTTTTCACTAATTTATACTAGAAAATCAACCTAGGTCAAGTTAAATATTCCCCACACAATAAAAACCTAGTGATTCTAAGGATTAACCAATAAAAAATTAGTTAAACGGATGGATTAACTTACCTCAACAAAGGAATTTGGGTGAAAACTTATGAAGTTCGCCCCAAATCTCCTTTGCCAGGTCTGGAATGAAGATGAAATGAAAAATAATGTTTTAAGTCTAAAACTGTATTTAGCATAGCATTACATTCTATAGCGGCCTAATTCCTGCTATAGCAGTATCACTATAGCGGGATCTACCCACTATAGCAGGATTGACCCAAGTTGACTATCGCTATAGCGGAAAGTTCCCACCATAGCGGCCTAGTGGTAGAGATATGCCTCCCTCTATAGTGTCCTAGGCGAGGAAGAAAGTCCAAAAATCATAGATTTTTGCTAGTTTTATAATACACTTTCAGATATTGATATCGTGAACTAATCCATTTACGTCAAACATGATAACTGGAGTTCTACTAACCCGAATTTAGTTTTAAAAGTTTTTACAAACTCCTTAACCTCTTAGCTATCATAATATGGTTTCACATTTCATAAACTCTTACATCTACATTACCAAATTCATCTAGACCATACAACACTTGGAATTCATCCAAGACTAGCCTAGCCTAAAATTTCTAACAATTTATTCAGGGAGAATCTTAACCCAAATTTTGCACACTAGACTATAGAGTAATGATGGAAATGGTCATTACACATACACACTATCATTCCCCAAGGCTACCCCCTAGATGTAACACGGGACTTAGGACCGCAAGTGCCCCAAGTTAACCCTTGGTCATAGTATATCTTAGATAAATACAAGAAAAATAGCGGAAGCATACTAAATGACGGTAGAAAACCATAATTAAATAGGAATAAGGTCTAAGAACACCAAATCCAAAAAATGGAATACAAGTCTAGCTATGTCTGAAGCCTCTAAATTGTCATAAGAGTTGATGGGACAAGACCCCAACTAACTCAAGAATCTGAAAGAAAGATAGACAAAATAACTAGACTGATACTAGTCCTCGAAGGATGAGGACTTACCAAAAGAATCTAGATATTCGGCATTGTCTAACCACGAGCCTGAGGAAGAGAGCGTGAATTTGCATCATCAAGAGGATGCAGTACAAAATATGCATCAGTACTACAGGATGTACTGAATACGCGAGATATACATAAGTAAGGAAAAAACATGCTTGAAACATAATTAAGACTGAGATCATGCATAAAAGAGATATCATAAATAAATACCATAAGTTGAGCTTAAAGCATGAAATAGAACAGCTTAATACTTAAACCTTTATACGGGAGTTTCTTATAACCGACAATAGACCATGTGAGCTACATGGAATCCAACTATATCACCCTACTTGGCAAAGCTATCCGAAACCTTGCCAAGGCACGGGTTACTATACATATCATAGCATGGAACCACTTTCATAAGGGGGACACTCTCAACTAACGAGGACCCTACTTCATGAGGAGACACTCTCAACTAACAAGGACCCTCTTAACCTACACTAGTAATGTGGTTTTGGACTTAAGTTATCTAGAACCCTCATCGTTCGGTGCTAAATACTTCTCCTAAAACATACAAATAGCTCATAATATACTAGTGACATATGTAATGCCAAAATCTATTGAAAAGCATAAGGACATATCTAATGTCATGCAAATTTAAATCATAAGTTCTTGAAGCTTCGCATAGCCATAATTCATAACATACTTTGCTTTCTAAAATCATAACTTGCAGAATTAGGCATACAATTTCTTAATACATAAGGTCATGTTATCTAAACATGCCAATTTTCACTTGAAAATATGCAATTTGAAGGAATCTTGCTAGAAATCATCTTTAATGCATGGGCTTTTGAAATAAATTAAGGAACCTCAAATAAATGATAGATAATCAATGAGAAACCATGAATTGATGCTTAAAAACTGAACCCATAAGTCTTCCCCAAATTGGGTTAGAACCCTAATTTCATAAATTGATAAATCAAAGTAAAAGCTTGGGGGTTTTAGGCACAAGGGTGAAAGGATTTCCTGTTGAATACCCACATACCTAATTTGGAGCTAGCCCAACTAGGAATGAGAAGAATGGAGCCTTGGAATTGAATCCCTTGCTATGGAGCTTGGAGCTTGAGAGAAGGAGACTTTTTCCTCTTTTGGATTGAATGAGAGCTTAAGGGAAGGAACTTAGGCTAAGTGAAGTTAAAACCCTTCTAGAATTGTCCAAAATGACCTCAT
Source organism: Jaltomata sinuosa (assembly GCA_003996215.1). Lineage (NCBI taxonomy): Eukaryota > Viridiplantae > Streptophyta > Magnoliopsida > Solanales > Solanaceae > Jaltomata > Jaltomata sinuosa. The sequence goes on along the minus strand of QJPP01001051.1, from coordinate 525,688 downwards.
TTAGGAGTTAAAAGGGTGGGTAGTTACAAAAATACCCCTGGGATTTCATTAGAGAAAAGATGTTAAAAACCTCGGCTTACGGTTGCACGAGTCCTTTCCATGGACCGTAGAAGTAACCACGGCTTGTGGATTGAAGTCGTTGTTTTTGAGCCAAAATTTAGGCTGCAGATGAGTTTTTATGACTCAATAGGACTACCAGTAGAAGCTTCTACAGTTCATGGAACTAACTCGTGGTTCCTGGGTAAAACTGGTAACCTTCAGTCTGAGTTCCACGAGTTGGTTCCACGACAAATGGAACCATCCACGATGGTGAACCAGACTCGTGGTTCTCAGACCTGAGGATGATCTGCAGGACTAGTTTCATGGGTCACTTCCACGACTCATGGTTCTATCTATGGCTTGTGGACTTGACTCCTGATTCTTGGAAGTTCCATAATTTTTCAGGGTTTCTAAGTTTAAAAGCTAAATCAAATTCTGGGGTGTTACAATATTCCCCTTGGGATCATTCGTCCTCAAATGAAGACTAAGTAAGGAAAACTGGAGAGAAAACAGCCCAACAAACCAACAAAATATAAAACTCAAGGATAAACATGAAAACTGAGCCTTTTAACTTAAAACATGATTTGAACTAACTTTGAAAAACATGAATGCATGCTAGGATCGTGAGAGACATTCATGGAATATAATCGGAGGGACATGCTAAGAAAGAAACTATTACCTTAAACTGGAACTTAATCGAAAGGAAAGAGATAAGGGTACTTGGCTTTCATGGCTACTTCTGCTTCCTAAGTAGCTCCCTTAGCTAGCTGATTTCTCCAAGGGACCTTCACCGAAGCGACTTCTTTGTTTCTCAACCTCCGAATCTGACGATCAAGAATCTCCACGGGAACTTCCTCATAAGTAATGCTATCCTTCATACTCACATCCTCCAAAGTAACAATCATGGTCGGGTCACTAACACACTTCTTCAACAAGGAAACATGGAAAACCGGATGAACAGCTTCTAAATATGTTTGCAACTCCAACTCATAAGCAACACTACAAACTCTCCTCAGAATCCTATAAGGACCTACGTAGCGGGTACTAAGTTTCCCTTTCTTACCAAATCTCATGACACCCTTCATGGGTGACACCTTTAGAAACACCAATCATTAACCTTAAACTCCAACTCTCTTCTCCTCACATTTGTATATGATTTCTATCGACTCTGAGCGGTCTTCCACCTCTCCCTAATGATCTGAACCTTCTCCATAGTCTCATTAATTGAATCTGGACCAATCAAAGCTACCTCACCTAGCTCAAACTAATCAATAGGAGATTTACACCTCCGTCCATAAAGTGCCTCATCAAGAGCCATCTGGATGCTAGAATTAAAGTTATTGTTGTAGGCAAACTCAATAAGAGGTAAGTGATCATCCCAATTACCTTTGAAATCAATCACACAAGCTCTCAACATATCTTTCAAAGTCTGAATAGTATGCTCTGTCTATCTATCCATCTGTGGGTGAAAAGTTGTGCTAAACTTGACCTGAATCATGTTGCCTGCGAGTAGGAGGCAAACCTGTAATGAAATCCATATTGATCGCTTCCTATTTCCAAGTAGGGAGATCAATATACTTAGTCATACCACATGGTCGCTAATTCTCTACCTTCACTTGTTGACAGTTGGGACACTTAGCCACAAAGCCTGCTATGTCCCTCTTCATGCCATTCCACCAATAGACTTCTCGTAAGTCATGGTACATCTTGGTGGCACCGGGGTGAATAGAGTACCTAGAGCTATGAGCCTCTGTCAAAATCCATTGTCTCAACTCATCTATGTCAGTAACACACAATCAACCCTGATATCGAAGCACACCATCTCCCCCTTGGGAAAAAACCACTACCCTTTGCTAATGGACTGCACCCTTCAACTGGTGCAAAATAGGATCATTGTCTTGATTTTCTTTCACTTCAACTACCAAAGATGATTCAGAACCATTTTGAACAATAACACCACCTTCAGTCAAATCCATAAGGCGAACTCCTAATCGAGCAAGTCGATGAACTTCCTTGGCCAATTCCTTCTTTTTGTCCTCCACCAAAGACACACTACCCATGGACAACCTACTAAGTGCATCCACCACGACATTGGCCTTACTCGGATGGTAAAGCACACTCATATCATAATCCTTAAGAAGCTCAAGCCATCTTCTTTGATGAAGATTTAATTCCTTTTGAGTGAACACATACTGAAGACTTCTTTGATCGATCAATACATCCACATGAACACCATACAAGTAGTGTCTCCAAATATTTAAAGCAAAAACCACGGCCGCTAACTCAAGATCATGATTAGGGTAGTTCTTCTCATGAATATTAAGCTGTCTCGATGCATAAGCAATCACCTTACCACACTGAATCAACACACAACCCAAACCAATCCTAGAAGCATCACAATACACAACAAAGTTATCTAGGACCTCGGGTAGAGCCAACACTGGGGCTGTGGTTAATCTAGTCTTCAATTCCTGGAATTTCTTCTCACATAGATCCGACAACTAAAATTTAACCTTCTTTTGAGTCAACTGAGTCAATGGGGTAGCAATGGAAGAAAACCCTTCCACAAATCTCTTGTAGTAACCAGCCAAACCCAAAAAGCTTCTAATATCAGACGGGGAAGTGGGTCTAGGCCAGTTCTTTACTGCCTCAATCTTTTGATAATAAACTCGAATACCATCTCTAGTCACAATATGACCGAGAAAAGCAATAGACTGCATCCAAAACTTACACTTTCTAAACTTAGCAAATAACTGTCGATCCTTGAGAGTTTGCAACACAACTCTCAGATGGTCCGCATGCTCCTCTTTACTCCGATAAGAGATAAGAATATCATCAATGAAAATAATCACAAACATATCCAAATACTATTTGAACATACGGTTCATCTAATCCATAAAAGCTACGGGAGCATTTGCTAGTCCAAAAGACATAACCATAAATTCATAATGACCATACCGAGTTCTGAAGTCTATTTTCAGGATGTCACACTCTCTAACTCTGAGCTAATAATAACCGGATCTAAGGTCGATCTTGGAGAAGTAACTGGCACCCTGAAGCTGATCGAACAAGTCATCAATCCTAGGAATGGAATACTTATTCTTGATTGTTACCTTGTTCAACTGACGATAGTCGATACACATTCTGAGGGAACCATCTTTCTTTCGCACGAATAAAACTAGATCATCCCATGGAGAGATGATGGGTTGAATAAAACCCTTATCAAGGAGGTCTTTCAACTGATCCTTCAATTCCTTAAGCACCACGAGAGCCATTTTATAGTGATGAATAGAGATAAGATGCGTATATAGAAGGAGATCTATTCCAAAGTCAATATCCCACTCGGGAGGGACTTCGGGCCAATCTTGGGGAAACACTTCTAAAAACTCATTCACAATAGGAACTAACTGGAGAGATGAGGCTTCAGACTCCGTGTCCACAACCCAAACTATATGATAAATATAACCCTTAGAAATCATCTTCCTAGCCTTAAGATAAGATATGAAACAACCCTTTGAGGATGGAGGACTACCTTGTCACTCTAAGACGGGTTCATTTCAAAACTTGAAATTGATAACTCAAGTATGATAATCAACTGAGGCATAACATGCATACAACCAATCCATACCAAGAATAACATCAAAATCAGTCATCTCTAACTCTACTATATCTGCTGAAGTGACTCTGTGAAGGATTGAGATAGGCAATTTTGATAGATTCTTTTGGCTAGGACTGATCACCAACAGGAGTAGAAACACAAAAGGGTTCTAAGGGCTGATCAGGACTAATCTCAAACTTGGAAGCAACATAAGGGGTCAAAAAAGATAAGGAGGCACTGGGATCCAATAAAGCATACATATCAAAAGATAAGACTTTCAACATACCAATAAAATTGTCCGGTGAACTCTCCTGGTCCTGGAGAGAGGACATGGCATAAAGACGGTTCTGGCGCTGACCACCAGAACTAAAAGCAGTGCCCTGTTGGGCCGATCGACCTCCTGGACTGGTGGGGCAAAATGAGTCCTGCTACCTCCTTGTCCTTTCTTAGTTGAAGGGAAATCTCTAAGCTTGTGTCCAACCTGACCACATCCAAAGCATTCACCTGAACCACCTAATCACTCACCAAGATGACTTCTACCACACTTGTTGCAAGAAGGGTGAAGGGTCCCCCTTGTAACACTTCCCTGTGAATAGGAACTAGATCATCTATCCGTCTGATCGTGACGAGGCCTAGGGGACTGAGTAAGAGCTCTGGGGGCCTGTCTCCTTCAATCTGATGGGCATGAGTCATAAGTCGATAAATATCTATGTTGCCCAAAAGAATCATGGACCTACACTCTTTCTTTACCAAATCTGACACTCCATAAATGTACTTACTCATCTCATCCCATGGGTCAGCCACCATGGAAGGAGAATACCTAGAAAGCTGGGTGAACTTCAATTCATACTCCTGAACTGACATAGAACCTTGCCTCAAATTCACGGACTGTTCGGCCTTAGCTTGCCTCAACTCCTTCAGGAAAATTGGTGAAGAAAAGACCTCTCAAAGCATTCCCATATCATAGGGACCATATCCCTATCCCTGACATTCCTCCAATGAGTAAACCAAATATGTGCCACGTTCTTGAGTTAATAGGAAGATAGATAAATACCATCAATGCCAACCACTTGCATTACACCAAAGATCTTTTTTTCCTCATCTAAGAAATTTTGCAGATCCTCACAAACTTTCAAACCCCATAACTCAGGTGGGTTCATGCGATTGAAGTCTTGGACTCAGGTCGTAACTCCACCTTGAGGGTGGACGGGGATAGGAGCATGCTGATTGGCCTGGCAGCCATAGTCTAAGCTATCATATGAATAGCATTCCTAAACTCACATGTATGACCTCAGGGTCTAGAATTTGAGGGTCAATATTTCGAGCGGTTCTGAGAGGAATGGCATGGCGAGGAGGGATAATCTGAAATGCATAAAGATTGTATTAGAGGATTAATAGAGTTAAACTCTATCACATGATATTGATCATGAAAGAAGTGAAATTTTTCCTCAGACACCTCGTAGCTTCCCTCTCATAAGTGTGGTGCACTTCACACACACGAAAGAGACTCTACTCGATGTAGCTTTCAAACACCCTAGGACTCTTGAACCTAAGCCTCTGATACCAAGTTTGTCACACCCCGAGGCTACCCCCAAGACATAACACGGGACCTGGGACTGCAAGTGCCCCAAGTTAATCCTTGGTCATAGCATATCTCAGATAAATACAAAAAACATAGCGGAAGCATACTAAATGAAGATAGGCAACCATAACTAAATAGGAACAAGGTCTAAGAACACTAAATCCCAAACACAAAATACAAGTCTAGCTATGTGTAAAGCCTCTAAACGGTCATAAGAATTGATGGGAAAAGACCCCAACTAACTCGAATATCTGAAAGAAAGATAGACAAAATAACTAAACTGATACTAGTCCTCAAAAGATAAGGACTTACCAATAAAATCTGGATATTTGGCGTTGTCTTGCCACGAGGCTGAGAAAGAGAACCTGAATCTGCATTATCAAAAGGATGCAGCGCAAAATATACGTCAGTACTACAAGATGTACTGAATACGCAAGATATGCATAAGTAAGGTAAAAACATGCTTGAAACATAATTAAGACTAAGATCATGTATAAAAGAGATATCATAAATAAATACCATAAGTCGAGCTTAAAGCATGAAATAGAATAGCTTAATACTTAAACCTTCATATGGGTGTTTCTTATAACCGGCAATAGACCATGTGAGATACATGGAATCTAACTATATCACCCTAGTTGGCAAAGCTACTATACATATCATAGCGTGGAACCACTTTCATAAGGGGGACACTCTCGACTAACGAGGACCCTTCTTCATGAGGAGACAATCTCAACTAACAAGGACCCTCTTAACCTATGCTGGCAACGTAGTTTTGGACTTGGGTTATCTAGAACCCTCATCGCTCAGTGCTAAATACTACTCTCAAAATATACATATAGCTCATAATATACTAGTGACATATCTAATGTTAAATTCCATTGAAAAGCATAAGGACCTATCTAATGTCATGTAAATTCAAATTATAAGTTCTTGAAGCTTCACATAGCCATAATTCAAAACATGCTTTCCTTTCTAAAATCATAACTTGAAGAATTAGGCATGCAATTTCTTAATACATAAGTTCATGTTATCTAAACATTCCAATTTTCACTTGAAAACATGCAATTTGAAGGAATCTTGCTAGAAATCATCTTTAGTGCATGGGATTTTGAAATCAATTAAGAAACCTTAAATAAATCATAGATAAGTAATGAAAAACCTTGAATTTATGTTTAAAAACTGAACCCATAAGTTTTCCCCAAATTGGGTAAGAACCCTAATTTCATAAGTTGATAAATCAAAGTAAAAGATTGGTGGTTTTGGGCACAAGGGTGAAAGGATTCCTTGTTGAATACCCACATACCTGATTTGAAGCTAGACCAACTAGGAATGAGAAGAATGGAGGCTTGGAATTGAATCCTTTGCTATGGAGCTTGGAGCTTGAGAGAAGGAGACTTTTTCCTCTTTTGGATTGAATGAGAGCTTAAGGGAAGGAACTTAGGCTAAGTGATGTTAAAACCCTTCTAGAATTGTCCAAAATGACCTCATTTAGGAGTTAAAAGGATGGGTAGTTATAAAAATACCCCTAGAAATTAATTAGTGAAAAGCTATTAAAAACCTCAGCTTCAGGTTCTACGAGTCCTTTCCACGGACCATAAAAGTAACCACGGCTCATGGATTGGAGTCGTGGTTTCTGAGACAAAAAGTAAGGTTGCGGATGAGTTTCTATGATTCAACAGGACGACCCATAGAAGCTTCTACGGTTCGTGGAACCAACTTGTGGTTCCTGGGTAAAATTGGTAACCCTCAGTCTGAGTTCCACGAGTTGGTTCCATGACTCATAGAACTATCCACGGATTGCAAACCCGACTCGTGCTTCTCAAAACTGAGGATGATCTACAGGACTGGTTTTACAGGTCACTTCCATGACTCGTGGTTCTATCCACGGCTTGTGGACTTGACTCATGATTCTTGGAAGTTTCCAAATTTTTCAGAGTTTCTAAGTTTAAAAGCTGAATCAAATTTTGGGGTGTTACATACACGGGGCAGGTTCTAGATGCCCGTCTATGCAAAAAAACACAACAAAATCTCACCATACATAGCACCATGGTTTAAATAATGGTATACTACAGTTACACATCCACACATGACCACATTGAGTGAAGTTTCATAATTAAGCCCATCATTTCGTTATTCGAGTCAAGTTAAAGAGCCTATATGTCTCTAATGAAGTTCTTCTTTTGATGCATTTATCAAGTGACTTACCTATGATGTCTAGCTAACACCTAGGTGGAGCATCAAGAATTCAAAAGGTGCAGTTTCTAATTTTACAAACCCTATGAATAATTTTCCTTAAGAGGGTCATCATCCTTCCATCATCGGGATAAGTCATTACCAATAACTGACACGACCCTAAAAAAGAATCTAATCAGCTCAATGGGACTATCCCCAGGAAAGAACAAAAAACAAAAGCCAAGAAACCCAACCTTAAAAGAATAAAATAAAAATAATATGTACCAACCCCCAAAACAAACAAACCAAACATACAGACACACTAGTGCATGCCCCTTTCTCAAGATATAGCAAAGAAAAATAAGGAATCTATTTTCCCCACCTCACACTTAAACATAGCACTGTCCCCATTGCTGCAAATAAGTACAAAGGTAAAGAGTGAGAGAATGAACTCCCTGGGCCTCTAGGCATCATCATCATCATCATTGGGAATGAAGTCCCGATCATCATTCTCAACTGCAACATCATCAATAGCCATCAATGTCATCCCCACACCATCCTCCTCATCATCCTCATCATTATTAGTGGCTAGAACCATAGGCTCACCTTCATCCACTGGCTTTATAAATGTGGGACGCACCTTATAATATATATGGCACTATCGGTGAGCATGTACCTATCTCTCAAATCAGCCATATCTTGATCGATCATAGGCCGACCACCAATCCTCAACTGAAGCTCCGACATTCCAAATATATGTCCTATCCAACTACTATCATGAGCCTGACACTTGGCATTTATGAGTGTGGGTCCGTGAGTACTATTTGGCTCTTTGGTCTTCATCACATCCACCTTTCAACAAACCAATTATGGAACTCATGGGGGGAATTGATCATGAACCTTTTCTTCAACATTATCCTTGTGCAAAAATTGGGTCAGCAAAGTCCCATAACAGAACCTCCACTGCATGTTGTTCCATGAATGCGTCATATTATGCCTCAAGATTGAAGCAACATTGATCGACAAACCCTTCATGAGCATGTATACCAAGACCACCTTATCTTTTATGACCTCTAAAGTGTTTTTACATGGAGGAGGGTACTGTAAACAATTTTTAACTATACCTGAGCCATGATGTTAAAGTGTGTATAGTGCATGGTAACATGACGTCCAGTCTCCTTTCTCCTTTCCCAACAAGTTGTCTAGTGCTCTCAACATAGAGTGTGATGGATGTCTTGGTAGGGTAGAGCCTCTTTCATCTCAAGATATGGCACAGGGTCCATATATGGTGTCTGAACAAATTCATTCAATGCAGAACTGGTGAACCTGGTAGTCTATCATTTTACTTTGACCCTCTGACTCATAACCTCAGCAGTATCCCAGTTGGAATAAAATTCACGGACCATGGTAAGATTGCAATCACCTTGGTCTATGAAAATGTATGGGAACCCAGTGTGTATACCATATCTTGAATGCTAGGGAATTCTGGTTGCAACTGTGCCTCATCTATCCATTCAGTCGGGGTGATATTTAGCCTCTTTCTGTGTTTCAAACCATTCTTCACCATGTACTTCTACCGCAAAAAGGCTAAAATTTTGTGCTTGGGCCCTCAAAACTGATGGAGTGGCTGACTCGAATGCCTCCCCTTTTCGAGTCCGCTTAGTCCCGATAGTCTCGGTGGCAGCTTTCTCATCCCTTTGTGGCATTGTACCTACAAGTACACAATATAGCAAAAATCAGCCAATACATCAAGCAAAGCTAGCAAAAGTAATGTTAAAGGTGTCGAGATGACCCTACACTTAATTTGCTAGCATGGTGTCTATAGTTATCGTAATAGGGTACTCAAATTTTCCCAATTAAAGTATAACCACGACTATGACACGAAAGTTTACTTCAAGCAAGACTTTCCCTTCACAATTTAACCAAATATTCACCCCTAAAAGTTCAACACCATTTAAACATTCAATTTAGAACAAAGCTTTTCAAAATTTCACTCAATTAAACCAATATACTTCCTCCCAACTTGCCAATTTAAATCACAATATCCCTCACCCAACACTTATTCTCTCAACTAAGCAAAAACCACAAAAGTACAACAACAACAACAACAACAACAACATACCCAGTGTATTCCCACAATGTGGGGTCTGGAGAGGGTAGAGTGTACGCAGTCCGTACCACTACCTTAGAGGTGAGGTAGAGAGGCTGTTTCCGATAGACCCCCAGCTCAAGACAAAAACAGTCTAAAAAAAGCTAAAAAGGGCGTAACAAAGATACAGGATAGAAAACATGATAAAACTACAAGAGACGATAGGAAGTAATATGTAGTAACAAACAACAGACAGAAACAGAGCACTGCCACAAAATACTACTACGAGGAATCTAAGAAAAGAAACTATAAGCATAGCACTACGATTACTAGCCTACCTACTAGCCTACACACACTTCTACCTACTACCCTTCTACCCTAATCCGCGTCCTCCACACCTTCCTATCTAGGGTCATGTCCTCGGTAAGCTGTAACTGTGCCATGTCCTTCCGAATCACCTCTCCCCAATTTTTTTTTGGTCTACCTCATCCTCTCCTGTAACCATCCGTAGCCAACCTCTCACACCTCCGCACTGGAGCATCCGTGCCTCTCCTCTTCACATGTCCGAACCATCTCAACCTCGCTTCCCGCATCTTATCTTCCACCGATGCCTCACCCACCTTATTACACTAGTGTAAGTACACTATGAATTTTTCTTTAACTTGGAGAAATTTTTGAGTTCCCTAGTTTCACCAATGGTGAAAAACCTTTTTGGTTTCCCAACAATAGTGAGAACTTAGGAACAAAGGAGCATAAGATATGGGGAACAAGGGTAGGATAAGAAAAACACTAAAATAGAGTAGAACCCACTTACCTTGTTGAGAGAGATAAGATTGAAAGCTTGAATTTTTGGCAACAATGGAGGGGAAAGGGACAAGTTTGAGAGAGAAATGAGAGGGGGGCAGTTTTTCTTCTTCCTTAGAGAAAATAGATGTAAAACCAAGGGGATGGGGGAATTAAAATGAGTAGGGTGTTTTATTAAAGGGTCCTCGGGTTGGGTGACCCTTGGACCCAAAATACAATTTTTTTCTCGGTACCTAGTGTGGCGCGATGCGCCAGCCATTGTGCAAATAATGGCAAGTGGTAGTTTTACCTCGGGTGTAATGCACCAGCCGTTGTGCCAGAAATGGCTGACTATTGTTTGATGTGTGGCACAGTGTTCCTGTTAGTGTGCCAGATATGGCCAGTGGGAGTTTCACACGTGGTATGATACACCATCTGATGCGCCAAATCTGGGCTCTTTGTTTTCTCCCTGGTGTGACGCGCCATGCAGTCTACCATGGGGGTCTATCTATAGTTTAGCACCATACCATTCAATGCATCAATTCTCCCAGTCAAGAATTTTTCAGCATTTTGCTTATCTTTTGCATCCCAACTCTTGCCTTGACCCTTAATTACCTAAAAACAACAAATATTTGTTAGAAAAGGTGGGTTGCCTCCCACCAAGCGCCTTAGTATTGGTCATAGCACGATACCTTTTTTGTATTTTTGTTATTTTTGTCCTAAACTATTAGGTTACAATCACGGATCTCCTCTCGTGCAGCACCTGATTTAACATCACATCATGATGCACCGTAAAAGTTACTCATCTGACAAGGAAATTGAGATCTTTTCCTTGTCCACATGTTCAACCCAGTAATGCTTCACTTTTTTCCCATTCACCAAGAACATGGAAGTCTTGTAAGTAGTCCATCGTTCAAACGCGCCATAAGGAGTCAATTTTACCACCTTGAATGGACCAGACCACTTGCACTTAAGCTTTCCAAGGAACAACTTCAATCTCAAATTAAACAAGAGAACCCTTTGGCCTGGTTCAAATGAGTGAGTAAGGATGTGCTTGTCGTTCCATCTCTTCGTCTTCTCCTTATAGATCTTAGCATTCTCGTATGCGTCCAACCTAAATTCATCGAGCTTATTAATTTGCAACACTCACTTTTTTCCTGCTAACTCTTCATCAAGATTGAGATTTTTGATAGCCCAATAATCTTGATGTTCCATCTCAATGGCAAATGACAAGCTTTCCCATAAACGAGCTAATAGGAAGAGGTTCATCTTGTACGCAGTGCGATATGCCTACAATAAATTATTTAGCTTTGCTTCCCAATCCTTTCATTGTGCATTCACTGTTTTCCGAAGAATTTATTTTACCTCTTGATTTGACACCTTCACTTGGCCGCTAGTTTGAGGATGATATGTAGTAGCCACCTTATGTCCTACCCCATACTAAGCCAATAGATTGGGAAACCAATTGTTGGTGAAGTGAGTGCCTCCATCACTAATAATCGCCCGTGGAGTACCAAACCGTCTGAAGATGTTCTTTTTCACAAATTTCACCTTCACTTTGAATCATTGCTTGGGAGAGCAACGGTCTCTACCCATTTGACATATGTTCCACCGTAACAAGAATATGCTTGTTGCCAAAAGATCATAGGAATGGTCGCATAAAGTCAATTCCCCATACATTAAAGATCTCTACCTCAAGAATGTTTTTCACAGGCATCTCATGCCTTCTAGAAATTGCTCCCGTTATTTGACACTAATCACACTCTTTCATAAATGCCACTACATCCTTGAATAAAGTAGGCCAAAACAACCTCATTTCAATACCTTCTGAGTTATGCGTTCTCCTTCATGATGTCCACAATAAGGTAAAGAATGACAACTCTCAATGCCCTCTTTCACTTGGTTATCTGGAATGCATCTCCGAATCACTTAATTCGGGCCTTGTTTAAACTAATAAGGTCGATCCCATATGTAGAAATGGGAGTCATGGTAGAGCTTTTTCTTCTTTTGAGTCTTTTTTTCCAGGGGGTATACTCCACTTACCAGCAGATTCACAATATCCGCATACCATGCCAGATCAACAACACTCAAAGAAAGGAGTTGTCCTTTGGGGAACTCCTCTCTAATCTACCCATCATCAGTCACATGAGACCAATATTCAAGTTTGTACAAGTGATCTGCCACTTGGTTCTCCGTTCTCTTTCTATCTTCAATCTCTAGGTCAAACTCTTGCAGCAACAAAATCCACCGAATGAGCCTTGGTTTTGCATCTTTCTTGTTGAACAAATAATGGATAACAATAGTATTTTTGTGCATAATCACTTTTGTTCCCACAAGATAGGATCCAAATCTGATAAAAGTATAAACTAGGGCTAGCATCTCCTTTTCTGTAACTGTATAATTTGCTTGTGCAACATCAAGTGTCTTGCTAGCGTAGTAGATAGAATAAAATACCTTGTCAATTCTCTGACCCAAAATAGCCCCTACTGCAACATCACTGGCATCACACATCAATTTGAATGGTAGCTCCTAATTCGGTGCAAAGGATAAGAGCTTCAGTCAGGCACTTCTTCAATTCTTCAAAAGCTTTTAAACACTCATCAAAGCATTCAAATTTGACTTATTTCTCTAGCAATTTTCACATAGGTCTCGATAATTTGGAGAAGTCTTTGATGAAGCACCTGTATAAACTTACATTCCCAAGAAAACTACAGACACCCCTCACAGAGACATAAGGTGGCAGCTTTTAAATAACCTCTATTTTTTCTCGGTCCACTTCCAGCCCCTTTATCGACACCTTATGACCAAGGACAATGCCTTTCTTGATCAAAAAGTGACATTTCTTCTAGTTCAACACCAAATTCATTTCCTCACACCTCGCCAGTACCTTGTTAAGATTTTGCAAACATGCTTCAAATGAGTTACCAAACACAAAAAAATCATCTATAAATACGTCTACAATCTCCTCCACTATATAGGAGGTAATAGCCATCATGCATCTCTAAAAAGTAGCCGGTCCATTACATAATCCAAATGGCATACGCTTGAAAGCATATGTGTTATAGTGACAAGTAAATATTGTTTTCTCTTAATCCTCCGGTGTGATGGCTATTTGATTGTAGCCAGAATACCCATCTAAGAAGCAGAAGTACTCTTGGCCAACCAATTTGTCCAACATTTGATTAATAAATAGTATATGATAGTGGTATTTGCGGGTGGCTTCATTCAACTTTCTATAGTCCATACAAATTCTCCACCCAATGACTGTGCATGTAGGGATCGGTTCATTCTTGTCATCAGTAACAACTTTCATCCCTCCTTTCTTGGGAACACATTAAACTGAACTGACCCATTTGTTGTCTAAAATTGGATAAACAATACCCAAATTGAACCACTTGATCACCTCCTTCCTCACCACATTCTTCATGACCGGGTTCAACCTTCTTTGATGCTGTGCTATTGGCCTACATTTTTCTTCGATATAGATTTTGTGCATACAAAAAGTTGTGTTGATCCTGTAAATGTCTTCCATCTTCCAACCTAAAGCATGCTTATGCCTCTTTAATATAGATAAAGCCTCCTTTATTTGTGCATTATTCAATTCGGCAGCAAGAATAACCACTAAGGTGTCATTTTCTCCCAAGTAAGCATATTTGAGGTGAGATGGGAGAGGTTTCAATTCTAACTTAAGGGGGCCTAAGAGGTGTATTGAGAGGCTCAAACTCACCATTTTGGATGAACACACCCGCCACGTCTAAATACTACATCATTTCTTACGTAGTGGCATCACCAAATATATCTTGCCCATTAATAGCTCTCTCCAATGGATCTTTAGACGATTTAAGAGGTACCTCAGATTTAACCTCCACCACAGTGATAGCAGACAATTCCTTATACAGTGCAGTAGTTTCATAGGTTTGTACACATTAAAATCCTCTACCTTATCATAAGCCCTCATAGTTAGCTACCCAACAGCCACATCAATCAAAGCTCACCCTATGGAAAAAAATGGATGCCCCAAAATAAATGGGACTTCCAAATCTTGCTCAAAATCAAGGATGACAAAATCCATCAAAAAATTAGAGACCCCATCTGCACTAGGGCATCCTCAATAAGACCCTCAGGTATTTCCAAGGATCTATCCGTTAGTTGAAGGACAATAGTAGTACTACAAGGGTTGCCCAGCCCCATCTTTTTTAAGATAGAAGGTGGCATCAAATTTATACTTGCCCTTAGATCACATAAAGCTCGCGTGCTGACCTTCTGCTCAATAGTAATCTCAATAGTAAAACTACTTGGATATTTCAATTTGGTTGGCAACCTATTCTGAATTCTTGAATTGCACACCTCAGTGAGTGCAACTGTAGCATATTCCGTCAAACGATTCTTATTCACCACAATGTCCTTAATGTACTTGGCATACTTAGGGATCCCTTGCAGAACATCAAGAAGTGGAAGATTAATGATCATCAATTCTATTCCCAGAATCACATCAAAATCTAACATATCTAGAATCATCAAGTCAGCCCAAGTCTCCAGACCACCAACAACTATCAAACAGGATCTAACAATCTGATCCACTACTAAAGAATTACCTACTGCGGTAGAAACAGAATCATGAACAGGTAATGGCTCACTAGCCAACCCTAAACAAGGAAGAAAGTAGACATATTCATACGAGCATGTAGAACCAGGATCAAATAATGCTAAAGCTGACTGGCGGCAGATAGATATCGTACATGTGATCACCGCATCTGAGGCCTCTACTTTTGGTCTACCAGGGACCGCATAGAACTGTCATCAACCACCACCTAACTAACCCCCATCTGGACCACCTATCCTGCCATGCTGGGCACCACCTCTACCTTGAACACCACATTCTATAGCTGGTTGCTGCACTGCTCTGAGAGGCTGAGCGGCTGGCTAAACTGGACCCCATCGGGGGCACTCTCTGGCATAGTGACCCATGATACCACACTCATAGCACTACCCTGATGGCCCACCTTATCGGGATGATTTAGCTGAACCATTATGGCCACCACGGCCTGATGCACCAGATGTTGTACCCCTGAATGACTGACTGTTGTAACCATGCTGACCACTATGACCCTAATCAAACTGAGGCCTACCTGAAGCCTGAAATGATTCCTGAACTGGACGACTAGACTAACCCTGATGCTGCTATGGTTGATACCCTCAGCCCCACTATTCTGAACCTCTACTGTTAAAATGGGAACCACTATAATACCCTGATAATGTGGCCTCTTATCTCTGGCCCGGGATCATGGTGATGTAAATCCTCCATAGTATGAACATGGTCTTCTATAGCATGAAATGGATTCTTATTGGCAACTAGTATCTCAGTAGTCTGTCAAAGCTCGGTCCTCAACCCCAAACAAATCGATGAACCCTATCTAGCTCTGTAGGAATGATCATAGCCCCAATTAGAGCCAACTGGTGGAAAAAGATCTCATACTTAGATACGTACATAGATCCCTGTATCAATATAGTAAACTGCTCTCTACGATGCTCACAGTTTCTCTGTGGCAAGAACTTTGCCATAAAGGCCTCATAGAACTCCCTCCAAGTCAACTGAGGAGACTGAGACAGGTGTGCAAGATGCCTGGTCCCTCCACCATATCTTAGTTGGGCCCTCTAGGTGATATGTAGTATAACCGACTCCGTGAGTATCCAATAGTCCTAGATAGTGAAGCATCTCCTCGCAAGTAGAAATGAAGTCATAAGTATCCTGTCCAGGAGCACCGGAGAACCTCAGCGAAGACAATCTCAGGAACCATCCCAAAGCCTTCTGTTCTGACTCTATCATAACTTGGCGAGGAGAAAGAGGCTGGGTAGTTGTAGGTACTAGAAGAACCTCGGCATGGGGAGTTGTAGTAGCAGGCTGCACTCCAAAACTCTAAGCACCTAGGGATGCCCTCTGATCGGATGTCTGTGCTACATCTGAAGGCTGACCCTCAATCATACCCAACAACTGAAGAAGAAAACTTTGGATATTTGATGAAGGAGTTTGGGCTAGTGCGGATTCAGATTGTGGTGCTGGCCCTGGTGGCACCTGGGTTGCCCTTTGGTCCACATGCTACTGCGCTGGTACTAACTCAAGCTCAAACTCAATGCCAGTAGCTCTAAATGGTGTCGTTGCTCAAGCACATCATCAGCCTCTACCTCTACAACCACTCCGGCCCCCAACTGGAGTTGGATGTGCTGGTGTCGAAGGCTTCACTCACCCCCTGCCGAAGATCTCATACGAGCCATTTGCGGAAGAGTGAACCAGAACAAGTGAGATTCCAAGAAACCATCTAGGATAAGACGCATGATATAGAAGCAAGTAAAGAGTCATGTTTCCTAATATGCCACTGTAGCCTCCCAAAGATAGAGTATAGACGTCTTTGCCTCGATCTGCAAGACTCTACTAGACATTGCCTCCTATATAGATGACACTGGTGAACCTAGATCTGATACCAAACTGTCACGACAAATTTCTCAGGTCATGATGGCTCCTACAACCCCCTGTAGGCGAACCAATCCCGATATCCTGGAACGATTAGTAATGGGCTACTCTCTAAGCAAGCATGCGGAAGAAGCATAATAAACAGAAGCAAGATAAAGAAGTAAGGAAATGGAGAAACCAGAATATATATATATATATATAGAAAGCTACACTATCCGACAACCTGGTATCACAGTATAAGAGCCGCTACTATATATACAAAGTACAAGAGGGAAAAAAATACGAATATACAACTATCTCTGAATAGCAAAAGAGTACATGCTAAAAAAAAGATAAAAGTCAAGCCCCAGTCGTTAGGAGCTCACCCTAAGTCTTGGATGTCTAGAAGCACTGAACGAGTCTACGCGCAATCAATGGAGATAGCTCACACTAGGATCTGCACCAGAAGATGCAGAAGTGTAGTATGAGCACCAATTGCAAAGCAACGAGTACCTAGTAGGCATCATAGGCCGATTGAGCGCATATAAGATATAAAAGCAGTAAATAGTAGATAATGAAGAAAGTAGTCACAGAAGCAAATAGAGGAAAACACACGGAAGCTAGCCACAGATAGAAGACAAGGAGTATAGAAGAGTAATATGCTAGCCACAGAAGATATATCACCGGACATAGGTGAAAGAATAGAGAACGCACCTGGATCCTTGCAACAATAATATATACAGGAAGTTTAAGAAACAGACGATATATCAGTAACCTCAATGGAAGGGGAAAGAAGGAAAAACAACATACATAATCATGCTAGCAATATAATCCACATGGTAAGGATGATCCAAAAGACAAACTAACCTACAACTATAATGCGAACGAGTAAGCTAATCTACCTACAGTCCCAACGGGTGCCTATACACTCGAGGAACACATACAAGTGAAAACAGACCCTCCGACATCCCATACTACCGAGCGTACACTCAACAAATACCAAACAAGGGTGGAACTGCAAACAATGTGTCATATGCTATGATGATCTCTTTTTGTTATTATAGCTTAATATTGATATCCATGGATTTAAAACTTTCGTAAAAAAAATCACTCTTTTTGTATTAAAACAAACAGATTTTATGTACTTTCTCTATTCCAAAATAATTGTCATGTATCGCTTTTCAAGAGCTAATCTGATTAATTTTTAAAACTAAATTAGTTTAGATTTATTTGATATTTTAAAATTAAAATTTAGATATTCATAAACTATACGAAAAGTATTATAAATTATAATTTTTCTTATATCAACATGATGAAAATAACAGAAGTGAAAAGTTATCAAAAGCTATGTAACAATATAAAAAAAGCTTGAGGAACACAAACTATAATTTCACTCCATCAAAATATGGTGTCAAGTCAACCTATAACTAATAATTTTCATGTTGTTTTGCATATTCTCAGCATTAAAAGTTCGCAAAGCATCCATAAATTAAAAAATGGAGCATTAAAAAGACATCTACCTTATTTGAGTTGGAGCATTATTCCTAACCATTTATCAAAAATTCCCTTGTGGTTGAAGCAAAGTTCTTGCAATTTACTTTTCCTGTGCAAAACTCTAGCGATGGTTTTAACATGTGAATTGTAGTAGTATGCGTAGGAAAGGTTATTTTTTTGTTTATTTTTTCCTTTTTTGGTAGATGTTTTAGGAGTTTTTTCATGTATTACATTAGCCGTAGAAAACTGATATATTTAGGAGTCTTTTATTTATTTTTTCACATAAAACTGATATATTTAGGAGTCTTTTCATTTATTTTTCATATATTTATTATATTTAATATTCAATATTATAAAGACAATGGTATAATAATTGAAGGAAATAAGTGAAAAGATAATATATTTATTGCAGAGTCTTTATAAATTATTGTGTGTACATAAGACTTTTAATATAGTTCAAATAAGGAAAGATTTAAGAAATAAAATTTTAGTCAATTTGAAAGTACTACTACATATTAGGAATTGTACCAACATGAGTTGTGGTGCTGCTCCATCCTTAACCAGAGGTCTCGGGTTCGAGCCCTGGGTATGGAGAAAATTATGTTGGGAGCGCTATCCTCATAATGGGCCCTACAATACGAGATTCGAATTAGTCGAAACTCCAATGCGAGTATCGAACACCGGATGACAAAAAAAACATATTAGAAATTCTTGCATCTTACAAATACAATGTTTGGATACATTATATTATTTTCGTCGTTATATGTTGTAACACGTCAACAATTTGAAAGATAAACCTTCAAGAAAAAATAGATACGAAGTAAAGTTATTGTAAAAAATAAGGTAAATAATAAAATAGAATTATTAGATAATAAGCAAAGACAAAATAAAAAAAATGTGATATAAAAAATGAAGTATATAATGTTGCAACTAAAGTTACAATATAATTCAAATAAAAAAAGATTCAAGAAGTAAAATTTTAGTTAATTTTAAAATATTAAATATTAAGAGTTCTTACCTATTACAAATAAATAAAATATTAATAATTTGGTTTATTTTAACTTGATTTATTTTAACTTGATTTATGGTCTTAAACATGTTATGTGGAAAGTTAAAATTAAAAATTTGCTAAAGAAGAAAGGATAATTCTTTTCAAAACAGACTAAAAAAAAGTACATCAATTACTCTTCAACTTAAAAAAATTCAATCAAACAATTAAACTGTACTCATTCAAGCTGTACTTCTCTGACGTGATATAACACATCCCACTGACATCATCGATACATTTATTAACTTTAATAAAAACCTTGAACAAATTCACATGTACAAAACAGGAAATTAAAAAAATGAAAAGAAAAGAAAAAAAGAGTGAGGGAAACAAACCTTTTTTTAAGACAGCTAAAAGTAAAAACTTAAATAAAGTTGAAGAATCAAAAACTGGTGGCCGATATGGTTGTACTTGGAGACGTTGGTGGCGATTTTCCTCAGATTGTTTTCTGAGACGGGGTCAGCCTACTACACAAAAATAATGATAACATAAAAATTGAAAGACAATATGAGCAAAAATTATATAGTATTAAATTGTGATAAACTTAAAACATATACCTCACTTTGATCTTTGCGACATTGCTCGCTTTGTCTTCGTTAACAGCAAAACGCTTAGAGACAGCCCCGAAGTACTCGACCAGTTTGCTTGTATGCATGAAAGAAACTTACACATGCAAAAAAGATTAACAAAAACATAACAAACAAACAAACCATGTAACAAAACAACAACAACAACAACAAATTAAGACAATCGTATAACTTCTGATAGATTTGAAAAGGCTGAAAAATCATAGGGTTAAAAATTCTTAAAGGTTACAAACCCTTTTTTAGGGAGAGAAGGAAGAATTGATACGCAAAATAAAAATTATGAAACCTACATATAAGTATGAAATTTTGATGGAGAAATAAAAAGGTAAGAAGCATAATTTTATTCATCACACGAACTCTACTGCTAAACAAATTCTACACCTAAAAGGATTTTATACTTAAATATGGAAGTATAATTAAATTATATTAACCTAATGAAATTAAATAATAATTTGAGAAAAATTATGAAAAGACAATTTTATCTATTGTGGAGTCTTTTAATTAAGGGCAAAAAGTTCAAATTACATTATATGGTCCTTCGCACTTTTAATATAACTAGTTTAGTGTACTTGCGTTGCACGTGTGCATCATGTCAAGCCGTCAATCAATATGAAATAATATAAAAGAAGAATAAATGATTGAAAAATAACAATTTGATTTCAACAATCAGTGCACTATAACTCTTTTCAATTCTTAACCCGAATAAGTTGAAAACCACAATTACGAGCTAATAGCAAATATGTGAAGATGAATTTAATTGACAATCAAAATTTTGAAATAAGTACCTGAAATTATTTTGAATGCACGAAAATCTGCTTAAGTAAGAAAGAAAAATCAAGTACAAAACAAAAACTCGATATAAGTTAATTAATATAACATTAACTTAATTCAAATAATCTTGAATAACTTTCACACGTTAAACATATAAAGGAAAGATAAAAGAACTCACACCGTCACACGTCAAACATGTCCTACATGATTAAAATTTAGTAAGCATGTTTTTTATTTCAAAGTTCTAAATATTTAATAAATAATTAAATAATGTTATCTAATATGAAGTCTATTTTTTATTCATTGCACTAAATCACAAAAGAGGAGGAGGAAATATAGAGAAGCATACCTGGAAGAATCAATGGATATAATATTGAAACACTTTTTCCAAGCGTAACCATCATAAACTTTTATTTTAAAAAAAAATAAAAATTGAATGGTCAATAAGAAAGAAAAGACTTCATTGGAAAAATATTTTTTCAAAAATCATATAAAAGAATAGTTTAACACAAATGTAACAAAAGTGAAAAGTTATCAAAGCTATAGAACAACATAAATAAAGTTGGAAGAACTCACCTGTGTTAAGAAGCAATTCATATTGAAAGTGGTAGAGATTAACAGTTCTTTTTATAATATTAGGTATAATATTACGAACAATTTAAAATAAGGAGGTTATTAATATAGAGTAAAATTTAGTTGATTTTAAATTTTAACCAATATAAATTATTAAATATTAGGAGTTTTTACCTATTATAAATAAGTACAAATTTAATAACAAATACTCCCCGATATTAGAAAACCTTGTACATATTTAGGAGTTTTTCCATATATTTTAGGAGTTTACTTCCCATATATTTAAGAAGACCAAATTTTTTCATATATTTATTATAGTCAATATTTAATTAAATAATAATTAGAAAAAATAGTAAAAAGACGATTTTGTCTAAAGCAGAGTATTTTAATGAAGGGTAAAAAGTTCAAATCACATTATAAGGTGCTTCACACTTTTAATATAGTATAGATACTAGTTTAGTGTACGCGCTTTGCGCGTGTTTTTATGTTAGAGTATACAATTTTTTTTAAAAAAAAAAATGACTCGATCAACCATTTCGATTAGGAGCTTTAGCTATAATAGACCATGCAAATGCTTTTCATATAAAATAAAATTTATTGCGAAGATTGAGTGGTGCTTGACATATTCTTTAAAGTTTTTCAATTCTTGTCATCATTAATTAGAAGTAAAATGCCACAAACTAAACAACACATACTTATCCAAGAATGATTATGTATTTTACAAAAAGAATAAATTTAAGTAAAAAGTTGAAAACAAATCTCTAGCAATTGCTTTAAAAATAGCCCGTCACTATTACTCGCCAACCTAAGGTCCAACGACAATATCTCTTCAATCTCCATCATAAAATTTATTCAGCTATCCATTTCAATTGTAGATCCCATCGATGATTGAACATGAAAAACTACATTAAAAAAGTAGTCAAAATAAATTTTCAATAACGAATCTAACATTAGATTATTCATCTTAATTTTCTTCCAAGCCATCAAAAGGGATTTGGAGAAAATATAAAACCAAACTGAAAATTATACATATAGAACACAAAAAGTTAGCAACTAATCTTATTTAGACACCAAAATCTAGAGAAAGTATTTAATTATGACTCTATTTTTATTTCTTCTACAAAAATAAATCACGATAGACAATTTTATTTTATTTTTAAAAAAATACCGACCTACATACTTTCACACTGTCGTACTTCTCTTCCCTTTTTACAAAAAGCAAAATGGCATGGTCTCTTTTGTTGATGTGCATACTACTGCTACTAATAGTTCTACTGCTTGTAATAGTTCATAGTTCTAGTACTATGTTTCCTGCTCAAGAAACAATGAGTACTAACAAAAACAAAAAAATCCAAAGCAATCAAAAAAAAAAGTAACAGAAGTACAAGAAACAATGAATACTAACAAAAATAATAGATAGTAACAAAACAGAAACTACAATAAAATAATATGATAATTGAGATATCAAAATAATATGATTAAATCTAAATTTCACAAAAAATTCTCAAAACCCGACCAAACATTCATCCACCACTTGTATTAAGCAGAAAAAATAGCATCTAATAACACAATAAAAACTACAATAAACAATACGATAATCGAGATATCAGAATAATACGATTAAATCTAACCTTTACACAAAAATATCTCAAAGGCCGACCAAACATTCATTTACCACCTGTATTAAGCAAAAAGATTAGCAAATACCGACAAGACAAAAACTATAACAAAAAATATAATAATTGAGATATCAAGATAATACGATTAGACCTAACCTAGATTAGAGTTGTAATGAGCAAGCAATAGACAAAATCCTTCTGCATCAAAAATAATACTGATAGAGTACGTGATTCGCACATGTGTCTCACGTCAAACTATAATAGCTTTAGCAATACCATCTTTCTTCTAACTTATCAACATGGTGTTGACAACACCTAAAAGAATTATATAATAGGTTGTTTCCTGTGGTTTTGTACAATTTGCCCAAACACATAAATTATGATGGCACATTCGTAAAGATTTTAACCCTAACATAAAGGACAATAACATCTATTATTTCAAAATCATATAAAAAAAACTAAAAACAAAAAAAATGATGAACTAAATCAAGAAAAAAGTATCGCATGCTACAGAACAATATGAATATATACAGGTTAAAGAACTCACATGGTGTGAAGCAATCAATATCCATGGAGAACAAAAAAGTGAGCTACTAATAAAGTTTTAATAATCAATACGATAATCGAGATATCAGAATATTACGATTAAATCTAAGCTTTACACAAAAATTTCTCAAAGGACGACCAAATATTCATCTACCACCCGTATTAAGCAAAAAAAATAGCAAATAGCGACAAAACAAAAACTATAACAAAACAATATAATAATTGAGATATCAAGATAATACGATTAGACCTAATCTAGATTGGAGTTGTAATGAGCAAGCAATAGACAAAATCCTTCTGCATAAAAAATAATACTGATAGAGTACGTGATTCGAGCGTCTGTCTCACGTCAAACTATAATAGCTTTAGCAATACCATTTTTCTTCTAACTTATCAACATGGTGTTGACAACACCTAAAAGAATCATATAATAGGGTGTTTCATGTGGTCTTGTACAATTTGCCCAAACACATAAATTATGATGGCACATTCGTAAAGATTTTAACCCTAACATAAAGGACAATAACAACTATTGTTTCAAAATCATATAAAAAAACTAAAAACAAAAGAAACGATGAACTAAATCAAGAAAAAAGTATCACATGCTACAGAACAATATGAACATATACAGGTTAAAGAACTCACATGGTGTGAAGCAATCAATATCCATGGAGAACAAAAAAGTGAGATATTAATAAAGTTTTAAACTCTTTTTAATAGGAATACTAAATACTAATAAGTTTACTACTTACTCTATTGTTGTTCTTTATGATTGCAAAATCATTATCATGTCAAACTGCCATACATAATAATAATTGGAAAAGAAATTAATTAGAAAAACTTGCTCAATTTAATTGAGAAGAAAGGAACTTATACCTACCTTTATAACTATCAATTGATCAATTTGTCGAATATGATCCATCCTGCAAATAGATAAATAAATTGAACTCTATAATATAAAAAAATAGTATAGATATTGATTAAATATGCCAGCAATAGCAATTACCTTTGCCATTGATGATGATATCTTCCTCCTCGAAATCGTCCATGCGTACAAAAGTCAAATCACTCAAACTTTATAAGATTAAAATTGAAATCCATAAATGTTCCATATATATATATTAGTATTACATACCTGCACAAGAAAAAAAATCAAATTAGAAAATCAAACGTACGTAATGGGCAAATTGGTGAGGCAATCTTGTGATCAGGAGGGTTTTTTTCCCCATATTGCTAAAAATTATTTTATATATGGATATACTTAACAAAATCCTAATACGGATTCATATATAATTAGGTAATTTTTTTCTTGATCTTCTTACTCAAATAAGAATATAGTGGTCGATCTCTATTTTGGCACAAAAATCAGTAGTGGTCTTCAATATTAGCCTAATAATTAAATGACAATAATTGAAAAAATAGTAAAAAGATAATTTTGTCTAAAGGAGAGATTTTTAATGAAGGGCAAAAAGTTAATTGAGAAGAAAGGAACTTATACCTACCTTTATAACTATCAATTGATCAATTTGTCGAATATGATCCATCCTGCAAATAGATAAAAAAAAATGAACTCTACAATATAAAAAAATAGTATAGAGATTGATTAAATATGCCAGCAATAGCAATTGCCTATGCCATTGATGATGATATCTTCCTCCTCGAAATCGTCCATGCATACAAAAGTCAAATCACTCAAACTTTAGAAGAATAAAATTGAAATCCATAAATATTCCATGTATATATATTAGTATTACATACCTGCACAAGAAAAAAACTCAAATTAGAAAATCAAATGTACGTAATGGGCAAATTGGTGAGGCAATCTTGTGATCAAGAGGTTTTTTTTCCCATATTGCTAAAAATTATTTTATATATGGATATACTTAATAAAACCCTAATACGGATTCATATATAATTAGGTGATTTTTTTTTTTGATCTTCTTACTCAAATAAGAATATAGTGGTCGATCCCTATTTTGGCACAAAAATCAGTAGTGGTCCTCAATATTAACATAATAATTAAATGACAATAATTGAAAAAAATAGTAAAAAGACGATTTTGTCTAAAGGAGAGACTTTTAATGAAGGGAAAAAAGTTCAAATCACATTATAAGGTCCTTCACACTTTTAATATAATATAGATATAGATAGATAGATAGATATAGATTAAAGTAATTATGGTGTTTAATTATTATTTTTTTAGAAATTTGAATTGATAATATAAAATTTATTTAGTGTCCATAGATGTATACATATTGAATGTATTAATTTTAAATCTTTTAACTAACATTTGAGAGTAATAGATTCGTCTGCATCTACTATCATTTAAAATTGATTTGGCTGCCATTTGAATAAAAACATCTTTACTATAGTAATATTTTCTAAAAGCTTTACAAGTGTCTTTTGCTTTTTAAATTTCATGAATCTTGTACAATTCAAAACACTATAAAATGAGATGGAGATAGTATTATATAATGTTATACTTACTTCAATCATCAACAATGTCATATTTTTATTTATTTAATTACAGTTAACACAGTGGGATTTAATTTATATTCCATTCAATTTAATTTTTTTAATCTTATTTTTCTTTTTAGTTCGTTTCTAAAAGAAAGTTTCTTTTATTTTTAATAACTTTTTAATTCTGACTTTCTACGTGGTATATTTAAGACCACAAAATTAAATAGTGTTTTGAAGCAAATATAACATTAACTTCATTTAGGACCTAAAAAAAACTTACTTGGAGAAATAATATAACTTAAATTTTTTTTCTATATGAGGAATAATTTATACCTAATTTAATTAACATGCAACAGTGAAAAAGTAAGTGCAACAAAAAGCCGCAGATAGAAAATACAAACTGTGTGGCTAGCCTAGTAGAAGAGATGAAAAATATGAACAAGTGATATTGTAATTTGGAAAGCATAAAAATGAAGAGCAAAATATCTGAAATATTCACTGTGGGGAGCCCACATGTTTAAGAAATCAATTAAATGTTGTCAATCCAGCATGTGGCATCCCAAGTACAATTGATTAGGCAATAGTTCAAGCTGACATAAATTTAAATTTTTTAGAAATACCCTCATTAGCAACAAGTAGATGTTAGCTGGAGTCTGAGGGCTTTTCCGTCAATGTGAATTGACGGAAAACTCCAACGACAATGGGGCAGGGCGAGGCGATTCTGGTGCGGGTTCTATCTTACCCCGCATAATATTTTGCCTGCATCTACCCACGGGTGTGATTGAACCGCGTGGCTAGCCTAGTAGAAGAGATGAAAAAATATGAACAAGTGATTGTAATTTGAAAAACCTAAAAATGGAGAGAAAAATATCAAATTGAAATATTCAATGTGGGGGACCCACATATTTATGAAATCGATCAAATGCTACCAATCCAGAGCGTGGCATCCCAAGTACAGCTGATTAGCAACAAGTAGATGTAAGCTAGAGTCTGAGGGCTTTTTCGTCAATTCACATCGACAGGAAGCTCCAATGACAATGGGGTGGGGCGAGGTGGTTGTGATGCGGGTTCTATCTTACCCCGCAAAACTTCAATGTATCATGTCCCACATAATATTTTGCGTGCATCTGCCCCCGATGTGATTGAACCATGTAACTAGCCCAGTAGAAGAGATGAAAAAATATGAAGAAGTGATATTGTAATTTGAAAAGTCTAAAAATGGAGAGAAAATATCAAATTGAAATATTCAATGTAGGGGCCCACATGTTTAAGAAATGGGTAAATTACATAAAGAGCCAAATATCTCTATCATATTTATTAACTCTCCCACTACTTTATTTTACTTACTTAATATACCACATGTTAACAAAAAACCCTTCGGATACATCTCAACTCCATCAGATACATTCCAATCCCATCAGATACATCTCAACCCCATCGGATACATTCCAATCCCATCAGATACATCACCCATCGGATACATCTCACCTCTCAGATACATGTTATAACCCTTCAGATACATGCGGATATATGTTGTAACCCTTCAGATACATGCGGGATGCCAATTTATCCGAGATAAAACCAAAAATGTCGATGTATCCGAGATAAAACCATGTATCTAGATGCTTTATGCTATGTATCCGAGTGGTTTGAGATGTATCCGATGGGATTGGGATGTATTCGAGTGTTTTGAGATGTATCCGATGGTATTGAAATGTATCCAAAGGGGAAGTAGTGGGAAAAAGAGTAATTAGTTCCTAAAGATGTGTGTTTTATGCAAGTTCCCCTTAAGAAATCGATCAAATTCTGTCAATCTAGCGCAAGGCATCCCAAGTACAACTGATTAGGAAACAGTTTAGGCTGACATAAATTTGAAAATTTTAAAAATACCCTCATTAGCAACAAGTAGATGTAAGCTGGAGTCTGAGGGCTTTTTCGTCAATTCACATTGATAGAAAGCTCCAATGACAATGGGGCGGGGCGAGGCGATTATGATGTGAGTTCTATTTTAGCCCGCAAAATTTCAACCCATCCTGTTGTAACGATCGTGTCCGTCGTTAAGGTTAGTCCAATCGTGCCAAGTTTTAAAGTTAGAAAACTCCGGGTTTGGGAGTTTGAAATTCTGGGCTAGGCTACCTCAGTCGGTTTTGGAGTGAGGTTGAGTCTAGGGAAATTCGGGTAAGGATTGGTCTATGTGTCTTGTTTTGAGCTAGTTTTCCACGTAGCCAAGACACAAAGGAGTCCGAGGGACTTTTTGGAATCGAGTTTGGGCAAGTAGAACTCCTAGAATCGCGTTTGATGTGAAAGGGTTGTTTCGGGACGTCAGGGAAAGAAGGTGTGTTGTAAAATGGGCAAATTTTGGAGATTTCCAGATATTCTGTTCGTGACGAGCACAACGGCTCCATCATAGCGACCTCCGCTATAGGGTGGTCAAGGCGGTCAACATCCACTTAAGATTGCTGTAGCGGAAGTCATCCGCTATAGCGGGACCGCTATAGCGGAGCGGAGACTGCTATAGCGGGCCGATGGGTTTTTAATGCAGAAACTACCCAAAACAGTTCAGTTTTCTATAATTCATTTTGGAAGAAGGGCTAGGCGATTCCAGGCATTTTTCTTCTTTTTTCCGTCGAAATTCTTCCCTAAGGTAAGTTTCTTGTTCCCTAATCTTTGTAATACATTTCCTATGCGGTAGAATTGCTAGGAAGGTATTTGGGGAAAGGTTGGAATAACCTAGGAATGGTAGAATTCAGGGAAGAAAGGGGATTCCAAGCATGTATGTTCTTGGGTACTGATAAAAGTATATTTTTATTATCATAGGTTGGTTAATTATCTGTTTTTACCCATAAAAATGATAGAACTAGGAGAATTAACAGTGAAAAAGCCTGGAAAAAAGTGGGATGATCATGGATGGCCTAGGGTTTGGGGATTTGGTATAATCCGGGTAATGTGCAGGCCTTGTGTGTTAATTGTATGTACTTGTGTGTTGTTTTAGACCAAGAACGAGAAAGGAATCCGGAACACGGGAAAGCTCGGGTTGAATAGAGCTTGGATTCATTTCGAGGTACGTAATGGCTTACAATTTTTGTGAATGTTGTATATTCATATGGTTGTATCTAGGTGATTGTATGAAATTACATTGCTTAGGGAAGTTGTGTAGAATGTCTAAGGTTCCTGCTTTACAGTCTGTGGTTGAACGGTATTTGCTTGTTGGTTTACAAGTTGTGTGTTCATGCATTTGACTGTGGATTATTGACATTCGGTTGGCTCGGGTACCACGCCTGGTATGGGTATTACAAATGGTTGGCACGGGTACTACGCCTGGTACTGGTATAACAATTGGTTGGCACGGGTACCACGCCTGGTACGGGTTTACTTTTGTTGCATCATTGCATTGTTATTATTATGTTGCATTGATTGATATTGGTTTTGTGAGTGGACCGGGCTGCTTATTGAAATGTGTTATTGGTTTGGTGGTCCTTGAGAGGCCGGGAAATTTTTGGTTAACTGTTGTGTTGGTCTTGGTTTAGTTCGGGTTGTCCATTGACATTTGTGTTGGTCTTAGTTTAGGCCGGGTTGTTCATTGACATTGTGTTGGTCTTGGTTTAGACCGATTTGATTCAAGGTACATGTGTGTAGTCTAAAGGGGGGTCCCAGGGTGGGTCCGGGCTAGACGAAAAGGTATAGTTAATGGTAAGGGGTGGTGGCTTAGAGTTAAAGGGTGGATTTCATGCGGGAATAGGCTAAGTAGAGACTAGGAGTCTAGGTGTGTCTGTGGCTATTATGCATGTTTTCCATACCTTCTACTTGATATTATTGTACTGCTTATACACTGTTTATTTGGAGACTGGCTGATGATCGTACCAGTACACAGTGGTGGTGTACTGATATTGCACTTTCTTGTCTTTTGGTGAATACAGGAAATCTTCCAGCAGCTAAAACGCAACCTCATCTTAAGCGCCGACGATTTCTGACTTCAAGGGTGAGCTATTTGATCAAGCTACCTTGGGCTTATCTTTAGAGTTGTAGTCCACTTGTTTCGGACTTGAACTATTTCGTATTTTCTTTTGGAGGTTTCATCCCCGTATTTTAGATATTGTTAGTATGTTTCATACAACGACTTTCAGTTTCCAGGAGGGATTTTCTGCAGGATATATTAAGCTTTAGTTTTGCATTGTTTAACTGCTAGTTTGCTTTCTGTTTGCTGGTTTTAGGCTGTTAGTCTAGGAAAAGGGTTGAAATCTACTGGTTCGCTCATTCGGAGGTTGGGTGGGTGCCACTCACGATGGTATGGATCATAACAAAGATGGTATCAGAGCCTAGGTTCGTTGATCTCATCGTGCCAAACAGGTCTAGTAGAGTCTTGCGGAACGGTGTAAAGACGTCCGTACATTTCTTTGAGAGGCTATGGGGCTTTAGGAAAAACTATCTCTTCCTTCTTTCCTTCGTGCTATAACTCGATTCCAATTAGTATTTGGTGATACGAATTGGTATCTAACCTCGTTCACTCTTCTGTTCGCAGATGGTTACTACAAGGAACAATGGAGCAAGGCCAGCAGGCCCGACATTTTGTGGCAGAGGTAGGGGAAGGGGCAGGGGATGAGCTGGAGCCGCACCCTCCAGGGGTGGATCTAGGGCTGCTACTGCACGTGAGGTAACCTCTTCCCCACCTCAGGAGCATGTGGTTGTGGACATAGAAGAAGTGGTTGTAGAGGATGAAGGGGCTCAGGCAGAGGCAGCACCGGTTGGTGGTGCAGGCCTTTCTACTATGACACCGGGAGCTTTTAAGCAGGCTTGGGATATTCTGAGTGGGTTGGTTGGTGCTGGAGCCATACCCCCAGCTTATGCAAATCAGGCCTTGGATACTCAGCCATCGGTTACTACCACACCTAGGATAGACGCAGCTTCGGGCATAAATGACCTCCTCTGGCCAATGCTAGGCCCAGTAATGACAAGGAATGAGCATGAGATGCTGACTAAGTTCCTTAAGCTGAAACCTCCGATGTTTCAAGGTACAGACAAGGAGGATGCCTATGAGTTCATCCTGGATTGCCATGAGAGGTTGCACAAGTTGGGTATTGTACGTCAGCATGGGGTTGAGTTTGTCACTTTTCAGCTGCAGGGTGATGCCAAGCAGTGGTGAAGGTCTCATGTCAAGTGTCGGTCTTATGTCTACCTCCACTGACTTGGGAGCAGTTCCACGCGTTGTTTCTAGAGAAGTACGTTCCCCGTACTTTGAGGGACCAGAAGAAGGATGAATTTCTGAACTTGGAGTAGGGTAGCATGTCGGTCTCGACTTATGAGGCTAAGTTCCATGCGTTGTCTCATCTTGCTACACAAATGTTGGGTTCCGAGGAGGAACGGGTTCGGTTGTTCATCAAGGGTCTGAATAGTGAACTGCAGGTACTGTCAGTGCATATAACTTCTTCAAGAAAGGGCTTTAATGATGTGGTGGATTATGTGAAGAAGATAGAGGGAGTTAGGCAAGCGGGGCAGGCTAAGGCTTTAGCCAAGAAATCCCAAAATGAGGGAAATTTTGGTGGTTCATACTCCAGGGGCCAGCATCAGCAGGCTTACTCGGCCCGTCCTATTCAGTCAGCTCTGCCAGCTACTACAGGTGGTCTTCAGGGAGCTCAGTCTTCAGCTCCTAGAGGCCAGAAAGCGTCCTATGCATCAGCTAGCATACCTACTCTTGACCGTGGTTGCTTCCGTTGTGGTGATATGGGCCACTTTAAGAAGGAGTGTCCACATAGGCATGCAGGTAATCAGGTTCAGCAGCAGACTAGAGCAGTGGTTCCGGCAGACAGAGGCGGTAATGCTAGGGGTCGTCCACAGGGTGGGCGAGGTAATTTTTAGGGAGGCCGAGGAGATCGAGGGAACGGCGGCGCAGGCAGGGGTGCGGCACAGCCGGCCCAGGAAGTTACCTGGATTGATGATCGGGCTCGCTGCTATGCTTTTCCAGGGAGGACCGAGGTGGAAGCCTCAGATGCAGTGATCACAAGTACTATTCTTGTCTGCGATAAAATGGCTTCGGTATTATTTGACCCAGGTTCTACATATTCTTATGTTTCTGTGAGTTTTGCTTTGGGGCTGGGTTTGACTTGTGATATCCTTCATCCCCCTATCCATGTTTCTACCCCAGTTGGAGAGTCTGTGATTGTGACTCATGTATATCGTGACTGTTCTATTGTGTTTGTGGGGTTACATACTTGGGTATACTTGGTAATTCTGGATATGGCAGATTTTGATATTATCTTGGGTATGACCTGGCTATCTCCTTATCATGTTGTGTTGAACTATAACACCAAGACTGTGGCTCTAGAGATTCTGGGTAAGGATAGACTAGAGAGGGAAGGTGTGTACAGTCCTAAGCCAGTTAAGATAATATCGTTTGTTCGGGCTAGGAAGCTAGTGGGGAGGGGGTGTCTAGACTTCTTGGCTCATCTCCGGGATGATAGTGTGGAGTCCCCGCCTATTTAGTCAGTTCCAGTGGTCTCCAAATATTTAGAGGTGTTTCCAGCGGACTTGCCTGGTATGCTTCCGGATAGGGATATAGATTTTTGTATTGATTTGGAGCCAGGCAGTCGTCCCATTTCCCTTTCTCCGTATCGTATGGCTCCGGAAGAGTTAAGGGAACTTAAGACTCAGCTGTAGGAACCCCTAGATAAGGGATTTATACATCCCAGTGCTTCTCCTTGGGGTGCTCCAGTTTTATTTGTAAAGAAGAAGGATGGTAGTATGCGAATGTGCATAGATTATAGGCAGTTAAACAAGGTGACCATCCGGAATAAGTACCCTTTACCCCGTATAGATGATTTGTTTGACCAACTTCAGGGTGCATCGGTATTCTCAAAATTCGACTTGAGGTCGGGGTACCATCAGTTAAAGATTAGGCCAGAGGACATTCTGAAAACTACTTTTTGGACTCGGTAGGGGTATTAAGAGTTTCTAGTAATGTCATTTGGTTTGACCAATGTGCCGGCAGTATTCATGAGTTTGATGAATGAGGTGTTTAAGTACTACTTGGATTCCTTCGTTATCGTGTTCATCGATGATATTTTGATCTACTCTAAGAGTAGGGAGGAGCATTCTAATCACCTTCGTATTGTGCTGGATATTTTGAGGCACCAAAAGCTTTATGCAAAATTCACTAAGTGTGAGTTTTGGTTGACTTTCGTGGCATTCTTGGGGCATGTAGTGTCAGAAAAGGGGGTGATGGTGGATCCCCAAAAAATTGAGGAGTCAAGAGTTGGGTTCGGCCTAGCTCTGTCACTGAGGTGAGGAGTTTTGTTGGGCTCGCGGGGTACTATCAGAGGTTTGTTAAGAACTTGTTTATACTGCTACTCACCTGACCAGGCTGACACAAAAGGAGGTACCATTTGTGTGGTCCAACAAGTGAGAGGAGAGCTTCCAAAATCTCAAGACACTTTTGACCACAACCCCTATTTTGTCCTTGCCGGTTGAAGGTAAAGACTTTGTTGTTTACTGTGATGCTTCACCTTATGGTTTGGGTGCTGTGTTGATGCATGATAGGAATGTGATAGACTATGCATCCAGGCAGTTGAAAGTGCATGAGAGTAATTACCCTACTCATGATTTAGAGTTGGCAGAGGTGGTTTTTGCCTTGAAAATTTGGAGACACTACCTTTATGGTGGCAAGTGTGAGGTATTCACAGATCATCGTAGTCTGCAGCACGGTTTCACTCAAAAGGATTTGAATTTGAGGCAGAGAAGGTGGATGGAGCTATTGAAGGACTATGATATGACCATTCAGTACCATCCAGGTAAGGCTAATGTGGTGACAGACGCATTAAGCCAGAAAGCAGTTAGCATGGGTAGCTTGGCTTGTTTGGGGGCGTCCAAACGACCATTGGCTAAGGAAATTCGGACTTTGGAGGCTAAGTTCATGCACTTGGGTGTTTCAGATCAAGGTGGGTTATTGGCCAGCATTGAGGTCAAAGCCACCTTCATAGAGGAAATAAAGGCAAAACAGTTTCAGGATCTGAAACTCGGTAAGTTGCGAGGTAAGGTAATATCCGGGGAGTCAAGAGACGTCATGTTAGACTCTAGTAGGGTGTTGCATTTCAGGGAGAGGATTTGTATTCCTCGGGTGGATGATATGATCCTGAAAATCTTGGCAGAAGCTCATGGTTAGCGATACTCAATTCATCCAGGTGTGACTAAAATGTACAGGAACTTGAGGCAGCATTACTGGTGGCCCGGGATGAAAAGGGACATAGTTGATTTTGTGTCCAAATGTCAGAACTGCCAGCAGGTAAAGTATGAACATCAAACACCTGCAGGACTACTTCAGAGGATGCCAATTCCAGAGTAGAAGTGGGAAAGGATAGCCATGGACTTCGTGGTGGGTCTTCCCAAGACATTGGGGAAGTATGACTCAATTT
Organism: Jaltomata sinuosa; assembly: GCA_003996215.1. Taxonomy (NCBI): domain Eukaryota; kingdom Viridiplantae; phylum Streptophyta; class Magnoliopsida; order Solanales; family Solanaceae; genus Jaltomata; species Jaltomata sinuosa. The sequence goes on along the minus strand of QJPP01001051.1, from coordinate 491,474 downwards.
GGGTCATTGTTGACAGGCTGACCAAGTCCACTCACTTCATTCCGGTCAGGGTAGAATACAATTCGCAGCAATTGGCTAAGATCTACGTGAAAGAGATTCTGAGACTGCATGGGGTACCACTGTCCATTATTTCAGACAGGGGTACGCAGTTTACTTCTAAGTTTTGGGGCAAGTTACATGAAGAGTTGGGTACACAACTCACTTTTAGCATAGCCTTCCATCCTCAGACTGATGGTCAGTCGAAAAGGACGATCTAGGTATTATAGGACATGCTGAGAGCATGTGTGATGAACTTCGGGGGTCATTGGGACCTATTTCTACCATTGAGCAAATTATCGTACAACAATAGCTACCACTCCAGTATTGATATGCCACCGTTTGAGGCACTATATAGGAGGAACTACAGATCACCGGTTAGGTGGTTTGAGGAAGGCGATGTAAAGCCTCTGGGCGTAGACTTAGTGAAGGAAGCGTAGGAAAAGGTAAGGGGCATACATACCAAGTTGTTGGATGCTCAAAGCAGGCAGAAGGAGTATTCATACCGCAAGGTCCGGGATGAGGACTTTTAGGCTAGTGAACAGGTATTGTTGAAGGTGTCACTAATGAAAGGGGTTATGCGGTTCGGTAAGAAGGGCAAGCTTAGCCCTCGGTTCATCGGTCCATTTGAAGTTCTTGAAATTGTGGGGTCAGTGGCTTATAAGCTAGCACTGCCACCTATTTTGTCGGGCGTTCATCCGGTATTCCATGTATCCATGCTTAAGCGATACCATGGGGATGGGGATTACATCATCAAGTGGGATGAGGTACTTTTCGATAAGGATCTTCGTTATGAGGAGGAACCAGTTTTGATTCTTGCTCGGGATGTTCAGAGGTTGAGGATAAAGGTGATTGATATGGTGAAGGTTCAGTGGAAGCATCTTACAGTTGAGGAAGCCACTTGGGAAACTGAGAAGGACATGCGGGATAAGTACCCTCAACTGTTTGAGGATTCAGGTACTACACTTCCTTCCTTTTATTTTCGTAATTTTGGGTTTGATCATTCTAGGATGAACGATGGGTAAATTGGTATCTGTTGTAATGACCGAGTCCGTCATTATGGGTGGTCTAATCGTGCCAAGTTTTAGAGTTATAAAACTCTGGGTTTGGGAGTTTGAAATTCTGGGCTAGGCTAGCCTCGACCAGTTTTGGAGCGAGGTGGAGTCTAGGGAAATCTGGGTAAGGATTGGTCTATGTATCTTGTTTTGAGTTAGTTTTCCATTTAGCCAAGACATAAAAGAGTTCGGTGGACTTTTCGGAATTGAGTTTGGGAAAGTAAAACTCCCAAAATCGCGTTTGACGTAAAAGGGTTATTTTGGGACATCGAGGAAAGTAGGTATGTTGTAAAATGGGCAAATTTTGAAGATTTCCAGACATTCTGTCCGTGACGAGCGCAACGGCTCCATCAGAGCAACCTCTGCTATAGCAGTGGAAAATACCGCTATAGCGGTGGTCAAGGCAGTCAACATCCACTTAAGACCGCTATAGCGGAAGTCGTCCGCTATAGCGGGACCTCTATAGTGGAGCGGGGACCGCTATAGCGGGCCAACGGGTTTTTAATGTAGAAACTTGCCAAAAATAGTTTAGTTTTCTACAATTTGTTTTGGGAGAATGGCTAGGCGATTCCAGACATTTTTCTTCCTTTTTTCGTCAAAATTCTTCCCTAAGGTAAGGTTCTTGTTCCCCAATCTTTGTAATACATTTCCTATGCGGTAGAATTGCTAGGAGGGAATTTGGGGAAAGGTTGGAATAGCCTAGGAATGGTAGAATTCGAGGAAGAAAGGGGATTCCAAGCATGTATGTTCTTGAGTACAGATAAAAGTATATTTTTATGATCATAGGTTGGTTAATTCTCTGTTTTTACCCGTAAAAATGATAGAACTAGGAGAATGAACGGTGGAAAAGCCCAGGAAAAGGGTGGGATGATCATGGATGGCTTGGGGTTTGAGGATTTGGTATAATCCAGGTAATGTCAGACCTTGTGTGTTAATTGTATGTATTTGTGTGTTGTTTTAGACCAAGAACGAGAAAGGAATCCGAAATACGGGAAAGCTCGGGTTGAATAGAGTTTGGATTCATTTAGAGGTAGGTGATGGCTTACGATTTCTGTGAATACTGTATATTCATGTGCTTGTATCTATGTGATTGTATGAATTACATTGCTTAGGAAAGTTGTGTAGAATGTCTAAGGTTCCTCCTTTACAGTCTGTGGTTGAACGGTATTTGCTTGTTGGTTTACAAGTTATGTGTTCATGCATTTGACTGTGGATTATTGCCATTCGATTGGCTCGGGTATCATGCCTGGTACGAGTATTACAAATGGTTGGCATGGGTACCACACCTGGTACGGGTATAATAATTGGTTGGCACGGGTACCATGCCTGGTATGGGTTTACTATTGTTGCATCATTGCATTGTTATTATTGTGTTACATTGATTGATATTGGTTCCGTGAGTGGACCAGGATGCTTATTGAAATTTGTTATTGGTTTGGTGGTCCTTGAGAGGCCGGGAAATTATGGTTAACTGTTATGTTGGTCTTGGTTTAGGCCGGGTTGTCCATTGACATTTGTGTTATTCTTGGTTTAGGTCGGGTTATTCATTGACATTGTGTTGGTCTTGGTTTAGGCCGATTTGATTCAAGGTACATGTGTATAGTCTAGAGGGGGATCCCAGGGTGGGTCTGGGCTAGACGGAAAGGTATAGTTAATGGTAAGTGGTGGTGGCTTAGAGTTAGGGGGTGGATTTCATGTGGGAACAGAATAAGTAGAGACTAGGAGTCTAGGTGTGTCTATGGCTATTATGCATATTTTCCATACCTTCTGCTTGATATTATTGTACTGCTTATACACTATTTATTTGGAAATTGGCTGATGATACTACCAGTACACAGTGGTGGTGTACTGATATTGCACTTTCTTGTCTTTTGGTGAGTACATGAAATCTTCCAGCGGCTGAGACGCGACCTCATCTTTAGTGCCGGCGATTTCTGACTTCAAGGGTGAGCTGTTTGATCAAGCTACCTTGGGCTTATCTTTAGAGTTGTAGTCCACTTGTTTCAGACTTGAACTATTTCGTATTTTCTTTTGGGGGTTGCATCCCCGTATTCGAGATATTGGTAGTATGTTTGGTACAACGACTTTCAGTTCCTAGGAGGGATTTTCCGCAGGATATATTAAGCTTTAGTTTTGCATTGTTTAACTGCTAGTTTGCATTCTGTTTGCTGGTTTTAGGCTGTTAGTCTAGGCAAAGGGTTGAACTCTACTGGTTCGCTCATCTGAGAGTTGGGTGGGTTCCACTCACGACGGTCTGGGTCGTGACACCTGTCCCACATAATATTTGTCCGCATCTACCCGCGGGTGTGATTGATCCTAGCTAATTAATGTGGGTCTTGACTTTAGAGAATATGAAGAAACTTTGTACATTTGCATTGTATTGTATTAAATATGAAACTCTTTTGACCTTCACAAACATTATTTTTCCTTTATTGCTACTCAATATGGAAGAAAATGTAATGATAAGTTGAATACTGACGTAATGAAAAGGTTACTGTTCTTCTTATATTTGTTTGGTTTATATAAATTTTTTGATTCCTTCATTATTTATTTACTTTTCATTTGTTGAAAACTATTGTATGTTTCCTCGCAAATTTGAACTCAATAAAGTCAAAGAAAGGAATCAGTTATTAATGCATAAAATGCTTTCTGATCAAATTATTTTAGTGTTTGTTTTGTTTAAATCAGCATAGACTCGCAACCTCTTTCGCCCCACGTTAATCTTTTTAAAATTTATTTCAACCCAACCTCGTCCCGTCCCACCCTGCATAATCTTAAATCTGTCTCACACCCGCATAGCCTAAAATTTGTCCTGTCCCGTTATCATCCTTACAAAAAAAGGGCAAAAACCACCCATTGCCTACTTGAACAGGTAGGGATGGCAATGAGACGAGGTGAGTGTAGAACGGGGCAGGGCGGATTTTGAGCTATGCGGAATGAATGCAGGTTTAAGACATAGTGGGATCGAACGAGATGGGTTGAAATAATTATTTTAAAAATTAATGTAGGACGGGTCTATGCGAGTTTAAACAAAATAAAAGCTTAAAAATTATGACTATAATTCTATATAGATGAATTATAACACTGAGTCTATTATACGTATATATGTCGATTACATATTTACATATATTTTCAATTATAACAAAAGATAACTGAGGCGTATTTCTAATTTACATATATTTCAATTAAGTTTTTTATCTTGGGGATTTTTCTTTTGAACTTAAATTAAAGGGTGCAGAACCACAGGTTAAACCCTAAAATTGCAACGGTAGAATGAAGACTAGATCACAATATAATCTCCTACAACATAACCTCTCTCGGCTCTCATTACCGTTCTTCTCGGAGACGATGTCACCGCCCTCTCACTGCAGCGGAACACAACAAAAGTTTTTTCACTCTCTCATAATATCATCTTTCCATCTTTAGTAACTGCAGTCGATTTTTCTTTTTCTGATTTGGGACTCTTCTTCTACAAAATCAAGTTGTGATTACCAATAAATGGTTCTACAAAATGTGTTTAAGTTTACTTTGTAGGACTCGAGATGGTTAATTTTTTATTTGAATTTCTTCTAAATCATCAAAAGCAAGTATAACTTGGCTTTAATTTTGTATTAATCAAATTCTTGATATGAATTTTGTCAGTTTTGTATGTTAGCTCTCAAATCTGTTTTTAACTGCAACAATCTTCTTCAAACTAAAGAGATATAGGTTTTATTTTATTTTATGTAACAACCCATTTGGTTGTTTTGAGTACTAGAGCTCCTTTTCCATAAAAGACTCTTCTCGTCGATCTTAAATGAGAATTTTAAAACTCTTCGTTTGACTACGATAAATTAATTGACGAATAATTTTCTAAATAATTAATTTAGTTGGTAGTTAATGGGTCAAGTCCAGATTGAGATAATTTTATATTTATATATATATATATATACAATAAAGTAATTAGTTTGCAATAAATATAGCCATATTTTTTAACATAAAATTAGCCCAAAAGTCACTACAAAATACGCTGGTTTTAGCCACGCATACAACCATGACTAATGATAGAAAAATCGTGGTTAATAACCGCATTATTGGTAGTAAGTGTCACTATTATATACACGGCTTCTTAACGTATTTCTCGCATTGAAAATGAAAACAACGTGATGGAGCAAATTTCTACCTCTTTATTCCATACAGGTGACAAAAGAAATCTTCATAAAAAATGACCGTTGTATATGTAATGTATATATAATATATATGTAATGTATCGATATTGTATAAATAGTTATGTAATGTACTGATATTGTATAAATGGTGTATAAGCATGTATATATGATACATAATTATGTATTGAAAATATATCTGGCTTCTTACATAATATACAGGTGACAAAAAGTATTTTCAAAAAAATAGTCACATGTATATGTTGTACCGATATTATATAAATGTTATATAATATATCGATATTATGTAAATGGTGTATAAATATGTATATATGATATATAATGTATGTACTGATATTGACAATAAAAAAAATGGTCATATATATATAATATCGATCGTGTATAAATCATGTATATATGATGTATAACTATGTATCAATGATATGTACATATGTATCCTATGTAGTTTTTCACTCATTGTTAAATTTAAGATGAGGCATAAATGGACTTATTTGAGTATTTGATTCAGTTAATACATAGGTTAACCAAAGTTTCAGTTAGCCACAAACATCTCAATTAGAAAATGAAAAACTCAAATACAGTCCAGTATTCTAGCCATCTTGAATCAACATGACAAGTGAAATATATTTCACAGAGCTAAAGAATTCATTCAGACACTTAAACAAATACCTTACGGGCAACCTTGGTATGTCAGATTCTACCCCGCTCCCCTCCACCCTCACCCACCCTCCATCCTCCAAACAATAAATCACGCAGATACAACCCACATACAGAAAATCATAAATTTTTTAATGGAGTCTTTCAATCTTGACCAACTTAAAATCTCCTCTAAATAGTCCCAAATTTTAGATATGAGTTCCTCTTGATAATTTGAGTCTTTTGATATATTATTTACTCACAATGGTTCACATTTATAGCACGTCAAGTTTAAAATCGAGCTTCCAAGAAGTTTAATAGCTAAATATGGCAGAAGAAGAAGAAGGACTAAAGAAAAAGGTTTGGAGAAGAAATCATTAATGGAAGAGAAGAAGAAGAGAATGGAAAAAAAGAAGAAGGGAAAACAACATGTAATCCATTCGGCCGAAGGGCCAATTTTGGTAAATTAATATGTCTGAATGACTAATTAATGTAATTAATGGCTGATCTTTTAAGTGGGCTATTTTTTGTGTAAGAAATTTAACCCAGTGAAGATTTTATTTAATTTTTTCTTTATTTAATATCCTGTACCACTTGGCTCAATTTGAGAATGAATTAAAGTTAAGGATTAGCACTTTTTGATCATAAATCTTTTAGTGGGAAAATAAAATATTACCAAGGTAATTTTACGGTTTTATGTCGACGAGAAAATAAAACTTCTTTAAGTATTTCTGATTAATTATATGCATTGATTGTGGATACATTGAGAAATATTATTATTATTATTTATTATTAGTAGGAGGAATTTGTCACGACTCGATTTCTCAGGTCATGATGACACCTACAACCCTCCAGTAGGCAAACCAATTTCCGTAGCCCGGAATGATTAGTAATGGGCTACTACCTAACCAATACGCACAATGAACAGAAATAAGTGGAAGCAGAATATAAAGATAAGACAACGCGATAGAAACAACCCAAAATATATATATACAAAGAAACTACACCAACCCCAAGACTTGGTATCGATAGTACAGAAGCTTCTAATAGAGTACAAGTGCTAGAAGTAACAAAAGATAAGTACAACTGTCTCCGAAAATACAAAGAGTATCAGTACAAAAGATGAGATGTGGTCAAGCCCCAGCCGTCAGGTGCTCACCCTAGCCTCAAATATCTTGAAATCTGCATGAGTCTCCAACGCAATCAACGGCAAAAGCTCAACTAATATCTGCACCAAGAAGATGCAGAACTGCAGTATGAGCCAAGATAACGGGTACTCAGTAGGCATCATTGGCCGACTGAGCGCATATAAGATATAAAAATAGTAAATAGTAGATAGTAAGAAAGTAGTCACAGAAGATATAAATACACGGAATCACAGGTGAAGGAAAGAAGAACACACCTGGAGTCCTTGCACAATAATATAAGTAAATAAAGAGAAATAATTGAGAAAATGATGGTATACCGGTAACCTCAAGCAAAATGGAAAGAAAGGAAGCAACCCAACATAATTAACTAAAAGCCATAAAAGTAACGAAAACATACTAAAAACACCAACTCTCAAGATAAGCAAGAACCGGGATCCATCTCACAATTTACAACTTAGAATGGAATAACTAAACCACCAGAACCAAGAGTTCTACTCAGAATCAAGATAAGGAACAACGTCCGATAAATCACAACCACTCAGGAGAACACACGACGGAGCCTCAAAGATATAGGACTCACTAGCCCCTCAACACTCAAACCCAAACTCGGAGCCTCAACAGGATAAAAACTTAGTATTTTCCACAAGGACCAAGGACCATGGAACCCAACTAGGCCTATGAGATAACAAGAGTAATATAATCTACCTACAGTCCCAACGGCCGCCCATACAACCGAGGAATGCAATTAAGTGAAAATAAATCCTCCGGTCGCCCATACAACTGGAGCGTACACTGAAAACACAACAAACAAGGGTGGAATCCGAGTGAAATATTCATGATGATGATGAATCTGATCTAATCGTGCCCTTATGCTACCCCCTTTGGTACCTATAAGGCCCAATAGAGGTAGGATCCATGGAAGGCTCTTTCCCGTGTACCTCTCTTACGCCGTACACCTCCCTCCTGGCATGCTACATTGGCTTGTAGCCTGTGGCCTAGGAACGACACGGGTCCATGAAGGTCTACCCCTCGACCACATACAAAAACCATGCAATATCAAGTGTAGCACAAAACTCAAAATCTCGTAGTACATGCCCGACTTTGACCCTGGTCTAAAACAGTAGTAGTAATCTCAAAAGACCCTCTCAAAGGGTGCCTGAGGTATACTCGGGTCTAAATAAGTGATAAAAGTCTCAATAACCCTCTCAAAGGGTGCCTAGAGCATATCCGGGTCTAAATAAGTAAGAAATCAGGTCTGGTACTCTGCCAAGTAAAGCCTAGTATGAGTAAGAAAACAAGTCTAGTACTCTGCCCAATAGAGCCTAGTATCAGTAGGAAATCAGTGTAGTGCTCTGCCTGCAGAGCCTAGTATCAGTAGAAAATCAGTGTGAAATCATCCAAAATATCATGTCATCATTAGATTATACCAAAAAGGTCCCCCCGGGGCCATGCAAGTTTAAGAAAAACTATCTATAGTGGCTCGCATCCAAAACCAAAGTAAAATATGCAGGGAAAAACCTTTTTCATGGATAATATGCTCGTACACAAATATAAGTTAGCCCAACGACTCATAAATAATTTGTATCGGCCCTGTACAGGATCAACAGCTCTACAACAGTCATAACCAGCCTAAACTAAAAGCTCTATGTCCAGGACTCGCGGACATTCCCAAATAACTCACCATCTATGTTCCAGAGTCATAACAAGGCCACACCGGACCACAAGGGTGATATACAATACTACATGAATACTACAACCAACGTATGAAGTCAACGGACAAAAAAGACAAGCAAGGTCTGGGGTACCAACCTAAAATGTCACGCCCCGAGGTTACCCCCTAGACATAACATGGGACTCGGGACCACAAGGATCCCAAGATAACCCTTGGTCATAGCATTCTCAAGCATAAGAAAGATAAGCGGAAGTATAATACAGAAATCCAATAAGGAAACATCAATAAGGGTCTAAGAGCCACATAACATACAATATCCAAAAAGGGAACTCGAATCTAAACTATGTCTGAAAGCCTCTAGTCATAACATAAAGAGTTGCTAGGACAAGACCCTAGCTCACTCAGAGTATAGAAGTAAAGCTATCATAAGGAAAAGCATAACTAGTCCTCGAACCATGAGGACTCACCACAACTGACTAAGGAGGTGTCTTGAGAATCTAGCCACGAAGTTGAGAAGGGGTACCTGAATCTGCAACATCAAAAGATGCAGCGCAATATGCGTTAGTACTATGAAATGTACTAAGTATGTGAGCAATGCATGAGTTATGACATAATCAGTTTAAAACATGCTTTAAATGAACTTATTACATAAAGAAGGACTATGAATAAATGACAAGGTACAAACATAAGTCATGAAGGAAGGCTTAGGTTCCAAAATATAGATTTATACATAACTTCATAACTTGAAAATAAACATGTGGAGTTTCTCTTAACCGACATTAAACCATGCTGAGCTACATGGAGTACAGTGTCTTGCACTGACACTGAAAGAGTTGTCCTAACTGGCCAAGGTTAGAACCATGTCATACCAGGATCCTGCCATAATAAGCCTCAACACGGGCAACCTACAGTGGCAACATAGTTTTAGACTTGAGTTATCTGAACCCTCGTCTCTCGGTGCTAAATACTACTCGCAAAACATAATAATAACATGAGATCATATACATGTGACATATCTAATGCCAAATTTGTTCATACTTATTCATACCCCAGATCGTCATACTACTCATCAGTTTTGGTTTAGAAAATGACCCATGAGCATTGATGGAACATCGGGCGTCTTGCCTTGCATCATATTTCATATCATGGAAAAACTTGCATACTTCATGACTTGTAAAATTTGCATAGCTCTAGTTCAATTTTCATAAAACATATATTTTCATAGAATCATAAGAACTAGGCATGCAACTTTGTAATTACATAAAGGCCATGATATCTAATCATGCCTACATTATCTTGAAAACATGCAAATTCATGGGTTTATGCTAGAAATCAACTTTCATGCTTGGGATTTTAAAATCAACAAGAGAATCATAATCAAATCATGTGTAATCAATAGAAACCATGAATTTAAACATAAAAACTGACTTCATAAATTTTCCCCAAATTTAGATCAAAACCCTAATTTTATAACTCCATAAATCCAAATTAAGACTTGGGGATTTTGGGCACAAGGGTGAAAGGAACCCATTATTAAATACCCACATACCTTGGTGAAGATTACCCACTTCAATGAAAAAGATTTGGAGACTTAACTTGGAGCTTGGAGACTTGAGTTTGAAGAGAGATTTTCCTTTTTGAGTGAAGAATGAAGAGCTTAAGATAGACTTAGGATAATATGGGTGAAAACCCTCCTAAAAGTGGTCAAAATGACTTCACTTAATGCATAATAGGGTGAGAAATGGCCAAAATGCCCCTAGGAATTAATTGGAAAAAGGCTGGAAATTGTTAAACTTTCAGTGACCACGAGTGGAGTCTACGACTCGTAGACTTTTCCATGACTCGTGGACTGCTAGTCGTGGAAGCTGCCAAAAATTCAACCAGCAGGAGACTTTCTACGGTTTAACAGGATGACTCGTGGAAGCTTCCACGAGTCGTAGAACCTAATCGTGGAACACAGGGAACTTGACTTACCTCTGATCAACTTCCACGAGTCAACAGTATGACCCATAGAAACTTCTACGAGTCGTGGAAGTGACTCATGGTTGTCATTACTGAGGTTGGTCTGCAGGACTGAGATCACGAGTCACTCCCACGACTCGTGGAACCTTCCACAACTCGTGGACTTGACCCGTGGTCCCTGGAACTTGGATTTTTCTGAAGTTTTCATCTTGGATAGCTGGATACGTGTACGGGGTGTTACATAAAACAACCCACCCAAGGATGCTAATTAATGCAGTTATAGCCTATATACGCAGATTCTAGGTAGGGAAAGCCATAACCTACCTGTCATTCGATGACTAGCTGCGGGAACGACGTCGTCTAAGCTTGAACTGCTCCGAGAATCTCTAATTTACGAAACACTATCAAAATAATAGTCTACACATTAATACAAGACTAACGATATCCATAATGCCATAAAGATAACCTGGTCAAAATTTGGGTCATAAATGGGCCCATGGGCTCTGCAACCCAATACAAAAAATGAAAAACACCAAAGTGTTAGCCATTCCGGGAGCACATGCCCAAAAGATGAGAAGAATCGAACACAATTTGGGTCTCAAAATAGCCCACCAAATCATGAAATAAAAGAGGAATTCCATGGAGAAATCGGGAATTAAACGAGTTACTTACCTGCTTTAGAAGCCAAAAAAATGAGCAAAGATCAACCAATATTAATCTCCAATTAGAAGGGATGAACAATGGTGGAAAAATGGAGGTTTTTTTGGAGTTTTTGAGGTAGAGAATTCGAAGTTGGGAAGTGAATTATGAAGAAGAAACAATGTTTCCAACAACTTATAAAAGCTGGCCCGCTAGGCGCAGGTGCGCCCAAAAGCAGCGCAGGGACGCAGGTGCAACGACACCTCAGGCAGGTGCAGGTACAACGACACCTCAGGCAGGTGCAGGTGCGCTGGTGCAATGACACCTCAGGTAGGTGCAGGTGCGCTTGTGCAATGGCACCTCAGGTAGGTGCAGGTGCGCCCCAACAACAATAACAACCTGCCAAGGCAGATTTTCATACTTTGGGCCCCCGGGAACGCATCCGGAGTCCCGCGAACACAAATGAATAGAGCTATTTGACTAGAAATGGCGTTTTGGATCCAATGGAATCGATGAAAATCTCATCGGAGGTCGATATAATGAAAAGTGGGTTCCGTGCCCAATATCAGTGATAACGCCCAAACTACATCTCGAATTAACGAAGCGTAAGCGGTCGTAGTCAAGTAAAGAACCCAACAAGGTTGGGGTCGAATCCCACAGAGAATATGGTGAAGATTAAGCCTTTAGTGAAGTACGTGATTGATGGTCAATAGTTTCCGGTAAATAGGGGGGTTTGTGTGAACAAATCGTAAACAAAATAAACAATTAACGTATGGGAATGATCAGTAGGAGAGAATGAACTAGGGACGTGTTCACCATGGCGTTGTAACAATGTCGATTCTAGGCGTAACTGGGTTCTTTCTATATGCGTGTCACGATGTGATTGCGTAATTTGTATCGTCTAAACGTCTCTCGACCAAATAAACAAATTTCCTTTTCTATTCTCTCGACCTCGAAAAGATGTGCTTTTTAACTTTCAATCCTAAACATCAAGTAGATTAATCCAGTTGCGGCATTAATCATTAAGACGAGAGTTGGTAGTCTCGAATCCTTGTCGTTAATCAAGTTTCCCGGTTTTAATCTCTTTACTCAAGCAAATTAAACCTAGGCATGTTCTAATGTTTGCAACCACTAGAAAACGTGACATAAAGTATGATTAACAACGTGACTACATGTAAATTGAACCCATCGCTACCCGGAATCTATATCGCTACTTTAGCCATGGCTCCCACAACCCTAGTTGCGGGAGTTTTAGTTACTCATGCTCGAAGAATCAAAGAAGAAATTCATAATAAAGGAAAGAAGATTCTTACAATATGATGAAAATACCCTTCAATAATCCAAGAACAAGAAAAACCAAGAACTCACGAACGAATCAAGAACACGAATTCAAGAAGAGCAAACGTGTTTCTTGATCTCAAAAACCACTAAAAACGTGTTTTAAACTAATGGGTGAACCCCCAAAATAAAACCTAACATAGGGTATTTATAGGAGTCAAAGAAACCAAATCCAAAACGGGTTAGGAGTCCTTCACGCGGACAGCCGCTGGCGCGCTACTGCCTTGGTGCGACGGCCAGGGTGACGGACCGTCACAGGGTTGACGGACCGTCGCCTGGACCGTCAACTTTAGGCAGTTGCACTGCCTCCACGCGACGGTCTCTGTGACGGACCGTCACATGTGTGACGGACCGTCACATGTGTGACGGACCGTCACTCAGGCCGTCACTCTTCGGCAGAATTCTCTTTTTCTCGTATTTCCTTCCGTTTCCGTGTTTGTTCCTATTTCCTGAAAATACAACATAAAAACATCAAAAACAACAACGGTTACTTGAAAACGTACGATTGTTCTTAGTTAAAAGGAGTCAAAAGTGACGTAAATTAGCGGCACATCAACACCCTCAACTTAAAACGTTCGCTTGTCCTCAAGCAACATAACATAAAAACAATAAGACGACTCAACTAAGAAACAAACTCGTGTCTATAGCAACTCATGGTCATTCAAAACTTATTAAATCAAGCTCCCTCGTAGCACACGACTGTATGAAACACTAACTTGCAAGGATCCAAACATGTCATTCCGATATGATAGAACATTCTACATACACACGCGCAGCTATCCTAACAATCAATAGACAATACAGACATCTTGGTGCCCTCACCACAAAGAAATCCCACACACAAGATTTGGGACTAGGTAAGCGCTCACACTCACAAACGATTTCAAACAATGCACATGCGATACCATAGGCTTGCCCTTACTATTCTATTTCGGTTCTTCAGAAAGCCGCTCAGGATCACTACAGGACTTGTTTAGGCTTGTAATGAGGCTTCAGGTGCAGGTAGGATACATTTAGGGGTTAGTGACTAAGCCCTCCTTGGAACTATCGACGTCTTATTACCACATAACTTTACTTTGTCCATCCTTATTCACCTTTTTATTTCCTTCTTTCTAGCTACGGGTGCGACCTCTTTATTTTGACAATTCTTTTTATTTCTTTTTCGATTTTTTCATCTCTTTTTTTCTTTCTTTCTTAGGCACACACCCGACTTTTCATTCTATTCACAACCAATCTTCACTATCCTTTTTTTTTTTTATCATTCACCTCTCTAGTAGCCACCCTCAACTTAGGCTGATTGCCTGCGTTGAGGTGCACAATGTCCAAGGGAGGACCAGGGCCAAAACAGGGTTTACCTCTATAGTAGCCACCCTCAACTTAGGCTGATTGCCTGAGTTGAGGTGCACGATGTCCAAGGAAGGACCAGGGCCAAAATAGGGATTCAAAGTTAAACAGGAATGGTGACAGGTTATTGAAAGAACAAGGTCAATTATGGCTCAAACAGGGATCAAAAGGGATTATTTATATTTGGACGGTCTTTTAGGTTAAGTGGACTGCACACAAAAAGGGCCTGTGATCCTTTCCTAAGCAACCAACTTCAAACTTAACAAAATAGACCGGACAAGTTCTAGATGCATGCACAGAGTAAGAATTTATAACAATAAGCTCACACACTCTTGGCACCAAGAAACTATATCGCTACCAACTATCAAACAACCTCTCGGCTTAAGCATACTCATTCTAATCATAATCACACAATGACATTCAAGGATCCAGACAGTCAATCGTTTCAACATAAGTACAAAACCAGAAATTTTTTTAAAGGGGCGCTACTTTGATAAGAAATCGCATGCTTTGCTATAGATACTAAAAAAAAATTTAAATTAAACAACCTAAACATGCCGGTTCTACTAGATAGCACACCGGAGGGAAAAGAAACACGGCAACAAAAACCCTCGATGGTGACTCACAGGTTTCCCCACGAATTAATTAGACTATAATACAATAACAATTTATGGGTTGCCTCCCATACAGCGCCTGATTTAACGTCGCGGCACGACGCGGGTGTCTTGATTACTCAGACTTCATCAAGACACCCCAGACTTAATAAACAACTGTATGCACAACTATATACCCTATAATAAACAAAAACAACAAATAAAAGTAAAAGCAGGAAAGTATGACTAAGAGTCAAATAAACACACCAGACTTAATCAAAAACCGTATTCCCCGGCAACGGCGCCACTTTTTGATAAAGGCGCAAATTACACCTCGAATTAACGAAGCGTAAGCGGTCGTAGTCAAGTAAAGAACCCAACAAGGTTGGGGTCGAATCCCATAGAGAATATGGTGAAGATTAAGCCTTTAGTGAAGTACGTGACTGATGGTCAATAGTTTCCGGTAAATAGGGGGGTTTGTGTGAACAAATCGTAAACAAAATAAACAATTAACGTATGGGAATGATCAGTAGGAGAGAATGAACTAGGGACGTGTTCACCATGGCGTTGTAACAATGTCGATTCTAGGCGTAACCGGGTTCTTTCTATATGCGTGTCACGATGTGATTGCGTCATTTGTATCGTCTAAACGTCTCTCGACCAAATAAACAAATTTCCTTTTCTATTCTCTCGACCTCGAAAAGATGTGCTTTTTAGATTTCAATCCTAACATCAAGTAGATTAATCTAGTTACAGCATTAATCATTAAGACGAGAGTTGGTAGTCTCGAATCCTTGTCGTTAATCAAGTTTCCCGGTTTTAATCTCTTTACTCAAGCAAATTAAACCTAGGCATATTCTAATGTTTGCAACCACTAGAAAACGTGACATAAAGTATGATTAACAACGTGACTACATGTAAATTGAACCCATCGCTACCCGGAATCTATATCGCTACTTTAGCCATGGCTCCCACAACCCTAGTTGCGGGAGTTTTAGTTACTCATGCTCGAAGAATCAAAGAAGAAATTCATAATAAAGGAAAGAAAGATTCTTACAATATGATGAAAATACCCTTCAATAATCCAAGAACAAGAAAAACCAAGAACTCACGAACGAATCAAGAACACGAATTCAAGAAGAGCAAACGTGTTTCTTGATCTCAAAAACCACTAAAAACGTGTTTTAAACTAATGGGTGAACAACCAAAATAAAACCTAACATAGGGTATTTATAGGAGTCAAAGAAACCAAATCCAAAACGGGTTAGGAGTCCTTCACGCGGACAGCCGCTGGCGCGCTACTGCCTTGGTGCGACGGCCAGGGTGACGGACCGTCACAGGGTTGACGGACCGTCGCCTGGACCGTCAACTTTAGGCAGTTGCACTGCCTCCACGCGACGGTCTCTGTGACGGACCGTCTGTGACGGACCGTCACATGTGTGACGGACCGTCACTCAGGCCGTCACTCTTAGGCAGAATTCTCTTTTTCTCGTATTTCCTTCCGTTTCCGTGTTTGTTCCTATTTCCTGAAAATACAACATAAAAACATCAAAAACGACAACGGTTACTTGAAAACGTACGATTGTTCTTAGTTAAAAGGAGTCGAAAGTGACGTAAATTAGTGGCACATCAATCAGGCCAACTATTTCGAAAACAGAACCTAATTGCCGAAATCAAGTCCTGAAGCCTCGGGACCCAAACCAATAGTCCCTCTAGCCTAAACTCAACGTTCCGGAGCTAACAACACTAATGAATTTTCAATTTGAGGCCGTCTTCTCCAAATATTGACCAAAGTCAACCAAGCAAGCCCAATTGGCCTGAAAACACAGAACGAGAGAGAATTCCAAGCTAAAAAGCTCTCGGATCCCGAACAAAGGTCCCACTAGGCCAAAGTCCATGCTCCGGAGCTAATGGAACTATCGGAATTCGATTCTGAGAACATTCACCAAGAATGTTGACTGAAGTCAATGATTTCAAAAGCTTAAATCTCTAAAATAAGGAACAACCAAAAAGACAAAACAAATGGCCCGAGCCCCAAACTACTGGTCCCAACAAGCCATAAATGACTTGAGGCCACTACAAGCAAGCTCTAATAGTACAGAAAAGGTGAAAATGCATAAATGACCGGAAGGGTCATTACATCATCCACTACTAAAAAGACTTTCATCCTCGAAAGTCAGGAAAGAGGGAAAGACTAGAGATTAAAAGAACAGCGGATACGAATCCCGCACTAATCTTTCGGACCACCTGGGTAGCCTCCTCGACCGGAAGGCACCTAACAGAAAAGAACCAAAGAAAGTAACCAAGCCTAAACTTCTTACTAGCCAATCTAGATTTCAAACTCAACTCCGAAACACCAAGGGTCTGCCAACCCAAACTGAGCCTCAAGAATCTCAATCGGTAGGCACCAACGCAACACCAAAACTAGAGAAGCAAGGCGATCAACATACAGAACTCGAATCTTTGAAATCACAACCAAATTTACCAGAAGAGCCATCAACCCAAAACTCCAACTTATGAACCCGCTGATTCGCAAATCTCTTTTATTCTAAACAGAATCCTTTCGCACCATAACATGAAGTTGTATACATGTCGAACGCTCAACCACCCTCAAAGAATCAACTAACACACCGGTGATCCATAGTTCCCGCTTATACTTCATTATGAACAAAGCCACCCTTTCTACTCAAGCTCTTTCCAAGACAAGTTATAGCCTACTAGCCTTTGCTATCCAAGATAACAACCCAAAGCATATCACCAAAGACTGGAGTTACTTGGCCCGATTGGCCACCAACGAATGAACGAACACTTTCGCAAACATCAAACTCGATAACAGAACCCAACTGAACAACCTATCTGAACCCGACTGAAGTTTGCACACCAAGGTAAGGAGAGTCATGTATGAACACCCTGTGTTGATAGAGAAACTTCCAAACTGTAGAATGAACCCAACTTCGCTGCACCGCGTCAAGTCTGAATTAACTGGAAGTGAATGAACCAGGGTAACCTGCCCAAACAGAACCAAACCAAAACCAAAACCCTGCGAGGAGTGTGGTAGGCCTACCACGAAGTCCGTAACCATCACTAAGCCCCAAACTCTAAGAAACACTGTTGCTACTCTGAATACTCAAACACCATTCGGATTTGAAATCACCTTACAACTCTCACCTCAGGAAGAAGTCCACCATGACACGAATATCAAGTCAAAACACCCGTAGGCAAAGGAAAATGTGCCTGGGGTGCAAGGTCGCCAGCTAGCTAAAGAAATTGTTGCATACACCTTCAACTCCTCCCTTTGGCTCAAACCAACCGCTCTACTATATCAGCACACAAACTAACCATCTCGAAGCACACAACATACCAAACTTCTAGTCCACGATGGCCGATTCTAACCAACACTGGACCCCACATAAAATACAACCCTTGAAGAATCAACTAATTGAGCTTTTCAAACTCTCGATAATGAATGGTGACCACCAGTCTCTAAGTATCATTAGAACTTCAAAATAGCCTTGCTAGCTTCAACCCGCACAACCTGATCACATAAAGCATACACCACTGCTGAATCTCAAACTTACACTGCTGAGTCTGTCCAACCATGGTAGAAGGAACCTCATACTATCTAGAACACCGCCAAAATCTGGAATGTCCATCCTAACTCAAAGGTTAGCTAAGGACTAGGTGTCTAAGGCCAACTATCCCCCATAATGGAAAATGGGTACGCCAAGTTGTCCGAAATCGATGCCTTCCAACCCAAGAAGCTGCAACCGAAAGAACCAACCATGAACCATTTGGAGTAGTTTTCTATCCCACGATTTTGAAACCCAACTTTAAAATTGCCAACCAAAGCCTTTGTCGAACCCGTATGCTGCCAATGAACCCTTAGGAACCAAAGCCAACTAGGCTTGAATATGCAAGTTGCCAAAACCGCAGCTGCAACTGAAATCTCAAACTAATCAAAGGAAAATCACTGCAATCTGTAACCGGCCAAATCAAATCACCAACACACGATCCCAAAGCCAACCGTCGTCGTCGCCTTAGTCAACTACTGAAACACATAATCACGAACAATGAGTCATCTCTATCCTTTTTCCACTAAACAAAACCTTTCCGTAGCATATACTGGACCTTACAAACTCCTACTCAAATAAAATCTGGAGCCATTACCTTAGTTCTCACCTCTATATTACCAAACTCAATGAAGCAGGAAAAGAATAGGACAGATGCCCAATTCACCCAAAATGCCATGAGTATAACTCAGCGCCGAGGCTACTATCAACACTTAGTCAAAATGCTAAAGCCAGACTCAATCACAATACTAATTTAAAAGCTCAACCTGAGGGCTACGATTGAAATTCATTCCAACTGGAACTGGGGAAACAATAATATAACCCAACCGGATAAGAAACTGAGGAGGACTATGGTAAAAACCCATATACCTGCCAACCTCCTAAACCAACCAACAAAGAGGGCCGACTCAAAACACCCGAAAAAGACAAACCGATCAAAGCACGCTAGCATAACCAACATCTCCCAACTGAAGACAAAATCTCAACTCCAGCACAACTATCAGTATAACATTGAACCAACACCAGAACCTGTAGCAAAATCTAGGTAATAGCCTAGGCAACAACCATCTAGGACCACTCAAAAGGAGGGCTTAACACAAGCCTAGAGCCACAATGAAACCGGAGGCAAAAAAACCAGAAAAGAGACTAACAAGAACTACCCATGAGCTACGACCCTGGGTAAACACTTCGTATGAAAAACTCACCCCCATCCACTACTAAGGAATAAACTACCACAAAAACAATTCATAAAAGCTACAATCCAAAAATCAAACAACTAAACAAGTAGCAGGTAGGAATATAAATGATTAAACGACAGAAAGGATAGGATCGTAACGCGAGCAGGACTATCATAAGTCGAAGGTAACAAGAGCCTTACCTGGAGCAACAATATCAGGAACCTCTACCTCGGGCCCACCAATAGGGGCATCAACCTGGCGGTGTCTAACACTAGCTGGAGTAGTCAAAGCTGAAGGCTCTGCCATCCCTTACTGGGGACAATCTCTAGAATAGTGGCCAACCTCCCCACAATCATAACAACTACGCCGACTGGAATGTGCAATCGTGGGGAAATCCCTAACACAGTTGCCATACTCACCGCATTGAAAGCAAAGCCCGCAGAAAGAAGTCGGGCGAGAAAATCTCACTGAACGTGATCGGCCACCATGGCCTACACAACCTGAATGCAAACCTCAAAGAACCTGACCCATAACAAATCCATTGTGCTCGACATGCCCTATACCATCACCTTCTGAAACCTGTGTAGTAACTGAAACTTGCCAGGTAGATAAAAAGCAATGAAACCTATCTCTGGTGGAGAATCCCCTACCTTGAGTTTGAGAACCTCGAGAACTGTCCTGACGATGACATTTCTTAGCACTATCTCCATAAGCCTCATGGTATAAACCCTAGGAAGGTTGACTTGCACACTGAAGAAGCAATGTGCAAGAGAATAAAAGAGATTAACCAGGAAATCAACAGAATGAAGGAACAAATTAATAAAGCTAAACAGGTAGGGAAGAAGTTGGAAGCTAGATCCACAAAAGTTGATGAAGAGATCGCTCTCATGGAGGAGAAAATAGCCAGTCAACACAAGGATAACCCAGACAAAGGAAATGATCAACCAGACAGATATGAAGTACAGCCAAATTCTTAAGAGGTCAGCTTCAGTCATAGGGAATGACGAAGATTCTGTGGGAGAGAACGATGAACAAATCCAACCTTTCAACTGTGTCACAAATTATTGGGCCAACATCAGAGATGACCCCATTTGGCCAACTAGGTTCAAACAATGGAGAGGAAAAATTGTTCTCAAGGCTCACTCTTGAGAGAGTTACCGAAGGACTAGGATCGTCCAATGCTCAGTTAACTTCTTAGCTTTGAAGACTATGGGAATCTTGCATCCCTACCAAACCCTAAGTTTTTGGTATAACCCCAGGGATAAACATAAAATGTGTGCTTACCACTTATGCCAAATGGGGCATACCACAAATGAATGCACCATGCTAAGGGTCAGAATCCACGAAATGATCAACAGTGGGTAAATCAACCACATGTGGGGACCTCATTCCTTACTAATATGTGATAGGGTGGGGCCATGAATGCCAATCACCCAAGATATTCTGATTCGCCAATATGATTTTACTGTGTTTTACCACACATACCTTGAGATCTACTTCAAGCTGATCCACACTGGTATCATTGAGCCAATCAAAAGGAAAGTTGGAAAAATGTCCCGAGCCTGGCGTAAGTGCAAAGAAATATGCCTTTACCATGCTGGAGTAGGGGGCATGATATCGAGAACTATTGCACCTCCAAGGTTGACCTTGAGCATCTCATAGACAAAGAAAGGATCCATATTGAGTTTCCACCATACCGTTCTTAAGAAGAAGATCTAAAAGAGAATCTAGAAGACCTACCACTATCCAGAATCAAGCTTTAAAGGTAGCAGAGTTTTCCTTTAAGTTGTTATGTGTATGTCTTTACTTTTCTCGTTTTAATCAAAGATAGTGGATGAATGAAATGAAATGAAAATGAACACTTATCCTTCACCTATTCGAACTACATAGGGCCTGACTTCTCCTTCATGAGAAACATAGGTAGCCTTCAAGGCTCGACCCCTATATTTAAGAAATTTTCATTTCCCCACTTTGACAAGGATGCAAAAAAGAGTTCAGAAGAGTCAACAAGCAGGGATATTGGAAGACAAAGATTTAATGAGTCAACCTTCCTGATAAAATCTATGCACCCAAAGTCAATGGACAAAGTCCTGTCACTGTTGAACCCTTTGAGTCAACTTACCCATGGATCAATTCCTCTTGAAAGCAACTTCTATGTGCTTAGAGAAATTCCTATGTGTTTAATTCTAGTCAAATATCTTGTATTACTTTTTTCTAATGAAATCTAACATATTTGCCTTTTAAGTTGTTTTTACTTTATCAGGTAACAAAATATATGTAGAAATTGATTCGTGTTGACCAAGATGGCCGAACACTTATTTTACTCGCTCAAAAGCACACAAGGATTCCTCCCCTAACTGTCGCTTCTCTAAAGACAAAATGACTGATAGTGAAGAAGAAAATGCTTTGGCCATAAGGGATAACGTAATTGCTGAACAAAGCAGGAGATGATCACTGAACTCGCAAAGAAATTGGAAAAGATGAAATAGAAAGTCCAGAAATCCAAACACATGGAAAGTCTGGCCATCGCTGCTAGTACTCTGACTCTGGCAACCCCCAGCCACCTCTCTAATTTCTTTCGCTCAGCTCTCCATTAATTGAAAACCATCCAAGAGATGTCCCTTTTGCCTTCATCCCTAGGCCCACTAATGAACCTATCTCCAACAACCCTCTTCACATAGGATCGTCCTACCAAACCCACTCTCCCCCAATCCAACACACCAACTCGAATAATAATCCTCACGCCTACATCCCACAAAACCTCCCTCAAAATTACCAAAACACCCCCCCAATACCTACAATTCCCAGAACAACCATGCAAAAATTGTTAATCCATAGAACTATAACTCTATATACCCAAATACCATTCCACATGTCCATCCATCACCCGTCCAGAATATGCAACCTTCTATCTTTCACACCACAGTAGAGCCTTATACTGCTTTCCTAAAAAATCCCAAGCTAGACCACTATGAGGAAAAGGAGAGGGAGTTGAAAGAGGAAGAAGACATGCACGATCATGACATGGCACTGATGAAAGAAGAAATCACTAGAATCAGGGAGTCTCTAGGTTCATCTGATGAAAAGGGATACGATTATGATGACCTCTGTATTCATCCGAAGTTGGATAAGCTAGTGGGATTTAAAATCCCCAAATTTGAGACCTTCAATGGTACTGGGAATCCCAATGCCCATATAAGAAGTTATTGCCACCAAATGGTAGGTGCAAAGAAGAATGACGCATTATTGATGAGGCTATTTAGCCAGAGTTTGAGCGGAGAAGCTTTGGAGTGGTTTACCACTCAAGAATTAAAAGAATGGTCTAGATGGAGTGATTTAGCCAAGGATTTCTCACGGAGATTTGCTTATAATGTAGAGGTTGTTCCAGACCGGTACTCTTTGGATCATATTAAACAGAAGTCAAATAAGCACTTTTGAGACTATGCTTATCACAGAAGGAAAGAGGCGACAAGGGTCTGACCTCCCATGACTGAAAAAGAGATCAGTGCTGTGTTTATCTTCTCCCAAGAATCCAAATTTTATAATAAGATGATATCGATGGTCAAGGCTAAGTTTGCTGATTTAGTTAAAATTGGCGAGACCATCGAAGAAGGTCTTTAAAGTGGTAAGATTTCCAAAGTCTCAGCATAATAGGGATCAACAGGGTTCCCTAGAAGGAAGAAAGAAGATGTGTCTTTGGTGTCCTCTAGTCTAACCACAAGACCCTTTGGAGCCAATTTTATGAGAACACTTGTACCATCAACCTACCCCCCAACTCCACAAAATCCCCAACCAGTCTTCTACAATCATACCACTTACCAAGCTCCACAATCAAATACTCAGTTCATTTATCAAGATACATAAACAAATATTCATCCCACTTAAAAAACCCCTCCCCAAAATTTCTAGGTTTATCAAAGGGCTCCCAAAAATTAGAATTATCGGCAGGTTCCCTCTCCTGCCAATCAGAACAATAACAATCTTTCTTGCCCAAATTTGGAAAGGAAAGTTACTTAAACTTTCAATCAGTTGGCGGAAACCAAGACTCAATTATATGAAAGGTTAAAGGTAGCGGGGTATATTCAGCCCATATATCAAAACCCAGTAATCTTGAATCTTGATTCTTCAGGACTGATCGACATTGGGCTTATTGTTCTGGAGGAAAGGGGCATGATATAGAATACTGCATTAATCTGAAGCACAAGATTTAGGATTTAATCGATCACAGGGTTATCACACTTCAGACAACACTACCAAATGTTACAAATAACCCACTTCCAAACCATAGAGTAACCAGAGTCAATATGATAGAGCTTGATGAAGAATGGACGATGAGCAAGTCAATAATAACAGCTAGTCCTAAGAAGCCAGAAATGTTGGAAAAGGCTATAGCTGCTTTGAGTATTGTTGAGAAACCACAGTTTGTTGTGATAACAGCCCTGCATAAAGCATTCACTCTAGTACTGACAGAAATAGAGTTTGTGGTAGAATCCTCCGTGGCTCACGACATGACTAGGTCAGGAAGATGTTATATCCCTGATGATCTAGTTAATGATACTTATAAGAAGGATCAGCAAAAGAGGCCGATCACTGACAGAGAAGCAGAAGAGTTTTGGAGAAGAATGCAACCAAATGAGTATTCAATCGTAAAGCATTTAGTGAAGACCCCTGCCCAAATATCTATTTGAGAATTGCTTATGAGAACTCAATATCATAGGCATTCTCTACTCAAAGTTCTTAATGAAGCCTACATTCCTACAGGCACGAGTGCAAAAAATTTGACTTCTATGGTGAGCCAAGTCATGGGAGGCCACCATATCTATTTTGGAGATGATGAATTGCCCTTTGAAGGGTTAATGCATAATAAGGCCTTTCATGTCACCATAAAATATCAAGAGAAGATTGTGAATAGGGTTCTAATCGACAATGATGCAGGCCTGAATAATTGTCCACTATCCACACTTACTCAATTAGATTATGATTTGGGTAAGATTCATCAAAGTAAGAACAACATAAGAGCCTTCGATGGGGGTCAAAGGGAATCTATTGAAGAAGTTAATTTGTATATTCATATGGGACCTGTCACGCCCTGAGGTTACCCCCTAGACGTAACACGGGACTCGAAACCACAAGGATCCCAAGTTAACCTTTGGTCATAGCATTCTCAAGCATACATTAGGAAAATATATCGGAAGCATCATAAGAAAATCCAAAATAGGAAACATAATCGCATCTAGATAGTCAATAGAAGGAAATACAACTCAGAGATCATCCAATAACATCTATGTCTGAAAAGCCTCGAGGACTAGCATAAAGAGTTGATGGGATAATACCCCAACTAACTCGACAATCTGAAAGGAAGGAAACATAAACTAGAGTAAAGACTAGCCCTCGAACTATGAGGACTCACCAAAGATAACTGAGAGTGGCCTAGAACTCTAGCCACGTATCTGTGAAGGAGCACTTGAATCTGCATCGTCAAGGATGCATCGCAATATACGTTAGTACTATAGAATGTACTAAGTATGTGAGCAATGCATAAGTATGATAAAACATGCAAATGTGCTTAAACATAATCCATGCATAATAAAGTATCAAGAGAAGAAATCATAATGAAAAGCTAAGTCATGAGGCCAAAGCCAACTTCAAATAGTAGTTCATAAAACTTAGAAAACATGAAAAACATACATACGGGAGTTTCTTATAACTGACATGAGACCATGTGAGCTACATGGAATCTAACTATATCACCCTAGTTAGCAAAGCTGACTTTGAACCTTGCCAAGGAATAAGTGACCATACCCAACTATATAACCCTAGTTGGCAAAGCTTTCCTATGCCCAGCTAAGGAAAGGACACCATACATAAAAGACATGGATCCACTCTTATAAGCCTTTTAGTCACATATCATATCATATCATAACCTACGCTGGCAACGTAGTTTCTGGGACTAAGGTTACTCTCACCCCGTCCACTCGGTGCTAAGTACTACTCCCAAAACATGTACATATAGCTCATAATTTCATAAAGGCATACTCGCATGCCAAATCTTATTCATAATGCATGAAAACACATTGAGTATCATGCAACTTCCATAACATAGTTCATAGTGCTTAGCAAAGCCATGATTCAAAATATGCTTTTCTTTCTAAATTCATACTTGAAGAATTTGGCATGCAATTTCATAAATACATAAAGTCCATGATATCTAATCACACCACTTTCTCTTGAAAACATGCAATTTCATGGGTTCATGCTAGAAATCAACTTTCATACTTGGGCTTTTAAAACCAAAGAAGGAATCATAATCAAATCATGAATAACCAATAAGAAACCATGAATTTAAACATAGAAACTGATTTCATAAACTTTTCTCAAATTTAGATCAAAACCCTAATTTCATAAGTTCATAATTTAACATAAGAATTGGGGATTTTGGGGAAAAGGGTGAAAGGAATCCATTGTTGGAGACCCACATACCTTAGAAGAAGATAACCCACTTCAATGGAGAAGACTTATGAGGCTTGAACTTGAAGCTTGGAGACTTAAAGTTTGAGAGGAACTTTTCCTTTTTGGGAGGTGAATGAATAATTTAGGAGGAACTTAGGCTAATGAGGGTGTAAAACCCACTTGAAATAGTCAAAACGACATCATTTAGGAGTTAAAAGAGTAGGTAATGACTAAAATGCCCCTGGGATTTAATGAGGAAAAGTTGTCTTAAAAACCCAGCTTCAGGTCCCACGAGTCCATTGATACGCCCAAATTACACTTCAATTAAGAAGCGCAAGCAGTCGTTGTCAAATATAGAACCCAACCAAGGTTGGGGTCGATCCCACATGGAATAAAGTGTAAATTAAGTCATTAGTAATTTAGTTGACTAGTAATTGATAGTTTTTGGTGATTTAGGGGGGGTTTATAATTATCAAATTTCAAACAACGTAGATAACAATCGATGAATTTACAAGAGTTTAAAAGCAATATGAGAAGTGAACTAGGGAAGTGTTCACCATGGCGTCATAACAATTTTGATTTACAGTTTAGTTGGGTTCTTTCCATATGTCTATCACGATGTGATTGAATTCATGTTATCATCTAAGCGTCTCTCAACCAAATAGACGAATTTCCTTTCCAATTCTCTCGAACTTGAAAAGGTAAAATTTCTCATTTCAATCCAAAACATCAAGTAGATCAATCTTGCTAAAGCATTAATCATAAGACGAGAGTTAAAAGTCTCGAATCCTCGTTGTTAGTCAAATTTACCCGGTTTTAATCTCTTAGTTCAAGCAAATTAACCCTAGGCATGTCATAATGTTTGCAACCATTATAAAATGTTAATAACACATGATTAACAATGTGAACAACATATAAATCAACCCAACGCTACCCGAAATCTATATTGTTACTTTTGCCATGGCTCCCATAACCCTAGTTGTGGGAAGTTAGCCACTCATTCTAGAAAAACAAAGTAAAGAAATAATAGTATTCATATGAGAAGAAAGAATTCTTACAATAGAAAATTATTACTCTACTTTAAACTTCGTAGAATCTAAGCACCAATGGTGAAAATCCCAAGGAAGAAGACAAAGATATTATTTTCTTCGTTCTTTTCTCTCAAAGTTTCTCTCAAAAGAATAATACGTCACAAGTGTCGGATGATGGATGCTAAAAATAACCCTAACACTGGGTATTTATATTAGTCTAGGAAAATAAAGTTCCAAAAATAAAAATTGGAATCCTGCTGTTGCTTTTGACGGCTTGGCTTGACGGTTCGTTAAGCCTGTGATGGACCGTCGCTCCATCCGTCGCACTATCCAGTGCATAATCTCAATTTGCTCTAACTTGACGGCCTCCTTTAAGGTTCGTCAGGCTGTTGATGAACCGTCCCTTAAATCGTCGCCACTATCCAGTGATTCAGTGCCATGCTGCCTCATCCTGACGGCTTGGCTGACGGTCAGTCGCAGGTTTGACGACCCGTCAAGCCAACTGTCACCCATATCCAGAGCCTTCTCTAGCTGCTGCCAGGCTTGGTGGCTCCCCTGACGGTCAGTCACGTGTGTGATGACCCGTCAGGCCCTCCGTCATGCCTAACCAGTGTGACTTAGCTTGAGTATTTTTCACTCCTTTTCTATCTTTGTCTCCATTTCCTGCAAATACAACATAAAAACATCAAAAACCACAAAGGTTGCTTTAAAACTTGTGAGTATTCTTAGTTAAAGGCGTCAAATGTGCCGTAGAATCCCGACACATCAACACCCTCAACTTAAAACGTTCGCTTGTCCTCAAGCAACATGACAACAAAAACAAAACTGATGACTCAACTACGACGCTATAAAACATATTTCTAGAAACCATGGCTAATCAATGATTTAAGCAATTCAAACCAAGCTCCCCCGGTACTGCAAAAGTGTTCTGAAAAGCTAACTAGTCAGGATCCAAGGATGTCATTCCGATGTGACTGAGCATTCTACATATGCTTGAATCGCTATCCCAACAATCAGAAAATAATATTGAAATCCCGATGCCCTCACTACAAGGAAGTCCCACACACAGAGTTTCAGAACTAAGTAAGACGCTCACTCTCACAAATGATTTCAACCAATGCACATGCAATTCCATAGGATTTCCCTTACTATTCTATTTCCATTGCTCAGAAAGTCGCTCAGGATCACTACAGGACTTGTTAAGGCTTGTAATGAGGCTTCGGGTGCTGGTAGGGTACATTTAGGGATTCGTGACTAAGCCCTCCTTGGAATCGCTGACCCACTATTTCCACTAAACTATCTTCATCCAAATTTATTCGACTTTTATTCCCTTATTTCTAGCTACGGATACGACCTTTTCATTTTGACAATTCCTTTTTTTTCATTTCTTTTTCTTTCTCTTTTGTTTTTCTTTTTCTTTTCTTTTTCTTCCTAGGCACGCACCCGCACTTTTCCATTCTATCCACAACCAATATTTTCCCTCCTAGTTTTCTTCTTATCAATTTCCCGCTACAGTAGCCACCCTCAACTTAGGCTGATTGCCGAGTTGAGGTGCACGATGTTCGAAGGGGGACTGGGGCCAAAATAGAGATTCTAAGATTAAAAAGGAACGGTGATAGGGTATAGAAGGAACGGGGTCAATCAAGGCTAAAACAGGGATCAAAAGGGATTATTAACATTTGGGCGGTCTTTTGGGATACGTGGACTACACACAAAAAAGTGCCTGTGATTCCTAAGCAACTAGATTTCAACTTCAACGAAATAGACCGGGCAAGTTCTAGATGCATGCGCAGAGTAAGAATTTCAACAAAAATCTCACACGTACTTTGCATCAGGAAACCATACCACTACCAATCATTGAAACAACAAGTCAGTCTAAACAAGATCATTCTTTGCACATGCATACAAAGACACTCAAGGACCCATGACAGTTAATTTTCCACACACAAGTACAAAAAAACAACTTTTTCGGAGGGGGCTCCTTTTTATTTTAACCATTCACATCCATGCTTGCTACAACATCACAAAACAATAAAAGGAAAAATAACCTAAACATGCCGGTTCTACTAGATAGCATACTGAAGCAAAAGAAGCACGGCAACAAAAACTTTCGGTGGTAATACCCCTACCCCCAACAAAAGAATCTAGCATTGTCCTCAATTCTCATCGAAGCAGATATACAGAACAAAGGAATAGGGGTACCTGTGAAGCCTAGGCTTCGGGATTTGGAATAGTGACACTAGTTTCGGCCGGCGTACTCAGCTTATCAACATCTGGAGTCTCTCCAGACTCCAGTACTGCACTAGATGATGCCCCACCTGCTTGGGCACGTACCCTTTCCTATCGCAGCTTCTCGTCTATCACAGACCATTGCCTCGCAGTCTCCAAATCGTCAACCTCGGATGGTTTCTTTCTGTGCTTTCTCTTCTTCGACCTTTTCACCCCACTTTCACCTACTCGTGGTTTATCAATTTTCAGCGGTTGACCCAGCAAATCTACTATCGGGGTATCTTCCTCCAAGTACACAAAATCTGAAGTCTCATCACAAGGTGCCTTTTCTTGCTTGAGGGCGGTGATTTCATCCTTCACCTTTTTCAGTTCAACATCAAATCTCGCCAAGTCTGGGATGCTCAATTCATTTAGCTTCGCATCCATCCGGGTTTCCATGGTGTTGAGTCTTGCACGTAGCCCCTCATACTGCTTCAGAGCCTTCCGTATTGATTCATAAATGGTGGGCTTGAACAAGTACGTCCAAGCGGCAATTTGCTTTTCCATCTATTTCTGCTTCTGCACCATTTTAGCAAAATTCCGGGGGTTCATGTGATATTCCGGTGGTAGAGGAGGCCTTGCTGCAGTGCCAGAGCTTTCAGCAGTAGCTCTAGTTGTTTGTGAAGTCTTCGAATCAAACACCGCAAGTGGTATCTTTGTGCCTGATGGAGTGTCGGTCGCCTCAGAGGTGGTTGTGGTTGGTTCATCAAAAATCTGAGGCTTATGAATCCTCATGTCAAACTTAGTGTCATCCTTTGATTTGTCAATATTTTGCTTGGATGACGCTATCACTTGATCATCAATACCATCCAATATTGATACCTCCGCACGCCTGTATAACTCAGTAACCAGACACGGGAATGACAAAGAAGAAGTGGTTTTCATGGCCCTGGTCTGCATCTCATCTGCAATTATCATTCTGAAATTGATGACGTACCCGACTATTAAACTTGCCACTAGGATGTCTCTTCCCTCATCCAGATTAGTATCTCCACCTGTAGGATAGATCCTGTACCGCACAACAGCCCACCAGAACTTTTCTACGAAGCTCAGTGATTGCTGTGATATCCGTCCCCTCTGAGTTAACCAAGATGGTGAGCCATCAGTCAATGTCTGTGCTAACCATGGTCTCTGCGAGTTTGTGTTGGCAATCTTATCATGAAACTCTGGAATATCAGGTGGAGGAATGTATTCAAGGACGAAGAGGACTCTGTTAATCATCTCTCGGGAGATGTTTAATTGTTTACCCCAAACCGGGACCCTGTCCTGCCTTGGTGCTGATTTAACCCCTTTTTTGTTCTCGCATTTTCTCTCCAACAGTGCAAATAGTTAGAATAGAATTCCTGGACTAGTTCTTGATAATAGAATCCCATAGGTGTGCTCATACACTCAAGCTGGTACCTCTGAAACTGTGTCTGAAGAACTGGATATTCTTGTAGATCCGTGGTAATAATTTGCACTTCCTCAGCTATCGGTCTTTTGTGGCTCCAAGATTTTGTTTTGGTAAGACCATTAAGATAGTGCTTCCGGGCACCCTCAAGTACCCAGCGGATTGATTCTCTATCCATGGGTGCCCTCTCTTCATTTTTGGTGGCCTCAGTACCACTTACATCTTCCGGACTGGAGCTGGAGCTACCACTTTCTTTAGATCCACTATCACTCCCTGACCTACTGCTAGATGACCACTCTCTTCCTCAGACTGGGAGACTTGGTTGTTTCTTCATTTGGATAGCCTAGTCTGGTAGGTCGGGGCTTCAATACTCGATTCATCTACTAGGGTCCGAGTGGTAGCGGTTCTTTCTTTCCTCTTTTGAGCTTGACCGCGAGGTGGTTGTTATTTGGGAGCCATGTACCTGCACGGGAACAAGTTAGAACACATGAGACTGGGAAAACACTAATACAACGCCACAGTACGGGAGTGACGGTTTGGGTGACGGTCAGTCACAGTGGTGACCAACCGTCACACCAGCCGTCACTCTTAGACAGTGAAGTTGTCCATTATTGATGGCTTGGCTGACGGTCAGTCACATGTGTGACGTCCCTTCATGCCAACTGTCAGACTGAGACACATTTTTTATTTTTTTATTTTTTATGGAGGTTTGCTTGATGAGTCGTCACCAATGTGGTGGCTCGTCGCGGCAACCGTCACTGTTACACAATGAATGTTTTACTCCCTTTGGGGAATTTCCTCGAACACTTTCTGTTCTATTAGTGGTTTTCCCATTCTTTGTGGGATTTGGTTTCACAAGGTCACCACCCATCATCTATTTAATCCCATGGGTTACTCAAGACTTTACCCATGTCAAATTTACAATTTCAAACAACAACAACAACCACACCCAACAACATTCACATCATCACAATCCCACAAATATACAAAACCAACGATTTCCTCCTTTTATTCTGACAAAATCCTAATCAATAATTCAAACGAAGAAGAGTTTAGCATCATACCTTGGATTTGTTAGTGGGAAGAAAACTTCTATTCCTTTTTGAGTCACAAGAAATGACGGACACCACTATTATTTGACTAAAAATTGCCGGTTCTTGTGTTTTGGATGACTAGCGAAAAAGGGACGATGGGGATGTGGGATTGCTTGGGGAAGAGAGGATTTTGATTTTAATGGAGGGTTGGAGTTAGAGAATAGAATAGGAGTGGGAAGATAAAGGAATGAAGTAAGATGAAGGAAAGTGAAGGAACCATTTCAATATATTAAATGGGTTTCATTGGGGTATTAGGTACGTAGCGGGTCAGGTTGGTTCAGGGTTTGGGGTTTGGGTCGGGGACGTTCCAAATTTAAAAGAAGAGATACTTACCTGATGTTGGTGGCTTGAGTGACGGCCCGTCAGAGGCCTGGCGGTCCGTCTCTTGAGCCGTCAGGCTTAGACAGTGACTCCCCTAACGTAGTGTTCATGTGGCGGTTTGGATGACAGCCCACCACAGCCGTGAGGGTCTGTCACTCCAACCGTCACTACTAAATAGTGGAGACCAATATTTGATTCAACTGTGACGGTTTGTGTGGCGGTCCGTCACTCAATTGACTACCCTCCAAGAGGGCCCGTCACCCCTAAACATAACACAACTTTTATTTCCACCTTTTTGTACCTGCACACTCAATGCACAAATTAACCAATTCTAAAAAAAAATTATTCTAAGATCATAGTACAACAACAAATTATGGGTTGCCTCCCATACAACGCCTGATTTAACGTCGTGGCACGATGCGGGTATCTTGATTACTCAGACTTCATCAAGATACACTAGAGACATGCTATTTACCTCCTCTGGAAGGCCTATGTATTGCTTCACACTTTGCCCATTGGCTTTGAACAACTCACCATCCTTATTTTTGAGTTCAACCACGCCGGATGGAAATACTTGGTGTACTTTGAATGGCCCGGACCATTTGGATTTGAGTTTTCTGGGAAATAATTTGAACCTAGAGTTGAACAACAATACCAAGTCCCCAACTTTGAACTCCCTTTTCTCAATTCTTCTGTCATGGTATAGCTTCATTCGTTCCTTGTAGAGAGCAGATCTCTCATATGGTTGCAATCAGAACTCATCCATCTCATTCAATTGTTCCAACCTTAGTTCCGATGCATCTTTCCAACTGAGATTTAACTTTTTGAGCGCCTAAAGGGCTTTGTGCTCAAGTTCCACGGGCAAGTGACAAGATTTACCAAAAACAAATTGGTAAGGAGACATACCTATTGGCGTTTTAAACGCTGTTCGGTACGCCCAGAATGTGTCATCCAGCTTCCTTGCCCAATCTCGCTGGTTCACATTCACAGACTTTGCCAATATCTCTTTAATTTCACGGTTTGACACTTCGACTTACCCACTTGTTTGGGGGTTATAAGGCGTGGATACTTTGTGTTGCTTCACCCCATACTTTGCTAGAGCAGCCCGGAACACCTTATTGCAAAAATGTGACCCTCCATCACTTTTGATCGTGTAGGGGTGCCAAACCAAGCAAAGATGTTTCTTTTCAGAAAATCCACCACACTCTTCCCTTCGTTATCGGCCAAAGCAACCGCCTCTACCCACATTGAAACATAATCAACCGCTACTAAGATGTAACGGTTCCTATAAGAACTGTCAAAAGGGCCCATGAAATCTATCCCCCATACGTCGAACAACTCAACCTCCAGAATAGTGGACATTGGCAACTCTTGTCGATGAGAGATTGCTCCTATTCATTGGCATTGATCACAGAATTTGGCAAATTCATATGAATCTTTCTGAATTGTTGGCCAATAATAACCACACTGTAAGATTTTTTGGGAAGTTCGATTACCCGCATGATGCCCTCCAACTGGGGTCGAATGACAAGCTTGCAAGATGCTTGTCATTTCCACTTCCGGTACACATCTCCTTACTATGTTGTCAGCACATAACCGGAATAAATTCGGCTCATCCCATAAAAACTTACTTGCATCATGGAGGAATTTCTTCCTCTGGTGGAAGTTCAAATCTTCCGGCATCATGTCACTCACCACATAATTTGCGAAATCGGCATACCAAGGCACCATATCAAGTGACGCAGCTAACACATGCTCATCCGGAAATGCATCATCAATCTCCTGTTCATCTACGACTTTCTCTTTACTCTCAAGTCTGGACAGATGATCCGCCACTTGGTTTTCACAACCTTTCCGATCTTTGACTTCAAAGTCAAATTCCTGCAACAATAATACCCATCGGATTAGTCGAGGCTTTGCATCCTTCTTGGTCATTAAATATCTCAAGGCCGCATGATATGTGTGCACCACCACTTTTGTACCTAGTAAGTACACTTTGAATTTCTCAAAAGCGTATACAACAGCTAGTAGCTCCTGTTCTATCACCGTGTAGTTCTTTTGCGCCCCATTCAATGCCTTACTAGCATAATAAATGGGGTGAAAAAGTTTGTCTCGCTTCTGTCCCAGAACTGCTCCAGATGTAACACCACTTGCATCGCACATTACCTCGAACGGTTTTGACCAATCCGAGGTAATTATAATAGGAGAAGCCACTAACATTTCTTTCAGGCACTCAAACGCCTTCAAACACTCAGCATCAAATACAAACTTAGTAGAATCCAGCATGACCAAGAAAGCTCCTCACACCCTTTACTGAGATGGGTGGAGGTAGTTTCTTGATGACTTCTATCTTGGCTCTATCCACCTCTAGACCTCTCACAGATATCTTGTGCCCCAATACAATGCCTTCCTTCACCATGAAATGACATTTCTCCCAATTCAGCACGAGGTTTGACTCTTCACACCTTTGCAATACTTGACCCAGATTAGTCAAGAAATCTTCAAATACATCACCCACCACAGAGAAGTCATCCATGAAGACTTCCAATGTGTTCTCCACCATATCAGAATAGATAGACATCATGCATCTTTGGAATGTTGCAGGAGCATTGCAAAGACCAAATGGCATGCGTCTAAAAGCAAAGGTGAAAGTGGTTTTCTCCTGATCTTCCGGGGCGATAGATATTTGGTTGTACCCCGAATATCCATCCAAAAAGTAGTACCAACCCCTACCAGCTAATCTATCCAGCATCTGATCCATAAAGGGCATGGGGAAATGATCACGGAGAGTCCAGGAGTTGAGCTTCCAGTAATCCATACAGACTCGCCACCCCGTGATAGGTCTTAATGGGATCAACTCATTTTTTTCATTAGCTACCACAGTCATCCCTCCCTTCTTAGGAACACATTGCACTGGGCTTACCCATTTGCTATCAGAAATTGGGTAAACCACTCCAGCATCAAGCCATTTGATGATTTCTTTCTTCACCACCTCTTGTATTGGCGGATTCAGTCTCCGCTGGTGCTCAGTGATGGGAGTGTAATCTTCTTCTAACTGTATCTTATGAGTACAAATACCTGGCGGGATGCCAATAATATCCGCAATGGTCCAACCGATTGCTCTCTTGTGTCTCCTCAGTATGGATAATAAAGCTTCAACTTGTGTTTTCACAAGGTATGCCGCAATGATCACAGGTAAAGTATCTTTATCACCTAAAAATACATACCTCAGATGGCCTGGAAACTCTTTCCACTCTAACACCGGTGCCTCCTCAATAGAAAGCTTTGCAGGAGGTGTCGGCCTGTTCTTCAAGTGAAGATCTAATTTCTTTGGGGTGTAAAAATATGACCCCATTCCACCCAGAGCATTTACAATTTCTTCATAATTTTCGATGTCATCATCATCGAAGTTCATCATAACCGCTGCCAATGTCTCTACAACAAATCTCTCTTCAACAGAAACAATCACATCAGATTCGGAAACAACATCAATAATCGAGACGACATTCATGTCCCTCGGTTGCTTCATTGACTTGCACATATTAAACTTTACTATTTCATCGTTCAACCTGAAAGTCAAATCGTTGCTCTCCATATCTACTAATACTCTTTCGGTTGCCAAGAAGGGTCATCCCAAAATAATAGGGACTTCAAAGTCCACTTCACAGTCCAAAATCACGAAGTCTTCCGAAAAGATGAACTTTCCCACCTTCACAAGCACATCATACAAAATACCCACCTGCCGTTTAACCGATCTATTAGCCATCAACAATCTCATAGTCTTCGGTTAGGCCCAACTGCCAGTAGATAGCCAATGACATCAAGTTTATGCTAGCCCCCAAGTCACAAAGAGCTTTTGCAAAATTAAACTCCCCAATGGTGCAAGGAATAGTGAACGCACCCGGATCTTCTTTCTTTTGGACTAGCGACCTTGATGAAATGGTGCTACAATGGTGAAGGTTGTCTTCTGGTTCAAAATTTACCGACCTTTTATTTGTGATCAAGTCCTTCATGAACTTGGCATAACCGGGAATTTGTTCAAGCGCATCCACCAGAGGGATATTCACAGAGATCTGCTTGAGCATGGTGATAAACTTGTGGAATTTCCCGTTTTCCACCTTGTTTTTGATCCTCTGAGGGAAAGGAGGAGGAGGCTTTGGCATTTGTTTTGGAAGTTTTTCAACTTCCTTGATCTTCTCCGTGAGCAATTTAGAATCATCCTCTACCAAATTGGGTTTTTCAACATGAACACCCATACCCTCATCACTCACCTTTTCATCATCAATGAGCTCATCTTTGTCAATAACATCATCTTTCTGCTTTTGAATTATCGAATATGATTCTGGTAATGTCTTACCGCTTCTTGTGGTGATCGCCATACAATTCCCGTCATTCCTGGGTTTTTGAATGGTGTCACTCAGTAGATTCCACCTTCAACAACATCTTCGCCATCATATTGTCCAATTTGGACGTCCCTGTCTCATTGCTAGCTATTTCCCGATTACCAGGTGGTACGTACAACCCACCTCTATCAGTTTTATTTTTCCAGTTCCCCTGATCACGATCTCTGTAGATAGATTTTTCATAGTAGTTGTCCTTCTGATAGTTCCAACCTTGGTTTCCCTGGCCATTGGCCTGGAAACCTCCCAAATAATTAGCCTCCTCATCAGATTCAGACTCTGCTGCTCTACCATGGGAACCCACAGCTTTCACTTTCTCCATAC
This sequence comes from Jaltomata sinuosa, assembly GCA_003996215.1. Lineage (NCBI taxonomy): Eukaryota > Viridiplantae > Streptophyta > Magnoliopsida > Solanales > Solanaceae > Jaltomata > Jaltomata sinuosa. The sequence continues at coordinate 454,860 of QJPP01001051.1, read as the reverse complement.
CTCCTGACAACAAATGTTTTGTCAGTAGGTCCATTTGCGTTTTCTGATGGGCCATATCTTGGTCCCGCTCTTCCTTTTTCCTGCGTTGCTCTGCTGTCACACCGACTGCATAAGTGCTAACGGCTACCTCTGTATCCCGTGTATGCCAGGCCCTGTTGGTTTTAGTGAGCCGATCCAAAATAGCTGTGGCATCGATAAAGGTAAGACCCATAAATGCTCCACCTGCTGCATTATCCAGTGTCGGCTTGGTAGCCGAATTCAGTACCCTGTAGAATGTCTGCATCAAAAAATTGTCAGTCAACTGATGGTTTGGGCATTGTGTCAGCTTTTTCTTGAACCGCAACCAAGTCTCATGTAAAGCCTCATGAGGTTGCTGTCTGAAGTTGCTGATTTCATCCCTCAACTGTATCATCCAAGAGAGAGGAAAGAACCTTTCTAGAAAAGCTCCTTTTAACTCTCTCTAGGTTGTGATAGAGTCGGGGGTTAGCTCTGTCAACCACAATGCTACCTCATCAGACCGAGACAATGGAAACAACCTAAGCCTGATCGCTGTCTAACTCACTCCAGGCAATTCGAAGGACTTGAAGATACCCACAAAGTTCATCAGGTGTCGGTTTGGATCATCACCAGCAACACCACGGAATAGTCCCTTTAAGTTCAACAGCTGAATTATCGTGCTAGTAATGTTAAACTTAGCTCCAGGCGATAGCGGAGGAAGAACAATGGCGCCCGTAGCACCAACTCCATCCAAGTCGATATCCTCATCATCATCCAAAGCATACTGCCTCGGTTGTTGTCGACCTCTACCTCGCTGTTCTGGCCTCTTATCGGCCGGAGCATTATTGTTAACAATATCTGTCGGTCTGCCCTCGCCTACTACAGTCTCATCATCCAACCCAACATCATCCTCAATATCATCAGCATTTAAGTGTTGGTGGGCCTGCTGAGCTGTAGCGAGTCTCACTGCCTCTTGTTGTTGTGCATTTATGGTTCGCCTTAACGTTCTAGCAAGCTCGAGATCATAAGGTAATGTTGGTTCACCCGAGCGCTGGGTACTTGGCATGCACAACTATGTACCCTGTAAAAAAATATAAAACAAAAACAACAAATAAAAGTAAGTCAGGAAAGTATGACTAAGAATCAACCAAACACACCGGACTTAATGAACGACCGTATTCCCCAGCAACGGCGCCAAAATTTGATATGCCCAAATTACACTTCAATTAAGAAGCGCAAGTGGTCGTTGTCAAATATAGATCCCAACCAAGGTTGGGGTCGATCCCATAGGGAAGTAATCGATAGTTTCTGGTGATTTGGGGGGGTTTATAATTATCAAATTTCAAACAACGTAGATAACAATCGACGAATTACAAGAGTTTAAAAGGAATATGAGAAGTGAACTAGGGAAGTGTTCACCATGGCGTCGTAACAATTTCAATTTAAAGTTTAGTTGGGTTCTTTCTATATGTCTATCACGATGTGATTGAATTCATGTTATCATCTAAGCGTCTCTCAACCAAATAGACGAATTTCCTTTCCAATTCTCTCGAACTTGAAAAGGTAAAATTTCTCATTTCAATCCAAAACATCAAGTAGATCAATCTTGCTAAAGCATTAATCATAAGACGAGAGTTAAAAGTCTTGAATCCTCGTTGTTAGTCAAATTTACCCGGTTTTAATCTCTTAGTTCAAGCAAATTAACCCTAGGCATGTCCTAATGTTTGCAACCATTAGAAAACGTTAATAACACATGTTTAACAACGTGAACAACATATAAATCAACCCAACGCTACCCGGAATCTATATTGTTACTTTTGCCATGGCTCCCACAACTAGAGTTAGCCACTCATGCTAGCAAAACAAAGTAAAGAAATAATAGTATTCATATGAGAAGAAAGAATTCTTACAATAAAAAATTATTACTCTACTTTAAACTTCGTAGAATCCAAGCACCAATGGTGAAAATCCCAAGGAAGAAGACAAAGATATTATTTTCTTCGTTCTTTTCTCTCAAAGTTTCTCTCAAAAGAATAATACGTCACAAGTGTCGGATGATGGATGCTAAAAATAACCCTAACACTGGGTATTTATATTAGTCTAGGAAAATAAAGTTCCAAAAATAAAAATTGGAATCCCGCTGTTGCTTTTGACAGCTTGGCTTGACGGTTCGTCAAGCCTGTGACGGACCATCGCTCCATCCATCACCACTATCTAGTGCATAATCTCCATTTGCTCTAACTTGACGGCCTCCCTAATGGTTCGTCAGGATGTTGACGGACCTTCCCTTGAACCATCGCCACTATCCAGTGATTCAGTGCAATGATTCCTCATCCTGACGGCTTGGCTGACGGTCAGTCACAGGTGTGACGACCCGTCAAGCCAACCGTCACCCATATCCAGAGCCACCTCTAGCTGCTGCCAGGCTTGGTGTCTCCCCTGATGGTCAGTCACCTGTGTGATGACCCGTCAGGCCCTCCGTCATGCCTAACCAGTGTGACTTAGATTGGGTATTTTTCACTTCTTTTCTATCTTTGTCTCCATTTCCTGCGAATACAATATAAAAACATCAAAAACCACAAAGGTTTCTTAAAAACTTGCGAGTATTCTTAGTTAAAGGCGTCAAATGTGCCGTAGAATCCCGGCACATCATCCATCCCATGGATCGTAGAACTAATCACGACTCGGAATGGAGTCGTGGTTCCTGAGCCAAAATTTCAAGTCTCTGAAGTTGTTCTACGACTCAACTCGATGACTCGTGGATAGTCCCACGAGTCATAGAACACTATCGTGGTTCTGGGGAAACTTGACTGATCTCAGGTTCAGTTCCACGAGTCAAGTCCATGACTCATAGGAACTTTCATGAGTTGTGGAAATGACTCGTGGTTCCTGAGGGAATGAACCACTCTCTGAATCAGTTCCACGGATTGGTTCCATGACCTGTGGAAAATACCACAACTCGTGAGACTATTCCGTAGTTCTAACAACTGAGAACAATTACTTTTGACAAGTCTGCAGGACTGAAATCATGAGTCACTTCCACGACTCGTGGAACCATCCACGGCTCGTGGACCTGACTCGTGATCCCTGGAATTTTCAGAATTTTCTGCAAGTTTGAGTTTAAAGGCTGATTCAACTTCCGAGGTGTTACAATATCCCCCCCTTAGGATCATTCATCCTCGAATGAAGTCTAAGTAAGGAAAATTGGAAAGAAAATAGCCCAACCAAACATCAAAACATGGAAATCAAGGAGAAACATGAAAACTGAACTTTTAAACCTTGAAAACATGATAACCTACTTCGTAAAACATGCATACATGCTAGGATCATGAGAGAAACTGATGGAATAGAATCGGAGGAAGGCAGAAACTATTACCTCAAGCTGAAGAGGAATCAGAATGGAAGAGGTGAGGATATTTGGCTTTCATGGCCTCTTCTTCTTCCCAAGTAGAACCCTCTACAAGCTGATTCCTCCAAAGGACTTTCACCGAAGCGACCTCTTTGTTTCTCAACTTCTGAATCTGTTGATCAAGGATCTCTACAGGAACTTCCTCATAGGTGAGGATATCTGTCACACCTACATCCTCCAAGGGAACAATCAAAGTCGGATCACCCACACACTTCTTCAACAAGGAAACATGGAAAATCGGATGAACCGCTTCTAACTCCGATGGTAAATCCAACTCATAAGCAACTTTCCCAACTCTCCTCAGAATCTGATAAGGACCTATAAATCGGGGACTAAGCTTCCCTTTCTTTCCAAATCTCATCACACCCTTCATGGGTGACACCATCATAAACACCCAATCATTCACCTTGAACTCTAAGTCTCTCCTCCTCACATCAGCATAGGACTTCTATCGACTCTGAGCAGTCTTCAACCTTTACCGAATAAGCTGAACATTCTCCATAGTCTCATGAACCAAATATGGGCCAATCAAGGCTGCCTTACCAACCTCGAACCAACCAATAGGAGATCCACATCTCCCACCATAAAGGGCCTCATAATGAGCCATCTGAATACTAGAGTGAAAGTTGTTGTCGTAGGCAAACTCAATAAGAGGTAGTTGATCATCCCAATTACCTTTGAAATCGATCATGCACGCTCTCAACATATCCTCAAAAGTCTGAATGTTACGCTTTGCCTAACCATATGTCTGGGTGTGAAAAGTTGTGCTAAGATTCACCTAAGTGCCAAGACCTCTCTGGAACGATCTCCAAAACTGAGAAGTAAACTGAGGACCTCTGTCTGAAATGATGGACAATGGGACTCGATGCAATCGAACTATCTCCCGGATGTAGAGTCTTGCATAGTCATCTGTCTAATCCGTAGTCTTAACAGCCAAGAAATGGAATGACTTAGTCATCCGGTTAATAATCACCCAAATTGAATAATGTTGCCTTTGAGTACGAGGCAAACCTGTGATGAAGTCCATATTGATCGCCTCCCACTTCCAAGTAGGAAGATTAATTTCCTGAATCATGCCACCCGGTCGTTGTGCTCTACCTTTACCTGCTAACAGTTGGGACACTTAGCCACAAACTTGGCTATGTCCTTTTTCATACCATTCCACCAATAGACTTCCCGCAGATCATGGTACATCTTGGTGGCACCCGGATGAATGGAATATCTTGAACTGTGAGCCTAGGTCAAAATATGATATCTCAAATCATCCACATCTGGCACACATAGACGACCCTGATAATGAAGTACTCCATCTTCCCCTAGGGAGAAGACCTCAACCCGCTGCTGATGAACTGCACCCTTAAGTTGAAGCAAAAATGGATCACTATCTTGTTTTGCCTTCACTTCAGCTGCCAAGGAAGACTCAAAACCATTCTGAACAATAACACCTCCCTCGGTAGAGTCCATAAGTCAAACTCCCAATCGGGAAAGTTGATGAACATCTTTCACCAATTCCTTCTTCCCATCTTCAATCAAAGCCACACTACCCATGTACAATCTACTCAAGACATCCACCACAACATTGGCTTTACCCGGGTGGTAAAGCACACTCATATCATAATCCTTAAGGAGTTCAAGCCACCTCTTTTGTCGCAAATTCAACTACTTCTGAGTAAACAAATATTGGAGACTCTTGTGATCGGTGAACACATCCACATGAATACCATACAAGTAGTGTCTCCAAATCTTCAAGGCAAAGACCACGGCTGCCAACTCAAGATCATGAGTAGTGTAGTTCTTCTCATGAGTCTTAAGATGTCTAGAAGCATAAGCAATCACCTTACCTCGCTGCATCAACACATAACCCAACCTGACTGTGAAAGCATCACAATAAACCACAAAGTCATCTAAACCCTCAGGTAGGGTCAATACTGGAGTGGTGGTCAATCTAGTCTTCAACTCCTGAAAACTCTTCTCACACGAATCAGACCACCGAAATTTAACCTTCTTCTGAGTCAATCGAGTCAAGGGCGAAGCAATGGAAGAGAATCCCTATACAAATCTACTGTAATAACCAGCCAAACCCAAGAAACTCCGAATATCTAAAGGGGAAGTAGGTCTAGGCCAGTTCTTCACTGCCTCGATCTTTTGCGAATCCACACGAATACCATCTCCCATCACAATGTGACCCAGAAAATCCATAGACTGCTTCCAGAACTCACACTTGCTAAACTTAGAAAACAAGTGAAGATCCTTGAGAGTTTGCAACACAACCCTCAAGTGACCCGCATGCTCCTCCTCACTCCGAGAATAAATAAGGATATCATCAATGAACACAATCACAAACAAATCCAGATACTACTTGAACACACTGTTCATCAAATCCATAAAAGCTGCAGGGGCATTGGTTAGTCCAAAAGACATAACAATAAACTCATAATGACCATACCGAGTCCTGAAGGCTATATTCAGAATATCACACTCCCGAACCCAAAGTTGGTGATACCCATACCTAAGATCAATCTTAGAGAAACAACTAGCACCCTGAAGCTGATCAAACAAGTTATCAATCCTAGGACTGGGATACTTATTATTGATTGTGACTTTGTTCAACTGTAGGTAATCAATACACATCCGAAGAGAACCATCTTTCTTATGCACAAACAATACTAGGGCTCCCCGAAGGGATATAATAGGCCTGATGAAACCCTTTTTAAGAAGATCTTTTAACTGATCCTTCAATTCTTTAAGTTCTGCTGGAGCCATTCTATAGGGAGGAATAGAGATAGGATGCGTATCTAGAATGAGGTCTATCCCAAAGTCAATCTCCCGCTGGGGAGGGACTCTGGGGAAATCATCGAGAAATACCTCAGGAAACTCACTCATAACCAGAACTGACTGAAAGGGAGGGGTCTCGGACTCCGTGTCCATAACTCGAACAATATGATATATATAACCCTTAGAGATCATCTTCCTAGCCTTAAGATAAGATATGAAACGACCTTTCGAGGATGGGGGACTACCTTGCCATTCTAAGATGGGTTCATTAAGATACTTGAAACTGACAACCCGAGTACGGCAATCCACAGAAGCATAACATGCACACAAACAATCCATACCAAGAATGACATCGAAATCAGTCATCTCCAACTCTACTAAATCTGCTGAAGAGACTCTATGAAGGACTGAAATAGGTAAATTTCGATAGATTCTTTTGGCTAGGACTGACTCACCAACAGGAGTAGAAACATAAAAGGGTTCTAAAAGCAATTCAGAACAAACTTTGAACTTGCATGCTACATAAGGAGTCACAAAATATAAGTAAGCACCAGGGTCCAACAAAGCATACACATCAAAAGAAAAAACCTTCAACATACCAGTAACATCATTTGGGGAACCCTCCTGATCCTGACGAGAGGACATAGCATAAAGACAGTTCTGGCGATGTCCACCAGAACTAGAAGCTGCGCCCTGCGGGGCTGGTCGCCCTACTGAAGCAGCCGGGGTAGACTGAGTCCTACCTCTCTTCCCCTTCTTAGTTGAAGGGCAATCCTTGATACGATGTCCAACCTGACCACATCCAAAGCAACCACTCAAACTGGCAAGACACTCACCAACATGATTCTTCCCACACTTAACACAAGCTGGGTCGGAAGGTCCCTTAGTAACACTACCCTGAGATAGGGAATAGGAACCAGATCCTCCACCACCCTAATCATAACGAGGCCTCGGGGCCTGAGTAGGAGCACTAGAAGAAGAATGAATAGGACCTGATGACTTCTTCTGGAAAGAAAAGTGATGTCCACCTCTGGACCTGTGGTGACTAAAACCCGATACTTCAGATCTAACCCTCTTGTTCTCCCTTACCATCTCCCTAAGTTTGTCACCCTCAATCTGATAGGCATGAGTCATGAGTTAGGAAATGCTCTTGTCACTCAACAACAAAGCAGACCTACACTCTTTCTTCACCAAATCTGAAACTCCATAGATGAACTTGCTTATTAGATCATATGGGTCTGCCACCTTAGAGGGAGCATATCTAGACAGCTGAGTGAACTTTAGACTACACTCTTGCACCAACATCAAAACCTGTCTCAAGTTCACAAATTCCTCTACCTTCGCTTGCCTCAACTCTTGGGGAAAGAACCTATCAAGGAAGGCCCTTTCAAAACACTCCCAAGTCGTGGGGATCGCATCCCTCACTCTAGTCTCCTTCCATTGAGTGAACCAAATATGAGCCACATCCTTGAGTTGATAGCATGCAATTTCAACACAATCAACCCCAACCACTTTCATAACTTCAAAGATCTTCTTCACTTCATCAATGAAGTTGAGCGGGTCCTCACTCACTTTCGAACCCCAAAACTCTGGTGGGTTCATACGGATAAAGTCATGAACTCAGGTTGCTACCCCATCTTGAGGGTAGACTGGGCCAGAAGCCTGCTGATTTGCCAAAGTCTGGGCTAGAAAATGGATAGCATTCCTAAACTCATTATTCATGACATCAAGAACCAGAACTTGAGGAGCAATATTTCGAGTGGCTCGGGGAGGCATGGCATATTGTGGAGGCATAATCTGAAACATTTAAGGCAAAGATTAGAGTAACATTAGAGTTAAGCTCTATCGCACGACATGATCATGAAAGAAGTGAAGTTTTCTAAGACATCTCATAGATCCCCTCTTATACATGTGGTGTACTTCACACACATGATAGAGACTCTACTCGATGCGGCTTTCAGACATCCTAGGTCTCTTAAACCTGAGGCTCTGATACCAAGTTTGTCACGCCTCGAGGTTACACTTAGACGTAACACGGGACTCGGAACCACAAGGATCCCATGTAAACCCTTGGTCATAGCATTCTCAAGCATACATAAGGAAAACATTGTGGAAGCATCATAAGGAAATCCAAAATAGGAAACATAATCGCATCTAGATAGTCAATAGAAGGAAATACAACTCAGAGATCATCTAACAACATCTATATCTGAAAAGCCTCTAGGACTAGCATAAAAAGTTCATGGGATAATACCCCAACTAACTCAACAATCTAAAAGGAAGGAAACATAAACTAGAGTAAAGTCTAGCCCTCGAACTATGAGGACTCACCCAAGCTAACTGAGAGTGGCTGGGAACTCTAGCCACGTATCTGTGGAAAACATGCAATTTCATGGGTTCATGCTAGAAATCAACTTTCATACTTGGGATTTTAAAACCAATGAGGGAATCATAATCAAATCATGAATAACCAATAAGAAACAATGAATTTAAACATAGAAACTGATTTCATAAACTTTCCTCAAATTTTTGATCAAAACCCTAATTTCATAAGTTCATAATTTAACATAAGAATTAGGGATTTTGGGCAAAAGGGTGAAAGGAACCCATTGTTGGAAACCCACATACCTTAGAACAAGATAACCCACTTCAATGGAGAAGACTTAAGAGGCTTGAACTTGAAGCTTTGAGACTTGAAGTTTGAGAGGAACTTTTCCTTTTTGGGAGGTGAATGAACAATTTAGGAGGAACTTAGGCTAATGAGGGTGAACCTCACTTGAAATAGTCAAAACAACATCATTTAGGAGTTAAAAGGGTGGGTAATGACTAAAATGCCCCTGGGATTTAATGAGGAAAAGGTGTCTTAAAAACCCGGCTTTAGATCCCACGAGTCCATCCCACGGATCGTAGAACTAATCACGACTCGTAGAATGGAGTTGTGGTTCCTGAGCCAAAATTTCAATTCTCTGAATTTTTTCTATGACTCAACTCGACGACTCGTGGATAGTCCCACGAGTCATAGAACACTGTTGTGGTTTTGGGGAAACTTGACTGATCTCATTTTCAGTTCCACGAGTCAAGTCCACAACTCGTAGGAACTTCCACAAGTCATGAAAATGACTCGTGGTTCCTGAGGGAATGAACCACTCTCTGAATCAGTTCCATGACCCGTGGAAAATAGCACTACTCGTAAGACTGATTCGTGGTTATAATAACTGAGAACAATTATTTTTGACAAGTCTGTAGGACTGAAATCACGAGTCACTTCCATGACTCGTGGAACCATCCACGGCTCGTGGACCTGACTCGTAATCTCTGGATTTTTTAGAATTTTCTGCAAGTTTGAGTTTAAAGGCTGATTCAACTTTCGGAGTCTTACAGGACCAGCTGAATTCTGTGCCAAGTTACAAGTCATGGACACTACTACTAGTTACAACTTACTCCTTGGGAGGCCGTGGATCCACGAGGCTGGAGCCGTGCCCTCAACTTTGCATTAATTAGTGAAATTCGTATGGGAAGACCATGAGGTAGTCATCCATGGAGAGGGGAGTCACTTGAGCCATCCAAATGGCTGTATCCCTGTGATTGAAGAAGCTCCAAGAGGAAGCGGTTTTTATACTGTGGAGATCGTAAATGCCATAAGAGAGGATCTTGCTTCTCACATTCTAATGCCACCCATTTACAAGATGCTCACAACTACAATGTTAAAGAGTGGATTCGATCTAGGGTTTGGATTAGGCAAGAATTCCAATGGCATAATTAAGCCAATAAAGATCCCAGGAAAACTATCCAAGCACGGACTAGGGTATGTGTTCCAAGGAGACAAGACGAAAACCAAATAAAAGGAACAGTCAGGATTGCCAAAGCCACTACCTCATCTATATCAGTCATTCCCAGTGCAAAGGGGTTCCTCAAACGATGATATAGGAGATGGAATAAGGGATTTGTTTGAGGAATGCGATGCTATAATAGAAGAAGTCCCCCATACAATCATGATCAGGGAGGCTAAGTGAGGCGAGCAGTTGCAGAATTGGGCTGCTACTCTTCTTATGACTCTCCGTTTGTCCGGGTAGTTAAATACTCTATTTTTATGAAAATCGATAATGGTCCGGATGAGGCCCATGAACCACCCTTTATGTTCTAATTTCCTCGTACGGTCTTTTTGTCTTTCTAAAAGGCATAGATTTGCATCGTGTGAGTCATAGCCATAGTTTGTAAATATTTTGGATTTCAATGAAAAGCCTCCCTTATTGCAAAAATCTTACTGTTTATTTGCTTGTTATTATCTAACTTGTTTTGTTTATGATTTCAATAGTAATAACTTAAAACCTACCCATGTCATGTCATGCCAAGATCTTAATGAGCAAATGAAGGTAGATGATGACGAATTTGAAGAATATGATGAAGATACTATGGTCCCTGAACACTTAACAGAAGAGTTAAGAGACTTTGAGAACCGGGAAAAACCCAAATTAGAGGAAACTGAGGTAGTCAATCTAGGAAATGACAAAGAAGTCAAAGAAACCTGAATCAGTGTTTATCTAATAGAAGCACATAAAAGGGCACTCATAAGATTACTCCGAGAGTACATTGACATATTCGCCTGGTCCTACAGTGACATGCTAGGGCTAAGTACAGATATTGTATCCCATAACATGCCTATCAATGCAGGATTCAACCCTGTAAAGCAAAAGACTCAAAAGTTCAAGCCGGACCTGAGTCTGAAGATCAATGAAGAAGTTACCAAACAAATCCAATCTGGAGTGGTAGAGGTTATGAAGTATCCAACATGGTTGGCCAACATTATCCCCATGATGAAGAAGGATGGAAAAATCAGGATCTGTGTTGATTATAGAGACATAAATAATGCTAGTCCAAAAGATAATTTTCCTTTGCCCAATATCCATATTCTTATCGATAATTGCGCAAAGCATGAGATGCACTCATTCATGGATTATTTTGCTGGATACCACCAGATCCTAATAGATGAAGAAGATGCAGAGAAAACAATCTTCATTACACCTTGGGGCATTTATCATTATCGGGTAATGCAATTCGGCCTTAAGAACGTATGTGCCACTTACATGAGAGCCATGACCACCATATTCCATGACATGATTCACAAAGAGATCAAAGTCTACATGGATGATGTGATTATCAAGTCCCATGAGAGTTCAGAACACTTGACTCATTTAAGGAAATTCTTTGATTGGCTACGAAAATACAATATGAAGTTGAACCCCTCTAAGTATGCTTTTGCAGTTCCAACTGGCAAGTTATTAGGCTTCATAGTTAGTAGAAGAGGCACTGAGCTTGACCCTTCAAAGTCAAATCCATCCAGGATCTGCCTCCGTCAAAGACCAAGAAAGAAGTCATCAGCTTCTTGGGAAGATTAAATTACATCAGTCAGTTTATAGCTCAGTCAACAGGTATCTGTGAACCCATCTTTAAGTTGTTGAAGAAAGCGCACCAACCAATTGGACCGAGGAATGTCAAGAAGATTTTGACCCTATTAAGAGTTATTTGTCTAGTCAATCGGTATTGGTTCCTCCAAGAGAAGGAATCCCATTGTTGCTCTATTTGTTAGTTTTAGATAATGCATTTAGATGTGTATAGGGACAACATGATGATAGAGGGAATAAGGAATGAGCAATCTACTACTTGAGGAAGAAGTTCACTCCTTATGAGGATCATTTTACTCTGTTGGAAAGAACTTGTTGTGCCTTGACTTGGGTGGCCCAGAAGTTGAGACACTATTTGTCGTCATACACAACATATCTCATATAAAGAGTGGAATCTTTGAAGTACATTGATGCGCCCAAATTACAGCTCTAAAAGAAGCGCAAGCGGTCGCTGTTCAAATATAGAACCCAACTAAAGGTTGGGGTTGATCCCACAGGGAATATGGTAGGACTAGGGTCAATTGGTGTTTATTCAATCTTTTAGCCGTTTATTTCCCGCAAAAGGGGGGGGGGTTTAAAGTAACAAGTGACTATTGTAAATCAAAAGTAAATAAGTAACAAAGATTAATTTCAACAATTGTTATCAATAAGAGAAGTGACTAGGGTAGTGTTCCCCATGAGACCATAACTTAGTAAGGATTTTGTACTTAGTAAACTAGTTTGGTGCTTAGCATGCAGAATTGGTAAGTTAGGTTCACCTAATTCCTTGGTCCGACAACTAGGTGAATTTCACCACACGCCTTGGTCCGGCCGTGGTGTCGCTTTACTAATCCTTACCCTTGATCCCAAATTAGCTATTCCCGGATAAGGTCAAGATATTAGATGAGGGTTGATAGCCTCAAATTTTGTTATTAACAACCCTTATCCAATCCGTTACCTCCTTGGTCTGGCAAATAAGGATAAGCCGATTTCTAACATTGTGCACCGTTAAAAACCAATAAAAACAAAGGGAAGAACAATACATACATAAACACCTCCCTAGATTACCTAAGTACTTTGCCTACTTTGTTAATCCTGTAAGGTTCCCACAAACCTAGTTGTGGATTTAGCTACTCATGTTCATAAGTATGCGATTATTGTTTGTTTGAGCAATCATCAAGAGATACTTACAAATAAGAATAATGAATACCGGAATCTTGAAGAACAATCTCAAGAACACTCCAATACCAAGAACTTGTGTCCAAAATCAATACCAAAATCAAAGTAACAAATTATCCGAAAGTAACTTGAAATAATTCGTAAGCAAACTAGTAACCACACGTAACCCCCATAAAATAAAACCTAGGGTAAAGTATTTATAAACAAAGAAGCCAAATCCTAATAAGACTGGGAAAACTAGACGCGGTCAGATCCGATGGGTCACCTCACAGGCCATCGCTGAGGTGACGGGCATCGTGGGTGCCCGTCGGCCTTCTTTAAGTCTTCAAAAAATTCACTGCCACATTGCCACGCGCTAGGGTCAATGGGACGTCACAGCTGCGACACCCGTCGCTATCTCACATTGCTCCAGTTGGTCCTTTTCCAGCTTCCCTTCCAAGTTCCCACGGGCGGCTTGTCACGAGATGTCGGGCTGGCGACGGGATGTCGTGGTGCCCGTTGTCCTTCCTTTGACCTTAGCATAATCTCCTGGAGCACTTTGACGGGCAAGGCTATGCCCCGTTACATCTGCCATGGGCAGTTTGCCAGCCCATCGGGGCTCTCCAGACTTGGCACTTCTGTTGCCTCACTTTAACGGTCAGCCCTACAGGCCGTCGTGGATGTGACTCCCGTGGTGGCCTCCTTTTTGCCCTGAAACTGCAACTTTTTGGAATTCTTTTTCTACTTCCTACTTTGTACCTGCACACTCAACACACGACATTAAATCCAACTAAAAGTACTCAAGAACTCCCAAAAATCCTATGTTTTAAGCATCAAAAGTGCCATCAAATCATGGCACATCAACACCCTCAACTTAGAATATTTGCTTGTCCTCAAGCAACAGACACAAAAACAAAATGAAACAACGCTTAAGCAAAAGAAAATCAGGAACTATGGAAGTCTTTTGGTTCATCAATTCAATACACAACAAGTACCCCCCCTTTTCTTTCAATACAAAAATCAGTGCATATGTTCCATTCATCAGGACAACAGAACGGGATCCAAGGATGACATTACCTTATCAATAGATGACCTGGCATACACATATGAGATTTACACTAACAGTTAGCAGTCAAAATCGCTCTAGTGCCCTTACTACAAGGAAGTCCCTCTCACACAGTAACACAATTATATTTTGGGGACTGAACTAAACACTCGCACTCAAAAAGATAGTCAAGCAATGCGTGCACAATACCATAGGCTTGCCCTTATTTTCTATGCCTTAGTTTTCGAACAATTGGGTTAGGATCACTATAGGACTTTCTCGGCTTGTAATGTAGGCTTGGGGACGGGTATGATAGATATAGGGAATGGTGACTAAGCCCTCCTTGACACTACTCTATCTTGATTCCATCCAACAGGCCACTTTTACTCTTTTCCTCCCTTTTTCTCCCTTTTTATTGTTTCTTTTTCAACAAGTGACAAGTGCGGCTTTTGTTTCACACACACTTATTTTTCTTTCTTTTCTTTTCTTTTTATTTGCTTTTCTTCTTCTTTTTTTCTTTTTCTTTTTCTTTTCTTTAACATAGCTGCCGCACCCGTTTTCTCTCCTTTTTATTTCTAACCTCTTCTATTCATACCCAAACTTCTTACTCACCTCTACAGTAGCCACCCTCAACTTAGGCAATTTGCCTGAGTTGAGGTACAAAATGTCCAAGGAGGGACCAGGGCCAAACTAAAGGTTCATAACAAGAAACAGGGAAGGTGATTAGGCTAAACAACAAAAAGGGTCAATGCAGGCTCAAAATCAGGGATCAAAGGGTATTAAATCATTTGGTCGGTCTTTTGGGATAAAATGGACTAATTCAAAAATGGCCTATGATCCTTTCCTAACCAACTACTCTACGACCTTGGCACGACTAACTGGGAAAGTTCTAGATTGGCACACAAAGAAAGAACCCAACTAATTTAGCTCACAAACACAGAGTCGACAGTCACATGCTACCTATTAGGTTCGTACTCTAGCTTAGGCCAATCATCAAATCGATAAACACAATGTCATGCAAGGATCCACAATGGTCAGTCTATCAGAACCAGATACTAATATGAACACTCAATTTTGTTTTGGGGGGGGGGGGTCTCCAGTTTTTCAATTCAAATTCAGTTCAAAAATCACATCATAGACTGCACCAAGTTCCTTTTTTCCTTTTACTATATACGACCTATCCTAAACGTGCCGGTTCAACAGAAATTAAAATCCTTAGGGAAAGAACAGGAAAGAAAACCCTAAGGAGTCGGGTACCTTATGAGTACCCATCAAAAACTAGCTCACCCAGTACGGCCCCTACCCCACCAAAAAGAAAAGGGCATTGCCCTCAATGCTCAAAAAGTATAAACAAATGGGAGTGAGAACATACCTATGGCGCCTAAGCGCCAATACCGAGTGTCACATCTGTTGGGCCCTCACAGTGGTGCCCATAGTACTCTCCTCAATAGAGGCTGCCTCCGCAGACCTCTCCTCAATAGTAACAGCTGCCCGAGCAGCTTCATTAGTAACCTCTCCCACAGTGAGGTCTAAAGAAGGGATATCAACATGTTCAATAATACCATTCACTGAACCACCACGACCAACACCGGCAATCTCAATCTGTTGTATGGCTAAAGACTCTTTTGATGCTCTACCCAGCTCTTTTCGGGCCCTCTTTTCAGCTCTCTCCTCTTTCTTCTTTTGAGACTTCGTGCTAAGCAGAGCATCACCCTATTGAACCTGCTTATCCTTACTTTTCCTTTTTCTTTTGTGCGTGGCAAGATCAGGATGAGGATCATCAACTTTCTCAAACTCCTTTTCTGTAGTCGAACTCAAATGTGTCATACAGAGCTCGGGATCTACAAAATCCCATAGATTTAGCGTGGGATCCTCTGTGACCTGTGGCAAAACAATCGGTGCTCTGGCTTGGGTCGAGGATTCTTCAATTTATCAACATCAGCCTTCAGCTCTACAATCTCCTTTTTCATACTGGCAAACTCAAGCGCACCCATCTCCTTTAAGCGCTCATCTACCCTGTCCTCCAAAGCATCTATCCGGGCATTAACAGTGAGGAATGATCTATGGCCCTTTGGATGGAAGCATTCATAATCGGCTAAAACTGTAGAGCGAACACATTCATTTTCTTTTTGAGATCAAGTGTCCGTTGGACAATGTTTGCAAAGTTCGCCAGGTGGAATGCAAAGATAGCAGCAGAATAGTTGTCTGAACGTCCTGCGGAGGGGCCTGGCTCAGCTCCTGAGGTGGATGGACCCACAACATTTTGCTCCGACTGACTACCCTGTGGGGTAAGTCTAGCAGTGGGGGACGCTATCATATCCGGTGTCGGGACATGCTCCTAAAGAGTTAGAGCCAATGGATCCGTAGTGCTAGTCAAACCAAGAACCCTAGTCTCATCATTTGACCTCTCCAGATGGTGGGTCCTAGTAGCTTGAACAGGCTGATCTACCCCAACATACCTGGGCACTTGAGCCTCCTCACATAGCTGTGTGATTAAACAAGGGAATGGATAGGAAGAGGCAGGCTTGGTCACTCTGTCTCTGATCTCCTCAGCTATGATCCACCTAAAATTCAAATTACGTTTGGACATGAGGGAGGCCACTAGAATAGCTCTATCTAAAGTCAGCTGGTTGTCTTCACTGGTCGACATCAATCTGAGTCGTACAATGGCCCACCAAAATTTAGCTTCAAAATATAAGGAGGCCTTCGGAATAATCGGTTTGTCTTGTTCAAGCCATTGTGGTGTTCCGGTAGTAGTTAGGCACTTAGCCAACCATTTAGTCCTTTTCTCATCATGCTTTACTCGATACTCATAGTCAACCAGGTCTGTGGATGCCTCATAACCTGGCCTGAATAAGAATCTATTTATTGTTTCTGCCGAGATGTTGATGGGAATTCCCCTAACTGGAACACTCTCGAGAGCGGTAAATTCTATGATCTTTTGTCCTTTATTGTGCAACCCTTCCTGTATGGACTGATAATTAGCATAGAACTCCCTTACGAGAGTTGGCTGGTAATCGGGGAGGGGCTTGGTAGTCCAACCCAGTTTGTAATGTCTGAAATACTCATCCAGCTTGGGGAACTTGTTTAGATTAAAAGGATCAATCCTCCACTCTTCAGCAATAGGCCTCCTCAGATGGCCTCTTCCAGTATCTACAAGGCCGTAATCATAGATGGCCTTCGACCCTTCAACAACCCATCTCACTGTTTCTCTAGCACATCCTATTGTAGCTTCGGGAACAGATGGAGAAAAAGTACTTCGCTCCGGTGTGGTCGTCTTTTTGTCAGAGTCTACCCCTCCTCTCTCAGCTTTTTCAGAATCATGTTCAGAGCTGGAGCCTTCCTCATCTCCAGATTCTCCTCCGGTGCCACTAAAAAGTGGAGTGATCAATTCCTTGCCTGTAGGTGCCTCGTCACTTTCAGTGCCAGATTCGGAGGACCCAGAGGAGGATGCATGCTTGTCCTCGGGTGATTTGGTTCCCTCTTCTTCAGAGTGAGAGAAGGATACCACCAGCTTCCTTCGTACAGAATTGATGAGGGGGCATTGTCAGAATCACTTTTCTCGGCTTCAGAATCAATGGGGTAATCCTTTAGCTGGGATGGTACGGAGTCATCTTTTGCTTTGCGCCCCCCCCCCCCCACACCTCAGCTGTGGTTTTGGAGCCATTTAGTACCTGCAGGGAACCATCATTAGAGATCGGGGACAAATAAGCAAACACAGGAAAATTTAACACTTAGAGAATTTTTTTTAAAAAAGCACCTCCCACGGGCGTAGGTGGGCCGACGTCCTGTGGCCCCGTGCGTCGGAGTGATCCAGTGATTTTACAAGAGGAATTCCTCCTCCCAGGTCCTTGTGCCACGGGTGTGGGAGGTCTGACCTCCCGTGGGATAGGGCATTGGAAGGTGGCAGTGGGGTTTTTAAGTATATCGATCCTCCCACGGGCTCCTGCCACGGGGGTGGGAGGTCCAACGTCCCATCGGCTTGGGCGTAGGAACCGACCAGAAATGTTTTAAGGTTTTAGGCCAGCCCCATGCCCTGTCTAACGTCCCGTCGTGCCTCAAACCTCCCGTGTGAAGGCCTGTAGGATCCAATCAGCGCACAACTCTCTCTCTCTCTCTTTGTAATTTTATCAATCCAACAACTTCTCACCCAACATACAACCAACATAACACCCAAAAACCATATGACATTCATACACAACAATATTTCCAAACCCTAAACTTCCAACATAACCCATTCATTCACTCCACCCTCAAACACACTTTTAACACTTAGGGTTATGAATTTTTAGCAATATGATCAAATTCTAACCCATCAAAACCCTTTAGTTATTGAAAACCAACTACAAGGAAGAAAAGAACTTACTTTTTTGGTTTCAAAAATTTCTTGCACAAGATTGATGAATGGAGTGCCTTGTGAGTTGTGTGTGTAGGAGATAGTGGTGAGGATCATTGATGGGGTGGGGGTTTTGGAGTCGTGAATTAGAGAGAGAGGAGTGATGAAGGAATGAATTTGACCTCAAAAAGGAGGTCAAAACGTTATTAGAGGTGGGGAAGGAGAAAGGAAATGCCGGGTCGGGTCGGGTCAGACCAAAAAGAGATATGAAAAATTAATGTTGACCCCCTGTTGATCGACCCAGACGACGGGCTAGACGATGCCCGTCGGACTAGCGATGTCCCATCGCTGGTTGCTTTTACATGATCGTCGGCCTATATTTGGCCTGTGGGGAGCGACGTCCATTCCGACGCCCATCGAGGGCGCAACACCCCATCATATCAGCCGTCGGAGTGAGGCAGTCACTCCCTTTTTAACACTTCGAAAAATTTAGGGTACTTACCTAGCGACGCCCATTCCGATGCCCGTCGGGGCCGCAACAGCCCATCACGTGGGATGTGATAATGGGGTAAATGGTCCTCTTCTCCACACTTAGAAAAGTTTTTCTTTGTGATTTTTCCAGTCCCACGGGCGTGGTATCTGCGACGTCCCATCACAGAGCCCGTCGGACCCCCTTTTGCCTGCAATTTCCACATTTTTCTTTCGTCTCTTATCCTCCTGCAAACCAAACACACACATTAACCCATGGGTTGGCTCCCATGCAGTGCTTGATTTAACATCACGGTACGACGCAAGTGTTTTGGGTACTCAGACTTCGCCAAAACACTCTACAGTCCTTACAACTACAACTAATAGAAAGTAAATTACAACATCATGGGTTGCCTCCCACGTAGCGCCTGATTTAACATCGTGGCATGAAGCAGGTTGCTTGACTACTCAGACTTTGTCAAGCTCCATAGGTGAGACGAACTCATCTATGCTCCAAGCTTCAATAGTCTTGATCTCCTCTGTTGTGCCAAAATAATCCTTGATTTGCTGCCCATTTGCTTTGAACCTTTTTCCCTCAAGGTTTTCAAGTTCAATAGTCCCATGAGGAAAAAATTGCACCACCTTGAAGGGTCCAATCCACTTGGACTTCAACTTGCTAGGAAACAAGCGAAGTCTGGAGTTGAAAAGCAGGACCTAGTCACCTGGCTGAAAATCTCTCTTCTCTATCTTCCGGTCATGATATAGCTTCATCCTCTCCTTGTACAGAGCTGAACTTTCATATGCATTTAGGCGGAACTCATCCAACTCATTCAACTGCCTTAGCCTCTGCAATGATGCTTCACCCCAATCCAAGTTCAGCTTCTTCAAAGTCCACATGGCCTTGTGCTATAGTTCAACCGGAAGATGGCACGCCTTACCAAACACAAGCTGATATGGAGACATGCCTATTGGAGTTTTGTACACAGTCTGGTACGCTCACAATGCATTCTCAAATTTTCACGACCAATCCTTTCTATTTGCATTGACAGTCTTGGATAGGATTGACTTAATTTCTCTATTAGAGACCTCCACTTTCCCACTCGTCTAAGGATGATAAGGGGTTGCAACTCTGTGTTTCACTCCATATTTCTCAAGCAGGGCACGAAACAACTTGTTGCAAAAGTGAGAGCCTCCATCACTAATAATGGCCCTTGGCGTACGAAATCTGGAGAAGATGTTCTTTTTCAAGAACGTTGTGACACATTTACCTTCATTGCTTGAAAGCACAACTGCCTCCACCCACTTAGACACATATTCAACAACCACCAATATATATCGGTTAACATCAGACAACACGAACATATCCATGAAGTCAATGCCCCAAACATTGAACAACTCAATCACAAGAATGGGATTCATAGGAAGCTCATGTCTCCTTGATATGCCTCCTTCCCTTTGAAATCTTCCACAAGCCTTAGCGAACTCGTGGGCATCTTTATGAATAGTCGGCCAATAATAGCCGCATTGCAAGATCTTATGGGCCGTCCAAATACCACTATGATGACCTCCAACAGGGGAGGAGTGGCATGCTTCCAATATCTCCATCATCTCAGCTTCCGGCACATATCTCTGGATCATAGTATCAGCACAGATACGAAACAAGAATGGCTCTTCCCAGAAGTATTTCTTCACATCAGACATGAATTTCCTCCTTTGGTGAACGAACATATCATCAGGCACTAAATTTCTTGCCAAGTAGATGGCAATGGCTGCAAACCATGGGATCAAATCCTGAGAAGCATCCAATACATGTTCGTCGGGAATCCAGTCATCAATCTCTAGCTCATTATTCAGCTTCAGCATAGCTTCCTCTTCCAACCTAGACAAATGATCTTGCAGCAGCAACACCCATCTAATCAACCTAGGTTTAGCATCCTTCTTTACCATAAGATAACGAAGAGTTGAATGGTCAGTATGCACCAACACCTTGGTGCCCAACAAATAAGATCTAAATTTTTCGAATGCAAAGAACACAACAAGCAACTCTTGTTCAGTCACTGTATAGTTCTTATGAGTCGGGTTAAGTTCTTTGCTAGCATAGTATATGGGATGGAGGATCTTTTCACGCCTTTGGCCTAGGACTGCTACTAGCGCCACTCCACTAGCATCGCACATAACCTCAAAAGGTTGAGGCCAATCAGGAGCAATAATGATAGGAGCTGTAACCAACTTCTCTTTAAGGCACTCGAATTCCTTCAGACATGCATCATCAAAAACAAACTTTACCTCTTTCTCCAGTAGCTTGCACAATGGATTTGCAATTTTGGAGAACTCCTTAATAAACCTCCTATAAAAGCCATCTTGCCCTAAGAAACTCCGAATACCCTTCACGGAAACTGGTGGAGGCAATTTTTCAATCACCTCTATCTTCGCTCTATCAACCTCTATACTTTTCTTCGAAATCCAGTGACCAAGCACTATGCCCTCTTTGACCATGAAGTGACACTTCTCCCAATTCAGCACTAAGTTGCACTCTTCACACCGCTTCAACACACATCCCAGATGCTCTAGACAATCTTCAAAAGAGTCACCTACCATCGAAAAGTCATCCATAAATACCTCTATAGTGTCCTCCACCATGTCTGAAAAGATAGACATCATACAATGCTGAAAAGTCACTGGCGCATTGCAAAGATCGAACGGCATCCTCTTGAAGGAAAATGTAGCATATGGGCATGCGAATATGGTTTTCTCTTGGTCTTCAAGGGCAATACATATCTAATTATACCCCGAGTAACCATCAAGAAAACAGTACCAACCTCTACCTACAAGACGGTCTATCATCTGGTCCATGAATGGCATTGGAAAATGGTCCTTCTCAGTCCACGCGTTCAACTTCCTATAGTCCATGCATATGCGCCAGCCTGTGACTGGCCTCATCGGAATCAGCTCATTCTTTGCATTAGGAACCACCGTAATCCCTCCTTTTTTTGGTACGCACTGAACCGGGCTCACCCACTTGCTGTCATAAATTGGGTAAACCACACCTGCATCCAGCCACTTTATGATTTCTTTCTTGATGACTTCTTGCATAGGCTGATTCAACCTACGCTGATGCTCAATAAATGGAAAAAAATCAGTCTCAAGTTGGATTTTGTGAGTGCAGATTCTAGGCAGAATCCCAGTAATGTCTGCAATGGTCCACCCAATATCTCTCTTAAACTTTCTCAATACTGAAACCAGAGCTTTAATCTGCACTTTACCTAAATCTATAGCAATAATTACGGGCAAAGTCTCATTATCTCCCAAGAATACGTACCGAAGATGAGCTGGGAGTGCTTTAAGCTCTAAGACTGGAGGCTCCTCAATAGATGGGCGAGCAGGTGGCGTCTTCCTATTCTTCAGGTCCAAGTCTAGCTTCTTTGGTGCATAAGTGTAAGATCCCAACCCTGTAAATGTTGCAACCATTTCGTCATACTCATCAATGTCGTCACCTTCAAAGTTCATAATGATTGCTGCAAGGGATTCAACACCAAGTCTCTCCTTAATAGGTACAACCAGTTGGTCCTCATCAACAACATGAATAACTGACACCACTCTCATATCATCATGGTGCTTCATCGACTTGCACACATTGAAAGTCACCTCCTCATCATTTAGCCTGAACTTCATCTAACCTGTTTCCAAGTCAACCAAAGCATGCCTAATAGCCAAGAATGGTCGCCCCAAAATGATGGGCACCTCAAATTCAACCTCGCAATCTAGAATAACAAAATCTGCAGGAAAGATAAACGTGTCAACCTTTACCAATACATCATACAGAATTCCCACAGGCCTCTTCACTGTGCGATCTTCCATAAGTAACCGCATTGTAGTCAGAGAGGGGGCTCCCAAGCCTAACTAATTATAAACTGCAAGCGACATCATATTTATACTAGCACCCAGATCACACAAAGCTTTAGCAAAATAGAATGCTCTAATAGTGCACGAAATAGTGAAGGCTCCAAGATCTTCTTTCTTATGTACCATCGAATGGGATGCTATTGCACTGAAGTGGTGCAAATTATTTATTGGTTCAAAGCTAACCATCCTCTTCCTCGTAACCAGATCCTTCATGAATTTTGTGTAGCCAGGCATTTGCTCCAATGCTTCGATCAAAGGGATATTGACTGACAGCTGCTTCAGCATGGAGATGAACTTATGGAATTTTCCATCCTCAACCTTTTTCTTCAACCTCTGGGGGTAAGGTAGAGGAGGCAGTGGCATGGGTTTCAGGACTGGTGCAACTTCTTTGCCCTTATCCTTCTTTTCAGAAGGCTGTTTTCTAGACGACCCTTCACCACTATCTTTCTCTTCAGACTCGGCTACCTTCTCAGCCTTATCCTTCTCATCTTCAGCTGGCTCATCGACAACAATAGGCATGGGAGGATCAACAGTCTACTTACCGCTCCGAGTAGTCACCGCCATAACCTGTCGATCATTCTTCAGATTTTGAATGGTGTCACTTGGGAGAGTACCCTTTTGGCACAGATTCATATTGGTTGACAACTGATGCATCTGTGTCTTAAGCTACTTGATGGAGACAATATGGGACTCCACCTTCTGATTAATACTTGAATGTTTAGCTTTTATCTCCTTCATACTCGCATCCATGGAGTCAACCTTTTGGAACACTTTGTTGATCAGCTCTCTCATGGTGGGTTGTCCAGCCCGCTCTTCACGAGTTGCAGGAGGAATGTAGAGACCACTTCTCTCGTTCTTGTACCCATCCTTCTTCTGCTAGTCACCATATCTATATCTATCTCTGTAATCGGCCCGATTGTAGTAGTCATCTCTATCTCTATTCCGATCTTGATTTCCTTGGCCAGAGGCCCGGAAACCCATCCCTTTGATCATTCAGATAACTTACTTCTTCTTCAGATGAGTAACCATCTGACCTTGGTGCTTTACCTTGAGAACCTACAACTTTAACTTTCTCTACTCTCTCAGCCAGAAATTTCTTTGTCAGCAACCCCAGTGTCGTGTTCATCTCAGCCTGTGTCTGCTTAATGTCTTCTATTTCATTTGGATCAACAGACTTACCAACTGCTATAAGTGCCTGCTGGAACCTCAACCTCTATAGTATGCCATGCTCGATTAGTCTTTGCAACCCTATCCAGCATCTCAACAGCCTCATAATATAAGTTCTCCATGAATGCTCCTCCAGTTACAGTATCAGCTACTGCATTGGTGTTTGCATTCAAAGCCTTGTAGAAGATCTCCATCAGATGCCTTGCAGGAATTTTGTATTTCGGAACTTGTTTCATCTTCTGCTTAAACCTCAGCCAAGAATTATACAAAGCTTCTGCGAGCAGTTGCTTGAAATTATAGATCTCCTATTTTAGTGTCAACATCCTTGATGGAGGAAAGAACCGCTCTGGAAACTAATTCTTCAGCTCATGCCATGTGTATATGGAATTATCAGGGAGTTTTGAGAGCCATGCAGTCACCTCACCAGTCAATGAAAATGGAAATAGCCTCAGTCTGATTGATTCCTGCCCCACTCCTGGCATATTGTATGATTTGCTAATCCCAAAACAATTCTGCACATGTGTAATTGCATCCTCCGAGGGCTTTCTTGAATAAAGTCCTTTCAGGTTCAGCAGCTGGATCATGGCGCTGGTGATATCAAACTTTGTTTCTTCAGCCAATGGTGGCACCACTATGGGTCCAGTATTTCTGAATTCCTCCTCATCATCCTCATCATCCTCTTCATCATAATACCAAGGAATATGCCTTTGTTGTTGCATCTGTCGACCCCGATTATGTGGCACACATCTAGTTGTTGCCTCATCCCGGATAGCATATTGTCTTCCTAACCTTGCTTGCTCAGCTGCAGCATTTTGAGCTGCGAGATCTTTAGCAATTCGAGCATCTTCAGCAGTTAGGGCATCTTCACCCTCTTTTTGGCATGCTGCTTCTTCCCTTTTGTTTTGCTCGGCCTTAAATAGTAACCGAGTTATGATCTGCTCTTGAGTCTCGTGCTCTCCATCCTTAGAAATGTTTTGTAATGTTTTGGAGAGCTCCGTATCGTAAGGGATCAAGGGATTGCCTTGACTCCTTGTGCTTGGAATGCACAACAGTGCAACCTGCAATCAAAACAAAAACAACAGAAAAAGTAAAATTAGGAAATAAGGACTATAAGTGAAATAAACATAATCTCTCTTAATCCTAAACCGTACTCCCCGGTAATGGCGCCAAAAATTAATGCGCCCAAATTACACCTCTAAAAGAAGTGCAAGCAGTCGTTGTTCAAATATAGAACCCAACTAAAGGTTGGGGTTGATCCCACAGGGAATATGGTAGGACTAGGGTCAATTGGTGTTTATTCAATCTTTTAGCCGTTTATTTCCCGCAAAAAGGGGGTGGGGTTTAAAGTAACAAGTGACTATTGTAAATGAAAAGTAAACAAGTAACAGAGATTAATTTCAACAATTGTTATCAATAAGAGAAGTGACTAGGGTAGTGTTCCCCATGTGATCATAACTTAATAAGGCTTTTGTACTTCGTAAACTAGTTTGGTGCTTAGAATGCAGAATCGGTAAGTTAGGTTCACCTAATTCCTTGGTCCGGCAAATAGGTGAATTTCACCACACGCCTTGGTCCGACCGCGGGTGTCGCTTTACTAACCCTTACCCTTGATCCCAGATTAGCTATTCCTGGACAAGGTCAAGCTATTAGATAAGGGTTGATAGCCTCAAATCTCTTTGTTAACAACCCTTTTCCCATCCGTTACCTCCTTGGTCCGGCAAGTAAGGATAAGGCGAGTTCTACCGTTGCGCACCGTTATAAAGCAATCAAAGCGAATGGAAGAACAATACATGCATAGACACCTCCCTAGATTACCTAAGTACTTTGCCTACTTTGTTAATCCTTCCTGGTTCCCACAACCCTAGTTGTGGATTTAGCTACTCATGTTCATAAGCATGAGATTAATGTTTGTTTGAGCAATCATCAATAGATACTTACAAATAAGAATAAAGAAAACTGGAATCTTGAAGAACAATCTCAAGAACACTCCAATACCAAGAACTTGTGTCCGAAATCAATACCAAAATCAAAGTAACAAAATATCCAAAGTAACTTGAAATAATTCGTAAGCAAACTAGTAAAAACACGTAACCCCCGTAAAATAAAACCTAGGGTAAATTATTTATAGACAAAAAAGCCAAATCCTAATAAGACTGGGAAAACTGGACGCGGTCAGATCCGATGGGTTGCCTCACGGGCCGTCACTGAGGTGACGGGCATCGTGGGTGCCCGTCGGCCTTCTTTAGGTCTTCAGAAAATTTACTGCCACGTTCCCACGGGCTGGAGTCGATGGTACGTCACATCTCTGATGCTCGTCTCTGTCTCACGTCGCCCCACTTGTTCCTTTTCCAGCTTCCCAGCCAGGTTCCTACGGGCGGATTGTCATGGGACGTCGAGCTGGCGATGGGATATCGTGGAGCCCGTCGTCCTTCCTTTACCCTTAGCATAATCTCCTGGAGCACTTTGACGAGCAAGGATATGCCTCTTTGTGTCTGCCACGGGCAGTTTGCCAGCCCGTCGAGGCTCTCCAGACTTGGCACTTCTGCTGCCTCACTTTAACGGTCAGCCCCACAAGCCGTCGTGGATATGTCGCCCGTGGTGGCCTCCTTTTTGCCCTGAAACTGCAAATTTTTGGAATTCTTTTTCTACTTCCTACTTTGTCTCTGCACACTCAACAAACGACATTAAATCCAACTAAAAGTACTCAAGAACTCCCAAAAATCCTATGTTTTAAGCGTCAAAAG
The DNA here is from genome assembly GCA_003996215.1 of Jaltomata sinuosa. Taxonomy (NCBI): domain Eukaryota; kingdom Viridiplantae; phylum Streptophyta; class Magnoliopsida; order Solanales; family Solanaceae; genus Jaltomata; species Jaltomata sinuosa. The sequence continues at coordinate 428,477 of QJPP01001051.1, read as the reverse complement.
TACCGTCAAATCCCGACACATCATACATATTCCAGATGGCTATGCCTACGGGGAAATTGGCCAAATGGAAAATGTTTATAAGTGAGTTCGACATCATATATGTGACTCATAAAGCAATCCTAATCCCTAGCGGATCATTTAGCGGAAAATTCGCTTGATAAAGATTATGAACCACTTCGAACTTATTTTTCAGATGATGAAATCATTTTCATAGGAGAGGATATTGTAGATCAAACCCTGGTTAGAGATTAATTTTTGATGGAGTAGTCAATTTCAAGGGATCGGGTATTGGAGCAGTTTTGGTATTGAAAACCGGTCAGCACTACCCGGTAACAACCAAATTCTATTTTCTGTGCACCAATAACATGGCCGAATATGAAGCTTGTATTCTCAACATTCAGTTGGCTATCGATATGGATGTCCAAGAATTACTATTCATCGGTGATTCTAATTTGCTAATTCATCAGTCCAAGGTGAATGGGCTGTGAAGAACTCCAAGATCATGTCGTACGTAGAATTGGTAAAAAGTTAGTGCAAGAGGTTCAAAAAGATTGAGTTTAAGCGTATTCCAAGGATTCAAAATGAGTGTGTCGATGCTTTGGCTACCATATCTTCCATGATTTATCACCCAGATCAAAATTACATTGATCCATTAGTGATAAGTCTGAAAGAGCAACCTGTGCATTGTGCACAAGTAGAAGCAGAACCAGACAGAAAATCATTGTATTTTGATATCAAGAGGTATCTAGAATCTGGAGCCTATTCAAAAGATGTGACCACCAATAAGAAGAAGATAATCCGCCGGATGGCTAATAACTTTTTCCTAAATGGAGAAATCCTTTATAGGAGAACTCTAGATCTTGGATTCTTAAGATGTGTGGATTCGGTCAAAGCCACAAAATTGTTAGAAGAAGTACATGCCAGAGTATGTAGACCACATATGAATGGGTTCATCTTAGACAAGAAGATCTTGCGAGCCGAATATTTCTGGATGACCATGGAAAATGACTGTAGCAAGTTCGTACAGAAGTGCCACAAATGCCAAGTCCTCAAAGATTTGATTCTAGTGCCTCCCAGCGAGCTTCATGCTATAGCTCACTGTGACCTTTCGTATCTTGGGGAATGGATGTCATTGGTCCAATAGATCCACCCACTTCCAATGGACACATATTAATTTTGGTTGCTATTTATTACTTTACCAAGTGGGTGGAAGCTTCTTCTTATAAGGTTGTAGTTGACTCTGTCAAGAACAATTTGATTTGTCCATTCGGGATCCTCGAGTCAATCAACACAAACAACAGAGCAAATCTGAATAGTCACTTGATAAAAGAGATATGTGAACAATTCAAGATCACTCACCTAACTCAATTGCATACCGTCATCAAATGAATGGGGCTGTAGAAGCTGCGAACAAGAATATCAAGAAGATCTTGAGAAAAATGGCTGATAGTCTGCTTTGTTGGGATATCAAACAACCGTCAGAACTTTGATTGGGGCAACTCCCTATGCATTGGTATATAGATGAGAAGTGGTGATACCCGCAGAGGTTGAGATACCATTCCTAAGAATTATTCAGGAAGCTAATCTAAGCAATGAAGAATGAGTTCGCGACCACTACAAACAACTCATGTTGATTAGTGAGAAAAGAATGAAAGTCGTGTGCCACAGTCAGTTGTACTATCAACAAATGATTCGTGCATTCAACAAGAGAATAAGAGCTCGTATTTTTGCCATAGGACAGATGGTCTTTAAGCGCATCTTTTCTCACCAAGAGGAATACAAAGGAAAGTTTGCACCAAATTGGAAAGCACCGTATGTCATCCACAAAGTGCTATCTGGAGGAGCATTGATTTTGTCTAAGATGGATGGCTAAGTGTGGCCCAAGCCAATCAACTCCGATGCTGTGAAGAGATACTACTTCTATAGATGGTTTCTTCTCCTTTATTTCTTTCCTTGTAATCACACTTTTTTGATTGTAATCATTTTTATGCTTGTAATTCCATATCCTCTTTGTATGAACTACATGATGACCTGAATTCTCAATAATGAGATACGTAGGTGGCCTATGTCGGCTTCGATCAACCCCTTAGAAAAATCTATCATTTTCCTTTTTATCTTGAACTACATGATGACCTGAATTCTCAAGAATGAGATACGTAGACGGCCTTTGTTTGCTTCGGTCACCCCTTTAAATATATTCATTCTTCCACTACAAGTGTGGGAACTACGTTTGACCTAATTCCTTCTTCAATGAGATACATAGGCGCCACAACAACTCGGTCATATCACCCCAGGAAATGGAAATTGAGGTAGAATTTTTGAGAAAGGAATCTCAAAAATTCAGAAGGCAAAGATCATTCTCCAGCAAATCAGAACACAGATTGTGTCAAAGAGCAACTAGGATGAATTAAGAATATCATAATCCCCACAGAGTTCAAATCTCCTATCAATAGTACAAGATTCATCATGAAACCTTTAACTGGGGCAGAAATTTTGAGGAAGACCTCAAAATTTCCAACAAGCTTCATTTAAGAGTTCAAAAAAAAAACTCCAAAGAATTCTCCAGCACCATGAGATTAGAGTCTACTACAGAAATTCCCAACTGCAATAAAGTCTAGGGTGGACTAATCCCCAACTACGACAGATTTCTTGAAAGACCATTTTCAACCTTCCCAGCTAGGATGATGAACCATCTCTAGAGCTCGCCAACAATGTGTTAGATATGTCAAGGCCTCGAGTGAAAGACGTTCATTGAGCTAGTACATGATATGACAAGATTGGCTGAGATTTTTCTAAATTATTCTCTCAAAATTATCCTTTTTCAAAAACTTTACAAATTCATTTGCTCCTTTATAAATTTAACTTTTTCTTACATATACTGTGACCTAGAGAGTCGAGGATGACAAATAATTGAGGATAGCAAACACCGAGAGATGACAAAGCAAGGAGCAGAAGATCGAATGAGGTCGACACAGATCAATTTTGCCAAAAAACTAATAATTTTTCTCTAGATGCAGGTTATCCTAAGAAGTGTGAGGGATCAGCAAAAATCCCTCATCGTTCAGCGTATTCAAAGCAATGCAATGAGACTGAATTCCCAAAATCAGCAAGAAAGAGCCAAAATAATAGGAAGGAACTAAATGAGGCAGAGTTTCCTACAACTGATAAATTTTCTTATGATTGCAGGGATTATCAGATAAGAAGGGATCGACGACGTCTTCCTCAAATCTCCAACAAATAAGGGATCACCATGAACACACAATATTTGAAAGCGGTATTTATAGCCATTCCCAGAAATGGGTTCAGCCATTTATTTACATTCATAATAACCCTTTGCTTATCTATCCACTTCGAAAAGAGGATGGCGCTTGCAAACAAAGTTATTTTGATTAACGTTATAAATGCTTTCTTTGAAGGTTTTCTTGAAATTGACTGTGGTCGCTAGTAAAAGCAATGTTGTGTCTACTAATCATTTACCTTGAGCAAAGGTACACGTAAAGGAATCAACGTGAAGACATAAAAACTAAAGGTGGTATTTTTTCAACTTCTATGCATACCATTGCATGATCATCCATATCATCATCATATTTGCATGTCGAGAGGACCATTATCATATTTGCATATTGAGAGAACCATGTCAAGAGGACCATTATCATATTTGTACGTTGAGAGGACCATTATCATATTTGCATGTCGAGAGGACCATGTTGCATATTTGCATGTCGAGAGGACCATGTCAACAAGACTATTATCATATTTGCATGTCAAAAGGACTATATCGAAAGGACCATTATCATATTTGCACGTCAAAAGGACCATCATTATCACTTACTACAGGCGTGTGCTCGCCGCAAAGATCATTACCCTCTACAGACCGGTTTCAAAGAGGATAACATCCAAAGGCATCCCTAAGTCGCACTTGATGTGTAGGATCGACCCAAGAGCATTTATATCTAATATCGCATGGAGATCACAGAGTCTGACATTGAGGATATTTGTGCATACATATTCATGTCATGCAAGGACGACGGAGTCTGGCATTGAGAACACCTATATCCAATATCGCATAGAGACAATGGATTCTGACATTGAGGATATTTGTGTATTCTTATACTATTATCATGCAGGGATGATAGAGTCTGGAGTTGAGAACATTTATTTCCATTTCTTCATAGAGATGGTAGAGTCTAACATCGAGGATATTCGTGCATCCAAAAGATGCATTTATATTTGATCGTGTGGCAAATGCCTTTCTACCCAAAAGATCAAACGATGCTTGCCCTCAGGGATGAAGAAAGCATATGGTCTAAAGGATATGTATAAGTCATAATCCAAATTCATACAATCAAATGGATTTCCCAAAGGTTGATAGACCAAAGGTCGTCTGTAAGCCACAATGATGTATGAAATCAGATAGTGTGCAAGATTTCTCAAACATTGGCAAATCAAGAGTTATCTGTAAGACGCAGCGATATGTAAAATTGGATAGTGTGCAAGATCAACCAAGGTAATTTGTAAGTCACAATAATATTTGAGATTGGATAAAAGTGAAAGACTACCAAAGATTAATAGTTTAATGAACATCGACATATCAACATTGATATTATGTAGGACTACCCAAAGGCTAACAATTCAAGGAAATCTATAAGTCACGTTACATCCAAAATCAGATAAAAGTACAAGATTACCTAAAGACTGATAATTTGAGGTACATCTATAAACTGCCTCTATCCAAAGTTGGATGATGTGCAAGATTACTCAAAAGCTGACAATTTGAGGGACATCTGTAAGCTGCCTCTATCTAAAGCCGAATAATGTGCAAGATTACCTAAGGTTTGATAATTCAAGAGATATCTATAAGTTGTGTCGATACAGAAGATGCGCAAGACTTACTCGAAGTCATACGCAAATATTATCACCAATAGCATAAAGGGCTATCATATAGAGACTATTACAAATGATTACAAAGAACATATCTGATGGCCAAGAAGGTCACCACATTTGAAAAATTGAGTATTCAACTGCCACAAAGGCAATCCTATCCAATGGAAAAGAAGGCTGTCATATATATATATCATCATGGAATCATAATTTCCTAAGACAGGGATAAGAAAGGATGGCATATCCCCCAGAACTCAGCATATGCGAAGATGAGGTAAAAAAACCATCCCTCCTTGTTGAATTACTTTACTACTAATAATTTTATTTTGGGATGTTGTCAAGAGTATCTGAGAGGACGAAATTCTCAAAACAATACCACAAGTGCGGACGACACCAAAAAGGATACAGCACAACGTGGAACTTATTCTTAGCAGCAAACTGGGACATAGTCTAGAAAAGAATATCAAACTTTCTGAACGTGAGTTGAGAAACAAATTCTCGCTTCAATCAAACCACACCCCTATTTGAAGGCATGTGGGTATTTCCTTATTTTGTAGTGTCAATTTCGCATCCAGGGTACTTCTGAACTCACTCTGGAGACAATACTCCTTTTCTTCAAATCCGGGTAATAATACACTTTGAGCCTAGGAAATTATGTTCATGTAGCTCTTATTCATGGATGTGAGGGCCCCACATTTGTAATTTATATGATTACAAGCCTCTTTTCTATAACTCAATTATTTTTCACTCATCTGAGCCAAAGGTCATCTTAACATAAAGATTACCTTTTCTACCGATTGAATCAAACTACAAGCAGACTGATTCCCTGAGTCTCGGGATATGTAAGAAGGATCTATATTGAAAACTCGACTGCATTTTTAAAATTCTTGTAATACTCTTACTTCCCAACTTCTGGTCTCTCCGTACTCTTAAACTGGATAATTTGGAATTCTTTAAAAATCAAGCATAAAATCAAGTGTCTTGAACTACAGTGGCCTGAATTCTCATGTAACCTGAGATATGTAGGAAACTTGATACCGAGGTTCGGCCATAATTACTTAAAATTCATGCTAAAACCAACCGTTTCTAATAGATGAACTAGTGGTCGGACAAAATTGGGATCATCAATTCCCTTTGCCTAGGGTTCATTGCACTCACCCTATCCAAAGGGAGGGCAGTTGTTGACACTCAATTTTTTCTCTCCACTATCGAATTAATTATTGAACTTTCAGTTTTAAAAATAAATTTCAATAATTACTTTTGTAATTAAAAGAATTTTTACAAAATTAATCACAGAGAATATTCTATAATCTTCATGAATATATATACGTCTACGTATATTTATAATATATATAGATGTATATTATTTTGTGAATTTTAATAGATATTCCAAAATATTTTCCCAAAAAATATTCCAAAATAATTAAAGCTATCAGTTTTTAGTCAAAAATAATTTAATCAGAAAATAAATTGTGAAATTGGTGTTTTAGAAACGCATAATTAAATGTGATGGCAATATTTTTTATTTTTAGTTGTTCAAATAATAAAAGCTTAATTAATTAATCGTATTTAGTTTGTCCCTACTCCAATTACGACCTAAATTTCCTAATCGATTCAATTAGGTCACATTTTAAATCTAGTGTAGCCACAATTGAAATGAAAGTGTCCATCTCTTAAATACAAAAGTAACCACATTTGCGTAATTGGCCAAATCACACCCAATTCCTAATCAATTTTCAGACCAATTTTAAATCCAACAGCAGTTAGCTCCCTTAGCGCTATCTCGAGCCCATATTTCTGCCCCATAACCCAGCCCAACTCCCTCACTAGCTCTCATTTATACACACATATTACTTACACTACTCATATATTTTCCCTCAACCTCACACGCTCCCTCACACGCGCTGAAAGAGCGCACACAATATGTTCTATGCGCCTAGTACAAACCCCACCACCCCTCACATTCTTCTTCTTTGTTCACCTAACAAACCTAGAAGCTTCCACAACTACATCCAAACTCAGCTCCAAACACAGCAAACCCAGCTCCAAATGATGCCCCAAATCATCCTCAAGTCCACAAAAATCGTTACCCCTCTATTAATGCTCACCCCATCTCCATCCATCGTACGAAATTAATAATTAATTTAATAATTAAAAGAATTTTTCCAAAATTACTCACAGAGAATATTCTATAATCTTCATGAATAAACATACGTATATGTATATTCAGAATATATATATATATATATATATATATAGATAGATTTTTATTATTTTGTGAATTTTAATAGATATTCCAAAAGATTTTCCCAAAAATTGTTTCAAAATAATTAAAACCATCGATTTTTAGCCAAAAATAATTTAATCGAGAAATAAATTTTGAAATTGATGTTTTAAAACGCATAATTAAATATGATGACAATTGTTTTTAGTTTTAGTTATTCAAATAATAAAAACTCAATTAATTAGTCATATTTAGTTTGTCCCTATTCCAATTACGGCCTAAATTTCCTAATCGATTCAATTGGATCACCTTTTAAATCTAGTCTGGCCACAGTCGAATTTAAAGTGGCCAGCTCTTAAATACAAAAGTAACCACATTTGCAAAATTGGCTAAATCACACCCAATTCCTAATCAATTTTCAAACCAATTTTAAATCCAACAGCAATTAGCTCCCTTAGCCCAAGCTCGAGCCCATATTTCCGCCCCATAACCTGGCCCAACTCCCTCATCAGCTCTGATTTATACACACATATTACTTACACTACTCATATATTTCCCCTCAACCTCAAACACTCCCTCACACGCGCTGAAAGAGCGCATACAGTACGTTCTACGCACCTAGTACAAACCCCACCACCCCTCACATTCTTCTTCTTAGTTCACCTTACAAACCCAGAAGCTTACACAAATCCATCCAACTTAGCTCCAAATGCAGCAAACCCAGCTCCAAACGACCCCCCAAATCTCCCTCAAGCCCCCAGAAATTGTTACCCCTCCGTTAAAGCTAAGCTCATCTCCGTTCATCGTACGAATCGATGAGTTGTTCAGGTTTTAGAAGAACACAGAACCTCACAGGTGGTGTCTCAACATTTCTTATGTAAAAACACAGTGGATTCCTCTCAAGGATCATCATTGATGATCAGATTCATACTAGAGAGTACCAACGTGTCTTCATCAAGAAGGGTTTTGATTTTGAATTTTTGAATTCCTTGAAATCCTTATATGAAAAATCCAATGTTTCCCCCCCAATTTTCACCCATTGGGAACCCTAAATTCTCCTGTATAAACCCCTCCTTCTTCACTGTTAAGAGGCAATTTTTTTGGTTAACAAAATCTTGGAGAGTCTTTTTCTCTAATTTTGGGAAAACCTGGAAAATCAAGATGAATTCAAAGAAAAAAAATCACACTGTTTGGTTGAGTTTTCTCAAAGAATCTATGTTATATTCCTCTTGCTGTTTGTAAACCAAGAAGCTTCAAGCTTTTAGTTCATCATAAAGTCCTAAAAAAACTCAACTTGTCTTGTCCCAGTTCCTACCCAGAAAAAAAGCTAAATTCCGCTCCTTTTTCACTTTACTTTGCTTGTTCTTGTTATAGTTGATTGGTAATTTTGGTCTTTTGGTGTTAAGGGTTGTTATTTGTTTGATGATTGGGCACTTTTCTTGGGTCATTTGATTAGAGGAGTGATGGGTTGATCCTTTGGGGAATAATCGAGGTAGGGATAAGCTTTCAACCTCCAAGTTTGGCTTCTCCCCGGTGCTCTTAAAGACTTAAAGTTCCTCATTCTTTACCATATATTGTTAATGGATGAAGACAGTTGATTTAGGTTTAAGTTTGCCTTGAAGTATTGATTCGAGTCTCTGAATGTTTTAAAAGTTCAATTTTCCCTACTGTTTCTATGAGGAAAGCGTGTGGTGGTATTCACTTGGTTATGTTAGCAAGTTCAGAAATCCTTAAAGATTTTTGCTTGGCTCTTTAATGACATTCAAGTTCTAAAAAGGAATACTAGAACTAGGAATGAAGAGAATCTTATGATCTTTATCTTTCAAAGTTCTATGTCCAACATTCTTTATGAAGTGTAGTTCTTATTTTCTAGCTTGTCTTTTCATGACTTTTGTATGTGTTGGATTGTGATGTTTTCTTTGTTGTTATTTTCCTAGCTGTTAAAATATGTACTCTCCCTGTTTCTATGAGACTCGATGGATAAAATAGTCATCCAAGTAATGGATGACATTATTCTAAGCCATAAGCTTGAATTCCTATGATCTTCAATATCATATGAAGCTTCAAGAATCAGGTTTCGAGGTAACTTGTCAGTTATTCTCAAGAAACAACCCTTAGAATATGATTAGAGTCATTGATCTTCTTGCTACTTAGTATATATTATATTGTTAATAAGCTCAAGGTCCTTGGTTTATAAGTTGAGGTTTACCAATTAGGCTTAAAAGGATGGTAGCTTAGTCCTTGACAAGACCTCTAGGTTATTTTCTTGATTTTCGTGCTATTCCACAGTGGCTACTGGTCATTTATGATTTCCAGGGACTGATGGTTTGGTTTCCGAGAAATTCATTTATGTTTTAAGCTTATTTCCCTATTTTGTAAATCTTAAAGCTGGTAGATTTTACTTTGGTAAACATTCAAAGAAGATGGCCTCAGATGGAAATTCCATCAGTGATGTTAGCTTTGGAATGTCAAATTTGGGCTAGAAGGACCTTTGGTTTGGATTCCAAGACTTCTGGACTCATTTTAGTCTATTAGGTTCCGTTTTGGTGAAAGTTGGTTTTTGAGCGTGGGGCCCACTTTTTTTTAAATCAATCTCCGTTGGGGATTTTGTCAATTCTGTTGAATCTGGAATGCCGTTTCTTGTAGAGTAGCATAGTTTGTTTGCATGGGCAGAGTCCCAGACGAACCCTGGGGGTCCATATTTTTTATTATGATTCTTGTAGTTAGGTTACTTTCTTGTTTCTTATAATATATATTATCTTTTTGAGCTCGATCGAACTATGATGCCAATTGAGTACCTGTTATTTTGGTACTCATACTACACTCTGCATCTTTTTTTGATGCAACACCTAGTACGATCCACCCTCGTTGACCCTCCAGTCATTCATGGCTAGCTACTGTTCGGATCGCGGTGAGCTCCGAGCATTTTGGAGATCATTTGTTGCTTTTCATCTAAATACCTGTATATATTTTTGTATTTTGGATAGACAACAATTGTTGTATAGCTTTTTCATACTTTAGACGCTCTTGTACCGGTGACACCAGGTCTGGGGTTTGTCTTGTAGATGTTTTGTCTTCTCGATCACTTTAGGGTCATTTTTGTATATTTATTACTATTAGTGTATATTGTTCCTCGACTCTACTCCTCTCCCCGGGATCCCTCCTTGTATGATTCTCTCCCATATTTCTTTATTTAAATTATTTTACTATACTTCCATATTCTTGGGTTGTCTTGCCTACCAGGGGGTTATATAAGTACCATCGCAGTCCGACTTTGGGTCGTGACAAATAGTGATCATATTGTTTGGTGACTGGCCTGTGGCAGTGTTTATGTATTCTTACGTAATTTGTTTTGATTCATGGTATCATTTAAAGAAGGTGTTCTTGATCGTGGCTATTCTTGTCTTATTTTCTGAAAGAAGTATTAAGATAGTAATCTATATTTTTTATGTGATAGCTTGGTCGAAGGTATCCCATTCTGTGGCTCTAGCAAGCCTGGGAACCTGTCTGGATCTTCTTGGTTTTCATACCATTTAAGGTCTAGGAAGGGGGAGGCAAATAGCTATTTATTTGGGGATCACTATCTAGCTCCCCCCCCCCTCCCCAAAAAAAAAAAGAAGAAGAAGAAGTAGACTTTAAGTGAAACAAGTTCTTGCTATAGCTTATAGATTGCTCCACTGAATCCTTTTTGAAGTTTGTTTCATGGAAGATTCTTTGAGTTTTTATCTAATTCCTAATGACTACTTGAAATCTGTTAAAACTTATTTGTTTACTATAAGCAATTCTTCTAGATATGATAAGTTGAGCATGTTTAGAGTTAGAGTAATTCTCAGTCTCTTTTCAAGAAATTCCCAGTGATGATGTTTGGTTTTATTTACACTAATACTAGTACTAAAATTACTTGATTCTCTTGATCAAATCAGTTCGCTTAAAATCTGCTTGAAATGGCTTAGTTTAGCTAAATCTTTGAAGTCTTAATTTTCTTCATAATATTATATCCTTGCTTAAGTTTTGTTTCTTCACTGATTGAGTCACTTAAGTATATATAGGGGATGTGTTTTGTTGATTTTTTCCATTTAGTTTGCTTGTTTCCAAGAGGCCAGCTACTAATCTTTATTTTTTCTATCTTTTTCATTGCATGAACCCCTTTTGGTCGAGTTCATTGAACTCCCACTGGCATTCCCAATGGATTAAATCCATCTTCCATTGAGTAAAAGCCTCAAAAGGCCAGTATACTGCGATACAAGGGTGATATACAAGGGAAATAACTAATATACCAATGTATACACAAAGAATATATGAAAGGGAAGCCAATATACAGGTTTCAAAGGCGGATATAAATGAAATATGCCTATCTGGAGGCTGCTATACAAGGAAAATGAGCTGATATACCTAGATGGTATACAAGCTATAAAATGGACTAAAGTCCATTAAGGATGAGGTCCAAGTCTGGACTATGTCACGACCCGATTTCTTGATCATGATGGCACCTACAACCCCCCAGTAGGCGAACCAATCCCCATAGCTCAGAACGGTTAGTAATGTTCTACCTTCTAAAAGTCTAAGCGGAAGAACAAAAAAACAAGTGGAAGCAAGGGAACTAGATGAATAAACTGGATAACAGGAGTAATATAAATACAAGCAGAAGCTAAACCAACATAAAACTTGGTATCATAGCGTATAAGAGCCGGATCTACATAAGGAGTACAAGGGTCCAAAAGTAATATATATAAAACATGTCTCTGAAGCTATTAGAGTACAAAATATACAAAAGATAAACTAGAGTCAAGTTCGGTCGCCAAGAGCTCACCCTCAATCTGGGTATCACAAAACTCCAAGCACGAGTCTCCCACGAGCTAGCGGCAATGGCTCACACCAGGATCTGCACCAGAAGATGCAGTGTGTAGGGTGAGCACCAAATGTGAAGCATAAGGTACCCAGTAGGTATCATAGGCTGACTGGGCACATATAAGATAAAAGAGCAATAACAAACAGAATAGAAACAGCAGTCACGGAAATTAATGAAAAAGGTATACATGAACTAGCTAGAGGGAAGACAACAGAACAACATACAAGGCTAGCAAGTAAGGTATATACACACAGGCACAGGTGAAAGTAAGAAATAACGCACCTGGGATCCTTGCAATAACAATATATACATAATAAGTTCTAGAAATGGATGGTGTATCGGTAACCTCAAGTATAAGGAATGAGAGAGAGGAATAAAGGTAGACATGCTCGGAAAACAGAAATCAATAACCAAGCAAATCATGACAATCTCAATCCAAAACTAACAACCTTGCAGTAACCAATCTCATACTTATAACTGTAATAAAATAACAAGAGTCTACCTATAGTCCCCCGGCCGCCCATACAACCGGGGAATGCAAACAAGTGAAAACAAATCCTCCGGCATTCCATACTACCGGAGCATACAATTAGCAAATAGCAAACAAGGGTGAAACCTCAAGCAATGAATGATATGATGCATGATAACCTCAAGGTGGAATAAAAACTCTGTATGTACCTCCTATGGTGCCAATCGGGCCCAGCAGGTAGGTTCCATGGAAGGACGCTGCCCGTATACCTCTACTCTGCCGTATACCCTCTCCCCGGCACATGCATCCCAAAGCCTTAGGCCCGGGGCGGCAAGGTTCATGGAGGTCCCGAACCCCATACTAAAACTCAGTATCGAAAACATATCCTCCGAAATCAAGTCCGGGTTCAAGCCAGTGGATAAATCTCAAATATGCATGCCCAAACCCTGTCCAGGACTAAAGTAGTAGATGACATCTCAAAAACCCCTCCAAGGGTGCCTGGGGAGTAGCCGGGTCTAAAAAAGTACAAAGTCAACTGAAATGCTTGGTCCGACCGAGGATAAAGTCATCTCAAATCAGTAAGAAATATCAACTAGCATTCCAACCCGGTCGAGTCTAGCAATAGTAGTAAAATCGGTGATAGAAATCATAATTTAACCTTGTTTTACACCAAGAAGATTCACAAGTTAAGTCAAAACCATTTCCAATTCATTTCCATCGAAAACGGCCCCCTGGTGCCATGGAAAGTTTAGAAAACAATCCCAGTAGGCCCGAAGCCAATACCGTAGTAAAACATGGATAAACCCTTTGTACATGCATGGAAATGAATGATCAACACAAATAGCCGCCCAATAGCTCACAATCCACCTAACGGCTCTGCACAGGCTCCGAAGCTACTCAACAAGCATAACCAGCCTAGAAGGATATTTCTATGTTCGGGACTCGCGGACATTCCCAATACTCCCACCATCTATTTTCCAGAGTCAGCAAGGCCTCACAGGACCATAAGGGTGATAATATCAAATACCAAGAGTACTACACACAACGGAGGAAAGAAATGGGACTAATCATGAAAAAAGCGGTCCAGGTCTGTGGTACCAACCTAAAACCCAACCCAAGGATGCCAGCTAGTACAATTTTATCCGATATATGCTAAGTCTAGGAGTTAAACCATACCCTACCTGTCGTCCGACTACAAGTTGCCCGAACAATAACGTCCAAGCCTGAATCACTCTGAGAGATCCTGAATGACAATCAAACTATCATAAACATAAATAAAGCGTTAAAACGAGTCTAACAATACCCATATTGCTACAATTATAGCCGGGTCAAAATCCGGGTAAAAAAAGAGCCCACGGGGCTCACAACCCAAAACCAAAAATGTAAAGAAGTACGATGACCCCAATGATGCCAAGAAGGCATGCTCCAAAATTGAGCACAATTGGCCAAGAGGAAGGCGCCCAAACAACCCACTCAATTTGGGGTTTGAAGGTAGAATTTCAAGAATAAAAAATGGAAATTGGGCAAGGATTACTTACCAAAAAGCCAGAATTTAAGCCAAGAGGAAGAATTCTTCACCCCCACGAACATGCACAAGCTTTGAGGCAGCCACTACCAAAATATTTCCAAGCTTTGGAATGAGAATCAATGGAGGAATTTAGAGAGAGAACAAGGAAATTCAAGGAAGAAGAAGGCTTACCAATAGACGAAGAACTACGAAAAATCCACGAAGAAATGATTCCCCAAGGTTTAGAATATATTTAGAACAAATTGGGGGAGTATAAGGTTGTTTTAGAGTGAGAAAGATGAGGGGAAAATGCTAGAAAAACGAAGGGCAATATATAGCTGATGGTCGCTGGTCAGCGCTATCGCGTTAGACCAGTGCCATCGCACTGAAGGAGGCCTGGCGCCAAAGCGCCATCGCGCTAAAATGGTGAAATCACGTTGGCCGACTGTAGGCGCAATCGCGCTGGCCCTTGCGCGATTGCGCTGAAGGCCTGGCCACAGGTGCCTGGGCGCCGTTGGCGCTGAAGGCCTGCAACCTGCAATAAAACCAGCTGCACTAGAATTCCCCATGAGGTGTTCTGGGCATAATCGGACATCGATATTCAAAAACCAATAATTCTAACAAAGTGGAAACGACGTTCTGGACCCAATGAAATCGATGAAACTTACGTACAAGGTCATTTCAGAGAAATGTTGACCCAAGTCAACACTAGATAAAAGGAACTCAAAGGCTCGAAATGAGCCCGGCTCACTCGAAACCCAAACCAACTGCCTTCCTAACCCAAACTCAACATTTCAGAGATGATGGAATCATCGGCTTTCGAATCCGACACTCCGATCATCGAAAGTCACCCAAAGTTACACTTTCAACTCCAAATGGCCTGAAAACAGAGAAAGCAACACAAAACCCACACAGAAGTTCTTAGGCCTCAATTGAAGGTCCAGCTAGACCAAACTCAACGCTCCAGAGCTAACAGAAGTGTCGGAATTCAATTCCGAGCATGTTAGCTAAGAATATTGACTAAAGTCAATGATATTCTAAGTTAAAGCTCTAAAATAGGAAAAAGGGCAAAACAACCAAACAAACGGCCAGCGCACCGAACTACCGGTCCAGCAAGCCATAAATGACTTGGCGCCGCTATAGGAAGGCTCTAACAGTACAATAAATTCGTAAAAGCAAAGATGACCGGAAGGGTCATCACAGACTGCTTCTTTAAATGGGCCAAAACAGGAGCCCAAGTCTTTACTCTCTCTTTATTGTTTTTCTTTGTATTTAATTCATTTGTATTATGTGTACTAACCTTAATTTAATTAATCTAAATAAATTCTCTAGAGTTACCATTTTAATTTTATCTCTGCTTTTACGTATTTCACTTATTCGAATATTTTCAATTGAATTGCTTTGTTAAGAACAAAATAAAAATGAACTTTGTGTAAATTTCCCTTTAAAGAATAAAAAATGAAAATTTTCTTTGACATGGAAAATATTCTTTTCTTAAACTTATTCTCTTTCAACTTTAAAGTTTTCACAAAATTAGTTGAAATAATTCCTAAACATTTCTTATTTATTTAAGTTAATATTTTCTTAAAATTATTATTGGGTTGAATAAAAATCACCCTCTTTCAAACTCTTTCTTCAAAATTACTTATTTTCTTACAATTTTGATCATTTGTAATCACATAGGATTTATTCAAATCTCTAAAAAGTTATCTTCCAAATAAAATTTCTTTTACTTAGCTAAAATAATATTTTGATATTTTTAAAATAAAAGTTTTCAATTCCCGCTACTTTATCCATAGACAAATTTCTCTGTAATTAATTGATATATTTTCTTTCAAAATATGGATATCATTTGTTAAAAAATAAGTCTTTTTTTAAAAAAAATATTTGATTCAAAAAGAGACTTTTTTAATTTGAATGTTTCAATAGCCTTTGCTTTGAATAATAGTTGTTTTAAATGAATTTGCAAATTCTTTAAAATTCAAAGTTTTTCAAATAAATTTTCTCTTAGGCAAAATGGACTATTTTTGCCTTGAATTGAATGATGTCATCGATTTTCATATTTTCATACACAAAAATTAACTCTTTCGAAAATTAGTCATGTTTATTTAAGTTAGTCAAATCGTTCTTTGGTCAATCATTTTTAAAACAGATGTTCTTAAGTGACTTAAAACCCTTCTTAAGACATTACTTGAACCCTTACCCATTTTCTCTAATTTTAAAGGTTTATTTTTGTTTTTAAGTCTTTGAAATTCCTTTAAGTTTTCTTAATTTATTTATAAAAATTAATTGACGAGTCTGTTTGTTTTAGAATTATTTAGGAAACTTTATTTTAAGTTTTGAAATTAGATGGAGAAGGGCCAAATATACCCCTGTACTATTAGAAATGGTTTAAATATGCCTTCGTTATACTTTGGATCCAAATATACCCTTTCTGTTATACTTTGGATTCAAATATACCCTTGTACTATTAGAAATAGTTTAAATATACCCCTCATCATACTTTTAGTCCAAATATACCCCTCCAGATATATTTTGGATCCAAATATACCCCTCCCATTATATTTTTGGTTCAAATATACCCCTCATTATATTTTTATATTGATTTAACCCTCCCCCCTTTTTTATAAAGGCAATTTACCCTTATCTTTTTAATAAACAGACACGTGATGAGCTTCAAAATAAAAATAACTCATCCTCAAATGTAAATATTTGCACGATTTATTTTACAAACTCACCTATTTAATCCATCTCTGGTCCACTCCCTCGATTCATACAGAAACAACACATATTCACAATTTATACCCCTGTCATCTATACCTTTGCTTGGACTCACAGCGAATAAACTTCTTTACAAGAAATTTTTGAAGTTTTGATATATAAGAAAAATTATTTTCTTTCTGCCATCATATTTTGGTCTAATATCATATGTAAAACTAATACTTGAAATAATTAATCAGCTAAGTAATATTACCATATATAAAAGAAGGGAAAAAATTCTTATATCTGATAAATGGATCATTAATATCAACGAAAAAAATATTCAGAAATAGGTGGAGCAGCGACTTTAAAGAGTTTGGATTCATGAGAAGCGGATCATTAAAAAAAGAAGACAAGAAAATAGAAGACTACAAGAAAAGAAAAAAACTTAAAGTGGAGGTAATTGAGATGGTTTAAATGGGTGAGTGTCAAAAATAAGGGTAAATCAACATAAAAGTTTAATGGGAGGGATATATTTGGACCCAAAGTATATCGGGAAGGGTATATTTGGACTGAAAGTATAACGAGGGATATATCTAAATTATTTCTAATAGTACGAGGGTTATTTGGTCCCAAAGTATAACGAAATGGGTATATTTGAACTCAAAGTATAATGAGGGGTATATTTAAACCATTTTTAATAGTACAAGGGTATATCTGATCCTTGTCCGTAATTTCTAAAGTGTTGAAAACCATTTTATTTTCAAAACAAATAATTTCCTTTTTCGTAATGTCAGGACCCAAAATCAGGCCGCGATGGCGCCTACATAACTCCCGATAGGCAAGCCAACCCAAAGATGCGAAAGTATAATAAAATAATTGAAATAATGAAAAATGGGAAAGAATCATAAAAGATGGGGGCCAACACTATATATACATACAAACAACAATAAATATGTAAAAATGGCCCCAAAGTGACCGAGAAGACAAAACATCTACAAGACTACCCCAGGCCTGGTGTCATGATGTAATGACCCTTTTGGTTATTGCTGCATTTTCTCTTTCTTTGTACTATTAGAGTATTTCTGTAGTGGCCCCAAGTCATTTATGGCTTTCTGAGATCGGTGGTTCAGTGTCCTGACCGTTCGTTCGGTTGTTATGACTATTTCTCTATTTTAGAGCTTTAACTTAGGAAATTGCTGACTTTAGTCAACATTCTTAGCAAACATACTCGAAAATTGAATTCCAACAGTTCTGTTAGCTCCAAAGCATAGACTTTGGTCTAGTTGGACCCATGGTCGAAGCTTGGGAGCTTTTGGTTTAGTTTTATCTCCTTTTCTGTGATTTCAGGCCAGTTGGGCTTAGAAGTTTGACTTTCATCAGCATTCGGAGAAGACGGTCTCATATGGAAATTTTATCAGTGCAATTAGTTCTGGAATGTCAACTTTGGGCTAGAGGGACCTTTGGTTTGGGTCCCGAGGCTTCAAGACTCATTTTTGGAAAGTTGGCCATTTTGGCGTGGGGACCACTTTATGTTAAATCAACTTTCATTTGGAATTTTATTGATTCAGTTGAGTCTAGAATACCGTTTCTAGTTGAGTAGCATAGTTCATTGAATTCGTGGGGCCCCGAATGAATCTTGAGGGCCCATCCGAGAATATTTTGTGTTGGCCTTGTTGCTGGTTGCTGGTATGGCACCAGCCAAGCCATCACCAACACATGGGCAACTGCGTACACGCAGAAGGCGTTGGCCAACCCCCTCCCTCCTTGCCCATCACCTACGCAGCAGGTAGGCAGCGTACTCATGCCCGCACACGTGGTGGCCAGCCTGCGTGCGTGCTAGCATGCCACCTGGCCTGGCCTCTGCCTGCCCTTGCCGTACACGTGCCTCTGGCCGCGTGTGCCAAGGCATCCGCTGACAACTTATATTGCTTGCCTTCTCCTTCTCCTTCATTTTAAAGACACCCAAAATGTTTTCTCCATTTTCTCTTGAGCTCAAGCTCCATTTCTCTGTGGGAGCTTATTGTAAAGTGCTAGGGTGATTAATTCTTGTCCGTGATCATTTTCTTGACTTTAATTGGTATGTTTTCTCCTTTAAATTTTTGTAATTTTCCCTTTTATTTCCCTCTTTGATTCTTGGCCTAGTAGGGGTTGTTTAGGCCTTTTTCCTCCATGAATCATGCTCAAATTTTTGAGCATATGTTCCTGGCAATGTTGGGAACTACTATTATGGATGCGGGCCTGACTATCACTGGTTTTCTAAACCTTGCATGACCTCAAGGGCCTATATTCAGTTATAAATTGTTTTAAAATGGATTTAAACTAGTTTTATGAATCTTCTTGGAGTAAAACAAATTTTTATGACAAGTTTTCACACTGATTCTAGGCTCGGATAGGCCGGAGCGCTAGATATGACTTTTTATTAATTTTAGACCCGGATAGATTCTGGGCACGGATACTGGGACATTGAGAGTTGTATGTAGTCGTGGAGACGCCCATGGACCTTACTAATTCGAACTAGGTGCTATGGGCCGAGAGTGCCGAAGGAGGGGTATACGGGGGAGTAGAGGTATACGGGATGAAGCCTTTCATGGATCCTACCTGCTCGGCCTACGGGAGACGGAGGAGGTGCATATAGTACCACCTGGCATTTCATATCATATCATACTTTGCTTGCATGGTTCTACCCTTGTTTGCTGTTTGTTGAGTGTACACTCCGGTAGTATGGGATGCCGAAGGGTTTGTTTTCACTTGTATGTGTTCCTCAGGTGTATGGACGCCCGTTAGGAATGTAGGTAGATTAGCATACTCATTCATCTTATACTTACTTATTATTCGATCATCCTTACCTTATGAACTGTATTGTTAGGATGATTATGTTCCATTGTTTTCCTTCCTTCCCTTTATTTGAGGTTACCGGTATATCGCCATGTTTGTTAAACTTTCTATATATATATTGATGTTGCAAGGATCCAGGTGCGTTCACTACATTTTCACCTGTGTTATGTGATATATATTCTGTGGCTAGCATAGTTTACTTGTATTCTTCTTGTCTTTTCCTGTTTCTACCTTCCGTGTGTTTTCCTTTGTTTGCTTCTATGACTATTTTCTTCTTACCTGCTATTTACTGCTTTTATATCTTATATATACTCAGTCGGCCTATGAAGCCTACTGGGTACCCTTTGCTATGCAATTGTTGCTTATACTATACTTCTGCATCTTCTTGGTGCAGATCCTAGTGTGAGCTATTGCCGCTGACCGAGCATACTCGTGTAGCTTTTGGGCATCCAAGACGTAGGGTGAGCTCCTAGCGACCGGGGATTGGCTTTATATCTTCTTTTGTACTGTGTACTTTTTTTCTATTCAGAGACAGTTGTATATTCTTATTTTGTACCCTCTAGTACTCTATATATTTAGTAGTGGCTTTTATACTATGATACCAGGTCGTGAGATGGTTTAGCTTACGTGTATATATATATTTTAGGTTGTCTTATCTTTTATGTCCTCTTTACATTCTTTTGTTTATTACTCTATCTTGTGCGTGCTTCGCTTCATTAGTGGCCCATTACTGACTGTTCCGGGCTATGGGGATTGGTTCGCCTATGGGGAGGGGGGAGAGGGGTGTAGGTGCCATCATGACCTAAGAAATCGGATCGTGACACACCTGTACAAGGGCATCAAAAGTACGGAATATCTATACAACAAGTGCTATCTATCCAAAATATAAAAATATAGACATGTATGTAGATGGAAAGCAGTAAAGAATCTCCAAATGCTAGGAGCTCAACGCGATTCAAAGAAGCTGGCCACGAAAAACTGAAGGGTCTACGAGGGTGGCTCGTACTAGGTGTTGCATCAAAAAAAGATGCAGAGTGCAGTATGAGTACCAAAATAATGGGTATTCAGTAGGCACCATAGACCGATTGAGCTCAAAAATATAATATATATTACAAGAAACAAGAAGTAAACTAACTACATGGATCCACCTAAATCTAACTATCAACAGAAAACAGAACTATCTAACTGAGGTGAAGATAATAATGATAATAAGGGAAGGGTCAATCCGAGTCACATGTAAGCAATGTAATGCAATACATCGTGAGATGATATGATGTGAAGTATGGCAAATGCAGAAAAGTAAAACCTAGTATTTGGTATCCCGGGTGCCAAAATTGTAACCTCGAGCTCATCAACATATGCATAAAAGTAAAAACTCAGCTATGTGCTCCTTGGGCCGCCCGTAATCATGCCTCAAACTCATTATCAGGAATGTAAAATAGAGAAAAAGGTCCATAAATGTCCCTCGGACCGGTATAAATAGTGATACTTTCCTTTCTTTCAAAAACCCGTGGTTAAGTAAAAAACTCATGTTTGAACCGAAAACCTCATATTTCCATCATTTCCAAACCATTTGACATGCAATATAGTATGGGATATGATGCCAAATTCAGAGAATATCAAATCAACCAGGGTAAAACACCCTCCAAACAAGATAACTGACCTGAAACTCCATCCGATCCACGCTATGGCCTCGGGCCCACAAATAGACAAATACGGTAATAGACGATTAAAAAAAGATAAGTAACCAACAAAAACAAGTAAAAGGACCTACTCTGCCTCAAAAACCTCCCCAAATTATTCTAAGGATTCTAGGCTAGCTACGGATATTCTACAAGATCCTATACTAAGGATAAACATGGTAATACTATTCTACAGTCTCGAAGATGGCTAAAATGAGCAAAAAATAGGATTTAAGCCTAATTTCTAACCTAAACCTAGCCTAACGTTCATGCAACTCATAATATATAAAATCTAACTAAGCCAAGTCTAAAATAAGTAAATAATAACTTACCTCGGGGCTGAACTGTAAGCACAAACAATCATCGTGTTCCTTCCCCTTTCGAATAGCCTAAAAAAGCTACCACACTATCAAGAACATAAACTAGGTGTCAAAACGAGAAGAATGACACACATATTTCTATATGAAATTTTAGGCCATAAATCGGGTTGGAAAATAACCCTCGGGGCCCATGCAGCAAAACAGACAACAAATTTTATAATTATGTTTGTAGTGGGTTTATAAACCCATGCCAAAAATTTGAGCATGAGTGGGACTCATTTCGGGGCCGAAAACAGCCCCAAAGTCCACTTTGATCAAGAAGTTGCATGCGAAAAGAATCAAATTTATGGGAGAAATGCGGAAGTAATCCTAGGATGATAACTAGAACAGAGAGAGAAAGAGATTTACCTCAATAGGACACAAAATCGATGAAAATTTGTGCTTTTCCACCTTAGCCAAGCTCTATCAATGGAGGATTTTAAGTTGGAATGAAGTGAAATAAAGAAGACAACTTCTTTTAACTATGAGCGATCAGCGCACCTGCGGTCATAATGATGCAGGTACGGTATCGTTGTTGCACCCAAATCACCACAGGGGTGGTGGTCAACCAAACATTAAACCTCACAGGTGTGGTGAGCACGTCGCAGGGGCAGCTCTGTAGGTGTGGCTAAAGGAGCGCAGGGGATCCCCCTGCCGATGTCAACCAGAGCCGCAGGTTCGGCTGGTAACCGCAGGGGCAGTAGTGCAAGTGTAACACCCCATAATTCAAACCAGCTATTGAATGCTAAATCCAGGGAGTTTCTGCATTTTCTGCAACTGTAGGTCACCATGGGCAGTGCCTCAAGCGTCATAGTTCAGACGGCCCGTAGGGTGCCCCGTGAGAACCAAATAGTAAGATATTGCCCAGTTTGACTCAGCCCAATAGGCAGTCACGATGGGCATCACAGGTACGATAACCCATGGGAACCCACCGTCGGGATTCCACAGCCGGTCTTTTCCCCCTCATTCCTCCCCAATCGACGGTGGTCACAACAGGCGTCGTAGGTACGATGGCCCATGGGAACCCACCATCAGAAACCTCCAAAACCCCTCCCGTCCCAGCTAAGCATGACCGACGGGCTACGCCACGAGCGTCGCCGCTGCCACAACCCAAGGGAGTCATCCATTGGGACCCTTCAACATCCCACTCCTCAGGCAAGTTTGCACGACTCCTTGGTTGACTGGCCGTCGTGGGCAACACGCCCATCGGGTAGCCCGTAAGGCGGCCCTTTTTCCTGCAGTTTCTTATTTAAGTCCCAGGGACATTTTAGTCCTTACCCACTCTTTTAACTACTAAATGATGTCGTTTTGAATATTTCAAATAGGGTTTTCACCCTCATTAGCCTAAGCTCCTTCTCATTACTTCATTCTTCTCCCAAAAAGGAAAAGTTCTTCTCCAAGCTCCAAGTCTCAAGCTCCAAGTTCAAGCTCCTAAATCTTTTCAATTCAAGTGGGTTAGATTTAATCAAGGTATGTGGGTATTCAATAATGGGTTTCTTCCACCTTTGTGCCCAAAACCCCCAATTCTCAAAGTGATTCATGAACTTGTGAAATTAGAGTTTTGATCTAAATTGGGGAAAACTTATGAAATCAGTTTCTATGCTTAAGTTCATGGCTTCTTATTGCTTAATTGTGATTTGATCATGATTCCCCCTTTGGTTTTAAAATCCCAAGCATTAAAGTTTCTTTATAGCATGATCCTATTGAATTGCATATTTTCAAGAGAAATTTGACACGATTAGATATAATGACCTTTCTTGTGTTTATGAAATTGCATGCTTAATTATTCAAGTATGAAATTAGAAAATTAAAGCATGATTTGAATTATAGTTATGCTAAGTCTTTAAAAGTATGAATTTGAATCGCATGGCATCAGATATGTCTTATTGCTTTTCAAACAGTTTTGACATCAGATATGTCTTCAGTTATGATCAGTTTTGGCATCAGATATGCCCCAGTATTATATGAGCTATATGTATGTTTTGGGAGTAGTATTTAGCACAAAGTTGGACATGGTGAGAGTACCCTTAGTCCCAGAACTACGTGCCTCCCTAGGTTTATAAGTCCCCTCGGTTGGGCTTCAGATTTAGTGATCATGCCACAATCATGCCTTTATATCCTGGCAAGGTATATTGGGTCCTCTCGATGAGGCGTATACATCAGATTCCATGTAGCTCACATGGTCTATGTCGGTTAGAGAACCTCCCTCAGAAATAGTTTATGCTTTAAAATGTATTTGACTATTATTCAGATTTCAGACTCCTTGTTTATGATCATGTTTTCATCTTGTGGTAGTTCATAGAGTCATTTGCACCCAGTTTTACCTTTAAAGCATGATTTCTATTGTTGAAGCATACTTAGCATGTTTTGTCATGTTTATGCATCTAATATACTCAGTACATTCCATAGTACTAACATATATATTGCACTGCATTCTTTGATAATACAGATTTGGGTGCCCCTTCTCAGACCCGTGGCTAGAGCTCCCAGGCCACTCTCTGTCAGCTGTTGGTGAGTCCTCTTAGGTCGAGGACTAGTTATGTTCTTAGTCAGTGTTAGCTATTTTATTTTCTGTACTTCGAGTTATCTAGGGTCTTGTTCTAGCAACTCTTTATGTCATGAGTAGAGACTTTTCAGACATAGACAACTTTTGAGTCTCTTTCTGGATTTTGTATTCCTTTATGACTTGATTATCCATTTTTGTGATTCTGGATTTACCTATTATTCTTCCACTTATCTTTTGTTATGCTTGAGAATGCTATGACCAAGGGTTAGCTTGGGGCACTTATGGTCTCAAGTCTTGTGTTACGTCTAGGGGGTAACCTCACGTGACAAACTTGGTATCTGAGCCTCAGGTTCAAGAGTCCTAGGATGTCTGAAAGACGCATCGAGTAGAGTCTCCTTCATGTGTGTGAAGCGCGCCACGCATATGAGAGGAAAGCTATGAGATATCTTAGAAAACTTCACTTCTTTCATGATCATATTCTGCGATAGAGCTTAACTCTAATGTTCCTTTAATCCTTACCTTGTATGTTTCAGATCATGCCTCGACGTGCTATGCCTCACCGAGCCGCTTGGAATGCCGCTACTCCAGTTTCGGCCACTGAGGTCACAAATGAGGAGTTTAGGAACGCCATCCATTTTCTAGCCCAGACCTTAGCTACTCAGGCCAATCAGCAGGCTCCTGCCCCCGTCCACTCTCAAGGTCGGGTAGCGGCCTGAGTTTGTGATTTTATCCATATGAACCCGCCGGAGTTTTAGGGTTCGAAGCCGAATGAGGATTCGCTAAATTTTATTGATGAAGTGAAGAAAATCTTTGAGGTGATGCAAGTAGTTGGGGTTGGTTGTGTCGAGTTGGCATCCTATCAACTCAAGAATGTGGCTCATATCTGGTTGACACAATAGAAGGAAGCTAGAGCTAGGGACGAGGTCCCTATGACTTGGGAGTGTTTTGAGAGAGCCTTTCTTGACCATTTTTTTCCCCGAGAGTTGAGGCAAGTGAGTGAAGACTAAGGAGTTTGTGAACTTGAGACAGGGGTCTATGACTGTTCAGGAGTACAGTTTGAAGTTCACTCAGTTGTCGAGGTATGCCCCTTCTATGGCAGCGGACCCGCATGAACAAATGAGTAAGTTTATCTATGGGGTTTCAGATTTGGTGAAAAAAGAGTGTAGGTCTGCTATGCTATTAAGTGATATGAACATTTCGAGACTCATGACCCATGCTCACCAGATTGAGGGAGATAGGCTTAGGGAGATGGCTAGGGAGAACAAGAGAGCTAGATTGGAGGGATCAGGTTTTGGTCATCAGAGGTCCGGTGGCGGACATCGCTCCTCATTTCAGAAAAGGTCATCAGGACCCATGTATTCTTCATCCAGTACTCCTTCTCAGGCCTCGTCATGATCAGTCCGGTAGAGGTGCAGGCTCTTATTCTTAGAGTAGAGGTACAAAGGGGCCTTCTTTTCCTATTTGTGCCAAGTGCGAGAAGAATCACCTCGGTGAGTGTTTGGCTTTTAGAGAGGGTTATTATGGTTGTGGTCAGATTGGACATCATATCAGAGATTGCCCTTCAGCTAAGAAGGGGAAGGGAGGTGGTAGGGCTCAGTCTGCTCCAGCAGCCCTAGGAGGTCGACCTGCCCAGCAGGGTATAGCTTTTAGTTTTGGTGGTCACCGCCAGAACCGTCTTTATGCTATGTCCTCTCATCAGGACCAGAAGGGTTCCCCAGATGTTGTCACTGGTATGTTGAAAGTCTTCTCTTTCAATGTGTATGCTTTGTTGGACCCCGGTGCCTCCTTATTTTTTGTGACCCCTTATAGAGCATGCAAATTCAAAGTATGTCCATTGCTTTTAGAACCCTTTTGTGTTTCTCTCCTGTTGGTGAGTCAGTCTTAGCAAAAATAATATACCAAAATTTCTCCATCTCGGTTCTTCATAGAGTCACTTCAGCGGATCTAGTAGAGTTGGAGATGATAGATTTTGATGTTATTCTTGTTTTTGATTGGCTATATGCTTGTTATGATTCAGTTGATTGTCATACTCGGTTTGTCAGTTTCAAGCTTCCAAATGAACCCATTTTAGAATGGCCAGGTAGTTCCCCTTCCTCGAAAGGTTATTTCATATCTTATCTTAAGGATATAAAGATGATTTCAAAGGGGTATGTTTATCAGATAGTGCGGGTTGTGGACACGGAGTCCAAAACCCCATCCCTTCAGTCTGTTCCTATTATGAATGAGTTTCCAGAAGTGTTTCCCAAGGATTTTCCCGGAGTCCCTCCCGAGCGGGAGATCAACTTTGGGATAGATCTTCTTCCAGATACGAATCCCATCTTTATTCCTCCCTATAGGATGGATTCCGTTGAACTTAAGGAGTTAAAGGATCTTCTTGATAAGGGTTTCATCAGGCCTAGCATTTCTCCATGGGGTGCTCTCATCTTATTCGTGCAAAAGAAAGATGGTTCCCTCAGAATGTGTATTGACTACCGTCAGTTGAATAAGGTCATAATCAAGAATAAGAATCCCATTCCTAGGATTGATGACTTGTTTGATCAGCTTCAGGGTGCTAGTTTCATCTCCAAAATCGACCTTAGATCAGGTTATCATCAGCTTCATGTCAGAGAGTGTGATATTCTGAAGATAGCCTTCAGAACTCGGTATGGTCATTATGAATTTGTTGTGATGTGTTTTGGTCTAACGAATGCTCTTGCAGCTTTTATGGATCTGATGAACCGTGTGTTCAAGAAATATTTGGATATGTTTGTAATTTTTTTCATTGATGATATCCTCATCTACTCTCAGAGTAAGGAGGAGCATGCAGACCATTTGAGAGTTGTGTTGCAAACTCTCAAGGACCGACAGTTATTTGCTAAGTTTAGCAAGTGTGAGTTTTGGATGCAGTCTATTAATTTTCTGGGTCATATTGTGACTAAAGATGGTATTCGGGTTGATTCTCAAAAGATAGAGGCAGTAAAGAACTAGCCTAGACCCACTTCCCCGTATGATATTAGAAGCTTTTTGGGTTTGGCTGGTTACTACCAGAGATTTGTGAAAGGATTTTCTTCCATTGCTGCCCCTTTGACCCAATTGACTCAGACGAAGGTAAAATTTCAGTGGTCTGATTTGTGTGAGAAGAACTTTCAGGAATTAAAGACTAAATTGACCACACCTCTAGTGTTAGCTCTACCCGAGGGCCTAGATGATTTTGTGGTGTATTGTGATGCTTCTAGGATTGGTTTGGGTTGTGTTTTGATGCAGTGTGGTAAGGTGATTGCTTATGCTTCGAGACAACTTAAGACTTGTGAGAAGAACTATCCTACTCATAATCTTGAGTTATCAGTCGTGGTCTTTGCTTTGAAGATTTGAAGACATTACTTGTATGGGGTGCATGTGGATGTATTCACCAATCATAAGAGTCTTCAGTATGTGTTCACTTAGAAGGAATTGAATTTGCGACAAACGAGATGGCTTGAACTTCTTAAGGATTACGACATGAGTGTGCTTTAGAATCCGGGTAAGGCCAATATTGTGGCGGATGCCCTTAGTAGATTGTCTATGGGTAGTGTATCTTCTGTGGAAGATGGAAAGAAGGAATTGGTTAAAGAGGTTCATAGGCTTGCTCGGTTTGGAGATCTCCTTATGGACTAGATTGAAGGTGGTGTGATTGTACAAAATGGTGTCGAATAATCCTTGGTAGCTGAGGTGAAGGCAAAGCAAGATAAGGATCCCGTTTTACATCAGCTTAAGGGTGCAGTTTATCAACAGCGGGTTGAGCTTTTCTCCCGGGGGGGAGATGGTGTGCTTCATTATTAGGTTCGCTTATGTGTACCAGATATAGATGGGTTGAGATAGAAGATTCTTACTGAGGCTCACAGTTTCCGATATTTCATTTATCTAGGTGCCACTAAGATGTACTGTGATCTATGGGAAGTCTTTTGGTGGAATGGTATGAAAAGGGACATAGCCGGGTTTATGGCTAAGTGTCCCAACTGTCAACAAGTAAAGGTAGAGCATCAAAGGCCGGGTGGAATTATTCAAGATATTGACCTTCCCACTTGGAAATGGGAAGCAATCAATATGGACTTTATTAATGGTTTGCCTCGTACTCAAAAGCAGCATGATTTGATTTGGGTGATTGTCAACTGGATGACCAAATCATCCTATTTCTTGGCTGTGAAGACTATGGTTTCAACAGACGATTATGCCAGATACTACATCTGGGAGATAGTCCAATTGCATGGTGTTCCATTGTCTATCATTTCATATAGAGGTCCTCAGATTACTTTCCAGGTTTGGAGATAGTTTTAGAAGGGTCTTGGTACTCAGGTGAAGCTTAGCACAACTTTTCACCCTCAGACAGATGGCCAAGCTGAGCGTACTATTCAGACTTTGGAGGATATGTTGAGAGATTATGTGATTGATTTCAAAGGTAGTTGGGATGATCACTTACCTCTTATCGAGTTTGCCTACAATAACAACTTTCACTCTAGAATCCAAATGGCTCCTTATGAGGCACTTTATGGCCGGAGATGTAGATCTTCTATTGGTTAGTTTGAGGTAGGTGAGGCAGCCTTGATTGGCCCAGATTCAGTTCATGAGACTATGGAGAAGGTTCAGCTTATTAGGGAAAGGTTGAAGACCTCTCAGAGTCAACATAGATCATATTCGAATGTGAGAAGAAGGGAGTTGGAATTTGAAGTTGATGATTGAGTTTTTTCTGAAAGTGTCACCCATGAAGGGTGCGATAAGATTTGGCAAGAAAGGTAAGCTTAGTCCCCATTTTTTTAGGTCCTTATCGGATCTTGAGAAGAGTTGGTAGTGTTGCTTATGAGTTGGATTTGCTAATAGAATTAGAAGCGGTTCATCAAGTTTTCCATGTTTCCTTGTTGAAGAAATGTGTTAGTGATCCAGCCTTAATTATCTCTTTGGAGGATGTGAGTGTGAAGGATAGTCTCACTTATGAGGAGGTTCCCGTGGAGATCCTTGATCGTCAGATTCGAAGGTTGAGGAATAAAGAAGTCGCTTCGATGAAATTTCTTTGGAGAAATCAGATTGTCGAGGGAGCTACTTGGGAAGCGAAAGAGGCCATGAAGGCAAAATATCCCCATCTCTTTCCTCCCAATTCAGTTCCAGCTTGAGGTACTAGTTTCTTCCTTAGTATGTCCCACCGATTCTTTTCCATCAGTTCCCCTCATGATCCTAGCATGCATCCATGTTTTTTTGGAGTTAGTTTTATCATGTTTTAAGTTGCAAGCTCAATTTTCATGCTTATTCTTCAATTTTCATGTTTTGTTGCTTGGTTAGGCTGTTTCTTTCTAGTTTCCCTTACTCAGTCTTCATTCGAGGATGAATGATCCCAAGACGGAGATATTGTTAAACCTTGTAATCTGAACCAGCTATTGAATGCTCAATCTACTGAGTTTCTGCACTTTCTGCAACTGTAGGTCACCACGGGCAGTGCCACGGGCGTCATAGCTCAGACGGCCCGTGGGGTGCCCCATGAGAACCAAACAGTGAGATGTTGCCCAGTTTGCCTCAGCCCGACGGGCGGTCACGACAGGCGTCACAGGTACGACGGCCCATGGGGATCCACCGTTGGGATCCCAAGCCGGTCTTTTCCACCCCATTCCTCCCCAGTCGACGGTGGTCATGACGGGTGTCATAGGTACGACAGCCCTTAGGAACCCACCGTCAAAAACCTCCAGAACCCCTTCCTTTCAAGCTAAGCGTGACCGACGGGCGTCGCTGCTGCCACGGCCCATGGGAGTCAGCCATCGGGACCCTCCAATAGCCTACTTCTCAGGCAAGTTTGCATGATGCCTTGGCCGACAGGCCGTCGTAGGCACGACGCCCATCGGGTAGCCCGTGAGGCGGCCCTTTTTCCTGCAGTTTCTTATTTAAGTCCCAAGGATATTTTAGTCATTATTCGCCCTTTTAACTCTTAAATGATGTCGTTTTGACTATTTCAAGTAGGGTTTTCACCCTCATTAGCCTAAGCTCCTTCTCATTACTTCATTCTTCTCCCAAAAAGAAAAAGTTCTTCTCCAAGCTCCAAGTCTCAAGCTCCAAGTTCAAGTCTCCTAAATCTTTTCAATTCAAGTGGGTTAGCTTCAATCAAGGTATGTGGGTATTCAACAATGGGTTCCTTCCACCCTTGTGCCCGAAACCCCCAATTCTCAAAGTGATTCATGAACTTGTGAAATTAGGGTTTTGATCTAAATTGGAGAAAAGTTATGAAATCAGTTTCTATGCTTAAGTTCATGGCTTCTTATTGCTTAATTGTGATTTGATCATGATTCCCCCTTTGGTTACTTTATAGCATGATCCCATTGAATTGCATGTTTTCAAGCAAAATTTGACACGATTAGATATCATGACCTTTCTTGTGTTTATGAAATTGAATGCTTAATTCTTCAAGTATGAAATTAGAAAGGTAAAGCATGAATTGAATTATAGTTATGTTAAGTCTTTGAAAGTATGAATTTGAATTGCATGGCATCAGATATGTCTTATTTCTTTTCAAACAGTTTTGACATCAGATGTCTTCAGTTATGATCAGTTTTGGCATTAGATATGCCCCAGTATTATATGAGCTATATGTATATTTTGGGAGTAGTATTTAGCACCATGTTGGACATGGTGAGAGTACCCTTAGTCCCAGAACTACGTGCCTCCCTAGGTTTATAAGTCCCCTCGGTTGGGCATCAGATTTAGTGATCACGCCACAATCATGCCTTTATACCGTGGCAAGGTATATTGGGTCCTCTCGATGGGGCGTATACATCGGATTCCATGTAGCTCACATGGTCTATGTCGGTTAGAGAACCTCCCACAGAAATAGTTTATGCTTTAAAATGTGTTTGACTATTATTCAGATTTCAGACTCCTTGTTTATTATCATGTTTTCAGCTTGTGGTAGTTCATAGAGTCATTTGCACCCAGTTTTACCTTTAAAGCATGATTTTGATTGTTGAAGCATACTTAGCATGTTTTGTCATGTTCATGCATATCTCATATACTCGGTACATTCCATAGTACTGACGCATATCTTGCGCTTCATCCTTTGATGATACAGATTCAGGTGCCCCTTCTTAGATCCGTGGCTAGAGCTCCCAGGCCACTCTTTGTCAGCTTTTGGTGAGTCCTCTTAGGTCGAGGACTAGTTATGTTCTTAGTCAGTGTTAGCTATTTTATTTTACGCACTTCGAGTTAGCTAGGGTCTTGTCCTAGCAACTCTTTATGTCATGAGTAGAGGCTTTTCAGGCATAGACAGCTTTTGAGTCTCTTTCTGGATTTTGTATTCCTTTATGGCTTGTTATCCATTTTTGTGATTCCGGATTTACTTATTATGCTTCCGCTTATCTTTTATTATTCTTGAGAATGCTATGAAAAAGGGTTAGCTTGGGGCACTTGTGGTCTCAAGTCCAGTGTTATGTCTAGGAGGTCACCTCGGGGCATGACAACAAGTGCGCCTCCAGGAATGCAAGCGCGACATACCAGATACTAGCAGCTCTAGCTGTAATAACACACATCCAAAACTCTCATCGCACCCTCGGGATTTATTTAGAAACTCGTTAAGACAAACAAGACACGCTACCCAACTAAAAATGGCATTCTAGACTCAACGGAATCAACGAAACTCCTAACGGAGATCATTTTGAAAAAAAGTAGGCCCCACGCTCAAAAACCAACTTTAACCAAAAAGAAACCTAATAGCCTAAAATGAGTCCGGAAGCCTCGGGAGCCAAACCAAAGGTCCCTCTAGCCCAAAGTTGACATTCCAAAGAAAACAACGCTGGCAGAATTTCCATTCGAGGTTGCCTTCTCCAAATATTGACCAAAGTCAACTCTACCAGCTTTAAGAGTTGCAAAACAGGAAAATAAGCCTAAAACACAAACGAACTGCCTGAGAACTTAAATTACAGTCTCGACAAGTCATAAATGACATGTAGCCACTATGGGAAAGCTCAAAATGCAGAAAAAGCACAAAAATCAAGGAAATGACTTAGAGGGTCATTACAACATCCACTACTAAAAGAACTTTCATTCCTGAAAGTTAAAGAAAGAAAGGTACCTGAAGGCTCAAAAAGGTAAGGATAGCGGGTCCATATATCGGTCTCGATCTCCCAAGTAGCCTCCTCGACAGGATGATGCTGCCACCAAACCTTGACTGATGGAATCTTCTTGGACCTCAACTTCCTAACCTGCATGTCCAAAATAGCAACATGCTTCTCCTCAAAGGCTAGAGTCTCACCCAACTGAACCGAATACCACTAAAGCACGTGAGACTCATTCGGAACATATCGTCGCAGCATAGAAACATGGAAAACTGGATGAACACCAGAAAGAGCAGTATGCAGGGCCAATTCATAAGCAATCTCCTCAATGCAATAAAGGATCTAAAATGGCCCAATGAACCTAGAACTGAGCTTACCTTTCCTCTTGAATCTCATCACGCCCTTCATGGGCGACACCAAAAGGAACACACGATCACGAACCATAAACTCTAAGTCTCGAACCCTCTGGTCAACATAACTTTTCTGCCTACTCTGGGCAGTGCAAAGTCTCTCCTAAATTAGCCGAAATCTATCCATAGAATCATAAAGAAAGTCAGTACCCCATGACCTAACCTCAAAGGCATCAAACTAACCCACAGGAGATCTGCACTGCCTACTATATAAAGCCTCATATGGAGCCATCTGAATACTGGAGTGGTAAGTATTATTATATGCAAACTCTCCCAAGGCTAAAAATTGGTCCCACTGACCCCCAAAATCAATAACACATGCCCGCAATATATCCACCAGAACCTGAATAGTACACTCCGAGTGACTATCAGTCTGCGGGTGAAAAGCAATGCTAAGCTCAACTCTGGTACCCAACTCCCTCTGAATAGACCTCCAGTAATAGAAAGTAATTTGAGTACGATGGTCAGAAATGGTAGAAATTTCACCCCATGCAAATAAACAATCTCATGGATATAGATCTGAGCCAACCTCTCAAAATTGTAGGAAGTCTGAACTGGCAGAAAGTGAGCAGACTTTGTCAACCTATCTATGATGACCCAAATAGCATCAAATCTCCACAAAGTGCATGGCAAATCGACTACAAAGTCCATAGCTATCTGCTCCCACTTCCACTCAGAAATGGGTAGCCTCTGAGTCAAACCACTCAATCTTCAGTACTGAAACTTCACCTACTGACAGTTCAAGCGCCTAGACACAAAATCTGAGATATCCCTCTTTATCCCACACCACCAGTAATGCTACCTCAAGTCATGGTACATATTATATTCCCCAGTATGAATGAAATACCTAGAATTATAAGCCTTCTCCAAGATCAACCTGACCAGGTCACCAACTCTAGTAACGCAGATACGACCCTCAATCCTAAGGATACCCTCCAAATCTAAGGTTGCCTTCCTAGCCTCGCCGCTCATCACCTTGTCATGGATGATTCTCAACCTCGCATCATCAAACTGATGTTCTCGAATCTGCTCCAATAAGGAAGATCTAGCCTCAACACAAGCAAGACTATGGCTCGGCTCAGAAATATCAAGTCTAACCAACTTGTTAGCCAAAGACTGGATGTTTAAAGCTAAAGATCACTCCTCTGCTGCTAAGAATGCTAGGCTACCCATACTCACTGCCTTTCGGCTCAAGGCATCCACTACCACATTTTCCTTTCCCGAATGATAAAGAATGGAGATGTCATAGTCCTTCAGTAACTCAAAGCACCTGCGCTACCTCAAATTTAGATCCTTCTGGATGAAGATGTACTAAAGACTATGATGGTCAGTGAAGATCTCACAATGCACGTCATAGAGATAATGCCTTCAATCTTCAACGCGAAGACTATCGGTTCTAAATCCAAGTCATGAGTAAGGTAGTTTCTCTCGTGAACCTTCAGCTGTGTAAAAGAATAAGCAATAAATTTGCCCTTCTGCATCAATAAATAACCCAAACCAACACCAAAAGCATCACAATACACTATAAACCCCTGGCCCTCAACCAGAAGAGTAAGAATCGGAGATGAAGTCAATAAGGCCTTGAGCTTCAGAAAGCTCGCCTCACACTCATCAGAACACTGGAAAGGGTCATTCTTCTGAGTCAATCTAGTCAATGGAGATGCAATGGAAGAAATCCCCTCCACAAACTGTCTGTAGTAACCTTCCAACCCAATAAAACTATGAACCTCAGTAGGAGAAGTAAGCCTAGCCCAATCACGAACTACCATAATCTTCTTTGGATCCACCATAATCCTATCCTTGGACACCATATGCCCCAATAATTCCATAGACTCAAGCCAAAACTCACACTTAGTGAACTTGGCATATAATTTATGGTCTCATAAGGTCTGAAGTATAACTCTCAGATGCTGCTCATGCTCCTCTCTACTCATCGAATATACCGAAATGTCATTGATGAACACAATCACGAAGGAATCCAAGTAGGCTCTGAACACATGATTCATCAACTCCATAAATGTTGCTGGGGCATTGGTCAACCCAAAAGACATGACTAGGAACTCATAATGGCCATATCAAGTCCTAAATACAGTCTTTGGGATGTTCGTAGTCCTAATTCTCAACTAGAGATAACCAAACCTTAAGTCTATCATAGAGAACATTGTTGCACCCTGTAGCTAATAAAACATATCATCAATACGTGACAATATATACATGTTCTTAACTGCCACCTTATTCAACTGCCTCTAGTCAATATATATACGTATGGACCCATCCTTCTTCTTTATAAGCAGAACCAGAGCATCCTACAGAGACACGCTAGGCCTGATTAACCCTCTACTCAATAAATCCTAGAGCTTATCCTTAAGCTCTCTCGACTCAGCTGGTGCCATCCAATATGGTAGAATAGAAATGGGTTGAGTGCTCGACTCAACATCAATATCATAATTAGGAGAAAGACCTGGTAAATTAGAAGGAAACAAATTCGAATACTCATAAACCATGGGAACTGACTCAAGAGAAGGTGTGGTAGCACTAGTATCACGGACGTAAGAAAGATAGGCTAAGCACCCCATCCCAACCAATCGCTGGGCACTCAGGAAATATACAACTCCTCTCGACATATGGCTATCAGCACCCTTCCATACCATAGGAGGTATATCGGGAATTAGTAGAGTAATGGTCTTAGCGAAGCAATCCAAGACCGCATGGTAGGGAGACAACCAATCCATGCCTAAAATCACATCAAAATCAACCATATCTATCATAATCAGGTCTACCCACGAGTCATACCCCAAAATAGTCAACACATAATCTTGGTATACATGATATAACTACTAAAGAATCTCTTACTAGGGTAGCTACACACAAAGGCATGTGCAATAACCACAAGTAGAATCCAGACGAGTAGCATAATAAGTGTCGCGCCCTATTTTGAACTGGCCAAAATATGCTTGCAACATCCGGCTCTTTCTGCCTTTGTTTTTGAAAAGGGTTTAGAGTCGCCACCTAAATTTTAGGAAACTTAGGAAACCATTTTGTATGTAAAACTCTGTTTTTAGTCTGCGAAACGTTTGAGATTCTGAGTAAGTGTTTTGGTTACTCGAAGGGAAGGTGTTAGGCACCCTTCAGAGCCTATCCGAAGATAGTCCTTAAATTCAGTTTAGAAAAAATATTTGGAAAAGTTTATTTGCTCATTATTTGCTAAAAAGGTGATAAAAAACATGTTTTCTTAATTTAAAGAAAAAACTCAAAGTATATGACACATGCCGCTACAATAGGCAAAAAATATAAAATATACTTGTGGTAAAAAGATGAAACATATGTACGTACATGTCAAAATATATGAAAGTTTAATAGCAATACTTTTATCGTAATTATAATTAAAGTATGTAGAACTTTATGATTTATAAGAATATATACTTAAAAGCTATGTAAAAAAAAAAGAATGAAAAGATATTGTTTATACAAATACTTTTTGTAAAGTAAGAAATATATATGGTTTTAGAGTTTTGGGAAAAGTTTATGACATGTTTATTAAAAGAAAGTAAAGGTGATGTATGTATGTTTAAAATACAAGGAATCATATGAAAAAGTTTATTATTTTAAAGAATTTGAACAAGTAAAAGTATATAAGAAATAGGTATACCGGTAATAGAGAAAAAGATATAAGAGAAAAATCATATTTGTTTTGATAAATATATTTCATGTAAAAGAACAATTTTGAAAACTTGAGTAGAGAACGAGAATTATTTGTTTTCAAGTAAAGGAGACTTTTATTCGTAAGGTAAAAAAAAATGAACATGCATTGAATATGAAAGAAAGTATTATGTACGTAAATGTAATTGTGATAAAATAATATATGTATAATTTAAATAGGAAGAAGTGTAAGTAAAATATAAATATATATACCTTGTAGTAGATAACATATGACATATATATACCTTGCGTTGAGGCCTTAAAAAATCTGAAAATCTTAAAATATATATATGTATAGAATATAGCAAAATAGTTATAGAATGTTGGGGTTAGAATAAAAGAATACATAAATTATTAATAAATACAAAGGAGACTTGCCTAAATTAGATAAGCATTCTATAGTTTAAAGCCTAAGAATGACTAAATATTCGTTTAAAATATATTGAATCGCTACTTAATATTTTTTTTGAAAATCTACCGCGAGTTATTTGGAACAAGTTTTTTTTTTTTTTTTGAAACAAGCCTAACATTAATTAATCCTAAAAAATCTGCACTATTCACTATTTATTATTACTATTTTTTGAAAGTGTTTAACCACTAATTTTAAAGTATTTAAAAAGGGAAACCCGAAACATTTGCCTAAACTAAAAGGTGAAGGAAACTTACTTTCAAAATTTTAAGCTAAATAGAGTAATCCATGAAACTATAAACCGGAAAATAAAACGTTAATCAAAAATCACAAAGAAAAGTACACATCCAAATAATACAAAGTTAGTCAAACAAATTCAAGTAATAAGGAAAGCATATAAAAAATAAAAGGACTAAGTATGTTAAGTTCCTTTGAAGGAACTAGTCTCCTAATGAGTGACTCCGAACACCGCGATAGTTCCTAATAGTTGTTCGACCCAAAACATATTTGGGCCGAGATTGAGTTTCAAATGAGAACTCCAACTCTCCGGGGTGTACATGAAACACAAAAAAAAGATAAGGATTAGCAACTGGCATAACAAAGTTTACAAAATGTAGAAATATGCCAAACTTAACAATAAAGTGATAAGGAAAAACAAACATGTTATTCGGTGAATACACAAAGCATATATGAAAGAACGACATGTAACCATATTTTGTTTCATGTTTTATAAACAAAGCGATCTTAGATAAACAAACAACTTCGATACTAGTTGGTTATTAGAAAAACAAAGTACACAACAAGTAGCAATATAAAACCTTATTATTTTTTCATTCACTTTAACTAAATAAGTAGCTATGAACAAATCACCTCAAAAAGAAATCACCTCAAAAAGTAAGGCGACACTAGTGACGGGAGGATCAAAAAAAAAAAAAAAGAACCAAACTACTACATTAGCTCATGATAAATTCCTTAAGCTAGTATTCCCGAAATTAAACCCGAGTTAAAAACCAAAATAATGAAAATGGGGCAGCCCTCTTTTTCTAACAATGCACACTAATTTAACCACTTTTCACTAGGATTAAGGTGTTTGGAGAAAGGCTAGATCGCAAGCAAGACCACAATATTCAACAAAACGCCGGAAAATAATCATGATAAGTACATTCCTATTTTAAACAACATTTTCGGGACTAAAAAAAAATAAGTGGCAAAACCTATTGAAACTTTTAACTTAAGAATTTAAACTTCAAGAAACTCAAACATGGCATACATATACCTTTTCGATTTAAACAAAATCAGCCCCTAGTTGTGATTAAAACGAGACGGGATGATTACATACTCTTACAACTCAATCCGTAAAAGAAAGCAACAAGAAAACTCAACTTTTATGAAGAGTAAACATTGATCCTAACCTCTAGTTATGCAACAAAGGTAACCATGTACATTTAAAGACTTGGAGCCTCTTGAAATTTATTTCAAGTTGAATTCAAGGTTATAAATATTCTTCCAATACGTCATCGACTATAAATACAACCAAACAAACCAACAACTATTCTACTTCAAATTAGCCACGATAATTCAAACCAAACAAACAACAACATTTAGGACATTTGAGCCAAGTCTTGAGTTGTAACACTTCACAATCACATAGGCTAAACCAAACGATCAGAAACTGATTTGTTTCACATCTTTTACGCCTAAAATCCACCAACTAACATCCTGAGTAACTACATAATAGTCGATTAACAAAATCCAAGTGCAACGTAATTAAGACGGGATGATTTATACACTCTTGGAACTCAAGCGAAGTCAGCCAACCAACCAAGGAAAATGATAACGAACATAATACAAAGATCGAGGCTAAGTTAATAGTTCAACTCACAAACAGATTAACCAAACAGCCAACCATTTACAACAATTAAACCAAGTCTTGAATTGTAAACACTTCATAATCACATAAGCTAAACCAAACGACCAAGAAACAGATTTTGTTTCACATTTTAACGGCTAAAATCAGCCAAACAAGAACAACCAAAACTCACACGAATCAATGGATTACAAAACTAAACATAAAGTAATTAGACGGGATAGGATTTACCTTGTGTTGGGCAGCGATTGAGGCCGTCAAGTGTTGAGTTTCAAACTAGCAACTTCCGATTCCGACTCCGGATATCCAAATAGAGCAAACGAAACAACAGGAAGCAAAACGGATAGTGAGTATATGGAAATCGACAGTAAACAACCAGAGAACAATTTTTGTGAGCTGTTGATTTTATAGTTTTTCTGATGTTGATGCTTTCAATGGATACCAAAATCCGTTCCCCTTTTTTTTCTTGATTTATCCGTAAAATCTTTTTTCTCCTCTTGGTGATTTTTCTGATCAAAAATCCCCTTTTTAATGGAAAACCAAGGGCTCCTTTTATAGCCGAAGCTTGAAGGCTCAAACGGCTCTTTCCAAGAATTCAAAATTTGAATTCTTGGAAAGCCAAGTTGCAATGAAAATGATGAAAAATCAGAGAAAAAGGAAGAAGCTTACCCCTTTTTCAGGCTGATTTGAAAGAGAAAGTGATGGGTCGGAGGTGCGGAGCTCGGACCGTCGGGCAAAGGTTGCAACCGGCGGCGGGGGTCTTTTTCGAGGCTGCAAAAAGTCTCCGAAAAAAGGGGGAAAGGACGTCGAGGTGATGGAGAGGGCACCGCTGCCGCTTGCCCGCCGGTACGAAACGAAAATCGGCGGGTCTTGGCGGTGAGGTGACGAGGCAGCAGGGTTTGGGGGGTGTTTGTCGGCTGAAATGGAGAGAGGAGGGGTCTGTTTGGTTTTGGACGAAGTGGGGGTGATAGTGGAATTAGGGGTGTGTTTAGTAGGGAATTTGGGCCGGGTCAGGGGTTTGGGCTGGGTCGGGTGGTTGGGTAGTGGGCTAGGGAGAATTGGCTGAAACAAATAAAGAATTGGCCCAAAATTTGGTAAATGGATTAATTTGGTAGAAAAAAATGTGATTTTCCCTAGTAGTTTTTTTCCATTTAATTAATTTAACGATTCTTTCTTTCATCCCGATTAATTTCAAATATGTAAATAGTTGACTTAAACATAATTTTGATACGCATAATCGCGATCCTCAATTGATAGAACAATATTTAGGAAATATTATAGCGATACGACAAAATTTCATTTAGAGTTTGAAATAAAAGTTACTATACCAATATTTTGTTAAAGAGAATGAATTATAAAATATTTTGGGGTGATTTTATAAGATACAATATTTTTAGTAATTATTATTATAAAAAGTAAAGGAAATTATTTTAAAAAATGATTATTGGTGCCAAAATTTATAAAATATTAATATAAAAATAAGAAAAATTATTTTGGAAAAATCCTCGGGATTAAGAAGCATATAAAAATTAATTATGGGAAAAAAGAGGGCCAAAATTGGGTGTCAACAATAAGCAGACACATAAGAGAATGTAGACCCCAGGTCAAACAAAGCAAAAGCTGACTGATGACTAACAAAGATCATACATGTGATGATAACATCTGAAGCCTCGACCTCTAGACAACCTAAAAAAGCATACATGTGGCTCTGACTGCCATGAGCACCTAATCTACCAGACTATGGACCACCTTGAGTAACCTATGTACCATCCCTACTACTTTGTGCACTATCTCTGGCCGATGGTACTGGAGCCCTGGGGGCCTGAACTGGCTGATCCTGTCGCCTACAGTGCTGCACCAAAGGAAACTCCCTAGCAAAGTAGCCCATTTCACCATACTCATAACAACCCTGGCCAACTACACCCGGCTGCAATGACCCAGTTGAATCAAAATAACTACCATAGCCTATGGACACAGAATGAGCATTTTGTAAAGACTTAATTAAACCCTTACTACTCTGACCCTCAGCAATCTGTAATGCCGCTTGAACAGGCTAGCTCGACTAGAAACGTTGCTGATACTGACCCCTACCAAAGTAGCCTCTGCCTCATGTCTGTGAGCCAATGTGACTACCCTAATGGCAGGGCCTCATATCGCTGCCCCCTTGGGCCTCGCATAGTATGCCCTCAATAGTGTGGGTATGATCCACAACCTCTAGGAAGGACTGGCTTAATGCTACCATACCCTCTATAGCCAAATGGACAAACATCTGACAAAGAGACGCACCCTCTCATGCTCGGTAGGCAGAATCATGGTGGCATGCCTAGCCAGCTTATAAAATCGAACCTCATACTCTGAAACAAACATGGAGCCCTACACCAACCTGGAGAACTCATTTATAAACCACTCTCTCAAATTTACTGGTACATACTTCTCCAAGAAGGTTGCAGAGAACTATGCCCAAGTAAGCGGAGGTGACCTGACTAGTCTACAAGCTATATAGGACCTCCACCACTGTTTTTCTGGACCATCCAGGTTATGCAACCTCTCTTGACAACTAGTCTGAGACTCGTGCGCATTCTCCCTAGAAGCACCAGAAAACCTCGGGGGACCCAACTTCAGAAACCTACCAAGCATATTCTGCTCCTCAGAAGTCATAACGGGCCTGGCTGGAATAGGTGGGATAACAGTAGGAACTGAAAATACCTCTAATTAGGGATCCGCAGTAGAAGGCTGCGCTCTTGAACCCTGTGCCACTACTTGGGTTGAAGTCTGAGCCTCGTATCTGACCTGAGAAACAATCGGAGTACCAAGCTTTCCCTATAATTTAATTGAGTTAAAACAAAGTATTATAGTAAGAATAGATACCTTGGATACAGGTAAACTTCACAATGGATGCTCTAGAAGTTGTTGGCTGTGACATGACCTCAAGGAACCCAAGTAAGCAAACCAAAGAGTCCTGTAGTACTGGAGTAGCCACAAAACTGTCCAGATGCTAGGCTGACCCTATACCCTCTGTCTCATGCTGTACCTCCTCAACCCCAATATCAAGCTCTGGCAATGATAACCTAATCTAGGCCCGAGCTGGCACCACAACCCATCCCTTACCTCATACTCTAGGTCGACCTCTACCCCATCCCCTAGCCGAGCCTCTAACTGTAAATGGAGGGGTCTCGTCCTCACCTGCTACTGATCTCGTTTGAACCATCTGAGAAAGAGTGAAATAAAAGATACTTAGAAGTTGATAAGGTTAAGGACGTATGATACGAAATCAAACAAGATGGAATCTTTCCTAGGAATGCCATATAGCCTCTCGTAGATAGGATACAGATGTCATAGTACCGATCCATGAGACTCTACTAGACATTTTGCTCTTATACTGGCGAGACCGGGGAACCTATAGCTCTGATACCACTCTGTCATGACCCAAAATTAGGCCGCAATGGTGCCTACATAACCCCCGGTAGGCAAGCCAACCCAAAGATGTGGAAGTATGATAAAACAATTTAAATAATAAAAAATAGGGAAGAATCGTACAGGATGGGGGCCAACAGTATATATAAATACTAACAACAATAAATATACAAAAATTCCCCAAATTGACTAAGAAGACGAAACATATATAAGACTACCCCAGACCTGGTCTCACCGGTACAAGAGCGTCTAAAGTACGGAATAACTATACAACAAGTGTTGTCTCTCCAAAATACAAAATATAGATAGGTAGGTATATGGAAAGTAGTAAATGATCTCCAAATAACAAAAGCTCATCGCGATCCAAACAACAGCTGGCCATGAACAATTAGAGGGTCAACCAGGGTGGCTCGTACTAGGTGCTGCATTAGAAAAAGATGCAGAGTGTAGTATGAGTACCAAAACAAAAGGTACTCAGTAGGCATCATAGGCTGATCGAGCTTAGAAATATAATATATATTACAAGAAACAAGAAAGTAAACTAACTACAAGGATCCACCTAAATTTAATTATCAACAGAAAACAGAACTATCTAACTGATGGTGAAGATAATAATGATAATAAGGGCAGGGTCAATCCGAGTCACATGTAAGCAATGCAATGCAATACATCGTGAGATGATATGATACGAAGTATGGCTAATGCAAAAAAGTAAACCCTAGTATCTGGTATCTCGGGTGCCAAAAATGTAACCTCGAGCTCATCAACATATGCATAAAAGTAAAAACTCAGATATGTGCTCCTTGGGCCGCCTGTAATCATGCCTCAAACTCATTATCAGGAAAGTAAAATAGAGAAAAGGTCCATAAATATCCCTCGGACCGGTTTAAATAGTGGTACTTTCCTTACATTCGAAAACCAGTGGTTAAGTAAAAAACTCATGTTTGAACCGAAAACCTCATATTTCCATCATTTCCAAACCATTTGCCATGCAATATAGTATGGGATATGATGCCAAATTCAGAGAATATCAAATCAACCAGGGTAAAACACCCTCCAAACAAGATAACTGACCTGGAATTCTATTTTATCCATGTTATAGCCTCAGGCCCATAAATACACAAATAGGGTAATCGATGAGCGGAAAATGGAAAGTAACCCGAAAAAACAAGTAAAACCATCTACTCTGCCTCAAAAAATTCCCCAAATCATTCTGAGGATTCAAGGTTATCCACGACAATTCTACAAGCTCTTATACTAAGGATAAACATGGTAATTCTATTCTATAGTCATGAAGATGGCCAAAAAGAGCAGAAAAATAGGATTTAAGCTGAATTTCTAACCTAAACCTAGCCTAACGTTCATGCAACTCATAACATATAAAATCTAACTAATCCAAGTCTAAAATAAGTAAGCCGTAATCTACCTCGAGGTTGAACTACAAGCACAAACAATCACTGGTGTGCCTTGCCCTTCTGAATAGCCTCAGTAAGCTTCCATGGTATGAAGAGCATAAACTAGCTGTCAAGATAAGAAGAATGACACCCATATTGCTATACGAAATTTCAGGCTGAAAATTAGGTTAGAAAATGATCCTCGGGGCACATGCAGTGAAATAGTCAACAAATTTTACAATTATGTTCGCAGCAGGTTTATATACCCATGCACAAAATTTGAGCGCGAACGGGACTCATTTTGAGGCCTAAAAAAGCCCCAAAGTCCACTTTGATCAAGAAGTTGCATGCAAAAAGATCAAATTTATGGTAGAAACGCAGAAATAATGCTAGGATGATAACTAGAACAGAGAGAGGAAGAGAAAATCAATGAGAATTGGTGTTTTTCCACCTTAGCCGACTTTATCAATGGAGGATTTTAAGTTGGAATGAAGTGAAATGAAGAAGACAACTTCTTTTAACTACCAACGATAGGTGCACATATGATCATAATGATGTAGGTGCAGCATGGCCATTGTGCCCAAATCACCACAGGGGCAGTGGTAAGCCAAACCCCCAACCCCCGCATGTGTAGTGAGCACACTGCACGGGCGGCTAAAGGAGCGTAGGGATGCCCCTTGCTGATGTCACCTAGGGCTGCAGGTTCGACTGGTGACCAGAAGAGCCCTCAAGCACGCAAGCGCGCTATACCAGATACCAGCAATACCAGCTGCAACAAT
Organism: Jaltomata sinuosa; assembly: GCA_003996215.1. NCBI lineage: Eukaryota > Viridiplantae > Streptophyta > Magnoliopsida > Solanales > Solanaceae > Jaltomata > Jaltomata sinuosa. The sequence goes on along the minus strand of QJPP01001051.1, from coordinate 384,448 downwards.
ATACATCCAAAACTCCGACCGCACCCTCAGGATTCATTCGGAGCCTTGTGAACATAAACCAGACATGCTACCCTACCAAAATGGCATTCCAGACTCAATAGAATCGATGAAACTCCCAACAGAGATTGTTTTGATGAAAATTGGTCCCTATGCCAAAAAACCAACATTAACCAAAAAGGAACCCAATAGCCCAAAACGAGTCTGGAAGCCTCGGGACCTGAATCAAAGGTCCCTCTAGCCCAAAGTCGACATTTTGGAGCTAAAACACTGATAGAATTTCCATTCGAGACCTACTTCTCCTAATGTTGACCAAAGTCAACATTACCAGTCTTAAGAGTTTCAAAATAGGGAAATGGGCCTAAAACACAAACAAACTTCTTGGGAATTGAACCGTCAGTTCTGGCAAGTCATAAATGACCTGTAGACACTGTGAGAAAGCTCAAAATACAGAAAAAGCATGAAAATAAAGGAAATGACCATAAAGGGTCATTACACAAAAGGATTAAACAAAGGGTAGGTCAACAAAATTAAAAAAAATATACCTGCGCCTGTGCCACCATGTGCGTTTAGAAAGTGGTCACTTGTATTTTACATGTGGCTCAAAAGGTAAATTTTTCAGCCAATTTTGTTGCCAGTGCACTGATTGAATCATGCGGCGGCATGTGCGGCTGAGAGTCTCCGTGTGTGATCGCCTCTCACATCACATATGTCTTCTAATTTTTTCCATTTTTCTTCAGTTACTGCCAAAAGAGGGTGACACCACATGCAATCGCGAGTCGGCACATGCGACGCACAGGTGGTGTGACATATCTCCTTTGAAATATTTTCCACTTAGCTATTTTTCAATCTCCATGCATTCCTACGCAAGTGGTGTCACACATCTCTTCTAAAAAAATCTCCACTTAGCCATTTTTCAATCTCCATGCATTCCTAAAAACACACCAAAAATAATACAAAGTTAAGGAAATAAATAAAAAATACTTGAGTTGCCTTCCAAGAAGCGATTGATTTTACATCGCGGCACGATGATAGTACCTCACGGATCAATCAATGGTCGGTGTCATGCCATTTTGATTGGAACAATCCCATCCAAAACACCAGAAGTACTTCTTCAATATTTTCATCACCTCCTCTCTTTGCCAAGCTGATAACATCATAGATACGGACAATGAAAGAGTTCTATTAGGATCTATATGCATATCCAATAAATTTGGTGGTTTAAGCATGATAAATCTCCTGGGATCCTTCTTTCGACAATAAGCTGATCTTCAAGTGGTTTTGTCTCCAATTTCATCTCCCCAAGGACTTCCAACTAGCTCGTCCTTGGTAGCAATCACAGATACCACCCTATACTCATCTGGGGGGCGTCATTGGTTAACAAACATTGAAAGTGACCTCTTCGCTCCCTACTCAAAATTTGAGTTCTTGTAACTCAACATTGACTAAGTCTCTTCCGGTAGCTAAGAATAGGAATCCTAAAATGATAGGCACCTCGAGATTAATATCATAATCTAACACTACAAAATCATCCGGCAAGATGAACTTGTCCACTTTCACCAACATATTCAACAAGATTCCACCGGGCGCTTTATCAAATGGTCGGTCATTAGCAACCTCATCGGTGTGGGCTTAAGGGGATCTAAACCTAACTTTTTAAAGATCACAAGGGATATCAATTGATGCTTTCCCCGAGGTCGCACAAGGCCTTTTTGAATAAGAAGATGCTAATGGTACAAGGGATGGTGAAAGCTCTCAAATCTTCCCTCTTGGGGGCTATATTACTTGTTATGGTAGCGCTACAACTGTGAGACACTTAAACTATCCCCATATAAATCACTCTTTTCTTTTTTAGCAATTCCTTCATGAATTTAGTGTAACCCAGCATTTTCATGAGAGCGTCAACCAAAGAAATGTTTATGTAATTTGCTGAACATGTCTACAAATTTCTTAAATTAGTTATCTTCTTTTTTCTTGATTAACCTCTGAGGATATGGGGAGGACCTTTAGGCAACGACCTTGGCTCACTAGGGACTTTCTCCTCTTTCTCTTCCTCTAACTCAATTACCACTTCAGGAGGAAATTCGATCTTATCCTTCTTGTCATTTGAGCTTTTATCATTAACAACTCTTTTCATCCCAATTTTTGGATTTGCATCATAACTCTTTTCAATATTGACTTTTTTTTATAGCTTTTCATTCTTTTCAACTATGGATTTTTTGGTTGGTTTTCCTACTCTATCAAGAATCCTTCCGCTTCTAGTGACAATTACCATCACGTGGCCTTCATTTTTTGGATTTGCAAGAGTACTACTAGGAAGTGTGCCCTTTAAGCGGGGGTTCATTTGGCTGAGAGATGATTCATTTGAGCCTCCAAATGTTTGATCGATGTCGAGTGGGATTTCACCATTTGGTGAAGGGTAGAAACCTCACTTTTCAAGTCTTTCATCCTATTATCTGTGGACTTAACCTTATTTAGCACTTATGATAAGATATCTTCAATCTTAGAACTCGCAGGGTCACTCACACTTGGTTAGAATGATGAAGCGTCGAACTTAGGTGGAGGTACATAGGGGTTAGCACTTCGGTGATTGTAGCAATAACACTTTATCTCACGATCTCTCCATGGACCTTCATGGTCTTTACCTTACTCCCTCTCTCTATGGGTTACCTCTTTCGTGGTTCAAACCTTGATTCTCATCCCGAGGTTACCAAGGGCCTTGATTTGCACCTTAGTATATAGGGCGAGAACGCGCCATTAAAAATAAGCTTCTTTATCCATTGGAGAGTAAGCACCCTCATCATGAGTTTTAGATCCATAAGATCCAACGATATTCATGTTTTTAGTTCCAGCACCCATCATATGCTTGATCAATAACTTAATTTGGGTCATCATCTTATCCATGGATTTGTCTATATCTTTTTATTTATTCCTCATCTCATTATGTATGCTGAAGAAAGCAACACCCGATGAAACTTTGGCCTCTCTTGTGTGCCATGCTCTATTAGTCTTTATCATTCTATCTAAAAGAGCTGAGGCAAGACCATAAGTTTGATCCATGATAGATCCACCCGCAATATTATTAGCCACTGACTTGTTCATTGAATTTAGTGACCGATAAAAACTTTGGAGTAGAACACCATCCGGTAAGCCATGCTTCAGACATAGCAACAACTTCTTTTTAAACCTTAACCACACCTCGTGCAACGGTTCATCCGGTAATTGGCAAAAGTTTGTAATCTCATCTCTCAATTGCAATATCCATGAGGGTTGAAAGAACTGGTCTACGAAATATTCAACCAATCCATTCCATATTGTAATGGAGCCCTCAAGGAGCTCTTCAAGCCAAGTAGTTGCCTCTCCCATGAGAGAAAATGAGAATGACCGAATTCAGATCGACTCTTGAGTTATGTTTTGAATCTTAAAGGGCTGGCAAATATCAACAAAATTCTAGATATATCAGTTTGCATCTTCATGGGCCAGCCCTCTAAATAGCCCCTTCATTTGTAGCAAATGCAACATTATACTCGTTACATGGAATACATTATTGCGAATAGTTAGAGATAGCCGGATGGCAGCCGCAACACCGTGAACAATAGGCTCATCCTCCACGTCCATATATCCATCCATGCTTATTTGATCACAAGTATGGCTCATATGCAACCTACTCAAAGCAAAAAAAACATAAAAAAAGAACAAATGCTCAACATAAGTGAATCAATAGACAATAAATGGCAAATCAAAAGCCAATCCCCAGCAACGGTGCCATTTTTGGTGATGTTTAAAACAATTCTAACAAAAGAGGTGACAATAATCATCAAGCAAAACAATAAGTACCCAACAGATGTCGGGGTCAAATCCACGGAGATTAGTACGATGACTCGTCACTAATTTTCAAAATTGATTTACTAGAGTAAGCAAAATTTTCAAACAAGTAAATTAAAATTAGGGGAAATGGTTTAGGAATTCAAAATTCAAAATGTAACAAACAGGAAAGATAAACACAATTGATTTGATCAAGATTGGAAGACTAGGGGTGTGCTTCCAATGGGGTCATATAATGAAATAGGGGTTGATTACTCAAGCAAATTTTTAATTATTAGTATAGGTAGCTTTTGTTCAAGCTATACTTAGTAGTTTTTTAACCCACTAAGTATGTGTACTATGGTCTTTTTCAAGCTCCATAGTTGGACAACAAACCAACCAATTTAGCTTAGGTGAGTCAAGCTATTTCTAGTCTTGACTCTTAGATGGAAATTTCTCAAATCAAGTTATTTCTAGCCTCAATTTATGGCAGAAATCCCAAATCCTTATTATTAAACTCTTACCAAATTAATGAACTTCTTCTTCAAATAAGCACACAATTAGTAAGCTAAATCAATATTTGCAATCATTAATTTTATAATTAAAACATGAAGAATTAAATAGACACACACGTAATAACCAATTATAAATACAAACAATCAACACCCATTCTCAAATTCAAACACCCATCATACACATACCCCTAAAATTGAGTTTAGCTACTCATAGTAAAGGAATAAGAGAAGATACCAATTGAATTTTCTAAAATTTCATTCATTCTTCAATAGCCAAATTCAAATTCCAAGCTCAATTTTAAGAATGGTGTTTTTCACTCTATAAAAGAAGAAGAAAATTATACTCTATTAACTATTCTACTTGGGAATGGAAAAATTGAAGTATATCCTTTCCACAGGTCCCAAAAAGGATTTTGGAACCTTCTCAATTAAGTCACACATATTTGGACCTTTTTGCTTTTTGGGGCATATGCCAAGCCAGGTGCGAGGGCACTGCGGTCACCCCTTGCAACTTGTGGCTCGCAGGTGCCCTAATCTTCCATGGAGTTATTATGCTTCACTTGTGGACTTAGGTACAAAGGAAGGGGTGATCTCCCTTGGGTTCTTGTAGCTCACATATGGACGACTGTTGAGGCAGTGTTCTATATCCCATATGCACTGGCAGCTGTGAACTACAGGTGCTCTCTTGCGACATGCATGTTGGTTTGCATATCCTGACAGGTTCTTGCTCTTCTGATCATCTTTGTGACTTGGTTTCTATTTTTAGCTCCTTTGGGTTAAATATACTTTTCTTTCTTCAATTGATCAAGAGTTCTTGTATATAAGACAATAAAGTTTTAAATTACCTCTAAATTGTATCAAATCAAGGAAATAATTTATGAATAAAGGATAAATAAGTTGGTAGATTACCAACTTATTAGTGATTATGGTCATGCTCCACCTAGGAGTCAATATTTCTTAGGGAGGGGTTATCACCCTTAGTATAGAAGACCTATTTATGATGCTATGACAGTGTCCAAGGTTGATTATGGAGAATGTAGTACTTTGAGTTTGGAATAAACTTCATATGGCTCATTTTTCAGACCTTTGGGATATTAAGGGAATTCCAGTCATTCAGGTTCCTCTTAGCAGCATACGAACCATAAAGGTGTTTTGAGTGTGGTGACATGGGACATTTTCTGAGAGATTTCCCTAGGCTCAGATGTGGTAGTTCATATCAGTGTTCTCAGGCTTTGACTTCTAGGGCTGCATAACCTCTGATTAGGGGAGGTTCATAGAGTGGTAGAGATGGTTCTCATTCAAGTAGAGGTGGTTACTATTATGGCCTAGGTTGTGGCCATGAAGGTTCATAGTCTGAGGGTAATCGTATTCAGTGTTATACTTTTTTAGGTAGGCTAGAGGTAGAGGCTTCAAATGTTATTATCACAGATATAATTTCGATTAGTTATCAATCGACTATAATTTTATTTGATCCAGGCTATACCTATTCTTTCATGTCTACATACTTTTCTTCGAGTTTGAATATGTTATATGAGTCTTTTGATTTGGATGTACATGTTTCTACTCTATTAGGGATTTCATAGTGGTAGATCAGGTATATCAGTCATGTGTAGTTACTTTAATGTGATACGATACTCAAGCAGATTTGACAGTCTTAGATATAATAGACTTTGATGCCATAATTAGGATGGATAGGTTATCTCCATACCATGAAATTTTGACCTGTCATGCCAAGACAGTTACATTAGCTATGCCTAGAATTCCTAGAGTAAAGTGGGGGGGTTCTCTTAATCATGCTCCAAAAGGGTGATATCATTTCTTTGGGCTCATTAGTTGGTAGAGAAAGGATGTTTGGATTACTTGGCGCATGTTTGAGATACTAGCATGGAGACTCTAGTGCTTGAGTCTATTTTGGTGGTGAATAAGTTTTTGGAGGTCTTTTCAATGGACCTAACAGGTCTTCTACCTGATCATGATATTGATCTTTGAATGAACTTGGAACCAGGCACTTAACCTATTTTTGTTCCTCCATATCGGATGACACTAATATAATTGAAAAAGTTAAAGGAGCAATTGCAGGATTTGTTGAGAAAAGGGTTCATTAGACTAAATGTATCTTCTTAGGGTGCTCCAGTTCTATTTGTTAAGAAGAAGGATAGATCTATGTATATGTGTATTGACTATCGACAATTGAGCAAGGTTACAATCAGGAACAAGTACCCAATACCTTGTATGGATGATTTATTTGATCAGCTTTAAGAAGCTTCAGTGTTCTCTAAGATTGAGTTGAGATTCAGTTATTATCAGTTGAAGACTAGGGGGGAAGATATCCCTAAGACAGTTTTCCAGATACATTATGGCCATTATGAGTTTTTGGTGATGTTTTTTGGGTTGACTAACGCCCCAATAGACTTTATGAACTTGATGAATAGGGTGTTCAAACCATACTTGGATTCCTTAGTTATTATTTTCATCAATGATATATTGATATACTCCCATAGTAGGGAGGATCACGAGACTCATTTGAGGATTGTGCTTGGAATTTTGAAGGAGAAAAAGATCTATGCAAAGTTTTCAAAGTGTAAGTTCTAGCTTAGTTCAATGGAATTCTTAAGGAATGTAGTGTCTAAGGAGGGTATTATAGTAGATCCCAAGAAGATCGAGGCAGTTTGAGATTGGGTTAGACCTGCTTTGGTTACCAAGATCAAGAGTTTCATAGGCCTTGTAGGTTATTATCGGTGATTTATGAAGGGGTTTTCATCTATTGTATCCCTATTGACTAGATAGACCTAAAAGGAAGTGGATTTTCATTTGTTTGATGAGTATGAAGAGAGTTTTCAGAATCTCAAGACTTTATTGACTACCTCTCCAATTTTGATTTATATGTGGAGAAAGAGGTATTTACCGTGTATTGTGATAATTATCGAATTAATCTTGGTTGTGTATTAATGTAGAAAGGGAAGATAATAGCTTATCCTTCAAGGCAGTTGGAAGTTTATGAGAAGAACTACTCCACTCATAACTTGGAGTTAGCGGTGGTAGTGGTCACATTAAGGATTTAGAGGCATGACCTCTATGATATGAATTGCGAGGTGTTCACAAGTGACCATAGTCTCTAGTAAATATTCAATCAGAGAGATATCAATTTATAGCAGCGGAGATGGTTAGAGTTGCTCAATGAATATGACCTTACTATCCTTTTTCATCATGGTAAGGCGAATGTGGTGGTGGATGCCTTGAGTCAAAAAGTGGTGAGTATGTATAGTCTAGCTTTGTTACAGGTGGGAGAGCGTCCTTTGGCTATGGATGTTCAGTCTTTAGTCAATAGATTTGTGAGACTAAATATTTTGGAATCTGGTACGGTCCTGGCTTACATGGAGGCAAGCTCTTCCTTATTGGAGTAGATTTGTGCTCAACAATTTGATGATGGCGATTTATGAAGATTCGGGACAGGGTATTACGGAAGAAGCCAAGGATGCAATTCTAGTTGATGAGGGGTTTTTTTAAAATCAAAGGTCATATTTATGTTCCTCAGATAGATGATATGACTAGATTGATCATGGAGGAGTCCCATAGTTTGAGGTATTCAATTCACTCAGGGGCTACTAAGATGTATCATGACTTGAAGCAATATTATTGTTGGTGTCGAATAAAGAAGGATATAGTAGATTTTGTATCTCGGTGTTTAAATTGTCAACAAGTGAAGTATGAACACCAAAAGCCTGGAGGTGTGACTCAGAGGATTCCTATACCTGAGTGGAAGTGGGAGCGGATCACTATGGATTTTGTGGTAGGTTTTCCATGGACCTTGGGTAAGTTTGATGATATATGGGTCATCATGTTTTGATTGACCAAGTCTACGCATTTCCTACCATTTCAGACTACCTATAATTTAGAGAAATCCACTAGGGGTGGGCATTTGGTTCTTCGGTTTAGTTTTATCAAATTTCATTTTGGTTCTTCGATTTTTGGTTTAGGAAATGTGTGCACCAAACACCAAACTGAATTAGTTTGGTTCGGTTCAGTTTTTTCCAATATCAGTTCGGTTTAGTTTAGTGTTTTAAAATAGTTTTTTTGATGCAAATAAAAAATAAAATGGCCTTTTCCCTTTATTTTTCCTTTTACTCATTGTTCTCCTTCCATAAAACACCTCACAGCAACCTCCTCAGCCAGAAATCTTTTCCCACTGCTACATACAATAGACTTTAAGAAATGCTACTACTGAGACAATTTTCAAGCTACAGTCAACTTCGTTGCTAAATAAAGTTTTATTATTTTCAAGATTTTAATCTCTTCACTTAAAGCAACAGACAATGCTACTATTGCTAAGCCAAATATAAATGCCAAGCACTCCGTAAATCTCAGATTAGATTTTAACTAGACAGTTGAGATTAGAGACAATGGAATTTTTAAAAAATCGCATGGGCTTGATCTTGAAATGTTTTGGGTTATATATGAGATAAACGTAATTTAGAATATTTTTTGAAAATCTTTTTAATGAAAGTTCAGTTTTTTGGTGCACCAAAGAACTGAGACCCTTACACCGAACAACGAATTAAAGAACCAAAATTCCAAAAAAAAACCAAAACCAAACCAAAGAACTGAAATTGAAGGACCGAATTAGTTTGGTTTGGTTTGGTTTTTCGGTATTTATGCCCACCCATATTAGACAGGATCTATATTTGTGACATAGTTCACTTGTATGGGGTACCCATTTCTATCATTTCAGATAAGGGCACACAATTTACATCTCATTTTCGACGATCTATGCAAAAGGACTTGGGTACACAATGGAGTTGGGCAGTCGACTGGATCTTAGTACAACCTTTCACCCTCAGATTGATGGTCAGTATGAGTGGACTATTCAAGTCCTTGAGGACATATTGAAAGCATGTCTGATCAACTTTGGTGGTCCCATTGAGATCGATTTTTGCCTTTAACAGATTTTGCATAGAATAACAATTACCATTCGTGCATTCAGATGGTAGGAGATGTCTGTCTTTGATTGGTTGGTTTGATGTATTCGAGGTTAGGTCATGAGGTACAAATTTGTTATGAGAGTCCTTGGACAAAGTCAAGTTTATTCAGGATAGGCTTCTGATAAGTTGGTAAATTACCAACTTATTTAGCCCTGAAACATGAATTATTGCCTCAATCTTATGCTATTTAGAAGAATTTTATGCCTTTGTTCTCTTATATGCATACATTCATGTGAATTGAAGAAGGAAGAGGATTTGAACCAAAATATTCAATGGAAGAAAGCCAAGTCGAGAGAAGAATAGAGGAAAAGCCTCCTTATTGAAACATGGGTGCAACAAGTCTGCACCTGCATTTCGCAGGTGCCATACAGGAGAGGAAGAAGACACTGGTTGGGATTTCAGGCACCTGTGTACTGCAAGTTTGGACATGCAGCTTTGTAGTGGAAAACGTAGGTGCAGTACAAGCTTCCCGAGGGGTATTTTCATCCAGAATCTCTATTTCCTATTTGGGAAGTTTCCAAGGACGTTTTGGGATCTGCGAATAGATATTTATACCTAGAATTTTCCCAATTTTGTATATTATAGTAGAGTACATTAATAGAAGTGCACTTTACCTTTTCCTTCTTCTAGAATAGTGAAAATGCCATTGTTGACATTGAAAAAGCTTGCAATTAAATTTCTAATCATAAATGGAATTGAGAAACACCCATAGGGTATAATTTCTCTTTTCTTTAATATGAGTAGCTAATTTCTCTTCCAGGGGTGTGCGCAAATAATGAGTATTTAGTATTGATTGGGTATTGACTATTTGTTCTTGGAATTGATTATAATGTATGGATCTATTAATTTCTTCAAGTTTTAATTTTAAAACTAAGGGTTGCAAACATTAATTGAACTCTCTAATTTTACTTTTCCTTGAGAAAGGGAAGTGGAATTGGGTAAGTCTTCAATAGTGAGAATTTGGGGTTTTAAGCCTCATCTAATGGCTAGAGCTAGAAATTGTCTAGCTTACTCAAGCATATGTTTGGTTGTTAATTGAATTTGGTTTTGTGGCTTGAAAGAACCCAAAATAGACATACTCTTAGGTTTAAATACCTTAAGTATAACTAGAACCAAAAGCTATCCATATGATAATTTATTCTAAGTCATTTAGTTAATCCCAATCAAAGCTATACCCCATCAAAAGTACACCCCTTGATTCTCCAAACTTGACATCTAAACAATTGTGTTAACATCATCACTTGCTATTGATATTGTTCACTTGATTACACACATCCCCCAATCTAGTGATTTGATATAAAATTTTTGGTAAAATCTAACTCCAATCCTTGTAGGATTCGACCTCGACTCTTCATTGGGTATTTGCTTTGCATATGACCATTTTCACCTCCTTTATTGAAGAGTTCTTTTGGACGTTATAAAAAATGAAGCTTTTGCCGGGGATTGAAAATTTATTACTAAATTTTGATTGTTGATTCATATTTGTGTTGCCCCTTGTTTTTCTTTTACTTTGCTTGTTGTTTTTATTTGTTTGAATAGGTGAATCAATGAGTCAATCTAGCAAACAAGCTAACATTAATGAGTTCATGGATTTTGAAGATGAAGTAATTGGACATGGTGTAGCGAGTGCTATCTGCCTACCTCCTATGGTAGGGAACACAATTTTCCATGTCACTAGCATCATGCTACACCTAATCCAAATGAAAGGGTTGTTCGGAGGCTTTGCACATAAGGATTCCAACCGCCAGATAAGGACTTTCATTAAAATATGTTAGCCATATAACGTCAACAACATCAGTCAAGAGTCCATTCAACTAAAATTATTCCCATTCTCCCTCACGGGAGAAGCAATATCATGGTTAGAGGAGCTTCTCGAAGGCTCCATAACTTCATGGAATAAATTAACCGAGGTTTTTCTAGATTATTTCTTTCTGCCCTTAAGAATGCTTCAACTTCATGATGAGATCACAAACTTTTTCCAAGTGCTGGGAGAACCCCTACCTAAAGTGTGGTTATGGTTAAAAAAAATGCTAATGTGTCCAACTCATGGGTTGCCTAATGGAGTGTTATTTCAAAGTTTATATTGCTTATTGGACTCCACAAGTAAGTATGTGGCAAATAACCTAGCGGGTGGTTCACTAAAGGACCAAACTTTTAAACTTGCTAAAGCCTTATTCGATAGGATGACCAAAACTAATCGAGCTCGGCATACAAGAGAAGCCGAGGTGAAATCGGGTGTCACTTTCATGATTATGACAAATGAGATGAGGCATAAAGAGGAAGAGAGAGATAAGACCTTGGAAAAGATGATGACCCAAGTGGAGTTGCTTGCTAAGCATATAAGAGTGTCAATGCGATTTGGGCTCAAGGAGCCAAAACCTATAGAAAGATGATGCTTCCATATTTTTTGATGAGGAAGTACATTACATGTCTAACCAAGTGGCGGGTTTTCACCTGGGGCACCAAGGTTCCAACTAAGGTCCTTGGTGACCAAGGGATGGGAATCAAGGTTGGAGCAAGGATAGAGAAGCCTCGTGGAGAGACTGTGATTTAGAAGGAGATTGGGATGACCATTGGAGATATAGGGACCGTGATAGTGAGGATGATAGGTATAATAATCGGAGCTAAAATTCCTATATGCCTCCTCCTAAAGCGTATGCAACCCCTATTAAAATGGGTGCTAGCAATCTTGCTAGCTTAAACATTGAGGACGTGTTGGCCCGAGTCTTAAAGAAGGTGGAATTTGGTTTTCCTCTTCTATCGCGGTAGCATCATCTCTCAGTGGATTAGCAACATAAGGATCTGTTATATTATTAGCCAAGGCAACATTTGTAGCACAGCGCACGCTACTGAGTCTCTTGTTCCATGAGTGCCTGTTGTTCCATTGCCCCTAAAGAAAAATAAAAAAAACAAAGAAAAGTAAATTAATAAATAAGGACTATAAGTAAAAAAATCACTAAAGACAATTTGACAATTTATAAACTGTATTCTCCGGCAATAGCACCAAATTTTGATACGATCAAATTACACCTCTAAAATGATATATAAAACGGTCACTGTCTAATATAAAACCTAATTGTGAGTTGGAGTCAACTCCCACAGAGAATATGGAAGAACTATGTTAGTAGTGAAATTTCAATTGGTAGTCATTATTTCGAGAAGGGTTTGCATGAAAAGTAAAATTAACTAGTGTTTGTAAATCATCCGTAACCAATTTCTTGCAAGTTTATTTGTTTTTGTATTCAAATATGGAGAAGAAACTAGAACTGTGTTCCCAATGATTTCCTAACTTAGAAGGTCTATGTAACTAGTGATCTATCCCGGTGATATGCATCCAAAACTACCAATACAATAATGGTTCAACTAAAGCCTGTCCGGCCCATTCAAAAGAATATCACTTGATCTTCGTTCGGTCTCACAAGTGTGTAATTACTAATCTTCGTTAATTGTTTCAGATTGATTATCTTTGTTTGGTCTCAAATTATTAGATGAGGGTTGGTAACCTCAAAAAATCTCTATTGTTAATCTTTTTTCCTAACTTTTTACCTCTTTGGTCTAGCAAGTAAAGGTTAATGATGAGTTCTAACATTTTACACCTCTAAAAAGCAATCAAAGCAAAGAGATTAACAATACATGCACACTTACAATTCAAAAATTACTAATTGTTGAACCTATATTTGTTAATGCATCATGGTTCCCAAAGCCCTAGTTATTGAGTTTGGTTACTCATGCTTGAAAGAATCATAGAAGAATTCATAAGAAATAACTTACGTGTATTGACCATAAGAATTCCAAGAATAATAGCCAAATAATTCACAAGAATAAAGAACAATGAAAGATGTTTGTTTTAATTCTCAAAACTATCAAAACAATGTCACCAATATTGAATACAAGTCTGATATGTCGAGTAACAGGTAAAATAAACCCTAAGAGAAGTATTTATAGACATAAAATTCTATCCTAGGTTGACTAGGAAAACTTGGTCCGCGTTAGGTTTCTACGAACCGTCAATCAGAACCACAGTTCATGGTCTTCAGAAGTCAACCATCAAATGGCAAAGTCAAACTAGGAATGGCAGGCTTCTACGAATCAAACCACAGTTTGTCATTTCATTCTACGGTCTATAGACTGGACCATTATCTTGAGATCAAATTTTGCACCTTTTCAGATCATGGATCTACGAGTCACAAGACGGACCCATAGTCTAGATCTACAGTCGTCAACTCAGTCATGGATTTACCCTTCAGTTTGTACCCTTGCAAAACCTCAGTCGATGAGTCACATGATGACCCATTGTTTACGTCTATGGTTTTTCAATGGAACCATCATTTCATAATTAAATTTTCACCTTGAAGATCCTGATCTATGAATCACAGGATGGATAGTGGTTTGGAACTATGGTCCGTTATTTTCATTAAGGACCCAGACATAGCCAATTCTTAATGTAAAACTCACACTTTTACTTGTAAACCTTGTTTTACTTCACATAACACAAAAAACTCATCATATCTAACAAAAATATGCTTAAGAACTCATAATATCCTTAGCTGAAAGCATCAAAAGCGCCGTGAAATCTCGGCACATCACTGCCTAATATCAAAAGTCAGATGTTATGCAAGATTACCTAAAGGCTACCAATTCAAGGGATGTCTATAAGTTGCTTCATATAAAAATTTGGATAATGCACAAGTTTAATCGAAAGCTGATAATTCAAGGGATATCTATAAGTCACGTCAATACAGACGATGCGTAAGAATTACTTGAGGTCATATACAAAAGATGGTTATCAATGGCTGAGAAGGTTATCATATTTGATTGAAGACTGTTATAGATGGTTATAAGGGCCGTTATTTCAAGTTGCTTCTAAATTGTTGCAGATGGCTATAAGAGCCATCATACCCAAAGAATCATTATGCTTAACCACCATAAGGGCAATATATTCTACGACTGAGAGGGATGACATGTCTATATTATTGAGAAAGATATTATTTCCTATGATATGGACAAGAAAAGATGATACCTTCTCTCGAGAATCAACATGCGCAGATGTGAGGTAAGGAAACTATCAACCCATATTGAATTGCTTTACTACTAATGAATCTTGTTTTGAATTTATTCAAGATTATTCGAGAAGATGAAAATCTTAAATCAAACCACAAGTGCAGGCTACACCAAAAGGGATACAACATAATGTTGAACTTTTTCTTAGCAGCAAACTAGAACATAGTCCAAAGAGGAATATCAAACTCTTTGAATGCGAGTTGAGGATCAACTTTCACTTCAATCAAACCACACCTTTCTAAGAAGGCATGTATGTATTGTTCTATGAATTTTAACAGTTTTAGTTTCATATCCAGGACAATTTTTGAATACACACTGGAAGAAATATCCCTTTTTTCTTCAGATCTGGGTGACAATACACCTAGAGCTTTGGAATTTATGTCCATATGGCTTTTAGTTATTGGTGTAAGGGGCCTCACATTCGTAATTGAGATTATTACATTCCTATTTTCATGAATAGACTTATTTGTCACTAATCCCTAAGCCACAAAGGCTATCTTAGCATACGAGATTACCTTTTCAACATATTGAGTCAAACTATAAGCAACCTAATTTCTGAGTCTCAGGATATGTAGGAGGGCTTGATATTGAAAAATTAGCTGCATTCCTAGAAAATCTCATAATCCTCTTATTCTCCAGCTATCCGGTCTCACCATAATCCGATATTAGGATGGCTTTTAAATTCTTTAAAAATCATGCATAAAATCAAACGTCTCAAACTATAAGTGACCTAAATTCTCATGTAATCTGAGATATATAAAAAAAATTGATATCAGAGTTCAGCCATAATTCTTCAAAATTTGTGCTAAAACCAACTGCTTTCAAGAGATGAATTTGTGATCGAACAAAATTGAGGTTGTCATTCCCTTTACCCAGGGTTCCTTATATCCATCCTACCCAAAGGGAGGGCAGTTGTTGACACCCTATTTTTGCGCTCCAAAGTCCTAATTAATTTTGAGCTTCTACTATTTTAAATAATTTTGGAATAATCATTTTTATACAGTTAAGATTATTTTAAAAATTAAATGTGAAGCTAACTGCATCATTTTGGGTAAGATTATATTTTTTGTATTTAATTATATAAAATTATATAGATTTTACTTAAAAGAAGTATTTTTTTGAAAACTATTTTGAGTGAAAACCATGCTTAAATTGAAGAATGCTTTATTTTCTTCAAAACAAATCTAAAATTGGCAATTAGTTGTGTAACTAGTCTCTTGATTTGAAATAAAATAATTATAATTATAGAAATTATAAGCTCATTAATTAGTTCAGATTTTAACTCTATTTTGATTGGCCAAATTTAATTAATTAATTCAATTTGGTCAAGTTTTAAACAAAATCTGGCAAAAATTGAAATGAAGTGGCCAGCTCTTAAAATTATTTGAGGTCACGTTTTGCAAATATTAGTTCAAATTTGCAAACCCCATTTAGATCTATGTTGGACCCTCTTTAATTCCCAACTCAGTCAAAATTGGCCCACAAATCTGATAAGTCAGTAATCTATCAACTTATTGAGCCTTTATTTATGAATTATTGCTATGTTTTGAATAGATTTAGAGGTTCTTATGGCCTTTATTGATGTCTATGCAGGTACTTGTGATAAAAGTTGGAAAACAAGGAAATGGACCCAAAAAGAGCTTAAAAGGAGTGAAGTGTGAAGTGATAGAAAAGGATGGAGAATCAACCTTGAGATGCGGTGCACACCTCTCACCGCATGGAGCCTTGAATCGACTGAAGGGTCTGTTACGAGGTGCAGTTGTTGTGCGATGCGCACAACTCATGGTGCGAACTGCACCTCCTTCGCATAACATCTCCGAAGTTAGCTGAGTCACTGGTTTAACTAAAGAGGGTGTGCGATGCGCTTATCATGATGTGCGAACCGCACATCGCGCTGCACATCACCTACAGGGCATTTTTGTCCAGAAATTTAGTGACATTTAGGGAAAGTATTTAAACCCATTTTAGGCACAATTGTAAATAAAATTCTTCAGTTATAAATACTCTTGAGTAATTTTAGCTTTGAGAAAAATTTTTCTCTCTAATAAGAAGAAGAGGGTTTCGATCAATTCTCTCTTTCAATTCTTAGTTCACCATTTATGTACAAAACTGAGCTTAGATATTGAAATTACTCTTGAATGAAGAGAATTTGACTTACCCACTTGGTAATAATATATCTCTTTCCTTTAACATGAGTAGCTAATTAAATTGTCTAGGGATGTGTTGATAATGGGTGCTTTACAAATGGGTGTGGGTGTTGCTAATTCTTGCTTATAATTGCTTATTTGACATGGGTCTAGTAGTTTCACCAAGTTTTAATCCTAAAATTGGTGGTTGCAAACATTGATTTTCCTTACTTGGTTATGTTGTTGCTTGAAAGAGAATTTCATAGCTTCGGATGTGAAATTACTAGTGGGAACTTGGGCTTCCATTTAGATTGAGGCTAGAAATAGCTCATATCGATGGAATCACCTATTTAAGGGTCTAAGCTAGAAATAGTATGACCTCCCTAAGCTTTAGCTTGGTTGTTTGTTGTTAAACTGATAGTGTTTTAACCGAGATAACTAGACATATGGTTGTTGATCGAGAGATGAACAACCATACCTAAAAGCAAAGCTACCTATGTCAATGAGCGAGAATTTGCGTGAATAGGAAATCACCCTATCCCACACTAGAGCCCCATTGGATGCACATCCCTAGTCGTCTACTCTTATTTGTATACCCATTTTACTTTACTATCTTGCTTGAATTGAGATTATTGTGACAGAATCCCAATTCCCCCCAATCCTTTACTTTCGTGTTTTCAAACACTTACTCTCTTAGTGAAGTCATTTCATTACAATCAGCATTGTGCTATCTACAAGTCTCTATGGGTACAACCCCGACATCCGTTGGATACTTATAAATGTGTTTTGCTTGACGATCACCGATACTTCCATCTTGGAGAGTACATTTGAGCGTTTATCAAAAATGGCGCCATTGCTGGGGACTTGATCTGATATCTATATTTGATTGTATATTTGAAATCACTTAGAGAGTGCTTGTTTCTTTTACTTTTATTTGTTGTTTGTGTTGTGATTGAGAAGGCTAGCCTATGAGCGAGGTAGATGATAACGAGAGCATTGACGGCTTCATAGATGCAAACACTGTTGAGCCTGTGATGCAAGGGGGTGTGGGTGCAATCCGCGTACCCCCCACAGTGGGAAATGTTGTCTTTCACATTACTAGCACCATGCTCTACTTGATCCAAATGAAGGGCATGTTTGGTGGAGCAGCACATGAAGATGCCAACCGATATATTCGGAATTTTTTGGAGATTTTCCAAACATTCATATTTCAAAATATCTCCCAAGAATCCATCCGATTACGCCTATTCCCTTTTTCCTTGACAGGGGAAGCCATGACGTAGTTGGAAGAATTACCGAACAGATCTATCACATCTTGGGCCGAGTTGGTTGAGGCATTTACATTGAGATTCTTTCCTCCATCTCAAATGATGCAACTAAGAGATGAGATTACCAACTTTAGGCAACTCCCGGATGAGCCTCTACATGAGGCTTGGTTAATGTTCAGAAAAATGCTTGTCTTGTGTCCGAACCATGAGTTGCCGGACAATGTATTGCTCCAAAGCTTCTATTGATCATTGAAATCTATGAATAAGTTTGTGGCTAACAACCTTGGAGGTGGCATCTTCATAGACTTAGAGTTTCCTATTTCCTCAACTTTATTAGAGCGATAACAAAGACCAACAAAGCTTGGCATACGAGAGAAGCAGACGTGCCAACTTGGGGAGTGCCCTCATCCATCTTGACCAATGAAATGAGAAAAAGGGATGAGGAGCGGGATGATTAAATGGCCAAGATGATGACTCAAATTGATCTGATGGCCAAACATGTAATAGGAGTAGGTGGTGTGAAAGTTGTGAATGCGGTGAGTACACTGGAAATTAAAGCAAGTAATGATAAGCTGATGACAGTTGTCGATGGTAAACTATTCTTTGTGTCGGCGGGTTCTCATCCCAGGTATTATTGCCCAAGGGAAAAGAACCAAGGTTGGATCAGAAATAAGGAAAGGGATGACAATTGGAGAGATAGAGATAAGGATGGTGATCGATTCAATCACCGAAGCTCAAATCCCTATGTGCCTCCAAAAAAAGTAGACTCACTCTACCAACCAACCACAAGCAACCCTGGTCTTTCCAAACTCGAGGACATGTTGTCCTTGGTTCTCAAAAAGGTGGATACAACCAAAATCAAAGTGAGTGAGCTAAAAAGTGAGGTTTCAACACTTCATCAAACTATGAGCTCTCACTCAGCCTCGATCAAGCATCTTGAGGCTTAATTGTACCACTTCTCGACCCAAATGAACCTGAGGATGAAGGGGACACTGCCCAGTGATACCATCACCAATCTAAAGAATGACTGAGTTTGAGGTACTATAATCAAGCCACGACGTTAAATCAAGCGCTGCTTGGGAGGCAACCCAAGTTTATTTCCATTATTTTTGGTTATCTTTTGTTATTTTTGGTGTGTTTTAGGGAAGCAAGGAGGTGAAAAATGAACAAGTGCAAAATAGGGCCAAAATTGGACGTGCAGCAAACTGTGCGGACTGCATAAGCCATCTTGCGTGTCGCACGGTTCACCACACAACAAAATAGAAGGCCTGGGAGAAAGTTGGAAAAATGGGGGTGCTGTGCGCTGGTCTGTGCGGTCTGCATGAGCCCAAGTATGTGCCGCACCTCCATCACATGGAAAACCAGAAGCCTGGGCAAGGCCATGGCAGAAAAAGGTGAGGTGCAAAATGACATGCGGTCCGCACAAGGGCTTGTCCGAACCACACATCGCGGCATACCAAAGGTAAAATAGAATTTTTAATTGACCTAACCCAATGACCCGGCTCAACTTTTCTTCTTCTTTTCTCTTTTTATTCTGCCACCTTCACCATCTTCACCATATTTTATCTCCAACTCTCAAAATTCACTCCAAAAACCTCCCACAAACCCTCTACTTCTCCCAAAATCCTCTTCTTCTCCCCCACAATCACCACCACCGCTCCTCCATAGTGCCACTGTCATCTCTCCAGGCGAGTTGATTGGGTCACCATTGTTTCTTCCCAAAAGCTCCAATTTTTACCTCTTTCCACCAAATCTTCACTTGTGGTAAGTTCCCTAACATTGAATACGTGTTTTTATAAAGATTGGGAACTCATATTGTGAAGCATACTAAATAGAATTGCCATGTTGATTTTGGGTGAGATCCAAAAAATTTGGGTCTCCAATTTTGAATTGTATTGAGAATTTTACTTAGTGTCAACTTGGTAGAACTTGAATTTTATTAATGCATGTTGATTGGTAGTAATTCTTATCCTTGAATTTTTCATTTGGGGTGAAGTCTGAGTAACCCACTCATGATTGATGCATGATTTTGCCCGAGGATAGATTGGGTGACGTAATTCTTAAGGGCAAATCATTGTTTGTCATGAGGTTTTGTTGAGAACAGTTTGTTAGGGCTGAATCTTGCTACTTGTATGCCCATGATTCTTTGTTGAAGATTATCTTTGGGTGTATGTTCTTGTGCGGGGAGGGATTAATTGTTGCTACACTTGATGGTGCCCATTGTTGCAAGTGAAGGCTTGATGTTCCCGATGATAGATGGGGTAACGTCCATCTTAAGGGAAGTCATTAAGTTCTTTTCCTGCTTGTTGATTTTGTCAATGGAAATCCAGAGAAGTCTGAGTACCTGAGTGTTTATGGTCATGATATCCCTTGCCCCTTTTGTTTAAATATTATTGGTTTGTTGTGTGGTGCCAAGTGCCTAAGCACATCTTGCTCTTTGGACCACGTGCGTAACTCACAAGAATACAAGGAACCAAAAATTCCAATTGTGCCTTTGTGCATTTCGTATGTGATGCATAGATATTGATATGCGGGTAGCACAAGGCATCATACCATACTTGAAAAGAAGTCCAGTCGCTGCTTAGAAGGGTAAAGCTTGGTGCGATGCACACTTTGGTTGGTGTAGTCCGCACCAGCTTCGCATCTCAGGGGAAAACAACTGTAAGGTTCTGTTAATTTATGCAGAGGCACATGCGATGCACACTCCCTCTGGTGTGGTTCGCATGTGGCTCACACGAGCCAACAGTCCCCTACTTCATTTTCTACTTTGTTCCATTCCAACCTTTTTAGTTTGTTAACTTATTTTTAGGCTTTGTTTTTGTTTTTGGCTCACAATCTCTATATGCAGAACATGTCTTCTAGTAGGGATAATGCCGAAAGGAGTTCACGAAGGCTAACAACGCCCTCCTTCTCCAATCCAGCCTCAAAGAGGAAGAAGAAAGCCTCATTTTCCCATACTCAAGTCTCCGAGGAGGAGAGAGTTCAGTTCATAGTAGAAGATGAGGGTCATTTATGATCGTGATATGGGTAGGACCTTCAACACAGAGCAAAGATTTAACCTGGATGCAATGGGGGATAACCTACCTAACATCCTAACTCAGTTTGTCAGCCTTCAGTGGTAGACATTTCAAGAGGTGCCCGGGAACTACTACAAGGAGTTAGTCCAGGAGTTCTTTGCCTCATACCAGGCCACACAAAATGCTAAGGGCTACAAAGGGGGTTGTGAAACATTCCTCGCATTAGAGTCAATCATTGTTCGAGGCAAGGAAATCAAGATCACTCCGGCTGCTATCAATGTTACCTATTGGAGAACTCTCATTAAACCAGCCCCTGAGTTCATGGCTAAGCTACTTCTCAAGCGCAAACCTCTCGAATGGGTTGTTCCTATCATTGCTCGTGATGAACCTCTTTGGGCTACTATAGGGGGTGAAATCCCACGTTGGTGTTTGTACTTCAAAGCGCACCTTTGGTATGATTTTGTTTGCTCCCGCTTCATGCCTTCTCAGAACAACCAAAAGGTCACGCATGATGGGGCCATTTTGGTAGCCGCAATTATGATGGGGGATCCTATCAACATTGGTGAGGTGATCGCCTTAGTGATCAAAAGAAAGGCTCATAGGGGTGGTGATGCATTCCCCTTTCCAGTGCTAATCAGTAAACTTTGTGCACAAGCCGGCGTCTCTTACTTTGACTGTGATGCTCCTATTTTGGCTATTGGTGTGTTGAATCTTGATAAGAAAACTGACCAGGATGCCCCTCATTTCAAAAGGCGTAGGGTAGAGGAATCGGTGGAAGTTGAGGATGATGACTCTGATGCAAAACTACATACTTCATCTCCTTTTCATCCTGCTTCAGAAGCACACACCCCCACTGCCAATGCACCTAGAGAGCCACTATCTAAAAGTGGTATTCAAGATATGGTTGACAAAACATACAACCATGAGAGGAAATTGAGGGACTTGTCGAATAATCTACCAGGATTGATTGAGAGGGCGGTGAAAAGGGCTATCAAGGGAGTTATGGAGAGTTTGTCCACTCTTTGCAAAAGGGTGGATGTTTGTGAGAAATCTATCAAGACACTCTGGAAGGACCTTGACAAGGCAAAAGGTAAGGCCCCAGTGGAAGAGGCATATTTGAACACCCTACCCCTGCCTTGCACCATTCCTGGTCCCCTGGATGACTTATTGGCATCCCTTGCGGATGATGAGGAGGAGCTGCCTGGTAATGAGGATGCAAAGTTGGATCATAATTGTCACGCTTCGAGCCTACCCCTTGGATGTAATACGGGACCAAAGATCATAAGTGATCTCAAGATAACCCTGTGGCATTAGCATGACTTAAAAATTGAACAAAACATAAGAACGAAAGCTTAACTAAAGTAATGAGAAACTTAATCTGTTATATAAATAAAAGTCTAAGAATGAAAATCTGAATACAGCTGAATATCTGACTCTATGTCTGAAAGCCTCTACTACTGATTAGCTACTGGGACAAGCCCCCAGCTAACTCTAAGTACTAAAAATTGAATGAAGGAACTAAAAGTCTAGAATAAAGCTAACTCCAAGTCCTCAAAGGAGGAGGACTTACCAAGCTGGATGGATGTGTTGCCGATCTACTAGACACAAATCTGAGAGCGGGCTACAAAATCTACATCATGATAGGATACAACATAAAGAGGTATGCAGTCAGTACTATAGAATGTACTGTGTATGTGAGATATGCATAATCATGATAAAAATATACTTAAAACATGCTTAAAATGAGCTCGTTTTTATAGAGATATAACATTAGTAAATATCAAGATGTATGACATAAAACATGAAGTAAAGTCAAGATTCAAAGTAGAGTATCATATAACTTCATAGCTTGAAAATAATTATGTGGGAGTTTCTCTTAACTGACATAAACCATGTTGAGCTACATGGAGTTCAGTGTCATGCACCCACATTGAAAAAGGTTGTCCTAACCGTCCAAGGTTAAAACCATGTCATAAGGATCCTGGTATAGGCCACAGAGGGCAACCTACGGTGGCAACGTAGTTTTATATTTGGGTTATCTAGAACCCTCATCGCTCGTGTCTAAATACTACTCACAAAATATAACATGAGGCTCACATATATGTGACATATCTGGATGTCAAAGCTTGTTCATAAACATGTTCATAAGCATGTTCATAATCCAGATCTTCATACTACTCAGAAACCTTAGTTTAGAAAATGATTCATGAGCATTGATGGCACATTGGGTGTCTTGTCTTGCATAATAATTCATAACTTAAAAACTTGCATGGCCCTAGTTCGATTTCATAATAACATATACCTTCACAAAACATAGGAACTAGGCAAGCACTAGCTTGAAACTCATGAAATCATACTATCAAATATCCCAATTTACTTGAATTAATCCATGCATGTAAAATTTGCTAAAATTAGCCTTCAATTCATGAAATAGAAGTTCACATGTAAAAACTCATGCAAAATCATGTAATTTAATAGTAAATTTCATAGTAGAATCATGAGAAAACAATTTATAGCAAAGCCCATAAGAATTGGGTAAGAACCTTAATTTGGATTTCTTGAAAATCCATATGAAAATTGGGGGTTTTGGGCATAAGGTTGGAAGAATCCCTTATTGAATACCCACATACCTGAATTGAAGGTTTCCTAACTTGGGACATGAGGGTGGAGACTTGAAGATGGAATCCTTAGCTTGAAGCTTGGAGAATGGAGACCCTTTTCTTCTCTTGGAACTTGATTGAGAGAATGGAAGAGAACTTAGGCCAAGTGGGAATAAAACCCCTTCTAATTTGCCCAAAATGACTTAACTTAAGAGTTAGAAGAGTGGGAAATTACAAAATACTCCTGGCAAGAGAGTCTAAAAACTTCAAAAAAATTTGTCAAAGGCTTTCACAGACATGAATCACGGCCCGTGGAATGAATCACGTTCCGTGGAATGAAGGTCATGGTTCCAGGGGACTTTTTGGGCCTCTAGATTGATTTTCACGAGTGGAAACCATGGTTCATGGATCCATGACCCATGGATCAAACTTGTGAATCTCAGGCCAAAAACAGATCTGCAGGTTCGATTTCATGGATTCAAACCACGGGTCATGGTTTGATCCACGAGATGTAGATGGCTTTCGTGGTTTCTGCCTGTCTTTTTGATAGACAGATATATTTTAGTAAAATACTGATAACTTTTTACTCAAGAGTTGTATTAATGCGCGGTCAGTGGCGTTGGAAAGAAGAATTGAACATCAATAATTTGGTGGGTACAAGGTCACCTAACTCTCCATATTCTAGGAGTTATGATCTTTGAATTTGACCCTTGAAAAATCTTACACTAAAACTCAATTGGTAAGAAAGCTTTCAACTCAACTTTGAGCTAGAGGTTCTTTATGACCCTTATTCATATCTAATACACCTTCAAAACTTAAGAATAGGTCTTAATACTTAGATACATAGAAAATTTATCTAGTTTGGGTCTAACAACACATGAAGAACGGTTCAAATTTTGCTTAGAATTTCTAGGGTGTTATAATGATCAGGATCCAGTTTTTCTGAGAGTTCTCCGAGACTTCATACTTACTTTGCACTCCCTAAAGGGTGGTGCTGGCCCGAGTGGAAAGAACTTAGATGAGGAGGCAGTAGCTGATGATGATGATGATTAGGCATAGCCCTCCAGGGAATTCCACCTTCCTTCCTTTGAGCTAATACCATTGAGGGCAATGCTTTTTTTATGGAGAGGGGATGACATTACTTTCTTTTCATTGGTTTCCCGTGATTAGGCTTGAGATATTATTTTTATTGCCCTTTCCGGGCCTTGTTGATATTTTTAGTTCTGCTAGATTTGATTTGGCCCTTGTCGAGCATATTTTAGATGATTGTGATTCTTATTGACCTTGTCGGGCCTTTTTTCTTATGTTAGTTATTTTGAGCTTAATTGTTCCCTTGCCGGGCTTGATTTTTATTTTGTTGTGTTGATTGTGTTACCGGGTTGGTCTTGCACACCCCATTGTTTCACTACATGTGCTTTGCAAATGCGCTAAAGGCCTACGCCAAGGCTTATTTTTAAATGAATCATGAGTGCACAATTTGGTTATCGCCTTGTTAATAGTAGTTTAGCAATAAACTCTGAAGGTTTCCTTAATTCCACGATTCTTTCTCAAGGAGCAAAAGTTTTGTTTATTTTCTTTTTCTTTTATTTTTGTGTCAAACCAGGTTGATATTTCCCTATGATAGATTGAGAGGCAACTTTCTTAAAGGAAAATGTTAAGTTTTAGTTTAAAATTAAGTCCATAGTTGCTTGTCTCAAAATGGGCCCACTGAAAAAAATTCTTGGCTAGTTGTTTTTGGAAATAAAAGGAAGAAGGGAAATGATTTTTTTAGAAAAAGCATTCTCTTGTCATGACTTGCACACTCTTGCTTTGTCTTGATTGACTCACAAACGAGTGTGTAATGAACTTGGAATACCTTGTCAAAAGTCATTTGTCCCAATTGATTTTGAGACTAATGAGAGAAGTCTTGTGGCATGATGCCTTGAGTGGTGAGGCTTTACCTTGATTCTCGTGCATGCGTGTCATCTAGAACTTGCCCCGAATGTGATTCAAGGAAAAATTCTTGGTGTGACCGAGCTTGGAAGATGACCTTAGGTCCTTTTTTATAGCCATTTCACCCAAATGACTACCCTCAACATCAATCCTAGTGATCCCCTTTGAGTTTGTGACCATTATTTGGCACCTTGTTTAACACCTTGATCTTTTTGGAACCTCTATATTGGCACCCGTCCTCTCTAATTTCTTGGAAGTGAAATGTAGGCTAAAAGCCTAAGTTTGGGGGGGAAATAAAAAGACAACATGGGCAAATGCCTAAGTTTGGGGGTGCCTGTGATCAAACGAGGAGAAGAAAAGGAATGCACTTTAAGTGCAAGGTAGCACCTTAAGTTTGAATTGAAAATTGCTCCAAAAGTTCAAT
Organism: Jaltomata sinuosa; assembly: GCA_003996215.1. Taxonomy (NCBI): domain Eukaryota; kingdom Viridiplantae; phylum Streptophyta; class Magnoliopsida; order Solanales; family Solanaceae; genus Jaltomata; species Jaltomata sinuosa. The sequence continues at coordinate 358,725 of QJPP01001051.1, read as the reverse complement.
CCAATGAGAAAAATAAAAAGCAAGAATATGCGCTACCAAATATAGGTGATACAAGGAGTTTGAATGATCCTAATTGAAAAGGAGAAGCTTGGGTTGTGTGAGGGAGAAATAAGGTGAAGTTGAAATTTGAATATGTGAGCGGTGTTCGAAATGGAAACAAAGAAGCATTAGGGAGGTGTAGTCACTTGCACCAAATGAAATCCTCACCTTAGCCCTAGCCAACATCGTAACTCGCAAGTCCTTAGTGATTCCGAGCATGGCTACCCTACATTAGTGGCGATGTACATGAAAGGCAAGCCTATAGTTTGACGTGTGTGCACTTGAACTTTCTTGAGAGAGTGAGAGTCTTTTTGGTTCTCCTATAATCCCTTTGTTTTGAAAATTGCATGATTGTGAGTGGGATTCTCTCTTGTGGTGAGTGACATCATGCACTCGTATTGAAACATGAAGTCTCTATTTCAATTGAGAGGAATGAATGAGACAAGTTGTATCACAAATCTCGAGGAAAACCTTGATGGTCCATGCCAATGACTTGAGAAGCTTAAATGTCTTGTTTTGAATGACAAAATTCCCTTGATTTTGAATGAGAAATGAAATCCTTTTGGAAAAGGTTTTGAAATGACCAATTGCCTTGATATTGTGGTGGTTCAAATTGAGATGAGCATTGTAGTTGAGTCTTTTTGTTTATTCTTTTTCCTGATTTTTAAAATATATTAGTCTTTTGTGCCTTGATTAAGTCTAGAGCATAATTCATTCCTTGCCTTGTGAGTATCTTGCTTGAGGACAAACAATAGTTCAAGTTTGGGGGTTTAATAAGTTGGTAATCTACCAGCTTGTTGAGCCTTTATCCATGAATTATTGCTATGTTTTGAATAGATTTAGAGATTCTTATGGCCTTTATTGATGTCTATGCAGGTACTTGTGATCAAAGATGGAAAATAAGGAAATGGACCCAAAAAGAGCTTAAAAGGAGTGAAGTGTGAAGTGATCGAAAAGGATGGAGAATTTGCCTTCAGATGCGGCGCATGTGCGACACGCACAAGCCTTGGTGCGTTCCGCACCTCTCACCACATGGAGCCTTGAATCGACTGAAGGGTCTGTTACAAGGTGCAGTCGTTGTGCAATGGGCACAACTCATGGTGCGAACTACACCTACTTCGCATGACATCTACCAACTTAGCTGAGTCACTGGTTCAGCTAAAAAGGGTGTGCGATACGCACATCACGATGTACGAACTGTATGTTACACCGCATACCACCCGAAGGGCATTTTTGTCCAAAAATTTAGTGAAGTTTTGGGAAAGTATTTAAACCCATTTTAGGCACAATTGTAAATATAATTTTCAATTATGAATACTCTTGAGTAATTTTAGCCTTGAGAACAAGTTTTCTCTATAAGAAGAAGAAGAGGGTTTGAATCAATTCTCTCTTCCAATTCTTAGTTCACCATTTGTGTACAATACTGATCTTAGATATTGAAATTACACTTGAATGAAGAGGAATTTGACTTACCCACTTGGTATATCTCTTTCCTTTAGCATGAGTAGCTAATTTCATTGTCTAGGGATATGTTGATAATGGGTGCTTGACAAATGAGTGTAGGTGTTGCTAATTCTTGCTTATAATTGCTTATTTGGCATGGGTCTAGTAGTTTCACCAAGTTTTAATCCTAAAATTAGTGGTTGCAAACATTGATTTTCCTTACTTGGTTATGTTGTTGCTTGAAAGAGAACTTCATAGATTCAAATGTGAAATTATTAGTGGAAACTTGGGATTCCATTTAGATTGAGGCTAGAAATAGCTCATATCGACGGAATCACTCATTTAAGGGTCTAATCTAGAAATACTATGACCTCTCTCAGCTTTAGCTTGGTTGTTTGTTGTTAAATCGATAGTGTTTTATCCGAGACTGTTGGACATATGGTTGTTGATCGAGAGATGAACAATCATACCTAAATCCAAGACTACCTATGTCAATGAGCGAGAATTTGCGTGAATAGGCAATCACCCTATCCCACACTAGAGCCCCATTAGATGCACATCCCTAGTCGTCTACTCTCATTTGTATACCCATTTTACTTTACTGTCTTGCTTGAATTGAGATTATTATGGCTGAATCCCAATTCCCCCCAATCCTTTACTTTCGTGTTTTCAAACACTTACTCTCTTAGTGAAGTCGTTTCATTACAATCATCATTGTGCTATCTACAAGTCTTTGTGGGTACGACCCTGACATTCGTTGGATACTTCTAAATGTGTTTTGCTTGACGATCACCGAATACCTCCATCTTGGAGAGTATATTTGAGCATTTATAAAAATCAAAATCTAAAATTGACATAAGCTAGCCTAAACCTCTAATTATACACTTAAAAATACTATTCTCTCACACACGTGTCCCCCCGCTCCGCACGGGCATCAATTCTTTCCAGAAAGATCACATGGTCTCTTTTTATGCGTGCGCACACACTACATATTGTCTCTTTCTCCTCCCTTTCCTTCTTTTTTTTCACTTCAATGTAGAACATATCCAGAACAACAAATGATAGCAACAACCAAATGAACTTTGTCAAGAACAACTTGCCCAAAAGATGCCAGAATCCACCAAAAATGAAGAATGGGTTTTCGAAAGTTCCTCCATTATTCCTTTGAATCCATCAACAACATTGTTCATTGAATCTTCCAGAATGGATACCTCAGCAGATTCACAATGATTATCTTCATGAAACCCGGTTAGAATTAACCCATACTCATGCTTAAAATCGTACTTGTAGTACTATACGTGGCCTAAGTCCCTTGGATTGTCCAAGAATTTTTTCTTTCCCCCAAAATCTCCAATTCAATTTTGACCTAATGTATCTAAAAAAAAAATTCCAATTATTCATGGATTCATACTAGAAGTACTATATATGGCTCAATTCTAGTAAGAATTAGCATTTTGAAATTCGAAACCCCAAGAAATCCTTATCCAAAATTTCCAAATCCCCCCTTTATTTGGAACCTAATTTTTTCCCTTTATATACCCCCTCTTATCACTGATTGAGGGGTCATAAGTTTCTATGATAAAACCCTTAAGGTTCTGAACCATTCTACAAGTTGCTAAGCCTTGTGTCTTCTTTTTTATGTCATAGTGTTTGAAGGGTCTTTTCCTTTCTATTTGAAAAAACAAAGGATTTTCTCAAAGTGGGAAGTCCCCAACAAAACTCAAACATCCCAGTTCGTTCTCACAAAGAGGTAAGTTCTTATCCTTTATATTTTAGTGAAAAATTGCTTTCAAGGATTTCTATTTTGATTCAACGTGAATTGAGTCCGTAGTGTTGTTTTCCTGATTAAATTGAATCATGTTGTGTTGTATTGAGTAGAATGGAGTTGCCTATTTTTGATTTGGGTTTTCTTAATGCTCACTACTTTTGTTTCTTTGAATGATTAATGTGATGATTTGGATATAGTTTAGATTAAAGGTTTCCTAAAGATCTTCTTGGCTCGAAGTTTTAAGTAGGTCTATAAAGGAAATGCAAAGTCTTTCGAAGACTACACTCTAGTTCTGCTTCAAAAGATTTGAACTTGGAGATGAAGAAAGTCTTGATAGTTCCTTGACCTTTGTATCTAAAAAGAAAGAGTTCACTATCTAAGCTTTTCATTAAGCTTTAGCTTCCATTGTTTACTTTTCTGTTTATTTTTTGTTTGTGTGTGTTCTAAATTTTGGTTAGTATCCTGAGTCCTTAAGCATTTTTTTGGTTCATGATACCAAGAAAGGTTCGACAAAGGTATCAAGTCTGATTTTTGAAAACACTCTTTAGTTTCTCCCAAAGCTCAAACTAGGGGGTTGGAAGGTAAAACTTTATCATAGTATTGCTCTTCTCTTCCCCCTCCCCAAGCAAGGATTTGGTAGTATGTCTTAGATATTAACATGAATTTCTTAAAGAACCTATTTGATTATCCTAAAGTTATTTAGAGCCTTTAGAATTGTATACTAGTTTTCTTTCTTTATTTTCTTTAAATCACTCTTTGGTTCTAGTCAAAGAAATTAAACTTTATGGTGGAGTTAGCCTTCTATTGTAGCTGACTTTCACCTATAAGTTATTGTTCTTATAGCTAGAATAAGAAATGCATGTGTTAGGCTATCTTGTGATGATTAAATTACAACCTCGAACATATATGTGTTCTCTTTCATGTCCTAAAAGCTACTTGGCATTTCCTTTGTTCTTTGTTACCTGGATGAGATTATTTCTACTACAATACTTTCCCTGATCAATTGTTTTCTTTCTTTTTGACATGATAAATGCTTGTCTGCATTCTGAATATTGTTGTGTCTTGTTTGTGACCATATTATCCTATCATAAACTTTGAATCTGTTGCATCTTTCTAATCTTTATTTATTTTTATTTTTCTCACATGAACTCCCATTTGAGTCCCCTTGGACTTTCCCGATTGCATTTCTTGTTGGGGCTAGGCCTAACCAACTAGAGTCAAGCCTTAACCAAGTTCAACTTGTACCTATAGTCACAGTATACAATGATATGCATTAGAGGAAGCTAATATACATGATGTTGAAGTGAGGAACGTGCCAAAGCCAAAAGTATTTGGTGAGAGTAGTCTAATATGGGACTGATATATAAAAAATACATAGATTTGAAAGCTGATATATAGGGGAAAAGGAACTGATATACCAATTGATATACACAGCAAAAAATGGGCCAAAAGTTTATCAATTTCAGGGTCCAAATCTGTATGACCAGTAGAATGGGCCAGAAACGCCCGATTCCATTCTATCTCTCTGTAATTGTAATTTTTTTAAAGTTTGTTTGTATTAATTTTAATTCTAACTTAATTAATCTAAATAAATTACCTAAGGGTTGCCATTTTAACTTTATTTTTTCTTTTCTTTTATTTTCACTTGTTTCAGAGTTTCTCACCTATTTGTTTTTGTTAAAAAATGGAACATAAATGAGCCTTGCTTCAAGTTTTCCCTAAGAATAGGAATTTTCACATAAATTAGTGTTAGATTAAAAAGATTTTAATATGAAAAAAGTATTTTTTTTACTCAAATTGGTTTATTTTTCAAATAAATCTAAAGGCTTGTGCCCAATCGTCATTTCCTTTAGAATTCGTTAAAGTTAAACTTTCCTTTCAATTTCTCTTAATTCTTACAAGTTGCCTTATTTTTAATAGATCCTTTAAGAAATAATGTGTATTCATTTTAACAAGTCACTCTCTAACAAAATCATGTCCTCTTAAATTGAATTTGTCTCCCATAACCTTAATTGTTTTCATAATTTCGCTGCAAGGTGATGTTTCTTTTTACAAACTACTTTTCAAATATTTTGTTTAAATTAGCTCTTAAGTAATTTTCGTGCTTTCTAGTTTAGGTAAAAACTGAATTATTCCTTTATTTGAAATCTTTATTTTTTCAAGTCTTTAATTCTTATTACTTTCATAAAAAATCACTCGTTACAAAATTAGCCTCTTTTAAAGTTAGTCATTTATTTTGGTCAACCGTTTAAATGAACTTTCTTAAGTGTCTTAAAAGCCTTTTTAAGACGTTACTTGAACCCTTACCCATTTCTCTGATTTTAAAAATTTATTTCTATTTTAAAGTCTTTAAATTTTTTAGGTTTTTCTTAACTTTCCTTAATAAATTAAGTGACCACTCTATAATTTTTTTAAAATTATTTTTGAACTTTCTTCGAGTTTTGAAATGATTTAAGAATAGAAAACTATTTTTAAATTTATTTTCCTTATAAAAAATTCAAAAACGGATAAAACACAACGAACACAAAACAACTATACTAGACTAAAATCGACATTTCAGACTCAATGGAATCATCAGATCATAGAATATAGGTTGTCTTCAACGAATATTGACCCAAGTTAACACTATGCTAAAACTTTCAACTTTTCAACCAACTACCCAAAATCCATGAACGTCTCGGGACCCAAATCAAAGGTCCTACTAACCCAAAAATGATATTTTGGAGCTAACAAAATTGATGAAATTCTCATACGATGCCTAAATCTCCAAATATTGACCAAAGTCAACCATTCTTACTTCAAAGCCTTCCATAATGAAAAACTCTCATAAAATCCAAATAACCACCTCGAGAACCGTACTACCTACTCCCGCAAACTATAAATACTATAATATAAGTATAGAGAGGGGTAAAATGGTCAAAATGCACCAAAAGCCAAAAATTACTATGAGGGTTGTTACATTATCCACCACTAAAATACACGTTCATCCTCGAACGTAGGGATAAGGAAGGTACATCAACTGTCAAAAATCTAGGGATATCTACTCCGCATGTCCAACTCTGTATCCCACGTAGCCACCTTACCAGACGATGCTTCCACTGAACCTTCACTGAAGCTATTTCCTTAGACCTCAACTTCCTAATCTACCTATCTAAAATGGCCATGGGCTCCTCCTCAAATGTCAGATTTTGATCCAAATCGACCTAGTCCCACCGAATCACATGAGAACTATCAGAATAATACTTCTTTAACATCAAGAGATGGAAACTAAGTGCACATATGAAATACTCGGAGGTAAAGCCAACTCATAGGCAACCTCCATAATGCGCCAAAGAATCTTAAAAGGACCAATAAACCTCAATCTAAGCTTGTGCTTTTATTCAAACCTCATCACACCCTTCATTGGTGATACTTTCAACAAAACCCTCTCACCGACCATGAACTCCAAGTCACGAACCCTCCTATCAACATAACTCTTCTCTCTACTCTAGGCTGTCAAAAGTCGATCTTGTATCCACTTTACTTTATCCATCGAATCCCAGAATAAATCCATACCCCATGGCCTAACTTCAAGGAATCAAATCAACTAATTGGAGATCTACACTTCCTCTCATACAAAGCCTCTAATGGTGCCATCTGAATATTGGAATAGTAACTGTTGTTATAGGAAAACTCTTCTAAAGGCAAGAACTGGTCCCAATGACCACCAAAGTCAATCACACAAGCCTAAAACATATCCTCTAACACCTGAATAGCCTGCTCTGACTAACCATCCATCTGTGGATGAAAGCTATACTCATCTCCAATTGAGTGTCCAACTCACGCTGCATAGAACTCCAAAAATGTGATGTAAACTGAGTAGCTCTATTTGAAATGATGGAAATAGGAACACCATGCAATTGAACTATCTCCCAAATATAGATCTTAGCTACCCTTTCTACATTATAGTTAGTCTTCACCAGTACAAAGTGAGATGATTTGGTCAACCTATCCACAATCACCCAAATAGAGTCAAATTTCTCCAAAGTCTGAGGCAACCCAACCACAAAGTCCATAGTGATACGCTCCCACATCCACTTATGTATAGGCATTCTCTGATTCATACCACCCGGTCTATGGTGCTCATACTTCACTTGGTGACAATTCAAACACTTAGCCACTAACTCCACAATGTGCCTTTTCATCATCCACCACCAATAATCCTGCTTCAGGTCATGATACATCGTGGATGCCCCTAGATGAAGAGAATACCTTCAACTGTGAGCCTCCTCCATGATCAATTGAGTCAAATCACCAACCCTAGGAATGCAAATCTGACCCTTGATCCTTAAAACACCCTCCAAATCAAGAACCGCTTCCTTAGCTTTACCCTTCAACACTTTGTCTCGAATAATACACAACTTCCTATCCTCAAACTGCCTATCCTTATTATGGTCCAACAACAAGGACCGTACCTCAACATAAGCAAAAGTTCAACCAGGCTTAGAAATATCAAGGCTCACAAAGCTATTGGACAAACACTGAACATCTATAGGCAAAGTTCGCTCCTTCACCATCAACAAGGCAAGACTACCCGTACTCACTGCTTTTTGATGACGCTCAAAAGCACTCTCCCGAAAGAGGTGGTAGTGATCATCATAGCAAAACAAATAAGTAACCCAACGAGTGTTGGGGTCAATTCCATGGAGAGTGGAGTAGTGACTCACTAAAAGATCGTCGAATAATTATCACTAAGAGAGAAAATGTTCAAATAACTTAAAAGTAAAGATTGGGGGGATTGGAAAGGGAAATTATATAGCAACTTCAATTTCCAAAAAGATGGAAAGTAAACACAAGATTTGTATCAATGAGAGGAAGACTAGGGGTATGCTTATGATGGGATTCTTCAAAGGGTTAGGATACTTGATTAATTAAGCAAATTCTCGATTAATGATATGGGTAGCATTAGTTTTAGCCATATTTGGTAATCTCTCGATCCTCCAAATATATATTCTATGGTCTTTGTTCAAGCATATATGGTCTTTGTTCAAGAACCATAGTTTTTCAACACAAACCAACCAAGTCAATTGTTTGGGGACGTCATACTATTTCTAGCTTAGACTCTTATATGAGAGTTTCCATTGATTAAGCTATTTCTAGCCTCAATCTAAGGTGGAAATCTCCAATTCCCATTATTGAATTCCTATCCGAATTATGAACCCCTCTTTCAAGCAAGAACACAATTAAAAAACTCAATTAATGTTTGCAATCATTAATTTTATAATTAAAACTTGAGAAATTCAATAGACCCATATCAATTCATCAATTATAAGCCCAATTAAATAAGATCCATACCCAAATTCAAATACCCATAATGCACATACCCCTAGATAAGGAGATTAGCTACTCATGCTAAGGAAATAAGAGAATATACCAATTGAGTAACTCATACGTCCATTCATAATTAAGACAATATCCAAATCCAAGCTCAATTTGGTACAAAATGGTGAATTCAAGTGTGGAAGATGAAGATAAATAGTACTCTTAATATCTTCCTTAGGTATTACTCTATTAAAAAACTCTTCAAAAATTGTTCAATACTCTCAGGTACACACCCCAAAAAGGGTTTTAGAAGTTTCCTAATGCCTCACTTGAAATTTGACAAAAATACCCTTTGAGCATGGTGCAACACAACATGCAACACGATGTGCGGTCGCACCACACCTTCTGCGCATCGCATGTCGCTTGTCCTTCAACCAGTGACTTTAGTTGCTGGGGTGGTGAAGTATAAAGAGAGGTGCAGACCGCACATAGCATTGTGCCAGTCGCATGATTGCCACACCTCGTGGCAGATTCTTCCATGTTTTTGATCTCCTTCATACATCAACTCTTTTTTAGCTCTTTGGGTTCAATTCCTTTGTTTTCTATTCTTGACCAAGAGTATCTATATTTTCATCAATAAAGGCAATAAGTACCTCTAAATCTCATCAAAATATGGCAATAATTTATGAACAAAGGCTCAATAAGTTGGTAGATTACCAACTTATCACCTTTCTACTCAAGGCATCCACCACTACATTGGCCTTGCCTGAGTCATAGAGAATAGTCATGTCATAATCCTTCAACAACTCCAATCATCTGCGTTGTCTCAAATTCAAATCCTTCTTGCTAAAAATATACTGAAGGTTGTGATGATTGGTGAACACCTTACAATGAACCCCATACAAGTAATGCTACCACAACTTTTAAAACAAACACTAGAATCGCCAACTCCAAATCATGAGTGGGGTAGTTCTTCTCATGAGTCTTCAACTGCCTCAAAGCATATGCTATAACCTTTATTTTCTACATCAAAAAACCATCCAGACCTACTCCCAAAGCATCATAATATACGATAACATCTTCACCTTTCACATGTAAGGTAAAGATAGGTGCTGAAGTCAACAAAGCTTTGAGCTTTTGAAAGCTTGCTTCGAACTCATCAGTCCACTTGAAAGCAATATTCTTCTGATCCAACTTGGTCAATGGAGCTATAACAGATGAGAAATCCAGCATGAACCGTATATAATATCAATCCAAACCTATAAAAGTCTAAATCTCAATAGGTTAGGTAGGCCTAGCCTAATCTCGAACTACCTCAACCTTGGCCGAATCAACCATCATACTTTCCTTGGTCACAACATACCCCAAGAATGTTAAGGAACTAAGCTCAAACTCACACTTTGAGAACTTGGCATAAAACTTCTCATCCCTCAATCTCAGGAGAACAATCCTCAAATGCTTCACATGATCTGCCTCACTCTTGGAATATACTAAGATATCATCAATGAACACAATCATAAAGGAATTAAGATAAGGCTAAAACACTCCAATCATCAACTCCATTAATGTTTTTGGGTCATTGGTCAATCCAAAGGACATAACCAAAACTCATATTGATTATATTGAGTCCTGAAAGCTATATTAGGGATATCTAAATATGTAATACTCAATAGATGGTACCCCAAGCTTAAGTCAATCATCAAAAACACTGAAGCACCCTGAAGTTGATCAAACAAATCATTTATTCATGAAAGAGGATACTTGTTCTTAATAGTCACCTTGCTCAATTGGCAATAATCAATATACATCTGCATAGACCCATTTTTCTTCTTTACAAACAACACATGAGCACCCCAATGAAAAACACTGGGCCTAATAAATACTTTATTCAATAGGCCCTACAACTCATCCTTCAACTGTTCCAAATCCATCCTATAAGGAGGAATAGAGATGGGCTTAGTGCCCGACTCTAAGTCAATATCTCTATCTAAAAAATGCTAGTAAATCTGTAAGGAACCCATCCTAGAACTCCCTAACCACTCTCACTGACTCTAAAGGAGTCATGTCGGTGCTATTAATGCACACATATTCCAAGTAAGATAGACATCCCTTTTCAACCAAACATTGAGCCTTAAGGAAAGAAATCATCCTATTACGATACAAACCCTGAGTACCCTTCTACTCCAACCTTGGTACACTTAGCATAACTAAAGTGATCATTTTGGCTATACATTCCACAATAGCGTGATAAAGATAAAGCCAATCCATGTCCAAAATCACATTAAAATTTACTATATCTAGAATAATTAAGTCTACCTAAGTATCATACCCCTAAAAGAGTCACAAAATAGGATTGCTACACCTGATCCACCACTAAGTAATTACCTACTGGGGTAGAAACATGTAACAACCTTTTCCGTCATTATGGGTAAACTATTTGTGCAAAGTTTTGGGTAAGAAAACTTCTGGGTTTGGGACTTGGAAACTTTGTGCTAGGCTAGTCTCGAATGGATTCTGAGCAAGGTATGGTCTAGGGTAATTCGACAAAGTATTAGGTAAAATATCTTATGTTGAGCTAGTTTTTCTATTATCTAAAACATTAAGGAGTCTGAGGGACCTTTCATAAGTGAATTCGGGTGAGTAAAACTCCTAATATCAAAGTTGATGTGAAAGAGTTGGTTCGGAACATCAGGTTTTGAAGTGTGTTATAAAAAAGGAAACTTTGAGAGGTTTTCCGAGGTTCTATTCCATGTCAACCACTATAGCAATTGACACCATGCTACCACAATGACTACTATAGCGAAGAAATTCCTGCTATAGCAGAAGTCAAGGCGGTCAGCACCGCTATAGCGGGCGAGTTCCACTATGATGGCACTGCTATAGTGGTGTGGGGATCATTATAGCATAATAAGTTACAGTTAATGCAAAACCTTTCCCAAAAATTCTAAAGAATGTTTTGGAGAAGGACAGAGGCAATTTGGGCAATTTCAACTCGAATTTCCACTATTTTTCTTTCCAAAGGTAAGGATTTTACTTCCCTACATCAGTAATTTGATTCCCAAGTATTAGAATAGATTATTGCAGGCTTGAGGAAAGGTTTGAATAGACCTAAGAGGGTAGAATTTGGTGTTACAAGGATTTTAGGGCATAGTGGTTCTTGGGTCTTGTTTTGTTGTTTAATTTTGACCTATTCACCATAATTTGCTTAAAGAATCCGTAAAAATGGTAGTTTTAGGGAATTAATAGTGGGAAAGCCTTGGGATAGGTTGAATGATCATGGTTTGGCCTGGGGATTAGTATTTGAGTATAATTCGAGTATTATTAGGCTATTTGGACTGATTATAGTATATTGTGTGATCATTTTTAGACCAACGACAAGTGAAACCTTCAGGGAATAGAAAGGCTCAGGTACTATACCTGATACAGGTCTATAATAGTTGGCTCGAGTACCAACCCTGGTACGGGATATATATCAATTGGCTCGGGTACTATACCTGGTACAGGTCTATAATAGTTGGATTGGGTACTACGCCTAGTACGAGTTTATTTATACTTGTTAATTGCGTTTTGTTGATGGTTCTATGAGTGTAACGGGTTAATTGTTAAAACTATGATTATTGCATATTGGTCCATGTGTGGCCGGGTAGTTGTACTTAAATGTGGGGATGGTCCTTAAGTAGACAAGAAATTACATGTTAAACACTTAGGTGTTGTCCTAGGGATCCTTGGTTGGTCCGTGTTACTTGGAAAGAGTGGTCTTGTTTGTAATTGTTATTGTTGTTGTGGTTGTTAGACCTATTTCATATAGTTGGTAAGTTAGAAGAAAGACTAAGAGTCTGGAATTATATTGCTGGCTTGTTTATACCTATTTGTCTTACTTTACTCAACTTTGTTTTATTGTTCATATATTGTTTATGGGAGCTAGCTGATGATCCTATCAGTACACTGTGTTTTTGTGTACTAATATTGCACTTGCTTTCCTTTCATGAGTACAAGACATATTTTGGCAGCTGCTATGCGACCTCAGTTGCACTCATAACTTTTTTAGAATCCAAGGGTGAGCTGCTTCTTCCAGGCTACCATGGTTTCATCTAGCATATTTCTAGTCCATTATTTTGGACTTAGATTTCCTTGTTTTTGGGGTTGCATCCCCATTCTCTAGACATTAGTAGATATTTTGGTACACAACTTTTAGATTCTAGGGGTAGTTCTCCACAGGATCTTGTTTATTAGTATTTTTGGCTATGAATGCTAGTTTAAATTAATGCAACTAGTTTTGAGTTGTTAGTTTCACTAAGTGTTGATTGAGTTTTTGGTTTGCTCATCCAAGGGTTATGTGTGGGTTCCACTCGTGGTGGTTTGGGTTGTGACAATGATGGTATTGAAGCCCTAGGTTCATTGATCTTGTCACGATGGTATTGAAGCCCTAGGTTCATTGATCTCATTGTACCAAAATAGGTCTAGTAGAGTCTTACGGAATGGTATGGAGATGTCTGTACTTTTCTTTGAGAGGCTATAGGACTTTAGGAAACTATCTCTTCGAGAGGCTATAACTTGATTCCAATTGGTATCTGCTGATACAAATTGGTATCTAACTTCTTTCACTCTTTTGTCTACAGATGGTTAACACCAGATGTAACAGAGCAAGAGAGGCAGTTCCAGTGGTGGAACCGACAGACAGAGGGCAAGAGAGGGGGAGGGGCAGAGGCAGAGGAAGAGCAACAACTGCCAGGGGTGGAGCTCAGGCAGTGGCAGGGACAATAGAGGCGACCCCTTCCCCACCCCAAGATCTTATTGATAAGGAGGTTGAGGTTGTACTTGAGGAGGGCGCAGAATAGGAGGTGGCACCGGCTGAAGGTGTAGGCCTTCCCCCTATATCACCCTAGGTATTCCAATAGGTGTGGTATTTTCTGAGTGGGCTGGCAGGTACTGGAGCCACCCCTACTGGTATAGTGGATCAGGTTCTAGGCACTCAACTAGCTGTTGTAGTAGCTCCTCGGATGGATGCATTATCGGGTACTGATGCTTTCTTCCGTCCAATGATAGGCCCTGTTTTGACCGGGACTAAGCACGAGATACTGACCAAATTCTTAAAACTGAAACCTCCAACATTTTAGGGTACATAGAAGAAGGATGCCTTTGAGTTTATTCAGGATTGCTATGAGAGGCTGTATAAGTTGGGCATTGTGCAGTAGCATGGGGTAGAATTTGTTACTTCTCAGCTTTAGAGTGATGCCAAGTAGTGGTAGAGAGATCATGTAGAGTGTCGGCCATCAGCTTTGTCTCCAATGACTTAGGCATAATTTCATGCTCTGTTCTTGGAGAAATATGTGCCTCGCACTTTGAGGGATCACAAGAAGGATGAGTTTCTAGCCCTTGAGTAGGGTAATATATCTGTTTTAGCCTGTGAGGCTAAATTTCATGCCTTGTCATGGTATGCTACTCAGTTTCTGGGTACTAAATAGGAGAGGATTCGTCTGTATGTGAAGGATCTAAATACTGAGTTGCAGGTTTTGTCTATGCATTTTACCTCGGCAGGGAAGAGTTTTAATAAGGTCACTGACAATGTGAAGAAACTGGAGGAGCTCAGACAGGTTGGGTAGGCTAAAGTGTTAGCCAAGAAGTCCCAAAATGAAGGTAATTTTAGTGGTTCTTACTCCAGGGGTCACTGCCAATAAGTGTATTATGCTCGTCCTATTCATTAAGCCCTGCTAGCTTCTGCAAGTGGTTGCCCAAGAGCCAGTCAGCAGTTTTCAACTCCTAGAGGCCAGTAGGCTTCTTTTACTTCTACAAGCAGACCTACTCCTGAACGTGGATGTTTTCATTATGAAGATCCGAGTCACTTCAAGAGGGAGTCACCTCACAGGCAAGCAGGAAATCAGACTCAGCAGCAGACCAGGGCTGTGGTTCGAACAGGTAGAGATAGCAATGGCGGGGGTCTTGCACAGGGTAGGCGAGGTAATTTTTAGAAAGGCTGTGGGAATAGAAGGAATGGTGGCACGGGCAGGGGAGTAGCACAGCCAGCCAGAGAGGTTGCTCAAATTGATGATAGGGCCCATTGTTATGCATTCCCGGGGAAATATGAGGCTGAAGTATCAAATGTTGTGATAACAGGTACATTTCTAGTCTGTGATCGGATGGCTTCTATATTGTTTGATCTAGGTTCTACTTATTCATATATGTCTATAAAATTTGCTTTGGGTCTGGATTTGGTTTGTGATGTCCTTGATTCCCCTATTCATGTTTCTACCCCGGTTGGGGAGTCTGTGGTAGTAACCCATGTATATCATACTTATCCTGTGGTTTTTATGGGTTTTTAGACTTAGGTAGATTTGGTTATTCTGGACATGCTGGATTTTGATGTCATTTTGGGTATGACTTTGTTGTCTGCATACCATGCTGTGTTGAACTGTAATGCTAAGACAATGACTCTAAAGATTTCGAGTAAGAATAGGCTAGAGTGAGAAGGTGTGTACATGCCTAAGCCGACGAAGATTATATCCTTTGTTCGGGCTAGGAAGTTAGTGGGAAAATGTTGTTTGGCCTTCTTGACTCATTTCTAGGATATTAGTGTAGAGTCCCTATCGATTGAGTCAGTTTTGGTGGTATCTGAGTTTCAGGAGGTGTTTCTAGTGGATTTTCCTGGTATGCTTCCGAATAGAGACATTGACTTCTGTATAGATTTAGAGCCGAGCACTTTTCTAATCTCTATTCCTCCTTATCGTATGGCTTTGATAGAGTTGAGGGAACTTAAGACTCAACTTTAGGAGCTTTTAGATAAGGGCTTCATTTGTCCTAGTGCTTTACCTTGGGGTGCTATAGTTTTATATGTGAAGAAGAAGGATGGTAATATGAGGATGTGTATAGACTACAAGCAACTGAACAAGGTCACCATCAGAAATAAGTATCCCTAACCTCAAATAGATGACCTTTTTGATCAGTTTCAGGGTGCGTCTGTGTTTTCAAAAATTGACTTAAGGTCAGGTTATCATCAGCTACAAATTAGGCCAGAGGATATACCTAATACGACATTCTAGACTCGGTATGGGTACTATGAGTTCCTGGTAATGTCATTTAGGTTGACCAATGCGCCAAAGACTTTCATGAGTTTGATGAATGGTGTCTTCAAATTATTTTTGGATTCATTCGTCATTGTATTTATAGATGACATTTTGATTTACTCCAAGAGTAAGTAAGAGCATGCAGACCATCTTCGCATTGTTCTCGGGATATTGAGGCACCAGGAATTGTATGCCAAGTTTTCAAAGTGGGTTGTCTTCGATTGCCTTCTTAGGGCTTGTGGTTTCAAAAAAGGGGGTGATGGTGGATTCCCAAAAGATCGAGGCAGTTAAGAGTTGGGTCCGGCCTAGCTCTGTGACTAAGGTTAGGAGTTTTGTGGGGCTTGCAGGCTATTATCGCAGGTTTGTCAAAAACTTTGTTTCCATTGCTACTCACTTGACAAGGTTGACTCAGAAGGAGGTACCTTTTATTTGGTCTGACAAGTATGAAGAGAGCTTCCAAAAGCTCAAGACACTTCTAACTATAGCTCCCATCCTATCATTGCAGATGGAAGGTAAATATTTCATTGTGTTTTGTGATGCTTCACATTTGGGTTTAGGTGTTGTGTTGATGCACGACATGAATGGTATACCTTATCCTTCAAGGCAATTGAAGCCTCATGAAAAGAACTACCCGACCCACAATTTGGAGTTGGCAGCGGTAGTCTTTGCGCTAATGATTTGGAGACACTACTTTTATGGTGTCAAGTGTGAGGTGTTTACAGACCATCGCAACCTGCAACATGTGTTTACACAAAAAGATTTGAATCTGAGATAGAGGAGGTGGATGAAACTGTTGAAGGATTATGATGTGACTATCCAGTATCATTCAGGAAAGGCTAAAATATTGGCAGAAACATTGAGCCAGAAAGCGATTAGCATGGGCAGTTTTGCTTGTTTGGGTGTATCCAAACGAACCTTGGCTACGAAGATTCGGGCTCTAGAATCCAAGTTCATGCAGTTGGGCATCTTAGAATAGGGTGGGGTGTTGACCAGTATTGAGGTTAAACCCATATTTCTAGAGGAAATCAAAACTAAGAAATTTTGGGATGCTCAGTTGAACAAACTTTGAAACAAGGTGGTTTCCAGGGAGGCCCGGGATGCTACATTAGATACTGATGGAGTTTTGTGATTTAGAAGGCAGATTTGTATTCCTCGTGTTGATGACTTGAGACAAAATATGTTGTTGGAAGCTCATGGTTCACGGTATTTAATTCATCCAAGCATAATCAAAATATACTAGGACTAGAGACGACTTTATTGATGGCCTGGGATAAAGAGGGACATAGTTGAATATATGTCTAAGTGTCAGAATTGTTAGCAGGTGTTAAGTATGAGCACCAAAGGCCTGCAGGATTTCTTCAAAGGATGCCCATTCCCGAGTGAAAATGGGAAAGGATAGCCATAAATTTTGTGGTGGGTCTTCCTAAGACCTTGGGAAAGTATGACTCCATTTGGGTCATTATGGACAGGCTGACAAAGTCAGCTCATTTCATTCCGGTCAGGGTGGGTTATAATTCACAGCAGTTGGCCAAGATTTATGTTAAGAAAATTGTGAGATTGCATGGGGTGCCACTCTCCATCATTTTAGACAGAGGTACTTAGTTTAGTTCTAAGTTCTGGGGTAAGTTGCACGAAGAGTTGGACACCCAACTCACTTTTGTCACAACCTTTCATCCTCAGACAGATGCTCAGTCGGAGAGGATAGTTCAGGTATTGGAGGACATGCTGAGAGCATGTCTAATAGACTTTGGGGGCCATTAGGACCATTTTCTACCATTGTGTGAGTTCGCATACAATAATAACTATCACTCCAATATCAATATGGCACTATTTGAGGCACTTTACGAGAAGGGATATAGATCACACATAGGGTGATTTAAGGCAGGCCATCTGAAACCTTTGGCCATGGACTTAGTGAGGGAAGCTCGGGAAAAGGTGAGTGGTATTCAAACCAAGTTGCTAGCATCCCAAAGCAGGCAGAAAGAGTATGTAAACTGCAAGGTAAGAGACATTGCATTCCAGGTTGGTGAGCAAGTGTTGTTGAAGGTATCACCTATGAAAGAGGTAATGCAATTCGGCAAGAAGGGCCAGCTTAGCCCTCAGTATATCCTTCCATTAGAGGTTCTCGATATTATAGGGCCAGTGGCTTACAGGTTAGCACTTCCACCCAATTTGTCTGGTGTCTACCTCGTCTTCCATTTATCCATGCTAAAGCGATACCATAGGGATGGGGAGTACATAATAAAGTGGGATTAGATCTTTTTAGAGAAGGATATTTAGTACAGGGAGGAGCTGGTTGTGATTCTAGATCGAGATGCCCAGAAATTAAGGACAAAGGAGATCAGATTGGTCAAGGTTCAATGGAAGCATCATCCGGTTGAGGAAGAAACTTGGGAAACTGTGAAGGACATGCACAACAAGTACCCTTGTTTGAGGATTCAGGTACAACCCTTTTCTCTCTTTTAGCTCATCTTTCTTAGGTTTGATCATTCAGTGATGAACAATGGGTAAATTGGTATCTATTATATTAACTTGTTCCATCGTTATGGACAAATCATTCATGCAAAGTTTCGAGTTAGAAAACTTTTGGGTTTGGGAGTTGGAAACTTTAGGCTAGGCTAGTCTCGGACGAATTTTGAACGAGGTATGATCTCAGGAAATTTGGGAAAGGATTGGGTAAAATATCTTATGTTGAGCTAGTTTTTTGTTATCTAAGACATTAAGGAGTCCGGGGGACTTTTCGAAAGTAAATTCGGGTTAGTAGAACTCCCGATATCAAAGTTAACATGAAAGGGTTGGTTAAGAATGTCAGGTTTTGAAGTGTGTTGTAAAATGGGAAACTTTGAGAGATTTTTCGAGGTTATATTCTGATAGTGGTTAACTCCATGCAACCATGATGACCGCTATAGCATTGAAATTCCCGCTATAGCATAAGTCAAGGCGGCCAGCACCACCATAGCAAGCGGGATTCACTATAGTGGCACTGTTATAGCAGTGTGGGGACTTCTATAGCGGAATAACTCACAGTTAATGTAGAAACTTCCCTAAATTGTTCAAAAATTCTCAAGAACGTTTTAGGGAAGGGAAGAGGTGATTTGGGTGATTTCAACTCGAATTTCCACCATTTTTCTACCTAAAGGTAAGGATTTTACTTCCCTACTTCAGTACTTCGATCCCTGAGTAATATAATCGATGATTCCAGGCATGGGGGAAGGTTTGAATAGACCTAAGAAGGTAGAATCCGGTGTTATAGGGATTCTAGGGCGTAGAGGTTCTTGGGTCTTGTTTATTGTTGTTCATTTTGATCTATTTACCATAATTTGCTTAAAGAATCTGTAAAATGGTAGTTTTAGGTGAATTAATGGTGGGAAAACCCTGGGATGGGTGGAATGATCATGGTTTGTCCTGAGGATAAGTATTTGAGTATAATCCACGTATTATTAGGCCATTTGGACTGATTATAGTATATTTTGTGATCATTTTTAGACAAAGGGCAAGCGAAAGCTTCAGGGAACGGAAAGGCTCAGGTCTAGTAGAGCTTTCAGGCTACTCAAGGTAGGTGATGGTTGTTATTTTCCCAATTGAAATATGTGTTCATGTATTTTTCACTTAGTATCGTATGTGCATTGCATGATTAGGAAATGCAATCATGAATGTCGAAATATACGGTTGTCAATCATGTGAAATACACTTGGTGTTATTGCTTGTTGGTTTACAAGTGTGATTTTGTTCATTAAATATTGGCCTTAAAAGTTGACCTCTCACCAAAAGAAGAAATTTCTACATGATGTCTGAAAGTTCTACTGGGATGAGCCTTACCTATTTCGGATTTGCACTGATGGAGTGATTCGTCAATGTATTCCAAAAGTGAAAATGATGCCTATGCTTGAGGCATGTCATTCCTCGCTTGTGGGAGGTCATCATAGTAGCATGCAAATAGCTTCTAAGGTCTTGCAATGTGGCTTCTATTGACCAAATATTAACCAAGACGCTCATGATTTGGTCAAACTATGTGTCAATGCCAACGCCATGGAGGTACTTCTCAAAAGCATGAACTCCCACTAACCCATATAATTGAGGTAGAATTGTTTGATATGTGGGGGATAGACTTTATTGGACCATTTGTGAGTTCCTATAGGAAACAATACATTCTTGTGGCTATAATTACATGTCAAAATGGGTGGAAGCTATGGCATTACCCAATAATAAGGGGAAGAGTGTTATTGGGTTCATAAAATAATTCATTTTCTCAAGGTTTGTCACTCCTCGTGCTATTATAAGTGATGGGGGGTACCATTTTTTCAATCAGTTATTTAGCTTATTACTTGTGAAATATGGTGTAAAACACAGAGTTGCAACCCACTGCAATCCTCAAACGAGTGGGCAAGTAGAGGTGCCAAACCACAAAATTAAGAACATCGTGTCAAACCACAAAATTAAGAACAACTTTTCAAAGACTTTCAATGCTAAAAGGACTTATCGGTCGAGGAAATTGGATGATGCATTGTGGGATAATTGAACTACCTTTAAAACTCCTATTAGGATTTCCCCATACCAATTAGTTTTTTGCAAGGATTTTCACTTGCTCGTGTAGCTCGAACATAAGGCAATATGGGCATTGAAGAGATTGAACTTGAATTGGAACAAAGCAGCCCATGTGAGAATTGAAGACTTAAATAAGATTGATGAATTTTGTATGAGAGTGCATCTCTCTATAAGGCTCGGATGAAGTGCCTCCATGATCAAAAGTTGTTGATGCAAGGATTTTCTCCGAGGAAATGGGTACTATTGTCCAATTCAAGGCTTCATCTATTCTCGGTCAAGTTAAAATCCAATTGGTCTGGCCCTTTGAAAGTGACACATGTCTTCCCTTATGGTGCTATCAAACTCGATGGTGAGAATGGTACAAGATTCAAACTGAATGGCCAAAGGGTCATGTCACACCCCTATCTAGAAGGGACGAACATCGAGGAGTTATACGAGCACCTGCTAAATATATCTACTAAACTCATGCCAAAGTCGTAAGATGATAAGTACAAGAATAGACATCAAGGTGTGTTTACATACATTGAAACATAGATAACTGAAGGACCTACTACACTAGCTGTACAACTGTACCAAAACTAAGTCTAAGAAGCCTCTAAAGAGTCTGTAACTGAGAATTTGATAACTAGTCAAGACAGGTCCCCAATATACCCACTATAAGATATGTACATGAAGCCAAAATATAGGACCTAGAAATTTGATAGATCTAGAGAGAGGTAGAGCTTACCAACCGATCAACTAGAAGGACCTGGTCTACTGTGGATGTCTGGTAGCCTGAGTAATTGAGCTTGCATTCATAATAATACAACTCCCCCAAATATGGGAACGTCAGTACATATAAAACATGTACTGGTATGTAAGGTAGACTGAATAACAAGTAGACATGTAAGAATGCTCAATGAATCAAATATCAAAGATAGGAAAATCTGAGCATAAGCATATAGGAAATATAATCTTAAACTGATACTATGGAAAATATCAGGGGTCCTCATATAACATCCTACGCATTATTCATTTAAATATATTTAAAATCCCTAGAATTTTCCTAGGTGATATATTTACCTTTTTATATTGCATCCTTCTTCTTTCTATAATACTAACTGTTAGTAAGTCATAAGATGGCCTACTGTCGGCAATCAGTGTCACATGTATGGCATCTATATCAAACTGTCACAAGAATGTGTAAAATATCAATGTCTAAATAACATGGTCTATTAGGGTACACCCTCCAGGGCTCCTGTATGGTCTACCCGCAGGCCTGTGTAGTTAGGTGAATCCACGATGGGAACTTTCTGCTGGCATTGTATGAATTATGTGCACAAAATAGCAACGCACATAGTGGCCCTAAAAATACCCACCCCATACTGTAGAGTAGGCTATAATCTCAGCTTGCCTCTAAAGGCATGTAGTAAGTAACTCATGAATCATATAACTCGTTATCTAAGTATTGATTACTTTCTTTAGTTGAAGAATCATATATCTATGTGATTTATATATATATATGGATAATCTATGGCCAATTACATCCTTTAAATTCTGTGACATATATTCTTTGTAACTTCTAGGTGTTTCAACTGAACATACTATAATGACATGTTCAGTCGTTATTAAAAGGTACCTTGTTATGGGTGATCCATTCAAGCAAAGAGCGGGTTAGAAGATTTCAGTTTGGGGAGTTAGAAATTTTAGGCTAGGCTAGTCTCGGATGATTTTTGAGCGAGGTAAGCTCTAGGAAAATCCGGGAAAGGATTGGATAAAATGTCTAAAGTTGAGCTAATTTTTCTGTTAGCTAAGTCATTAGGGAGTCTGTAGGACTTTTTGGAAGTGAATTTAGGTGAATAGAACTCCCAATTTTGAAGTAGACGTGAAAGGGTTGGTTTTAAACGTCAGGATTTTTAAGTTTGTTAGAAAATGGGTAATTTTGGTGGATTTCTTGAGGTTCTATCTCGTGTCAACCACTATAGCAGTTGACACTGCACTACAGTGATGATTGTTATAGAGAGAAAATTTCTGCTATAGCAGAAGTCAAGGCAGCCAACCCCACTATAGCAGATAGCCACTGTTATGGCGGTGCCGCTATAGCAGAATTAGACCGCTATAGTGGGATGACGAGACCAAAAAACCCAAAAATGGGTTTTATAATTTCATTCTCTCCTCTTCAGTTTCAAAGAGGCAAGGGTTGCTCCAAAAACCCTCATAGGCTGCTTCAAGGCCTTGGAGACCTGGGGAGGGGAGATTCCAGCTAAAGAGGAGTGAAACTATGGATTTTGGGCTTGTTCTCCATCAGGAAATGCCATCACGAAGTCAGATTCTTCTTGTTTAGACCTCTGCAGTTGATGCATGGCATCCAGGTAGTCTTGGTTTTTCATTGAGTAGACTTAGACTTGTATCCATTTAATATTGTTTTTATACAGATTGACAGGAGGATTCATGTTTAGGCCTTCGGACATGAAGTCTAGAGGAATATTGCATTGTCTGGCTAGATTATTGGAATGGGAATGAGGGGGTTAGGGTAATGTATTTCAGTTTGAGCTATTTATATTTGTTAATTGATGTGTGATGTTAGAATCCAGGAAAACTAAATGGTTGGGTAGGTTCGGGGAACCAAAAATGTTGTAAATTAAATAAGTGGTTGGTTATAGTGGGTTTTCAGGATTATCTCAAATAAGGGCAATGGAATAAACAAAAAGGGTTGGAGTTTCAATGTTAGGGGATGTTTTCCCTGAGCTGTATTTGTTTTAAAGAAGGGTTCTAGATGAGTTATTGCGACTATATGTGTCTAGAGGGTAACTCGGGAGTTAGTCTTTGGATGGATTGTCAAGATTGAGGTTATGAGCCATGTTGTCGGGTAGGTGATGGTTATTGTTTTCCCAATGTAATTAAGTGTTCATGTAACTGTGGCTTAGTATTATATGTACATTGCATGCCTAGGGAATGGAATTGTGAATGTCAATTATGTGAAATGAACTTGTTTTATTGCTTGTTGGTTTACTAATTTGTTTTATTCATTTAATTATTGAGTTGTTGGATTGTGTATGAAATTCGGTTGGCTCGAGTACCACGCTTGGTACAGGTTTTATAATGGTTGGCTCAGGTACCACGCCTGGTACAGGTTCTATAATGGTTTTCTCGGGTACCATGCCTGGTATAAGTTCTATAATAGTTGGCTCGAGTACCACACCTGGTACAAGATTTATTTCTATATGTGTGTTGGTACCTTGAGTGAACCGGGCTTATTTGCTATTGATGTTCATTACTTTTTGGTTCCTTGAGTGGACCAGGCTTATCTGCTATGATATTCTTTACATGTTGGTTTCCTGAGAGGGCCGAGATTTATTGTTACTTGACATATATATTGGTCCTTGAGTGGCCGGGCTAGTATGTGTAAGTTCTCAGGTGAGTTCTTGAGTAAACCGGGGTTGCATGTTAAAGGCTATAGACAATGTCCTAAGGATTCTTGGGTGGTCCGGGTTGCTTGTAAGTTGTGACATAAGTATATGTGGTCTGGTTACTTGCATAGCCAGGCATGACTTATATGGTTGTTGGGTCCGGTTGTTAACTGGGGGTCTTATTGATAGTCATATGGACTTGGTTATTTCATATCGTTGGGTAATATTTGGTTATGGTACCTTTGTAATTCCCATTTTGGGTAAGAGTGACACGCCGGTTAATGGTGAAGTCTGGGCTAGTTGGTCACAAGACTAGGGGTTGTGGGGCATATTGCTTGATAGGTTCAAGACATATGAACTGGGAGGGCCTAAGGTTCCTAGAGAGTCAAGTTTGACTGAGTTAGTAAAACAAGGCTAGTATTTTGTGAGTGCCGAACTTGCGGGGTGTCAAGGGTAAGAAACCTTGAGGGTTGAATACACAGGACTCATATGTAACCCATTGATTGGATAAGGGATAAGGGTCGAGGTGGTTGACTTAGGATCTTAATTTGAGTCAGGATGGTAAATCATGGTTTTGTAGGTTGTCTCTCAACTAGCTAGCAGAGGCGGATAGTATACTTGAGTGTTGAGACTGGAACCACTGAGATGCTTATAATGGTTGGTAAGATGGGTGACTTGGGAAGTTCTAGTGTTAAGTGTGACTTGGGAAGTCTAGTGTTAAGTGTGACTTGGGAAGTCTAGTGTTAAGTGTAACTTGGGAAGTCTTAGAATTAAGTGTGACCTGGGCGGTCCTAGTGTTAATGCGATTGTGGGAAAGTCCTAGTGTTTTGTTGGACCAGGATGGGATGGTACAGAGTATCCCTATTATGGAGTAGGTAGAGGAGCCAATTAGGAAGGCTCGGGGGCTTAACATACAGGTTGTACAGATAATAGTACAGAGGTAAAGGTAGATGATGGAAGGATGGAATTCTTGTAATTTATTGCATATTTTCTCTTGATTTTCTTATATAATGGTATGTGGTGGATTCGGGTCGACTGATGATGCCTACTAGTATATGTTATTTGTACTAATACTACTCTTGCTATACGTTTTTGGGTATATTTTGGTTGCAGGATCAGTGATATTTCATAGGTACATGACGATGGCGATCTCCAGCAGCTTTTACTATTTGTTTCCGCAGTGGAAACGGTGTCTTCTTTTCATTCCTTGTATTTCTCCTATAGTAGCTCTTGTACCTGTTGAGACTAATTCATAGGGAGGGTTGTATTCGAATTTTGTAAAGGATTTTCCTAAAATAAAAGTTGTAAATGTTTTCCTGATTTAAAAAGGAGGTTATTTTATTATTTTACTTTAATTTCCGCATTTACCTGTTGGATTAGGTGGTAAGGGTTCTCCTATCTTGGTTCTTAGAGTATTTGCCCCCATGGTCCAGTAGTTGGGTCGTGACAGATGTTATCAGAGTCTAGGTTACCGATCTCCCAATACAAGAGCAAAATGTCGAATAGAGTCCTGCAGATTGATATGTTGACGTCCACATCTAATCTTTGGGAAGCTATGAAGTATTCTAGGAAACATCTCTCTTCTTTTATTCCTTTCATGCAGATTGTTACCTGCTTGTATGAGTTGAGTTCAATTGGTATCTCTTGATTCCAATTGGTATCTCTTGATTCCAATTGGTATCTCTTGATTCTAATTGGTATCTCTTGATTCCAATTGGTATCTCTTGATTCCAATTAGTATCTCAACAAAGTAAAGGATGTCGTTTTACTCTGGTTGAGAGGACACAAGTAGGGGAAGTTGGAATCGAGAAGGTTCCAATTGGTATATGCCCGAGAGGCTGTGGTAACGCATGGATGATCAATTAATAGTCATCCATGGGGCGAATAGAGAGAAGTATATGTGACTTGAAATTTTGTTGAAACGTGAAGCTTGAAATTATGTGTGTTGCATTACTTGTATGACTATAATTGTTGGTGTGAAATTTATTGACTTACTGTGAACATTCTGGTCTAGGAGTAGTTATAACTTGATTTGTGTGTGCTTTGGTTGGTGATAAAATGCTATGTGTGTTGATTGAAAATTTCATATTACTGGTAAAAATGGTAAGGGGACATAATCATTTATGATTGTAGGGAAACTTTGGTTTTAGGACAGTCGGGATTGGTTGGGAACCATAGGAAAAAGGGCTAATCTTTTATGATAGAAGGAATGTGATATTATGAACAACTTTCTGGTATGTTTTATAACTGATTTTATGATAATATGGAGCGATTCTCAATTATGCATAGTTGGGGATGGTCTTGGATTTATATGTAAAATCGTAACACAATTTTAGGGGTTAACGTTGATAAAAGGAAAGGGGGAATGGGTGAGTTTTTTATAAAAAGGTAAATTTTATGGGTTATTATTGTTAGGGATAGCTGCTATAACAGGGTGGGCAATACAGGATCCCTGTCATGCTATCCCCTGTTTTGTTTTCATTCTCGTGTTGTTTTAAATCTCTAGTTGAGCTGCTAGCTATTGCGTGAATTATAATTAGCATCCAAATGCTATAAATGGGAAGGATAGATATTGTAGCCCGGGGCATAAGGGTTATTGGCTTGATATGGGTGATGTTGCATGTCTGAGGTAACCCTTATGTACTTGAACATCAGATCCTATTTAACACGATGACTTTTACCCTTGATTGAGTAACTAATTGCATTGTAATGATAATGTGTAGTTAGTGAGGAACAGCGAGATTATGGTGGAACCAAGTTTGCGGGCATTGGTAGAATTATGATTGTCCATTGGTGGGAATAGTCGCTCATGCTGTATTTGGCAAAATAACTTGTGATTGACTGAGTGGTGTGGGACACTTCTCATAGGACTATTTTGTTAGAATGTTTTGACTAATCGTAGCTCTTGGGAAGAGTATAGTGGAATTGTGGAGAATTTGAAATAAGTTGACTTGTTCATGGTCGATGATCCTTAGTTATAGGGTCGGTTGAGGGAGTGGGGTTAGTAGGTGGTTTCTTGATCAGTCATTTCCCTCTTATAAACCATGATAGTACCTGGTGTTACTGGTCATTGAGTGTTGAGGGTGCGCTCATTATAGCATTGGTTACAGAGCAAGTATCCTGGTAGAATTCTCCCTAGGATGAGAGTTGACAAAAATCTCAGGCGAGGAAGGGTTCCAAAGGAATTTCAATGTTGTGTTTTTAGAGATACTTGATTTATCAGGTGTAGTGTTTGATGGGAATAAGGTGATATCATGATATGCGAGGGATATAGTATCCCGTAGAAAACTTTCAGAATGGAGTTTGAATTAGTAGAACTCTGGGTATAGCAAAAGAGGGGTCGTCATAGTGGGATCTAGTCCTCATGGCATGGAAAATTATTGTTGTTTGTTAGTTGAAATTATTTTGCTCAGGTGTTTCGATGAGGCCCCAGATTTCTTGGGCACTCGAGGAGGAGTACTCTTATTGGCCTGGTGAATCTCGAAGGAAGGAATTCCTTGACAGAACGGGATCAAATTAATTTTTGGTTGAGGTTGGGTACACCAAGGAATTTGGATGTTTTGGTGGTTGGCATAAGGTTATATTTACTCTATCATGGTAGAGCGTTAAGGTTCAAGGGACTGACTCATAAATCTGGGAAAGGATTGGATAAAATGTCTAAGGTTGAGGTAATTTTTTTGTTAGCGAAGGCGTTAGGGAGTCTATAGGACTTTCAAAAGTAAATTTGGGTGAGTAGAACTCTCGATATCGAAGTTGACGTGAAAGAGCTGGTTCAGAATGTCAGGATTTCAAAGTGTGTTGTAAAATGGTTAATTTTGGGGGATTTCCTGAGGTTCTATCCTGTATCAACCACTATAGCGGTTGACACTGCGCTATAGCGATAACCGCTATAACGGGAAATTTTTTGCTATAGCGGAAGTCAAGGTGGTCAACCCACTATAACGGGCAACTACCACTATGGCGGTGTTGCTATAGCGGAATGTCGGGACCAAAAAACCCAAAAACGAATTTTATAATTTCATTCTCTCCTCTTTAGTTTCAAAGAGATGAGGGTTGATCCAAAAACTCTCTTAGACTGCTTCAAGGCCTTGGAGCCATGGGGAGGGGAGATTTCGGCTAAAGAGGAGCAAAACCATAGATTTTGGGCTTGTTCTCTGTCAGAAAATGCCTTCATGGAGTCAGATTCTTCTTGTTCAGAACTTTGCAGCTGATGCATGGCGTCCAGGTAGGCTAGGTTTTTCATTGAGTAGACTTAGACCTGTATCCATTTCATATTGTTGTTATAGAAATATAGGAGGATTCATGTTTAGGCCTTCGGGCACGGAGTCTGGAGGAATATTGCATTATCTGGATGGATTTTTTGAATGGGAATGAGGGGGTTAGGGTAATGTATTTCATTCGGGGCTATCTATATTTGTTAATTGATGTGTGATGTTAGAATCTAGGAAAATTAGATTGTTGGGTAGGTTCGTGGAACCGAAAAATATTGTAAATTAAATAAGTGGTTGGTTATAGTGGGTTTTTAGGATGATCTCAAATAAGGGTAATGGAATAAATAGGAAGGGTTGGAGTTTCAATGTTAGGGGATGTTTTCTCTGAACTGTATTTGTTTAGAGAAGGGTTCTAGATGTGTTGTTGCGCCTATATGTGTCTAGAGGGTAACCCAAGAGTTAGTCTTCGGACGGGTTGTCAAGATTGAGGTTATGAGGCATGTTTCCGGGTAGGTGATGGTTATTGTTTTCCCAACGCAATTAAGTGTTCATGTAACTGTGACTTAGTATTGTATGTACATTGCATGCCTAGGAAATGGAATTGTGAATGTCAATTATGTGAAATAAATGTGTTTTGTTGCTTGTTGATTTACAAGTGTGTTTTATTCATTTAATTATTGAGTTGTTGGATTGTGTATGACATTCGGTTGGTTGGGGTACCTCACCTAGTACAGGTTCTATAATGGTTGGTGTTTTACGGAAAAAATGACTTGTATTGAAAAAATCATTTCAAAAATCTAAAGTTAAAGTTTCAAAACATTTTCAATTAAAAGCAAGAGTCGCCACTTAGTTTTTATGAAAGTAAAAACCAAGAAAAACTTATAAAAATCTTTAAAGTCCAAACAAATATAACTTAAAAGATTAAGAGATTGAGGGTAAGGGTTCAAATTAATATCCCGAGAAGGTTTTAAAAGCACTCGGGATATCCGCTAACTCCCGATTATCCAAACTTGTTTGAAAATAACTTATTTTGACTAACTTTGAAAAATATTTTGATTTGTATTTGATAAGAAACATCTCGTTTAATTTATTTCGAGAAAATATAATAAGTGAGATTTGATTAAAGAAAATTGATTTATATGAAAATACATGCGGAGTTTATGAAAAAGGGAAAACATGTTTGCTATATTGAATTAAAATTTAAAGACGTTTGCCTTTTGACAGTTTAGAAAACAATTAATCATTTTGTACGAAGAAGACAAAAGTGATTAACAAGAAATGTTTACTCATAAGGGGGGTAATTCACCTAAGTTTAAAGTCAGTTCAAATTAATACAAATTATCTATGCTAAGCAATATAAATAAGAGTTTAAAGAGAAGGAAAAATAATTAAGCCTTGCGCTTAATTAATTTGGACTTTCAGTCCATAACCTGTCCTAAACTAATTTGGGCTTTAAGGCCCATTTTCGCTGCCATACTCGGACTTTAGTCCAAAGTCCTCAAAAATTTACAGCCCATTTTGGGCTATTACTGTTGCTGCTGCTATCTTCCATTCATGGGTGTTTGGCCCATTTATTCTATTCAAACTTTTAGCCCATTTTTTGGGCTGTTGCTGCTGTGTTTCAGACCCTTTTGGTCTATTTCTTTTCTGTTATAGCAAATGGGCTTGGCCTATTTCTTCATATTTTCTTTTCAACCTGTAACTTCACTTGGCGGAAAGCTCAACGAGATGCAAGGGTCGATTTGAGTCCAATGGACTCATGGCAGTTCATGCATAAAAATAAAGAGATTGATTAGGATTTATCCAACGACTGATTCTAACATATTAACTTAATCAAGTAAAGAAGATCTATCGAACATACACAAACAAAATTCTATATGTTGACTGTTCGACATATTGTTCACTTTAAGATTTTGAACCAAACTGTAAGGAAAATTCTTACAAAAAAAATTCATGGAAAAGGCTGAACTAAACATGGATTTCGTATATAAATTATTGAAACCAATATCAAGAACATATGAACCAATTTAAACACATGGACCAAAGCAGAACCAAACGAGAGAAAATTTACTCCTTTTAAGACTATTCTGACATTTTTAAAGTTGTAACAAAGACCCTCTACATATTCAAGAGAGACGACTTGCAAACACAACTTCAAAAGAGTTCTAGAATTTAAGTTGAGGAAGCAATGTATACGAGATCACATATTCCAGGTTCAGCAAAACACATTCATTCTTCAAAAGAAAAAAAGGGGTGTGTCATTTAGTCAAGATTCGAGGGATAGCAAGACAGATTGGACAGATTTTGCTTTAACAAAAGTAAAAGTCAAGCATACATGCACAACAAAAACAGATTTCCTCCAAATATCTCCCTAATTTTAAATTAGACATAATCGCTCACTCTTGTAATACAAAAAATGACAAATGGACAAAGGGAAGAGAGGTAGTAGAGAATGAGCCATTTACTTCAAATAAGATGGACAAGATGATATTACACAAACTAGTATTATCATGTTTTTACAAGAAAATCACAGATCATATTAGATGAGCCCTAATCATTTGACTTAGAACATGAATCAAGTTATGAAAGGTGATAGAGAACCTTAAACTGAGAGCACCAAGTAAAATTATATGCTGCGGATTCTATAAAGAAATTCAAAACCTATTTTAACATATGAAGGAATCCCAAAGGGAACGAGGTTTGACCACCCTAGCATATGCCAAAGGATCATGGGATTGATGCCTATCGAGCTTCAAACTAAGAGCTT
Source organism: Jaltomata sinuosa (assembly GCA_003996215.1). Taxonomy (NCBI): domain Eukaryota; kingdom Viridiplantae; phylum Streptophyta; class Magnoliopsida; order Solanales; family Solanaceae; genus Jaltomata; species Jaltomata sinuosa. The sequence goes on along the minus strand of QJPP01001051.1, from coordinate 328,201 downwards.
CCAGAGACGATATTATAACATGGAAAGGATATTTTTCGTTCCTAGCTCTAGTTATAAAACGATGGAAAAGGAGAGTCTAGCCGACGTCTTTTGATTCATACAGTTCAAAAATTCAAATCTCAATAGGGTTTACTCAAATATTGAAAGCCAGAACAAACATTCATAAAGGATTTTCACACGCCAATAAGTAACGCTTACAGGAGCACCTAAATGGCCATAAAACAGTGAGACATTTCAACTGAAATTTTTGATAACCAATCAATTTTTGGAAGCCACTTTTCATCAACCAAAACTACTCCAGCATCTCCTTTCTAAAATATTAAAACAAACCCAGACAGATATCAGACAAGACAAACTAAAAAAAAAGAAGAGAAAACACGACTTCTAATCACAACAACGCCAGCCTAAAACCAACAACATATTTCTAAAAGAAAAAACAGACAACTCTTCATTATACTAAAAGAAAACACAGAAGAGAAAAACAGAGTAAAGAAAGGGATGAGGTATTTAACTTCTTCGGAGTAGCGATTGGGACGATGAGACTTCATCGGAAACTCGACCTACCACTGGAACATAACTTGACTCGTCGGAAGAAAACAAACTTTTTAAGGTTATTTCTCTGAAACTTCCAACTTCTTTTATGGGTTTAGAGAGTGGTTCTCCAAAGAAAATCCAAGAAATCCAGAAGCCAGCCCCCATTCCTTTCCTCATGAAGGGGTTTATATAGGGAATTCTAGGGAAAATTTGGGAGGGAAAACAGAAGGGTTTTATGGGAATATCACTTGGTGAAATTCGAATTTTGAATGAAATTCCTCGAGGACAAAGGATTTGAGGCCACGTACTGTACTGAATCGAGCAAGGAGCGCCAGATTTTGTGGAGAGGAACGTTGAAGGAGCCAACTGTCCCTTTTTAGGATCTTTTGGGTCTGCCAGCTCGATGGTTAACAGCAAATTGATGGAGTGGATGGGGAATCTGGATGGCGTTTGGGAATTGGGGCATCATTTTGGAGCTATTAAAGCTGTTGTGGTTGTCGTTGGAGCTAGGTTTGATGGGGAATTGTACTGGGTTTGTTAGGTTTTCATTGTTGTTGTCATCTGTTTGCAGACAAACGAAGAGAGAGAGAGGGATGAGGGTATGTTTGGTTTGTTTTGTTGTGAGAAAAGGAGAAAGAAAGAAAGAGTATAAGGGATGAGGGTATTGGGCCGGAGCGGGTCGATGGTAATATTGGGCTGGAGCGGGTTGCTGAGTGGATTGGGTGATGTTGGCCCAAATCATGGTCAGCTGAAACAAGGAGTTATAAGGCGTCAAATGTGGCCATTTTAAGTTTAGGAAATAGCCAAATTGAGGGGAATTTAGGCAAAATTCGGCTAGGATTTATATGCTTTAAAGAGTTTAGGCTATAAAGAAAATTAATTAAAATTAATCACCCGAGCCTCTTTAAACCTAAACAAATTGATATAATTATCATGTTTAAAATTACCTCATTTAAAAATTATGAAATAAATTATTCAAATGATTTCCAATTTTAATCTGTTTGGAGGGAAATCAAGCATTTAATCTTTTAAAAGGATTCTCTTACGAATTTAAACTCTAAAATAGATCGTTAAGTAAACTCATATAAATTTCATATAATTAAATATGAAAAATATAAATTCTTACTCAAAACTATTATAAAGTCGATTTGGAAAATATTTTATCCTTTTTTTCAATAATAATTATTTTCAAAAATTGTTTAAAAATAAAAAAAAAAGCTCCAGGTTAATTCGTAATGTGGAGGGTAAAAATTAGGTGTCAACAATTGCCCCTCCCTTTGGGTAGGGTGAATGTAAGGAACCCTGGGCTAAGGGAATTGACATTCCCAATTTTATCCGACCAGTAATTTATCTTCAGAAAGCGGTTGGTTCTAGCACGAATTTCAAGGAATCATGGCTGAACTCCGGTATTAAGTTTCCTACATATCTCAGGCTACGTGAGAATTCAGGCCACTTGTAGTTCGAGGCACAAGATTTTACGCATGATTTTGAAAGAATCCCAAACTATCCTGGTTTCAGAGTACGAAGAGACCGAAAAGCTGGGGAATAAGAAGATTGGGGGGAGTTCGGAATGCAGTCGAGTTTTCAACATAGAGCCCACCTACATATACCAAGACTCGGGGAATCAGGCTGCTTGTAGTTTGACTCAATCGGTAGAAAAGGAAATCTTTATGTTAATACAACCTTTGGCTCGGGATGGGTGATAAATAAATTGAGCTATAGAAAAGAGGCTTGTAACTTCTCAACTATGAATGTGGTACACTTCACATCCATAAGTAAGATTTTACTTGGACACAATTTCCAAAGCTCTAGGTGTATCGCCACCCGGATTTGAAAAGAAGGAATATTGCTTCCAGCGTTAGTTTTAGGAAATACCCTGGATGCAAAACTAAGACCCCAAAGATAGGAAATACCCACATGCCTTCTGACAGGGGTGGGTTTGATGGTGATGAAAGTCGTTCCTCAGCTCGCATCCAAAGAGTTTGATATTCCTCTTCAGACTATGTCCCAGTTCGCTGCTAAGAAAAAGTTCCACCTTGTGATGCATCCTTTTTGGTGTAGTCAGCACCTGTGGTTTTGCTTTGAGAATTTCATCCTTCTCGGATGCTCTCAACAACATCTCAAATAAATTGTTAGTAGTAACATAATTTCATTTGGAGAGATAGTTTCTCTGCCATACCTCATCATTGAGTTACGTTCGAATCTCGTGTTGTGATGTCTTTTTAACGTATTTTGTACCTGTGCTGGTTCAAGATTTTCATCCTCTCAGTTGTTCTCGGTGATGTTTAAATGGTCAGTAGTAAAGTAGCTCGATAAAGAGAGATAGCGTTGTACCTTATTTTTTTCGTGTTTGTTGCTTTCTTGAAGAAGATGTCGTCATTTCCCATCTTTGTCTTAGGAAATAGCAATTTCCATGATGATTAAACATGTTAGCCTTCTTGGCTATCAGATTGGATTGCCTTATGCACATTCCCATTGTTGTGACTTAAACACTTTGTGCATTCCAATTACTGCGGCTTAGAAGTGTTAGATTTGCACATTCCCGTTGTTGCGACTTAAACACTTTGCGTATTCCCGTTGCTGCAGCTTAGAAGTGTTAGATTTGCGCATTCCCATTGTTGCGACTTAAACACTTATTCCCTGAATTGTCAGGCTTTGGGTAATCTAGCACATCATCCAACTTTGGATAGAGGCGGCCTACAAATGCCTTTAACTTGTCAACTTTGAGTAATCTTGCACATCATCCGACTTTGGATAGAGGCAGCTTACAAATATCCTTCGAATTGTCAGTTTTTTGGGTAATCCTGCACTTTTATCCGATCTTGGATGTAACGCGACTTACAAATTTCCCTTGAATTGATAGCCTTTGGGTAGTCCTGCACAATATCAACGTAGATATGTCGTGGCTTATAGATAACCCTTGGACTGACAATTTTTCGGTAGTCTTGCACTTTATCCAATTGCGGATATTATCGCGACTTACGCATTACCCTTGAACTTTCAATCTTGCACACTATCCAGTTTTAGATATCGCTGCATCTTACAAATAACTCTTAGACTATCAAGTTTCGGGCAATCTTGCACACTATCCGGTTTCAGATATTGCTGTGACTTATAAATGACCTTTGGCCTTCTAATTTTTTGGGGAAATCTAGTTCATCGTCTGATTTGGATGGCATCTTACAGACATCCCTCGAACTATATGCTTTCGACCTCAATGGCAAGCGGTATTTGATTATTAGATGGTGACATGGCCTTTGACACTCGATCAAATATAATTTCCTCTTTCAGTAATCGAGGCTCTCGAATAAGAGTGCATAAATATCCTCAACGTCAGACTCCTCCATCTTACGCGATATAGGATATAAATATGCTGAATGTCAGATTTGGCATCATAAAGGAGCAAATATACCCTCAACGTCAGACTCCTCTATCTTATGCGATATCGGATATAAATATGTTGAATGCCAGACTTGGCATAATAAATAATAATATCCTCGACGTTAGACACCTCCATCTTACGCGATATTGGATAGAAGTATATTGAATGCCATATTTGACATAATAAAGGAACAAATATACCCTCAACGTCAGACTCATCTGTCTTACGCGATATCGGATATAAATATGCTCAGTGCTAGACTTGGCATAATAATTGATGATAATGATAATGATGATAATGATATCCTCAATGTTAGACTCCACCGTCTCACACAATCTCGGATATAAGCATGCTGAGTGCCAGACATGGCATAATGAATGATGATAATGATAATGATGATAATGATAATCATATCCTCACCGTTAGACTCCACCGTCTCACGCGATCTCAGATATAAGCATGTTGAGGGTCGATCCTGCACAGCAAGTGCAACTTAGGGACGCTTATGAATGTCATCCTCTTTGAAATTGGCTGGTAGAGGGAAATAGTCTTCGCAAGGGATGTGTATCTGCGGTATTGAATGATAATATGGATGATCATGAAATGGTCCTCGTGAGATGGTCCTCGCGACATGAAAATATGATGGACCTCGTGGCATGGTCCTCGCGACATACAAATATGATGGCCCTCGTGGCATGATCCTCGTGACATGCAAATATGATGGACCTCGTGGAATGGTCCTCTCGACATGCAGATATGATGGCCCTCGTAGAATGGTCCTTGCGACATGCAAATATGATATGTTCCTCCTGACATGGTTCCTGCGATATGATGCCATACAGTACAATGCAACATAATATAATATGATGCAATGCGATATGTCATAATATGATGCGACATAATGCTTATGTCATGTAATGCAGTATGATGCAATGTAATGCAATACAACATGATGCAATGTGACATGGTGCAATATGAATGCAAAATGTGATGCAATGTAGTGTCGTATGATGCAATGGCCCATGGGAAAGTCGTAGAGAACATCACCTTTGGTCTTTCTTTTGTCATGTCGACTCCTTTATGGATACCTGTTCTCAAGGCAAATGGTTAGTAGACACGGTGTCGCTCTTACTAGTGACTATGGTCAAATTTGAAAAACTTTAAAGACGATGTTTATGAAGCTAATGAAAACAAACTTTCATTTCAAATATGAATGAAATGGTCGTATCCATTTTCTGGAGACAGCCATAAATATCATCTTTGAACATCGTTTGTTCATGGTAATTTCTGACTTGTCGGGGATTGATGGAGAATGACGTCGATCTCTTGTTTGGTGTCCTAATTCAAAACTCACCAATATGTCCTGATCCATTTGGGGACTTGAGGATGTTGTCAGTCTCTTTTTATCTGGTAGTTTATGTGAACTACAAGAAGATTCGCCCATTCTAAGGACTTTTGCCATCTTCGGCTTCTTTTCGCTGCTTTGGATTTTCTCGCCAAATTTTGGGGTGCCTGGTCTCGTTTTGTTTCTTTGCATACGTTGGATAATGAGGGACTTCTTTCTAACATACTTTTGGGGATAACCTACAGCCACAGAAAAATTGTTAGTTTTTTGCCGAAACTGGTCTGTGTTGACCTTCTACTCCTCATTTTGTCTTCTCCGGATGCTTTCCAATCTCGGGTATTCGTCGCCCTCGACTCTCCTCGGTCCAAAATTGACATAAGACAAAATACATTATAAGGAGTAAAACTAGTTTTCGTAATGATTTTTCAAATCAGCTTTTTATAAAACAAAGATTTTAAAAAAAAAATAGTTTGAAAAGGTCTCTGCCCGTCATGTCATGTGCTAGATCAATGAATGTCCTTTACTCTAGGCTTTAACATTTTTTGACATACTGCTGGTGGACTCTGGAAATCCTTCGCCATCCTAGCTGGGGAGTTGGAAATGATCTTTCGAGAAATCTATTATAGCTGGGGATTAATCCACCTCGGACATGCTATAACTGGGGATTTCTGAAGCAAACTCTAATCTCTCAGTGCTGGGGAGCTTTTCAAAGTTTAATTCTGAACTCCGGGATTAAGCTTGGTGGAAATTTTGAGATCTTTCTGAAAATTTCTTCCCAAGTTAGAGGTTTTGCGATGAATCTCACTCCATTGGCAAGGGACTTGAGACTCTGTGGGAATTACAAGATTCTTTCTCGATATTCTTTTCGGTTACTCTTCGGCACATTTTGTATTCTGAATTGTTGGAGACGCTCTTCGCCTTCTGAATTTTTGAGATTTCTTTCTCGAAAATCCTATCCCAATTTCCATTTTCTGGGTGATATGACCGAGCCGTTGTGGCGCCTACGTATCCCGTTGATGCAAAAATCAGGTCAAACGTAGTTCCCACACTCGAAGTGGAAGAATATTGGAAATAGATAAAGGGATGACCGGCGCCAACAAAGGCCGCCTACGTATCTCATTCTTGAGAATTCATGTCAGACGTAGTTCATACAAAGAGGATAGGGAATTTTTAAGCTTTTACTAAGTGCGAAACGATTAACTTTAGAAAGTGCGATTACAAGGAAAGAAAATAGAAGGAAAAGAAGCTACCTTCAGGCGTAGTATCTCTCTGCGGCATCAGAGTTGATTGACTTGGACCATACTTGGCCGTCCATCTCGGTCAAAAAATTAAAGCTCCTCTGGATAGTACTTTTTGGATGATGTAAAGTCCTTGCCAATTTGGTGCAAGTTTTCCTTCGTCTCGTGGGAGGGAAAGATTAATTGTCCATTTACTGGATTGAATCTTGGATTGACCAATAAATTTTGGGAGATGATGTATGTGCTCATTCTTGTCCTATTACCGTAGGACCAATCAAATATGTCGATGTATGGCTCGAACAAATTGATAAGTTCTTTCTTTTATGCTTTTGACAAATGAACACCGACGCTGATTTCTTTGCCTTGACTATTGCCTCCCAGATTGACCACCTCAAACTCTTTTAGGTGAGGCTTTTCTTGGTCTTCAAAGTTCTTAGACTTCTTGATCGTTCGTTCCAGGACCATGATTTCTTCAACATACCCTTTGAAATCATTATTGTCTAGCTTGGTTTATTCGTTAAGCTCTTGACATGACATGACAATGGCATGTTTTAAGCTATTATTACTGAAATCATAAACAAAGCAAGTTAGATAATGACCAGCAATCATATAGCAAAGTTTTCTCAATAAGGGAGGCTTTTCTTTGAAATCCAAAATATTTATAAACTATGGCTATAACCCGCACGAATACAGGTCTGTGCCTTTGGGAAAGAGGTAAAATAGTACGAGAAAATTGAAAATATAAAGGGTGGGTCACGAAGCTGTCACGACCCAATTTCTCGGTCATGATGGCTCCTACAATCCCCCCCAGTAGGAGAACCAATCCCCATAGCCCAGGACAGTTAGTAATGGGCTACTATCTAACAAATAAGCAGAAGCACAGTTTAATAAGCAAATGTAAGGGAACAAGATGAAGAGAATAGATAGCAGGAATATATATATATACACATATGCGGAAACTAAATCGAACCCCAAGACCTAGTATCATAGTATAGAGCCAGAACAACATATAAGGAGTACAAACGATCCAAAACAACGTATACAGATGTCTCCGAATGGTAATAGAGTACATGAAGCAAAAGATAAACTAAAGCTAAGCTCCGATCGTCAAGAGCTCACCCTCAGTCTGAAGTAGTCCCCAACAGATCTCCAAGCACGAATCACAGCGATCTAACGGCGATGGCCCACGCTAGGATCTGCACCAAAAGATGCAAGGGGTTGGGTGAGCACCAAATGCGAAGTATAAGGTACCCAGTAGGTATCATAGGCCGACTGGGCACATATAAGATAAAAGCATAGTAACAGACAGAATAGAAGCAAGTAGTCACAGAAATCAATGAAAGGTACACAGGAACTAGCCCAGAGGGAAATCAACAGAACCACATGTGAGGCCAGCAAGCCAAATATATACACCATAAGCACAGGGGAAAGTAAGAAACAACGCACCTGGGGTCCTTGCAATAACAGTGTATACATAATAAGTTTACGAAATGGGCGGTATACCGGTAACCTCAAGTGTAAGAGGAAGAGGGAAAGAGTAATGATAGGCATGCTCAGAGACAGGAATCAAACTCAACTAATCATATCAATCTCAAATCCAGAAACTAACAGTCTAGCAGTAACCAATTTCATACTTAACCATAATAGGGAGCAATTTTGTAGGTAAATAGAAAGAGTCTACCTACACTCCCCCGGCCGCCCATACAACCGAGGAACACAAACAAGTGAAAACAAACCCTCCGGCATCCCATACTACCGAAGCGTACAATCAACAAATAACAAACAAGGGTGGAGCCTCAAACAATGAATGATATGATGCATGAATATCTCAAGTGAAATGGTATCTCTGTATGTACCTCCTCCGGTGCCGATCCGGCCCAGCAGGTAGGTTCCATGGAATGACACTGCCCATATACCTCTACTCCACCGTATACCCTTCCTCCAGCACACGCAGCCCGAAGCCCCAGGCCCAGATGTCAAGGTCCATGGAGGTCCCTGACCTCATACTAAAACTCAGTATCAAAGCATGTCATCCGGAAGAAAGTCCGGGTTCAAGATAGAGACCCAGTCTCGAATATGCATGCCCAGACCCTGTCCAGGACTAAAGTAGTGGGAAAATATCTCAAAAACCCCTCCAAGGGTGCTCGGGCATAACCGGGTCTAAACAATAGAAAGTCATCTCAGGTGCTCGGTCCGACCGAGGCTAAAATTATCTCAAGTAGCAAGAAAACTCACTAGCACCCCGGCCCTGCCGAGTCTAGCGTTAATCGTAAAACTGGTGATATAAATCATAATTTTACCTTCTTTAACCCAAGAATATTCACAAGTTAAATCAAACTATTTCCAATTCATTTCCATAAAAAATGGGCCCCCGGGGCCATGCAAGGTTTAGAAAATAGTGCCAGTAGGCCCGAAGCCAAAACCGTAGTAAAACATGGATAAAATCTCTTTATATGCATGGAAATGGTATGATCAAACACAATAGCTGCCCAGTAGCTCACAATCAACCTATCGACCCTGCACAGGCCCATAGCTACTCATCAAGCATAACCAGCCTAGAAGGATAATTCTATGCCCGGGACTCGCGGACATTCCCAATATCCCACCTTCTATGTTCCAGAGTCAACAAGGCCTCACAGGACCACAAGGGTAAATAAAATATATCGGTAAGTACTACAAGCAACGGAGGAACAAAAGTAGGCGGACATGAATAAAGCGGTCAAGGTCTGTGGTACCAACCTAATAAACCAACCCAAGGATGCCAGCTAGTACAATTTTATCCGATATATGCTAAGTCTAGGGAGTTTAAACCGTAACCTACCTGTCGTCCAATGACGAGCTGCTAGAACGACGATGTCGAAGCTCGAACTGCTCCGAAAAGCTCCGAAACGAAATCAAACTCAAATTCGGGCTTGAATAACTTGACGTGGATAATTGATTTTCTTTCGGGGGTCACCTTAAAATGTTTCACAGGATAACACTAGTAATACGAGTCCCATGTGATCAATTGATTGCTAGTATCCATATCGTTTTGCACATCCTTGCTTCTCCATGGAGACTTTGATTCTTTCCTTAAATAGAATCACGTTTTTTTTCCGTATATGAAATATAAGTTGCTAATTATTTCTTGAACTCTTGCTAAACAACGAATAATAAAGAGGGATCCAACTTTCCTTTTCTATTCAACTTCAACATTAATGTTAAAGAACAATTGTGAACTATAAGTTACTGGTTATCTTCTTCTCCATAACTAATAAAAAGGGTCTAAATAGTTATCTCACTTATGAACCGTAGGGACCACACCTCCCATTGCTTGAATTAATTAAGTCCTAAGTATATAACTAACAGGTGGCTATCTATACATTACTCATCACTAGCTACACATGTAATACACTCACGTGTAAGTGTGGTGTCACACTATTAATTCACCACCTAATGTTATCCCATTATACATAGACTGTGGTAAAATTAGAATAACTTGAACATATCACAACTAATAGAAAATATTTTAAATAAAATCTACTATATTATAACAATAAATTTCAACATAACTAGACTCATTATCTCCGTTAAAACATTAATTATGTATAAAACTCTTATAAAATAAATACATACCCAAATATATCATAACAAAAGTATTTTTCATAAACATTTCAAATATTTTAGGAAAGCAATAACAATAAAACTTTGTACCACATTCAACTTTAAAATAAAATATTTTCACATACGCGCGATGTTAATAAAATTCTTAACTTTAGGCTCGCAAGCCTTTTATACGGAATGAAGGTTAAGGTCGTACGGTCGCAATTCACCATCACACAAATTTGATACTCAGCTTCTAAGACAGGGAATTGATCATAACGACTAGTCGAACGGCCAGGGCACCGAACCACCGGTCCCAACAAGTCATAAATGACTTGGGGCCGCTACAGGAAAGATCTAACAGTACAAGAAAAATATATACGTGGAAATGACCGAAAGAGTCATTACAGAAGCCTCATCCGGACCATCACTGATTTTCATAAAATAGAATCTTTGTCTACCCAGCCGAGTGGAGAGTCACGAGGGCAGTTGTGGCCCAGTTCTGCAATTCTTCGTCAGGCCTTGCATCCCTTATCATGGCTGCTTCGGGGATAGCATCACATTCCTCGAATAGATTTACTATTCCATCCTCTAACCCATCATTTGGGGAACCAATACGCACTGGGAATGACTGATATAGGTAAAGTAATGGCTTTGGCAATCCTAACTGCTTCTCCGCCTTGTCTTCTTGGACTACATACTTTAACCCATGCTTGATCAGTTTTCTAGGGATGCTTATTGGCTCAGTCATACCATGAGAACTCTTGCCTAATCCGAGACCTGGTTCATATACGCTCACTAGTATCGCGGTTGCGAGCATTTTATAGATTGGTGGCATGGAGATTTGAGGAGAAAGATCTTCTCCCGTGGCATTGAGAATTCTACGATGTAGAAATCGCTTCCTTTTGGGACTTCTTCAGTCATAGGGACACAACCATTAACGTGTAAGGCCTTGTTGCGCATTAACCCTTCAAAGGGTAGCTCAACAATACTCAAGGTATTAATAGCTTTTTCTGGCATTTCCTGCTTTTTAGGGCTAACCAACACTATTGAATTGCCCACAACCCATTCTTCATCAACCTCTATCATGTTAATAGTGGCTCCTCCGTGATTCGGGATGGGTTTTTATAAACATTGGCTGGTGCTGTTTATAGTGTGACCACTCTTTGATCAATCAAATCCTGAATTTTGTGCCTCAGGTTAATGCAATCTTCAGTATCATGTTCGATGCCTCCAGAATGATAAGCACAATGTCGGTCAGCCCTGAAGAAATGAGAATCAGGATTTACAAGTTTGGGTGGAACGGGCTGGATAAATCTGGCAGCCCTCAATCTCTCATATAACTGAGTTCTGGTTTCAGCTAACTGGGTGAAAGTCCAAGGAGCTTTCTTTTCCAAATTTGGATGAGGGAGATTTGCATTGGCGGGAGGAGGAACTTGGTGATTATTCTGGTTCTCGAGAGCCTTTTGATACACTTGAAAGTTTTGGGGAGGAGCTTAGTAAATGGGTTGCACGTTTGGTTGTGGAGCTTGGTAGATAGGCTGAGTATAGAAAATTAGTTGAGGACTTTGTGGAGCTGGGGGAGGGGTTGTCGGAACAAGTGACTTTTTGTAGTTGGCTCCAAAGGGCTTTTTGGATTTTGTTCTAGGACTGGAGGTCACTGAAGATACCTCTTCCCTCTTTTTCTTGGGAAACCCTACAGATCCTGAGGATGCCGAGGCTTTGGTAATCTTGCCTCTATGAAGACCTTCTTTGACAATTTCACCAATCTTAACTAGGTCGGAAAATTTTGCTTTAACTGCTGATATCATTTTGTCATAGAACTCTGACTCTTGATAACGCATAAACACCGTACTTATCTCCTCTTCGGTCATGGCAGGCCTAACTCTCGCCGCTTCTTTTCTCCACCGATAGGCGTAATCTCGAAAGTCCTCATTCAATTTTTGCTTGATGCGACCCAGAGAGTATTGATCTGAGACAACTTCCACATTATATGCAAACCTTTGACCAAAGTCTCGAGCCAGATCACTCCATTTGGACCACTTCTTTAGTTCTTGAGCGGTGAACCATTCCAAAGCCTCTCTGCTCAGACTTCGGCTAAACAGTCTCATTAGCAAAGCGTTGTTCTTCTGAGCACCAACCATTTGGTCACAGTAGCTTCTCAAATGGGCCTTGGGATTCCTAACACCATTGAAGGTCTCGAACTTGGGAATTTTGAATACTTCTGGCAGGTCCATTTCTGGATGGATACACAGATCGTCGTAGTCATAGCCCTTTTCATAGGACAAGCCTCGAAACTCCTTGATCCTGGCTATATCCTCTTTCATTTGTGCCATGTCATACTCGTGCTTTTTTTTTGTGGACCTCAACTCCTTCTCCTTCTCCTTCTCCTTGTAGTGGTCTAGCTCAGGGTTTTCCTGAAAAGCGGTATATGGTTCTACCATAGCATGGAAAGCAGGAGGTGGCGTATTCTGTACTGGTAGGGGCTGGACATGTGGAATGGTATTTGGATAGTTATGTGGGTTAGTGACATTGGGACGGTTATTCTGGGAGTTGTAGGTGTTTGGTGGCGTATTTTGATAATTTGGAGGGAGATTCTGTGGATTATAGGCATTTAGATTGTTGTTTTGGTTAGTATGCTGGATATGAGGAGTATGAATTTGATAGGAGGATCCGTTATGAGGGGGATTACTGGAGAGAGGTTCGTTGGAAGGTCTAGGTGTGGAGGCAGGAGGGATATTTCCTGGATGGTTTTTGGTTAACGGGGAATTGAGCGGAGGGATTTGAAGAGGAGGCTGAGCGGTGCCCAGATTTTGGAGTGTTAGCGGCAATAGCCAAGCTATCCATATCCTTGGCTTTCTGTACCTCTTCTTGCAATTTCTCTAGCTTCCTTGCCAGTTTGGCAATCATTTCACTATGTTCAGCGATAACATTGTCTCTCACGGTCAAGGCATTCTCTTCCTCATTATCAGTCATTTTATCCTTATCGAAGTGAGGGTTAAACAAGGAATCTATGTGTGCCTTTGAGTGGGTGAAGTAGGGATGTTCGGCCAATTTTTTCAACACAGATCAGTTTCTATTACCTGTTGAAAAAAAACAACTCAAAGACCAATATGTTAGATTCCGTTGGTGACAAGCAGTACAAGGTATTAAACTTGAAATAAACACATAAGAGTTGCTTTTCATCAAGGCAAATTGATCCACGGGTATTTATTGACTCGAGGATTCGATGGATAGGAATTTTCTCATCGATTTCGGATAAGTGGATTCTATCTGGAGAGTTAACTTGTCGAGTCTTTATCTCTTGATACTTGTTTCGTAGCACTTGATGTGTCTTCTGAATCCTTCGACATTTTTGTCAAAGTGGGGAAATGGAAATTTCTTAAGGATAAGGGATAGTCCCTAAAAGGATATAATTTGGATATGGTAAGTTCGTCTTCTGAACAAGACTAAAAGGGGTTTTAAGAAGTTTTTGGATTTTTTTTTAGGGAAATTTGAAGAACTCCAAGAGCGATTTTGGTCGAATTTTGCACGGTGGGCTTTTATCCTGCCTATGGCTTCTAAAAATATAGGAGTGGATCAATTCACCTTTGATTTAAGCAACGCACATAAGCACGTAAGACAATTATATCACATAACAGTTCATAGCGCGTCATATACGGATATGTAACCTTTTTATGCCAAAGATAGGCCTAACGAATTGAAGGATATGTATGTCGTTTGTAAATGTTCCATTGCCCCAAAATATATTTATACATATCCATTAGATAAATGAAATGGGGGCACAAAATTGAGGGAAAAAGGGAATGTACATCAAAATCAGTCCCGCGCAGGAGTACAATCCTAAACTAGTCCACCGTGGCTGGTCCTTCATCCTCAAACTTCTCGGACTTCTTGCAAATTCTGAACGCCTTTCGGATGACAATCTTCAAAAATGAAAGGCTATCTAAACATATCCCAATCCCGAGGGACAATGGTTCGTACAACCGACATTATATCCTTCAATTGAACACATAGGGGATGATGTTCTTTCGGGTCATGGGCCCTTCCGAACACAAGGTGGTCTTACTAATGGATATAATATCCCTTGGATATTAAGATGTCTTAGGTCAATGCCTATTTTGGGATTTTTTTTCGCTCTATCCTGAGTTTCTAGAATAGGTTTCAAAATTGACCGGGAACCCAGGCAGACAACCAAGGCTAAAACAACAAGTGACCGTTAACCGACCGCGGGTCAACTACTTCACTCGTCTATTTTGAAAATTGTGTGTTTTGTTAAGAACGATTGCAAATACTTGCATAATCATCTTTTTACCCCTAATGCACTCTAATGCTTTGTCAAGAGAGGCGGAAAATGCCATGAACAATTTATATTTTGTGAAAAAGTAAACAAGTAAGGAAAGCAATAAAGTTTAGTAATTATTACAATCTGAATAGTTAGTCAAATAAGTTAGTTGGAAACAATAAGGTTAGAACATAGTTGAATTATCCCCAACGGAGTCGCCATTTCTGTTTTACAGAAAAAATGACTTGTATTGAAATAATTATTTCGAAAATCTAAAGTTAAAGTTTTAAAACATTTTCAATTAAAAGCAAGAGTCGCCACTTAGTTTTTATGAAAGTAAAAACCAAGAAAACTTATAAAAATCTTTAAAGTCAAAATAGATATAACTTAAAAGATTAAGAGATTCAGGGTAAGGATTCAAATTAATATCCCTAGAAGGATTTAAAAGCACTCGGGATATCCGCTAACTCGCGGTTATCCGAACTTGTTTGAAAATAACTTATTTTGACTAACTTTGAAAAATATTTTGGTTTGTATTTGATAAGAAACATCTCGTTTAATTTTTTTTGAGAAAACATAATAAGTGAGATTTGATTAAAGAAAATTGATTTATATGAAAACATATGCGGAGTTTATGAAAAAGGAAAACATGTTTGCTAGATTGAATTAAAATTTAAAGATGTTTGCCTTTTGATAGTTTAGAAAACAGTTAATCATTTTATACGAAGAAAACAAAAGTGATTAACAAGAAAACGTTTACTCATTAGGGGGGTAATTCAACTAAGTTTAAAGTTAGTTCAAATTAATACAAATAATCTATGCTAAGCAATGTAAATAAGAGTTTAAAGAGAAGAAAAAGTAATTAAGCCTTGGGCTTAATTAATTTGGACTTTCAGTCCATAACCTGTCCTAAACTAATTTGGGCTTTAAGGCCCATTTTTGCTGTCATACTCGGACTTTAGTCCAAAGTACTCCAAAATTTACAGCCTATTTTGGGCTATTACTGTTGCTGCTGCTATCTTCCATTCATGGGTGTTTGGCCCATATATTCTTTTCAAACTTTTACCCCATTTTTTGGGCTGTTACTGTTGTGTTTCAGACCCTTTTGGTCTATTTCTTTTCTGTTATAGCGTATAGGCTTGGCCCATTTCTTCATATTTTCTCTTCAACCTCTAACTTCAATTGGCGGAAAGCTCAACGAGATGCAAGGGTCCGACTTGAGTCCAATGGACTCATTGCAGTTCATGCATAGCAATAAAGAGATGGATTAGGATTTATCCAACCACTAATTCCAACATGTTAACTTAATCAAGTAAAGAAGAGCTATCGAACATACACAAACAAAATTCTGTACGTTGACCGTTCGACAAATTGTTCACATTAAGCTTTTTAACTAAACAGTAAGGAAAATTCTTACAAAAAAATTCATGGAAAAGGCTGAACTAAACATGGATTTAGTATATAAATTACTGAAACCAATATCAAGAACATATGAACCAATTTGAACACATGGACCAGAGTAGAACCAAACGAGAGAAAATTTACTCCTTTTAAGACTATTCTGACAGTTTTAAAGTTGTAACAAACACCCTCTACATATTCAAGAGAGATGACTTGCAAACACAACATCTAAACAGTTCTATAATTTAAGTTGAGGAAGCAATGTATCCGAGATCACATATTCCAGGTTCAGCAAAACACATTCATTCTTCAAAAGAAAAAGGGGGGTGTGTCATTTAGACAAGATTCGAGGGATAGCAAGATAGATTGGACAGATTTTGCTTTAACACAAGTAAAAGTCAAGCATACATGCACAACTAAAACAGATTTCCTCAAAATATCTCCCTAATTTTAAATTAGACACAATCGCTCCCTCTTGATTACAAAAAAATGACAAATGGACAAATGGAAGAGAGGTAGTAGAGAATGAGCCATTTACTTCAAATAAGATGGACAAGATGATATTACACAAACTAGTATTATCATGTTTTTACAAGAAAATCACAGATCATATTAGATGAGCCCTAATCATTTGACTTAGAACATGAATTAAGTTATGAAAGGTGATAGAGAACCTTTAACTGAGAGCACCAAGTAAACTTATATGCTGTGGATTCTATAGAGAAATTCGAAACCTATTTTAACATATGAAGTAATCCTAAAGGGAACGAGTTTTGACCACCCTAGCATATGCCAAAGTATCATGGGATTGATGCCTATCGAGCTTCAAACTAAGAGCTTCCAGAGACGAAATTATATCATGAAAAGGATATTTTTTGTTCCTAGCTCTAATTCTAATAGGATGGAAAAGGAGAGTCTAGGCGACCTCTTTTGATTCATACAGTTCACAAATTCAATCTCAATAGGGTTTACTCAAATATTGAAAGCCAGAACAAACATTCATAAAGGATTTTCACACGCCAATAAGTAACGCTTACACGAGCACCTAAATGGCCATAAAACAGTGAGACATTTCAACTGAAATTTTCGATAACCAATCAATTTTTGGAAGCCACTTTTCATCAACCAAAACTACTCCAGCAACTCCTTTCTAAAATCTTAACACAAACCCTGACAGATGTCAGACAAGACCAGCTAAAAAAACAGAAGAGAAAACACAACTTTTAATCACAACAACGCCAACCTAAAACCAACAACATATTTCTAAAAGAAAAAACAGATAACTCTACATTATACTAAAAGAAATCGCAGAAGAGAAGAACAGAGTAAAGAAAGGGATGAGGGATTTACCTTCTTTGGAGTAGCGACTGGGATGACGAGACTTCGTCAGAAACTCTACTTACCACCGGAACTTAACTCGACTTTTCGGAAGAACACAAACTTTTTAAGGTTATTTCTCTGAAACTTCCGACTTCTTTTATGAGTTTAGAGAGTGGTTCTCCAAAAAAAAACCAAGAAATCCAGAAGCCGGCCCCCATTCCTTTTCTCACGAGGGTTTATATAGGGAATTCTAGGGTGAATTTGGGGGGGGGGGACATAAGGGTTTTATGGGAATATCACTTGGTGAAATTCGAATTTTGAATGAAATTCCTTGAGGACAAAGGATTTGAACCCACATACTGTACTAAATCAAGCAAGGAGCGCCATATTTTGTGGAGAGGAACATTGGAGGAGACAGTTGTCCCTTTCTAGGACGTTCTGGGTTTGCCAGCTCGATGATTAATAGTGAATTGACGGAGAGGACAGGGAATCTGGACAGCATTTGGGAATTGGGTAATCATTTTGGAGCTATTGAAGTTGTTGTCATTGTCGTTGGAGCTAGGTTTGATGGGGGATTGTACAGGGTTTGTTAGGTTTTCATTGTTGTTATCATCTGTTTGCAGACAAATGAAGAGAGAGAGAGGGATAATGGTATGTTTGGTTTGTTGTGTTGTGAGCAAAGGAGAAAGAAAGAAAGAGTATAAGGGGTGAGGGTATTGGGCCTGAGCGGGTCGATGGTAACATTGGGCTGGAGCGGGTTGCTGAGTGGATTGGGTGTTGTTGGCCCAAATCATGGGCAGCTGAAACAAGGAGTTATAAGGAGTTTAGGATGCAAATGTGGCCATTTTAAGTTTAGGAAATAGCCAAATTGAGGGGAATTTAGGCAAAATTTGGCTAGGATTTAAATGCTTTAAAGAGTTTAGGCTATAAAGATGAATTTATTAAAATTAATCACCCAAGACTCTTTAAACTTTGAAATAATTATCACGTTTAAAATTACCGCATTTAAAAATTTCAAAATAAATTATTCAAATGATTTCCAATTTTAATCTGTTTGGAGGGAAATCAAGCATTTAATCTTTCAAAAAGATTTTCTTACGAATTTAAACTATAAATTAGTTCGTTAAGTAAACTCATATAAATTTCATATAATTAAATATGAAGAATATAATTCTTACTCAAAATTATTATAAAGCCGATTTGGAAAATATTTTATCCTTTTTTTCAAAAATACTTATTTTCAAAAATTGTTTAAAAATAAAAAAAAAGCTCTAGGTTAATTCATAACATGGAGGGTAAAAATTGAGTGTCAACAGTTGGCTTGGGCACCACGCCTGGTACAGGTTCTATAATGGTTGGCTTGAGTACCACACCTGGTACAGGTTCTATAATGGTTGGCTCGGGTACCACGCCTGGTACATGTTCTATAATGGTTGGCTCAGGTACCATGCCTGGTACAGGTTCTATTATGGTTGGCTCGGGTACCACGCCTGGTATGGGATCGATTACTATATGTGTGTTGGTTCCTTGAGTGACCGTGGTTATTTGTTATTGATGTTCATTACTTGTTGGTTTCTTAAGTGGACCGGGCTTATCTGCTTTTATATTCTTTACATTTTGGTTTCCTGAGAGGGTCGAGATTTATTGTTACTTGACTTATATATTGGTCCTTGAGTGGTTGGGCTAGTATGTGTAAGTGCTCAGGTGGGTTCTTGAGTAAACCGGGGTTGCATGTTAAAGGCTATGGACAATGTCCTAGGGATCCTTCGGTGGTTCGGGTTTCTTGCAAGTTGTGACTTAAGTATATGTGGTCTAGTTACTTGAATAGTCGGTGTAATGACCCTTCCGGTCATTTATGCATGTTCGCCTTTCTTGTACCGTTAGAGCTTGCCTGTAGCGGCCCCAAGTCATTTATGGCTTGCTGGGACCGATAGTTCGGTGCCCAGGCCGTTTGTTTAGTCTTTTTGGCCGTTCCTGGTTTTAGAGATTTAAACTTTGAAATCGTTGACTTCAGTCAACATTCTTTGTAAACGTGCTCAAAATCAAATTCTGACAGTTCGATTAGCTCCGGAGCGTGGACTTTGGTCTAGTAGGAGCTTTGGTCTGGATCCGGGAGCTTTTCAGCTTGTAATTCTCTCTCATTCTGTGTTTTCAAGCCAGTTAGGCTTGGTTGGTTGACTTTGGTCAACATTTGGAGAAGACGACCTCGGATGGAAATTTCGTCAGCGCCTTTAGCTCCGGAATGCTAAGTTTATGTTAGGTAGTGGGTTGGTTCGGGTCCTGAGTGATCCAGGCTTATTTTGGATGTTTGGTTAGCATTAGTTAGTGTTGACTTGGGTCAACATTCCTCTGAGATGACCTCATATGGAAGTTTCATTGATTCTATTGAGTCTGGAACGTCGTTTCCACTTTAATAGCACTATTGGTTTTTGTGTATCGGGTTCTGATTGTGCCCGGAATACCCCGTAGAATTTTTTAGCACTGCTGGTTTTCTTTGCTGGTATGGCTGAAATTTATTCATCGCGATCTCGAAGGGTTCTTCGCGATAGCTATGAAGGCCCTTCTCCTTTATTCATCGCGATCTCGAAGAGTAACCCTCGCAATCGTGATAAGTTGGCCAGTTTGTTCATTGCGATGTCGAAGCTTTTTCTTAGCGATAGAGATGAACAAATCCATGTTTGTATATATAACTTCTCCTTCGTTTTCTTCACCCACAATTCGTTTCCTCCATTGTTCTTGAGCTCCAAGCTCCCAATTTTTGTGTGGGCTTTTTCCAAGGTGTTGGGGTGATTATTTTACGGTCTGTGATCAATTTCTCGCCTTCAATTCGTAAGTTCTAACCTTTAAATTCCGTAAATTCTCCTTTTAATTCTAGTTTGTTCTTGAGTTGTTGGGGCTATTTTGATCCCCATCTACTGTCCATTTCTTCTCAAATTTTGAGCATGTTCTCCCAGGATGGTAAGGGACACGTGTGTGTTCTTCATTTCTAGTTTTGGGTTGCGGGGCCCACGAGCTCATTTATGACCCGAATTTAGACCCAGATATGCTTTGGGCACCCTCTAAGAGGGTTATTGAGACTTTTATCACTGATTTAGACCTGAGTATATTTCAAGCACCATTTGAAAGGGTCTTTTTAAATCACTACTACTATTTTAGACCTGGTTCAATTATGAGCACATACTTCGAGGCTCTGGTTCTCTGAGATTTCGCATTCGTTACTGTATATGGTTAGGGACCTCTATGGGCCCTCCATTCCAGGACCTGGCTAGGAGCCGAGCGTGCAAAAGAAGGGGTATACAATGTAGGATGAGGTATAGCGGGCATGTCCCACCATGGGTCCTCCTACCAAAGTGCCAGGAGGAGGTGCATATAGGGTTACTATTATTGATTCCATCATTATCATCATCATGCATATTTAACTCAGATTCTACCCTTGTTTGCTATATGTTCAGTGTACGCTCCGGTTGTATGGGCGGCCAGAGGGTTTGCTTTCACTTGATTACGTTCCTCGATTGTATGGGCGGCCGTTGGGACTGTAGGTAGTGTAGATTACTCTTGTCGCTTGATAGAGTTGGTTATGGTCCTTGTTTCTTGGTGATTTAGCAGTTATTAGCCTGTTGAGGCTCCGGTTGTGGGATTGTGATTATTGAGAGGGCTAGGGAGTCCTATCTTATTCTGGCACTTTTGTGTGGCCTTTTGAGAAGATTGTGAGTTTCTGGTTCCATTCTTGTCAGGATTTGAGTAGTATTTCTTGGTTATTGTGGGTTAGTTATTCCATACTAGGGTTGTACTTGTGAGGTGGATTCCTGCTTACACTATCTTGAAGTTGGATTGGTGTAATGTTTTCCTTATGCTTATTGATTCCATCTTGGGTATGTTAGACTGCTTTTCTTCTTTTCCTTTTACTTCAGGTTACCGGTATACCGCCATGTTCCTGACTCTTTCTCTCTCCTTTTATATACTATTGTTGCAAGGATCCCAGGTGCGTCCCTCTTTTTTATACCTGTGTTTCCGGTGTATATTTGTTTTCTGTGCTAGCATTGTATGCTTATAATTCTTGGTTGTCTATTCTCCGTGCTAGTTCCTTGTGCTTTCTCTATTGCGCCGGTGACTACTTCCTCGCTATCTTCTACTTACTATTTTTATATCTTATATGTGCTCAGTCGACCGATGATGCCTACTGAGTACCCATTGTCTTGGTGATCATACTACACTTTTGCATCTTTCTGGTGAAGATATTAGTTGAGCTTTTGCCGTTAATCGTGTTGGAGACTCATGCAACTTTTGGGAGATTCGAGACTAGGGTGAGCGCCTGATGGTCAAGGCTTGTCTACACCTCATCTATTGTACTGTTGCTCCTTGTACTTTCAAAGACAGATTTATATTGTATTTTGTTACTTCCAGCACTTGTATTCTCTTAGAAGCTTCTGTATTATTGATACCAAGTCTTGGGGTTGGTGTAGTATCATTTGTATATATATTTTGGGTTGTCGCTTCCGCATGTCTTATCTTTATATTCAGCTTCTGCTTATTTATGCTTGTTGTGCGTGATTGGTTACGTAGTAGCCCATTACTAACCGTTTTGAGCTACAGTAGGTGCCATCAAGACCTGAGAAATTAGGTCGTGACAGTTAGGCTTGACTTATATGGTTATTGAGTTCGGTTGTTGACTGGGGGTCTTATTGATAGTCATATGAACTTGGTTATTTCATATCGCCGGGTAATATTTGGTTAATGTGGTACCTTTGTAATTCCTATTTTGGGTAAGAGTGACAGGTCGGTTAATGGTGATGTCTGGGCTAGTTGGTCACAAAGCTAGGGCTTGTGGGGCATATTGCTTGATAAGCTCAAGACATGTGAACTGGGAAGGCCTAAGGTTCCTAGAGAGTCAGGTTTGATTAATTTAGTAAAACAAGTCTAGTATTTTGTGAGTGCCTGAACCAGCACGGTGTCAAGAGTAACAAAACTTGGGGCTTGAATATGCAGGACTCACAGGTAACCCATTGTTTGGATAAGGGCTAAGGGTCGAGGTGGTTGACTTAGGATCTTAATTTGAGTCAGGATGGTAAATCATGGTTTTGTAGGCTGTCTCTCAAATGGCTAGCAGAGGCTGATAGTATACCTGAGTGTTGAGACTGGAACCACTGAGGTGCTTATAGTTGTTGGTAAGATGGGTGACTTAGGAAGTCCTAGTGTTAAGTGTGATTTGGGAAGTCTAGTGTTAAGTGTGACTTAGGAAGTCTTAGAACAAAGTGTGACCTGGGTGGTCCTAGTGTTAATGCAATTGTGGGAAAGTCCTAGTGTTACATTGGACCAAGATGGAATGGTACAAAGTCTCCCTATTGTGGAGTTGGCAGTGGAGCTGGTTAGGAAGGCTCGGGGGCTAAACATACAGGTTGTAGCGATAATAGTATGGAGGTAAAGGTAGATGATGGAAGGCTAGAGTTCTTGTAATTTATTGCATATTTTCTCTTGATTTTCTTATATGATGGTATACGGTAGATTCAGGTCAACCGATGATGCCTACCAGTACGTGTTGTTTGTACTGATACTACTCTTGCTATACCTTTTTGGGTATAATTTGGTTGCAGGATCAGTGATGTTTCATAGGTACATTATGATGACGATCTCCAGCAGCTTCTACTCTTTGTTTCCACGGTGGAAGCTATGTCTTCTTTTCATTCCTTGTAGTTCTCCTGTAGTAGATCTTGTACCTGTTTAGACTAGTTTCTAGGGAGGGTTGTATTCGAATTTTGTAAAGGATTTTCCTGACATAAAAGTTGCAAAATGTTTTCCTAATTTAAAAAAGAGGTTATTTTATTGTTTTACTTTAATTTCCGCATTTACCTGTTGTATTGGGTGGTAAGGGTTCTCCTATCTAGGTGCTTAGAGTATGTGCCTGCATGGCCTGGTAGTTGGGTCGTGATAGACACGTACGGTCATATGAAACATATGACTTCTTTGACTAGAAAAGAGTACGATAACTCTATATGTTTAGAACTCCACATGAAAGAGACATATAATAGTAATAAGCTTTGATTTCAAGTAGCATATAATCTATGATGACCTTTATAGGAGGAACATGTGACTCTAGGTCGTGCCTTGATGGCGAAAGAGGTTTTAGCTTTACATACCTTACTTTGAGACTCTGTCTCTTACGACATGTTGTCGATGCCCTTTCAAAACACTTCTTATCTATAACATAAAAACATATGCAATGTTATAAGCAGCTAACCAAGAAGTACAACAAGGTCGGAAAGACAATAATAGCTTACGAGTAATAAGCTTAGCAAATATGATAAATAAATGGTGTATCGCCATACCTTTCTCTTACCCCCTTTACAACTGAACTGATGACCTTTTATGAGTTCAATATTATTCCCTTCATTCTTAACTTACAATATACAACCCATTACATATCTCAAACAAGGTCATAAACTTAAACTCTCGGTTTTCAAACACTATCCCCTGAGTTCTTTATCTAATAGCATAAAAATACCCTTATAACTTCACTAATTACGTTGGGAGATAAGTATACAATCCATAATGTAGTAGGAACCCATATAAATAGATAAACAACATTCTCAATATATTTAGGAATTTCATCGAACACTTGACTAGCAATAAGCTCGCAAGAGCTCTATAAATCGTGTTTTCTATACCCTAGCTTTCCTCCTCATTACAACAAGCTTACTGCCTCAATACACAATCATACACCCCTTATTTAGTCAACAACATAATCAATACAACCCTCTTCATACTTCATCCTCACCAAGTATATCAATTACAATGGGCAAAAGATCGACTCACGACTTCCTATCACCGTCCCATGAGTCCTACCTGTAAACAATACTTAAAACAACTCTTAGAGTCATATTTATGGAGATAGAATGGAAGAAATACCTTTATAAATAAGAAACCAATCCATGCACCTTTTTACTCTTTCAAGAACCACACCTTTTCCATCAAGAAAAATACTTGGCTAAGTAGGTTTCCATGATCTATGATGAGAAATACACTTGATTTTTGAAAGAATCAACTTACATTAGGCTAGGGAGAGATGAAGATGAAGAAGAACTGAAGAACTGAAGAAAAATGCTAAGGAACAGGTCCTTTACATTCTTGGAAATATGGGAAATGAAATCCCTAAGTCTCAATATAAAAACTTGACTTTTGGCTGACTTACCCAAGGGTGCCACATGTTGTGCAGTGATTGGCAGTACACGTGTATATAGTAAAATGTGCATAACTTCTTACTCCAAACTCGTATAGACAAGCGGTTTGTTATGTTGGAAACTAAACTCAAACATATTTAATTTGGTATGTTATAGGAACTCTAACACCTTGTATGTTAAGAGATATACCCATTTTAAGTAAGACCATATACGAGCTTATTTGAAGTACTCTACCGTAATGAACCCTTCAACTTGAAACTTTGTTTCAAGTCTCCCTTTGGTATCTAACTTTTGTCAAGAACTTAAAATGGCTTGATATAAGTGTATCTTTGTATAATTATCTATTTACATCCTTATCCTCTCGTTTTATACCGATTAATAAGTGTTTATGAGTTGCACATGTATCAATATTTCGGGGAATTAAAGGTCAAGCAATACATGGGTATTCCAGAAGTGGTGACCTTAATTGAGGTGACCTACCTTTATGAGCCATGAATGTGAGGTACTTCCATCGAGCCATGGCATTAAATTAAGCACTTCTTGGGAGGCAACCAAGCGTTCATGTTGTTTTTATTTTTTTACTTCACTTGTTGTTTTTGCTATTTTTCTAGGTAGGACAAAGATACACAAATTGAGTTCCCCTAAGAGGTCACTAGAAGGCACTTGTGGAACACCTGCGGAGAGCATCTAGGCACCTGTGAGCTATAAGTGAAACACACTTGCCAACTTGTGACCCAAACAAAATATGTTAAAATTTAGGGCAACCTACACTTAACCTGCACCCACAAGAGAGCACCTGTGACTCACACGCATAGCGCAGCTGTGGACCAGAGAGTTAGCAATTAGGAAGAAATTCAAGGAAATCTTGTTCTAAACTTGCGAAATGCAAGTATCCATCTATGAGCCATATGTGTAAAAAAATAGGAGGCAGACCACTGAAGCCTTCAATGTTTTCTCCATGCCATTTGCATCTCACCTGCGCCTGCAAGCACCCATTTGTGAGCCACATGTGTGGCGTAAGTGGGAGACATATGACTAAAGCTTATACCATTCCACCATCACCTCGTGCGTGTCACTTGTGCCTGAAAATGTCCTTGTTGGGCCACACATCCTCATTTTCAACTTAGAGGCCAGTCTTATTATTCTCCTCACAGCAACACGACTCCCAGCTATCAAGATAAGCATGGTGATGCCTCAAACAATCCAAAGAGTCCTTACACCCTTCTCTTTCATTTATTATTTTGCACATTAGGGAAAATGCACATTTAAGTTTAGGGGTTTAGGGAGTATCTCCGCTTAGTGCCATCACTATGCCTCGATCTTTAAATGATCCTTAAGCGCATAGGTCAAAATATTGCCTTTGTAGATAGTAGTAGTAATAAACTCTGAGGGTTTTCCTTAAACCACGATTCTTTCCCAAGGAGCAAAATTTTGTTTTCTTTATTTTTGTGTTGAACATGGTGGCATATCCCTATAATAGATTAAAATACAACTTTCTTAAGGGAAAATTCTAGTTTTAGTAGTTGTTTTGAGTCTGTGTTGCACTTGTCTCGAGCGAGACCACCAAAAAATTTCTTGGCAAAGATTTTTGAAAACTGAGAAAAGATGTGAAAATGAATTCAATAATTCTCTTGTCATAATCTTTAAATACTTTGTTTGGAATTTTGTTTACAAATGAGTTGTGTGAAACTCAGAATAACTTGTCAAAGTCATTCTTTTCAAGTGGGCTTAAGAATTACTGTTTATTCCTAGTGCTTGTGATGCCTTATGTGGTAAGGTTATAGTATGTTCTTGTGTATGTATGTCATCTAGAACTTGCCTGGAATGTAATTCAATGCAAAATCCTAGATGTTTCTTAGTTTGGAAGATGATCTTAGGCCCTCTTTGGATAATCACTTTACCAAAAATCTCTTTCCCTTACATTAATCCTAGTCAAGCCTTTTAAGCCTTTAACCTTTTCCTGGCACCCTTGTTACATACCTTTACCCTTTGGAATCCTTTACTTTTGGCACCCTACCTCCCTAATTTCTTGATAAATAAAGATGTAGGATAAATGCTTATGTTTGAGGGGGGAAATGAATGAAAAGTGGGACGTTTGATGCAGGAAAAAGACTAAGTTTGGAGGTGTGTGCAATAGTGTCCTAAATGAGAAAATGAGATTTCATGTGCGGTAGAACCTAATGATAATCTTGTGAGTTGCTTGGAACTATCAAAAGATGGAAGAAAGAAAGAAAATTAATTGAGTGGTGCTACCTCTTGCCTTTTGAATACTAAAAGAGTAAAATAAAGGTGTTGGGAGAAATGGCTTTCGGAAAAACTTGGGTTGTGAGAGGGAGAAATAAGGTGAAGTTAAATCAATGATGTGAGTGGTGTACTTGAATACCTAATGTTAGCATTAAGGAGGTTCTAGGCAGTGAACCTAAATGATATCCTTCTCTTGACCCTAGCCTCAATAGTTATCCTTAAGTCCTTAGTTATTTCAAGCACTGTAACTCTATTAATGGGGAATTACATAAAGGGCAAGCCTATGATTCTATGTGTCTGCACTTAAACTTGTTTGAGAGAGTGAGCGTCTTTTGTTCTATCTTATGATCCCAATTATTGTGAAATGATAGTCCTTCAGCAACTCAATCTATCTCCTCTACCTTGAGTTCATCTCCCGCTGACTCGTAATGTACTAAAGACTATGGTGGTCGGTGAATATCTCACAATGAATTCCATATAAATAGTGCCTCTAGATCTTGAGAGCGAAGACTACCGTCGCCTAACTCTAAGTCATGAGTGGGATAGTTGCGCTCGTGAACCTTCAGCTGCCTCGATGCATATGCTATCACTAGACCCTACTGCATCAACACACAACCAAGACTAACCCCGGAAGCATCACAATACACGGCGAAACTCTGACCCTCAACCGGCAAAGTCAAAACTAGAGTTGAAGTCAATAAGGCCTTAAGCCTTTGGAAGCTATCCTCGCACTGATCTGACCACTGAAATGGAACATCCTTCCTAGTCAGCATAGTCAAGGGTGTTGTTATGGAAGAAAATTCCTCAATGAACCGCCTATAGTACCCGGCTAACTCAATAAAGTTGTGAACCTCGGTAGGAGTAGTATGTCTAGGCCAATCACGAACAACCAAAATCTTATCCGGATCAACTCTAATCCCATCCTTAGACATCACGTGCCCTAGGAATGCAACTGACTCAAGCCAAAATGCACACTTTGAGAACTTGGCATAAAGCTGATGGTCTTTCAAAGTCTGAAGTACAGTCCTCAAATGCTGCTCATGCTCATCTCTACTCCTAGAGTATATCAGAATGTCATCAATGAAGACTATCATGAACAGATCCAAGTATGGGCTAAGCACCATGTGCATCAAGTCCATGAAAGTTGAGGGGTCTTTAGTCAACCCAAAATACATCACCAGGAACTCATAATGGCCATAACGTATCCTGAATGCTGTCTTAGGGATGTCCTCTGCCCTAATCCTCAACTGATGGTAGCCGGACCTCAAATCAATCTTTGAAAACACAGCTGAACCCTGAAGCTGATCAAACAAGTCATCAATCCTCGGTATCGGATACCTATTCTTCACTGTCACCTTATTCAGCTGCCGATAATCAATACACATCCGCTTCGACCCATCCTTCTTCTTCACAAAGAGAATAGCAGCACCCCAAGGAGACACACTCAGTCTAATGAACCCCTTAGCTAACAAATCCTGGAGCTTCTCCTTAAGCTCTCTCAACTCAGCAGGAGCCATATGGTAGGGAGAAATAGAAATGGGCCTGCTTCCTGGCTCTAACTCAATAGAAAAATCAATATCTCTCTCAGGTGGAAGGCCTGGCAGGTCGGTAGGAAACACATCTAGGAAGTCTCTAACCACAGGACCAGACTCAAGAGATGAAGGGTCAGCACTAGCATCTCGGACATATTCTAGATAAGCTAAACACCCACGGGAAATTAACTTCCTAGCTCAAAGACAAGAGATGATCCCAAATGGTGCGCGGCTGACAAAACCCTGCCACACAACCGGGGATACATCGGGCACGGCTATGGTAACGATCCTAACATAACATTCCAAAACCGTGTGGTGAGGGGATAACCAGTCCATGCCTAGTATCACATCAAAATCTAACATATTAAGTATCATTAAATCACCCTAAGTCTCCTAATCACCCATATATATCATGCAAGATCTCACAATCCGATCCACTACTAAAGAATCTCCTACTGGGATCGAAACAGAAACAAGAATAGATAACGGCTCACTAACCAACCCCAAACAAGGCAGAAAGTAGGCAGATACATACGAACAAGTAGATCCAGGATCAAATAAAGCCATAACAGACTGATGGCACACATAAATTGTACCTGTAATCATAGCATCCGAGGCCTCTGCCTCCGGTCTCCCAGGGACCGCATAAAACTGACGACGACCTCCACCAGCCTGACCGCCATCCCTACTACTTTCTCTGCCATGCGAGGCACCACCCCTAGCCTGACCACCACCCTCTCTGGCTGGAGGATGAACTGCTCGTAAAGGCTCAGTCGTCTGAGCGGTTGACTGAACTGTACCCACTTAGGGGAAATCTCTAGCATAATGGCCAACAACACCACACTCATAACAAGGCCATGATGGCCTG
The DNA here is from genome assembly GCA_003996215.1 of Jaltomata sinuosa. Classification (NCBI taxonomy): domain Eukaryota; kingdom Viridiplantae; phylum Streptophyta; class Magnoliopsida; order Solanales; family Solanaceae; genus Jaltomata; species Jaltomata sinuosa. Next base: position 299,295 of record QJPP01001051.1, on the reverse strand, counting down.
TACTTTCGAGCCGGACCAGCAGAACCTGAATGGCCACCATGGCCTGATGCCTCAGAGGCTACACCCTTCGAAGACTGACCCTGCTCGAATTGAGAACTATCAGAAGTCTGAAGTGAAGCCTGAACTGGTCGGCTGGATTGACCCTGGTGCTTCTATGGCTAATAACCCTAGCCCCACTATCCTGAACCTCTACCACCCTGTCATGAACCACTGTAGCCACCCTGATAATGAGGCCTCTTATCTCTAGCCCATTGATCAGGTCGATCAAGTCCTCCACAGTATGGACATAGTCTGCAATATCCTGAAATGACCGATCGCTAGAAACCAATATCTCAGCTGGCTATCTAATCTCTGTCCGCAATCCCCAAACAAACCTGTAAATCCTGTCAGGCTCAGTAGGAATGATCATAGCTTTAAATGGAGCAAGCTGATGGATCTCATACTCAGATACAGACATAGATCCCTGGATAAGCCTGGTGAACTGCTCCTAGTGACGCTCACGATCACTCTGAGGTAAGAACTTGGCCATGAAGGCCTCATAAAACTCAGACCAAGGCATCGGAGGTGATGTAGAAGGTCTACAAGAAACCTGTGCCCTCCACCATAACTTTGCTGGACCCTCCAGCTGATACGTAGTATATCCAACCCCGTGAGTCTCTACCAAACCCAGATGGTGTAACATCTCCTCACAGGTAGTAATGAAGTCATGTGGGTCCTGTCCCGATGTACCCGCAAACCTCAATGGTTCCAATCTCAGAAATCTACTCAAGGTCTTCTGCTTCCCATCTGTCATAGCTGGGCAAGGAGCAAGAGGATGTGCAACCACTAGAACTAGAATAACCTCAGCACGGGGAGCTGCAGTAGCAGGTTGCGCTCCTGAACACTAAACACATAGGGCTGCCCCCTGAGCGGATGTCTGTGATACCTCAGAAGGTCTCTCCCCGATCATACCCAATAGCTGAAGTAGTAAACCCCAAATATCTGAAAACTGGCTGGGGCTGAAGCTGGCATATGGACTGGTGCTGGAACTGGTAGTGGAGCTGGTGGCACCTGGGCTGTCCCAAGGTCCACATGTTGTGGCTCAGGAGAAAACTCTGGCTCAAAATCAAGCTCGGTCTCTAGAACGTGCCACTGCTCTAGGACATCCTCGGCCCCTACCTCTACCCTTGCGACCACCATGGCCCCTAGTTGGAATCAGAGGTATAGAGGCAGGAGGCTCTCCTTCGCTAGAAGACGAAGACCTCGTACAAACCATCTACGGAAGAGTGAACCAGAACAAGTGAGATTTCCAGAAACTTTCAAGGATACTATGCACGAGAGAGAAAAAAGAAGAGTCCATTTTTCTTAAGATGTCACTGTAGCCTCCCGAAGATTAGGTACGGACGTCTCCGCCCTGATCCGCAGGACTCTACTAGATATTGGATCCTATACCGATGATACTAGTGAACCTAGAGCTCTAATACCAAGCAGTCACAACCTGATTTCTCGGTGATGATGGCACCAACAACCCCCCAATAGGCCAACCAATCCCCGTAGCCCAAAACAGTCAGTAATGGGCTACTATCTAACAATTTAAGCGGAAGAACAGTTTAATAAGTAAAACAAAGGGAACAAGATGAAGAAAGTAGATAACAGGAATATATATACATACCTATGCGAAAGATAAACCAAACCCAAAACCTGGTATCATAGTATAAAGCCAGAACTACATATAAGGAGTATGAAAGGATCCAAAATAATATATACACAAATGTCTCTGAGTAGTAATAGAGAATATAAAGCAAAAGATAAACTAAACTCTAAGCTCCGGTCGCCAAAAGCTCACCCTCAGTCTGGATAGTCCAAAATCTCCAAGCACAACTCACAACGATCTAGCGGCGATGTCCCACACTAGGATCTGCACCAGAAGATGCAGAGTGTAGTATGAGCACCAATTCCAAAGCAACCAGTACCCAGTAGGTATCATAGGCCGACTAGGCACACATAAGATAAAAGAACCGTAATGAACATAATAGAAACAGATAGTCATAGAAGGCAACAAATAGGTACACGGAAACTAGCCCAGAGGGAAGACAGCAGAAAGCAACATACAAGGCTAGCAAGTAGAATATATAAACAACAGGCACAAGTGAAAGTAAGAAATGGCGCACCTGGGATCCTTGCAATAACAATATATAGTAAGTTTAGAAGTGGACGATATACTGGTAACCTCAAGTACAAGGGAAGGGAGGAGGAGAATAAAGATAGGCATGCTCAGGAAAATAGGAATAAATAACCAACTTAATCATACAAAACTCAAGCCAAGAACTAACGACCTCTCAGTATCCAATCTCACATATATATAACCATGACAGGGTGTAGTATAGTGATTAAGTAACAAGTGTCTACCTACAGTCCCCCGGTCGCCCATACAACCGAGGAACGCAATCAAGTGAAAACAAACTCTCCGGCTGCCCATACAACCGGAGCGTACACTTAACAAACAGCAAACAAGGGGGAATCTCACACAAATGAATGATATGATATGATATAGAGAACTAAGCGTAACCATAGTGTCAGTATGTTACCCCCTCCGGTGCCCCAAAGGTCCAATAAAGGTGGGATCAATAGAAGGACTTCTCCCGAGTATATCTACTCCGCTGTACACCCGTACCCCCAGTCACCCTTTTGCCCGTAGCACTTGGTCCGGAATGACAGGGTCCATGGAGGTCTTTTCATAGACCACATACTAAACTCTAACCTAAAACATCAGTCTGGAGTTCCACCGGATCCCAACTAGTACTCAAATTCTCGAAATGCATGCCTGGATTCTATCCAGGTCTAAATCGATGAAATAAGTCTTATAAGCCTCCTTCAAGGGTTCTCGGGCGTATCCAGGTCTAAAACATTGGTAAAACAGGTCTGCCGCTTGGCCTTACTGAGTCTAATATCAATTCTCACCAATAAGAGGGTAAATGTAGCACCTCGGTTCAACCGGGTCCAATATATAGCAGGAAAACTGTGACAAATCTTTCTCTTAACTTTTCTTACCCCAAGAGGATCCATTAAGATGATGCCAAACCATTTCATAATCAATTTTACCGAAAATGGGCCCCAGGGCCATGCAAGGTTTAGAAATCATCAATAGAAGGCCCAAAGCCAAAACCATAGTAAAATCATGAAGAAAATCCTTTTATATGTATGATGATGGCATGCTCAATCATTCTACAACACAGATAGCCAGCTCTATAATAGTAATAACGATGTCTGAGAGTCACGGACATTTCCAATATCCAACCAACTATGTTCCAGAGTCTATATAAGGCCACACAGGACTGTAGAGGTGAATAGAGCGTATATACTACAAACATCGGAGGAAGAAAAGTAACCAGACATGAATAAGCGGTTAAGGTCTGAGGTACCAAACTAGTAAACCCAACACAAGGATACCCATTAGTACAATTTTATCCTATATATGTGAAGTTTAAAGGGTTTAAACCATAACCTACCAGTCATACAGTGACAAGCTGCAAGGACAACGATATCCAAGCCTGAATCGCTTCGAGAAACCCCAAATGATAATTAAACTATTAAAAACAGAAATAATACATTAAAACAAGTCTAATGATACCCATAATGCTACAATTGTAGCGAGGTCAAAATCCGGGTCAAAAGTCAATCCAAAACCAAAAATGGAAAGAAGCACGACGACCACAATGATGCCAAGAAGACATGCTCCAAAAATGAGAAATTTTGGCCAAGGGAAGAGGCTCCAAACAGCCCACTCAAGAGAGGGCTTAAAGTTGGAATTTTAAGAAGAAAAAATGGAAATTGGAGCAAGAAAACTTACCACAACGAGAGCAACACGCCAAGAAAACAAAATCACGGAACTTACGGAACATGCAACTCCAAGGAGGCAGATTCTTCAAGGGAAAACCAAGCTTTTAGAATATATAACCATGGAAGTTCAACAATGGAGGAAAAAGGGGAAATTGGGGAAGGAGACTTACCAAAGTAACCAAGGGAGCAAGCTTTCTCTTCAATAGAATGAATTCCCAAGGCTTGGAATTTTTTTTAACACTGAAGAGGAGAGAAAGTTGAGTTTTGGTGTTGGAATAGTGAAGAAACAAGGCTGAAAAATTGAACTAACAAGAAATATATAGATGATGGCTGCTCGTCAGTGGTAACGCACTAAACCAGTGCCATTACGCTAAGAGAGGGCAGGCGCCAAGGCGCGATCGTGCGTAGAATGCGCCATCAGCGCTGGCAAGAAGGCACTGGCCTAGGCTCCATCGGCGCTGGCCTAGTGCCATCGCATACAAGGGCCAGCCACAGGCTACCGTGATCGCACTGCCTGGGAACCGTTGGCACTGAAGGCCTGCAACTGCACTAAAACTAGCTGCAACAAGAATTTCCACGGGGAATTTTGGGCACAATCGGAAACCGATATTTAAAATCCAATAATGCTAATAGAGTTGAAACGACACTCCAGACTCAACGGGATCAACGAAACTTCCATACGAGGTCGTTTTGGAGAAATGTTGACCCAAGTCAACACTAACTAAAACCAACCAACTAGCCAAAATGAGCCTGGCTCACCCAGGATCCGAACTAACCACCAACCTAACTTAAACTCATCATTCCGGAGCTGATGGAATCGTTAGATTTTGAATCTAACGCTCCGATCATCGAAAGCTGACCCAAGCTACACTTTCAACTCCAAATGGCCTGAAAATAGAAAGAGCAACACAAAACCCACACCGGAAGTTCTCAGGCTTCGACTAAAGGTCTAACTAGACCAAACTCAATGCTCCGGAGCTAACAGAACTATCAGAATTTGATTCCGAGCACGTTAGCTAAGAATGTTGACTAAAGTCAACAATATTCTAAGTTAAGGCTCTAAAATAGGCAAACAACCAAATGAACGACCAGAACACCGAACCACTGGTCCCAGCAAGCCATGAATGACTTGGGATCGCTAGAGGGAGGCTCTAACAGTACAATGAATGCGTAAACGCGATGATGATTGGAAGGGTCATCACAATCTCACCCAAATATTATTTTAACTTTACAACCTAAGACACACTCAATCTTCATTAATATTAACTTTAATTAATATAAACAATAATCAAATATGAAACACTTTTTAGTAAATATAATTCGTCAATGTACACGGCACCCACAAATCAGAACAAAAAGAGCGTTGTAAACGATTTAAAACAATAACGAAAGAGATGGACCTCACATAAATAATCAACTTTACATATATACCAAATAATACGTGAAACCATTTAAGTAACTTTGCTCAAGCTTTAATCCACAATAAAATAAAAATGAATAGAAAGGAATTGAAATAGAACCTATTTGATAAACGTATTAAAAATGAAAGCAAGAACGTTGTCACCAGAAACTCAAACCAAACTCGAACTCTAACTTACAAACCTTAAAAATACTCTCTGTTTTCTTTCTTTTCTTGCTCCCGTTGTGCTCTTTTTCTTTCTTTTTGTTTCTATCTATTTTTTCTTTTGTCTGCCTTTTTTTGTCCAAGTGCAGGTGTCATTTTTGTTGTTCGTTTGAGTGTTATATATAGGAGAGTGTGTGTGTGCAGATTATGAGAGAATGTGAGGGAGTTGGAGGTAAATGGGTGATGTGGGGGTGTGTGTCATATGTGTGAGGGAAAAAGGTGGGGGGAATTGTGGGAGTTAGGGGGATGTGGGAGTTGAGTGGGGGTAGTGGTTTTAGGGAAAAACTCTCAAAAAATATGCCTAAATTGGGTTTTAGAATATTCCCAATTCATCATACAAAAGTGGACAAAAGTGCCCCTCGGGAGCTGTGCGTCGTGACATGCATTTTGCACGTCACGTTGTGCGCATTGCACAACTCTGCACAAGTGAACCAGTGACTTGGATGATCTTCAGTAGTCATGCAAAGTGGGGTGCGGTTCGCACCAGTCCATGTGTGTGTCGCACAGCGGTCGCACCCCTTAACAGATCTTCCTTCTTTCTTCTGAACTTCATGCGGAGGGAGGTGTAGACCACACCAAGGGTTGCGCGTGTTGCACGGTGGCCACACCTCTCAGCAAAATCTTCATCTCATTTGATCACTTCACACTTCAACTCCTTTTGAGCTCTTTTGGGTCCAATTCCTTGTTTTTTATCTTTGACAAAGAGTACCTGCATTCAATTCAATAAAGGCCATCAGAACCTCTAAATCTTATCAAAACATTACAATAATTTATGATTAAAGTCTCAATAAGTTGGTAGATTACCGACTTATCAGTAGGCTTGAAGGAGAATATAGCCCTGTTATCATCCGCAAATTTTATGCTTCTTATGCAGCCACTCTCATAAACTCGTGCGATAAAGAGCAATCTGCAAAGAAGCTACCACCATTGGAGAGAGTGCAAGTACGAGGGGTACAAATTTAAATCTCAAAGTGCACCATTCAGTGCTTCATTCATGGCCTCAACTACTTAGCACCTGTCAACCAGCCAAATCTTGACTTTCGATTAGAGCAGCACAATAGTAACAACACTTTGTTTGCATGGCTAACTTCTGTGATTACTGATGGTAACCTGGCATGGTTGACGACAAGGCCACTCTCCATAACAAAGGTATCATTCAGTTTGGCGGCCATGTTTTGGTTGTCAATTATTTGGTATCGCTTAGTTACTACGACTGTCGACAATACTCTAACTCCAAACGGGGCAATATTGATGGTAGGTATTATGTCCATATTGGATATTATCATTGCCTGCATCATAGCTGATGAGATTTGACAGCGGTCTCTGAGGACTTCTACCTCCATCCCATTTCCATGCTTGATCACTATGCTCTTCCAAGTAGCTGGGATACCTACCTATGTGGGGATTGATCGGACACTACATGCCATAGGCTTCTAGCACCTTACACTGATACGAGATGCAGCTAACCCTATTACTAAGGTAAAGCCCAATTCTCTCCCTTTTGGAGCACTATTTTTGTTGATCTTCTAGATGATAGTGTCCCAGTCAAGTCCTCATCTCTTTTTAAGGATACAATTATTGCAGCCTCGGATTCCCCATCATCTAAGACAAGTACCTTTACTCCTCCTCCAATAGCACAGGTGACCGTAGCTACCCGTCTGTCAGTGCCAGCCTCCGCCCTCACTTTTCCTAGCTAGACTTCCAATAAGGTGGCTAAAATGATTACATATGTTAATGAGCAGATTAAGAGATTTTCCACCGCGATCAAGCTGCTAGTCAGAAAGGAGATTGTCACCTCTCTCGAGAATATACAAAGATTGATTGATAGTGTTAGTGCCCATTTAGATAGGATAGAGATGAGGGTGAATGAGTGACTGTGAAATCTGAGCGCACCAGATATTCAAGCTGTCGTTGCAGAGCTTGCCAAAGCTTCTGCTGATATCAATGCCATTCAGTCGAGGACAGTCCCCATTATTGAGGCTACACCAGTTGAGGACTAGGAGGAGGAGGATTCCTATATAGATCTATTGGCAGAGTCCCTTCTGCGTGCAAAATAGAGGAGAGCTTGAGATGAGGCTGACTTGACTCCAACTAAGAGGGCAAAGAGGAGAAAGAAAGATGGAAAAAAGACCAAGAAGGTAGAGGCAATAAAGTTAAGGAAAACTATGAAGGCTCTAGACTAGAGAAAGAAGCCAAAGATGAGAAGGAAAGAGTTAGAATTGAGGCCACGAGACATGGTACTTCTTCGATTTTGGCACCTCTAGGCGCAACACCTTCTTTAGACCTCATTGTGGGAGTGACCAGTAAGGGCAGAGTTACTGATTATATTAATGCTGAGAGAGCTGCACCTGTAGCTACTATTGCCACATGGGTGCCACACCACTGGCCCTATCTATTACACCGGACACCAACGCTTAGGTTCCCCAGGTATGTTCTCGCCTCTCTTGCATTTTGTTTTTTAGTGCATTGGGGATAATGCACATTCCTTTTTGGTGGGATAGGGGAAGCTAGTCCATGTGTGTTTTGATGAGTATCTTGATGAAGTCTGAGTAGTCAAGATACTCACATCATGTTGCGATGTTAAATCAGGCACTGCTTGGGAGTCAACCCAAGGTGTACCTTTGAGTATCCGCATCCTTAAGGTTTTCTTACTGTGTTCTTTCCTTAAGGAATTTTATTTCTATTGAACCAACATTTCTAGGGTTGTTTTATTTTTTATTATGTGTTTTAGGTGTTTGTGAAAGAAAAATAGGAACACTTAGTGCAGTCGATGGCATAAAAAACTGATTTGGAATGATGGATACCCCTCTAAATTTTGTGTGACATATTATCTGCTTTGATAGACAAACTTCTATGGATCCTTGCATGACATTGTGTATATGGATGTGATAATTGTTGCTTAGGCTAGGGCATGAACTTGATAGTTAGCGATTGATAGTATAACTTTGTGCCATGTGTGTGTGAACCTGCTTTCGTATCATTCTTACTTTATTTGTGCAACCCAGAAGTTGCCCGGTTAGTCTTGCTTAGGTTGTAGGATAGTTGGTTAGGAAAGGATCATAGGCCAGTTTTGATTTAAATCCACTTAGCCTAAATTACCATCTAAATAAAGTGAATATCCCTTGATCCTTAATTTTGAGCCCAAATTGGCCTCTTTTATTGATTAACCTATTCACCTTCCCAATTTTTCTTTGAACCTTTATTTTGGCCCTGGTCCATTTTTGAACATTGTGCACCTCAACTCAAGCAAATCGCCTAAGTTGAGGGTGGCTACTATAGAGGTAAAGGAAAAGAAGAATGGGGTATGAAAAGAAAAGACTAGTGGTAAAAAGGGAAATAATGGTGTGGCATTGTCACGCCCTAAACTCGAGGGGTACAACTAGCACCTAATGCCAAAACTTAGGTCCGAGCTGACCCAGCTAAACCATTTTGCCAATGGCGCATGGAAGCCACACGCAATCAAGAAAACAAACAAGTATATCATGGCTTAAAAATAAGCCCTCGGCTGGAAAGGCCCCTGTCAACAACACTATAAAGAAAACAGCTACTCTCAACAGATCATATAAAGCAATAAACATGTAGCATGCAAGTCCTGTTTGGATCATCGAGGCCATCATGATATATAGAAAAGCATACACGCTATGCAATATAAGCTAGGCCAATAGACTATTGAACTATCAACAATAACAACAATGCACAAGTGACTACAATGCAGCTATACAACCCAACAGACTAGTCTGCAAGCCTCTATGAATACAATATTTGGCGGGATAGGGTCCCAACCTACCCAAAAGCTATAAATGATAAGACAGGAAAACCTTTAAGACTCTGGCGACCCCGGGAAGAAAAAGAGTCCACTAATCCATTGAAAATTCAGCTATGCTACACAGCAGGTCTGTCTGATTGTTGCTCGAGACGTGCAAGCATGAATGTAGCGCCCCCAGGCTCGGGGCGTCAGTATGAAATAATGTACCGAGTATGTAAAGTAAATGAATAATTGAAGCTAATATGATAAATGTTGTAAGTAATCAGATAAGGAGTCAAAAGATAACCCGGGCAATACTTATATTCTCATGAATCTATAAATAGCTGAGATTGATATCATAGGTATGGTAAATACTCAAGTAGGGAGTCAGAGGTTAGCCAGAACGTACTTACCTGTCCTCGACTTAAACCTTACAAACCATAACTAACTGAGTAGCCCGCTTCTCGAATCTAGCTAACTAATATCATCAAAAAATGAAGCACTCGGGGAAGAAGATCAATAATTGTCATAATACAGCCTAACTACTCCTGACACAAATCATTCAGTAATAATCAAACAATAACCTAACCGGGCCCCGTAAGCACGGTAGGTACAAACAGCAAACAAGACCACCTACTCGGGCCCCCATAAGCCCGAAAGGTGTCAATTCAGTCTATATACCCCTATACGTAGTCCCCTAGCCCCGTAGGTAGTCATTACATCTCAATAGCCCCTCAAGCACTTTACACATAGCCACGAAGGCCATCGTTATACCCAGTAGCCCATTAGGCACGTTGCATTTCATAATAGCCCCTTTAGGCAATCACTATCTTCTTATAGCCCTATAGGCTTCCTATAGCCCTCTTAGGCATTGATATAGTCTCGTAGTCATATCATAGCCCTCTTAGGCATCAATATAGCCTTGTAGGCATCAACATGTAGCCTTCTTAGGCAATCGAGTTGCCCATAAGTGAACATACCTCAATAGAACCCCATAGGTAACCATAATAGCCCAATTGGCTTCATACTAGCCCTAAAGGCAACTCTTTGGCACATAAGCCTCAATATAGCCCCTTTAGGCAAACATGATCGCCCGTGACTGAACAAGCTTTATTATTTCCCTTTAGGCGATCTGAATAGCCTATAGGCTTTACCATAGCCCCGTAGGCGGTCGGAATAGTTTGTAGGCTTTAACCTATCTTAATAGCCCCTTAGGAAACATGCATTTAGCCCCAAAGGCACTGATCATATCTCTACAACTAACTACAATAGCCCTAAGGGAAATAGAAAATCATCGAAGGATCTAAAGACAAGCAATGTAATTATAAGCAACCTATACGAATAATCTCTAAGTCGTATCTAAGCTCGGGGTCGCTATTAATAGAATACGGATCCCCCACGAGGGATGACTATACCAAGTCAAGTAGGAAACCAAGTCACATAAGACTCTGAGTAATTCGGCTACAACTAGCTTTCTTGTTCTATAAGCTTTAAGAAGACATGTCGAAATAAGGGACTAGCCCTAGCACACTTTTCATATCAACCTCCAGCGGGATAATGCAAACTCAAAATTTCAACGAATGACTATGGTGGCACACTAGACTCGATGTCTATAGTAGTTATAATCAATCTCATTTCTTACGTGTTGAGCATCGTCTATGCCTCAAATATCATTCTCAACTAGACCCAAGGAATTATACAATAAGGACTTCACCTTAGACAAAGCTCTTCCCCCAAGGGTCACACATACTAAACCTTAGATTCCACACAAGGGTACCATGATAACGCGCATAGCCCCCGATAACAAAGTTATAACATGAAGGCAAACAACAAAAAGGAGTTACGCAACATAGTATCATTTGAGAACCATAAATATTAACATTTTTCCAAACCAAGTTCAGGTCTGTAATACAATCTCGTGAAACCATTTATCAAATAATTTGGGTTGTTATCCAATCATTTCGGGTAAAACAATAGGTTGTATAATTATGCCAAAAAGCTAAAGGTGTTATATACTAGGATTAAAGAAACTAATGTCGCTGCTAGGAAAACATAAGTTGCATACCTGATAACGCCCAAACTACACCTCAAATTAACGAAGCGTAAGCGGTCGTAGTCAAATATAGAACCCAACAAAGGTTGGGGTCGAATCCCACAGAGAATATGGTGAGAATTAAGTCTTTAGTGAAGTATGTGACTAATGGTCAATAGTTTCCGGTAAATAAAGGGGGGGTTTTGTGTGAACAATGTGTAAACAAAACGAACAATAATGTATGAGAATAATCAGTAGGAGAATGAACTAGGGGAGTGTTTACCATGGCATTGGTAACGATGTCGATCCTAAGCTTAACCGGGTTCTTTCTATATGCGCGTCACGATCTGATTGACTTTATGGTATCGTCTAAACGTTTCTCAACTAAATAGACGAATTTACTTTTCAATTCTCTCGAACTTGAAAAGGTGTGCTTTTAGATTTCAATCCTAAACATCAAGTAGATTAATCTAGTTACAGCATTAATCATAAGACGAGAGTTGGTAGTCTCGAATCCTCGTCGTTAATCAAGTTTCCCGGTTTTAATTTCTTTACTCAAGCAAATTTAAACCTAGGCATGTTCTAATGTTTGCAACCACTAGAAAATGTTAAGTAATGAATGATTAACAACGTGACAACATATGTATTGAACCCGTTGCTACCCGGAATCTATATCGCTACTTTAGCCATGGCTCCCACAACCCTAGTTGTGGGAGTTTTAGTTACTCATGCTTATAGAAGAATAAGAGAAAGTCATATTCATAATAAAGAAAAGAGATCCTTACAATGTAGTGAGAACAATCTTTAATTATTCCAAGAACAAGAAAAACAAGATCCCAAGAACAAATCAAGAACAAGATTGAGGAGGAAGAAAACGTGTATTGCGTGTTTTCCTCTCTCAAAACTCGACTTTTTACTCCTAAAATTATTGGGTAATTTATGTAGAAAGCTTGGTAAATAAAATAAACCTAACATAGGGTATTTATAGGAGTCTAGGAAACAAATCCCAAAAACGCTCGGATTTCCGCGTCGCGGACTGCCCAGGTGTGACGGCCAGGCTGACGGACCGTCACTGGCTTGACGGACCGTCGCCTGGACCGTCACCCTTAGGCAGTCCACTGCCTTCACTTGACGGTCACTGTGACGGACCGTCACATGTGTGACGGGCCGTTACTCAGGCCGTCACTCTTATCCAGAATGCTCTTTTTCTCGTATTTCCTTCCGTTTCCATGCTTGTCTCCATTTCCTGAAAATACACCATAAACACATCAAAAACGACGACGGTTGCTTGAAAACGTACGACTGTTCTTAGTTAAAAGGAGTCGAAAGTGCCGTAAAATGGCGGCACATCAACACCCTCAACTTAGACGTTCGCTTGTCCTCAAGCAACATAACATAAAAAGAAAACACACGACGACTCAACTAAGAAAACAAACTCGTGTCTCTAGCAACTCATGGTCATTCAACATCTTATTCAGTTTTAAATTAAGCTCCCTCGTAGCACACAAATGTATGAAACACTTAACTTGCAAGGATCCAAACATGTCATTCCGATATGATAGAACATTATGCATACACACGCATAACTATCCTAACAATCAATAGACAATACAGAAATCTTGGTGCCCTTACCACAAAGAAATCCCACACACAAGATTTGGGACTAGGTAAGCGCTCACACTCACAAACGATTTCAAACAATGCACATGCGATACCATAGGCTTGCCCTTACTATTCTATTTCAGTTCTTCAGAAAGCCGCTCAGGATCACTACAGGACTTGTTTAGGCTTGTAATGAGGCTTCAGGTGCAGGTAGGATACATTTAGGGGTTAGTGACTAAGCCCTCCTTGGAACCACCGACGTCTTATTACCACATAACTTTTTGTCCATCCTTATTCACCTTTTTATTTCCTTCTCTCTAGCTACAGGTGCGACCTCTTTATTTTGACCATTCTTTTTATTACTTTTTCGATCTTTTTCATCTCTTTTTATTTTTCTTTTCTTTTCTTAGGCACACACCCGAATTTTCATTCTATTCCCAACCAATCTTCTCCATCCTCTTTTTCTTATTATTCACTTCTATAGTAGCCACCCTCAACTTAGGCTGATTGCCTGCGTTGAGGTGCACGATGTCCTTGGAAGGACAGCCAAAACAGGGTTTACCTCTATAGTAGCCACCCTCAACTTAGGCTGATTGCCTGAGTTGAGGTGCACGATGTCCAAGGAAGGACCAGGGCCAAAATAGGGATTCAAAGTTAAACAGGAATGGTGACAGGTTATTGAAAGAACAAGGTTAATTATGGCTCAAACAGGGATCAAAAAGGGATTATTTGCATTTGGTCGGTCTTATAGGTTAAGTGGACTGCATACAATAAAGGGCCTGTGATCCTTTCCTAAGCAACCAAACTTCGAACTTAACAAAATAGACCGGGCAAGTTCTAGATGCATGCACAGAGTAAGAATTTATAACAATAATCTCACACACTCTTGGCAACAAGAAACTATATCGCTACCAACTATCAAACAACCGCTCGGCTTAAGCATACTCATTCTAATCATACTCACACAATGACATTCAAGGATCCAAACAGTCAATCGTTTCAACATAAGTACAAAACCAGAAAAAAAAAATTAAAGGGGCCTCGTTTTAGTCAAGAAAACGCCATGATGCTTTGCTCTAGACACAAGAAAACAACTAACAAAATTTACAATAACAACCTAAACATGCCAGTTCTACTAGATAGCACACCGGAGGGAAAAGAAACAAGGCAACAAAAACCCTCGGTGGTGACTCACAGGTTTCCCCACACCCTCAACTTAGACTCATGCATTGTCCCCAATGCATCCATATGAAAGCTAAAAACTGTGAGAGAACGGAATACCTGTGAAGTCGATAGGACTCAGATTCTGGAATGATGTTGGAGACCGCCAGGGTCTCCAAAATAGGAGAAATTGATGGAGTGTGTGCACGCGACAACCTCATGTTGCGTTTCAGCTTCTTCTTTCATTGGCTCCGCAGCTAGTCGCGATAACTTCTTCGCTCTTTCTTTGCAGATTCTCTTGCGGTGTTTTTGTTTCTTTGATCTATTTTCACCGCCTTCCTCTACATGTTTCCCTTCTCGCACCATCCTTCTCACAACAGCTAGAGTCTCGACCAAACCCTTCTCCTTGAGGTGCACATCCGTAGGAGCTTCCTCAATAACATTGACGACCGCGACCACCCTCATGTCACTTGGTTGCTTCATCAATTTAGACACATCGAACTTGACAGCTTCATTGTTTAGTCTTAAAGTCAGTTCGTTTCTTTCCATGTCAACCAACACTCTTGCCGTGGCTAGCAATGGTCGTCCCAAGATTATGGGAACTTCGAAATCCACTTCGCAATCCAAGATCACAAAGTCAGCTGGGAAGATAAGCTTACCGATCTTTACTAGCACATCAGACAATATTCCCACGGGCCGCTTTACCGAACGGTCAGCCATCAACACTCTCGTGGACGTTGGTTTAGGAGCTCCCAAACCCAATTGATTATAGACCGCTAGCGGCATCAGGTTGATGCTAGCACCAAGATCACACAAGGCTCTTCTGAAGCCGAGTTTCCCAATAGTACAGGGAACAGTAAACGCACCTGGATCTTCCTTTTTGTCTACTAACGATCTTGAGGAAATCGCACTGCAGTGGTGGAGGTTGTCTTCCGGTTCTATACTTACCGACCTCTTCTTGGTAATCAAGTCCTTCATGAACTTGGCATATCCAGGCATTTGTTCAAGCGCTTCGACCAGAGGGATGTTTATTGATATCTGCTTCAGCATGGTCATGAAATTCAGGAACTTACCATCTTCCGCTTTCTTCTTGAGGCGTTGTGGGAACGGAGGTGGTGGTCGAGGCATCATAGTTGGAAGTTTTTTGGCTTCCTTGCTTTCCTCCGCGGGCTTTAGCGTTTTCTCCTCTACCGCCTCTTCGTCATCCGCAACATCACCTTGAGTCTGAATTGCCGGATGTGATTCCGGTAACGTTCTACCGCTTCTGGTAGTGATCGCCATACAACTCGCATCCTTCTTTGGATTTTAGACGGTGTCGCTCGGCAGGGTACCCGTCCTTCTGGGATTTAAGGATACCGAGATCTGCCCCACTTGATGTTCCAATTGCTTTATCGAGGTGGAATGAGAATCCACCAACTGACTCAATGTTGATAACTCAGTCCTCATCTTCTTTACCCTAGAGTCAGTCGATTCCACCTTCAGCAGTATTTTTCCCATCATGTTTTCTAGCTTGGACATCCCTGCCTCGTTGCTAGCTTTGTCCCGATTACCAGGTGGTACATACAACCCACCTCTATCAGTGTTGTTCCTCCAGTTTCCTTGGTCGCGATCTCTGTAGCCAGCCTTTTCATAGAAGTTGTCCTTCTGATAGGTCCGACCTTGGTTTCCTTGTCCATTGGCCTGGAAACCCCCCAAGTAGTTCGCCTCCTCATCAGTTTCCAACTCTGCTGCTCTACCTTGAGAACCCACAGCTTGTACCTTCTCCATACCTCCTGAGAACAAGTGCTTGGTCAGTAGGTCCAACTGCGTTTTCAGATGTGCCATGTCTTGGTCGCGCTCCTCGTCTTTTCTGCGCTGCTCAGCTGACATACCAACTGCGTAAGTGCTAGCTGCTACCTCTGAATCCCGTGTATGCCAGGCCCTGTTGGTTTTGGTGAGACTGTCTAAAGTAGTTGTGGCCTCAACAAAAGTGAGACCCATGAATGCACCACCTGCTGCGTTGTCTAACGTCGGCTTGGTAGCCGAATTCAGTGCCCGGTAGAACGTCTGCATCAAAAAGTTATCGGTCAACTGATGGTTCGGGCATTGTGTTATCTTCTTTTTGAATCGCAACTAGGTCTCGTGCAATGCTTCGTGAGGTTGCTGCCTGAAGTTGCTAATCTCATCCCTCAATTGTATCATCCGAGAGGAAGGAAAGAACCTTTCTAGGAAAGCTCCTCTCAACTCTCCCCAAGTTGCGATGGATTCGGGGGTCAGTTCTGTCAACCACAACGCTGCCTCATCAGATAGAGACAACGGAAACAATCTGAGCCTGATTGCTGTCTGACTCACGCCCGGCAGTTCGAACGACTTGCATATGCCCATGAAATTCATTAGGTGCTGGTTTGGATCATCACCAGCGGCACCACGGAACACTCCTCTCAAGTTCAACAGCTGGATCATCGTGCTAGTGATGTTGAACTTGGCTCTGGGCGCTAGCGGTGGAAAAGCAATGGCGCTCGTAGCGCCAGCTCCATCTAAGTCGAGATCCTCATCATTCCGTGCGACGTCATCCTGCAGCC
The DNA here is from genome assembly GCA_003996215.1 of Jaltomata sinuosa. Taxonomy (NCBI): domain Eukaryota; kingdom Viridiplantae; phylum Streptophyta; class Magnoliopsida; order Solanales; family Solanaceae; genus Jaltomata; species Jaltomata sinuosa. The sequence goes on along the minus strand of QJPP01001051.1, from coordinate 282,751 downwards.
CACCAGCATTCAAATTTTGTTGGGCCTGCAGTTCTGCAGCGATCCTTGCTGCCTCTAGTTGTACGGCCATATTCCGGCTTAACGTTCTAGCAAGCTCGGGGTCGTAAGGTTATGTTGATTCACCCGACCGTCGGGTACTTGGCATGCACAACTCTGTACCCTTTCAAAAACAAAAACAACAAATAAACGTAAAAGCAGGAAAGTATGACTAAGAGTCAAATAAATACACCGGACTTAATAATCAACCGTATTCCCCGGCAACGGCGCCAAAATTTGATAACGCCCAAACTACACCTCAAATTAACGAAGCGTAAGTGGTCGTAGTCAAATATAGAACCCAACAAAGGTTGGGGTCGAATCCTACAGAGAATATGGTGAGAATTAAGTCTTTAGTGAAGTATGTGACTAATGGTCAATAGTTTTTGGTAAATAAAGGGGGGTTTTGTGTGAACAATGTGTAAACAAAACGAACAATAATGTATGAGAATAATCAGTAGGAGAATGAACTAGGGGAGTGTTTACCATGTCATTGGTAACGATGTCGATCCTAAGCTTAACTGGGTTCTTTCTATATACGCGTCACGATGTGATTGACTTTATGGTATCGTCTAAACGTTTCTCAACCAAATAGACGAATTTACTTTTCAATTCTCTCGAACTTGAAAAGGTGTGCTTTTAGATTTCAATCCTAAACATCAAGTAGATTAATCTAGTTACAGCATTAATCTTAAGACGAGAGTTGGTAGTCTCGAATCCTCGTCGTTAATCAAGTTTCCCAGTTTTAATTTCCTTACTCAAGCAAATTTAAACCTAGGCATGTTCTAATGTTTGTAACCACTAGAAAACGTTAAATAATGAATGATTAACAACGTGACAACATATGTATTGAACCCGTTGCTACCCGGAATCTATATCGCTACTTTAGCCATGGCTCCCACAACCCTAGTTGTGGGAGTTTTAGTTACTCATGCTTATAGAAGAATAAGAGAAAGTCATATTCATAATAAAGAAAAGAGATCCTTACAATGTAGTGAGAACAATCTTTAATTATTCCAAGAACAAGAAAAACAAGATCCCAAGAACAAATCAAGAACAAGATTGAGGAGGAAGAAAACGTGTATTGCGTGTTTTCCTCTCTCAAAACTCGACTTTTACCTCCTAAAGTTATTGGGTAATTTATGTAGAAAGCTTGGTAAATGAAATAAACCTAACATAGGGTATTTATAGGAGTCTAGGCAACAAATCCCAAAAATGCTCGGATTCCGTGTCGCGGACTGCCCAGGTGTGACGGCCAGGCTGACGGACCGTCACTGGCTTGACGGACCGTCACCTGGACCGTCACCCTTAGGCAGTCCACTGCCTTCACTTGACGGTCACTGTGACGGACCGTCACATGTGTGACGGGCCATCACTCAGGCCGTCACTCTTATCCAGAATGCTCTTTTTCTCGTATTTCCTTCCGTTCCCATGCTTGTCTCCATTTCCTGAAAATACACCATAAACACATCAAAAATGACGACGGTTGCTTGAAAACGTACGACTGTTCTTAGTTAAAAGGAGTCGAAAGTGCCGTAAAATGGCGGCACATCAATGACTCATGCCCATCAGATTGAGGGTGACAATCTTAGGGAGATGGCAAGGGAGAACAAGAGGGTTAGATCTGAGGGAGAAAGTTTTGGTTGTCACAGGTCCGGAGGTGGACATCGCTCTTCTTTCCAAAAAAAGTCATTAGGATCCGTTCATTCTTCTGCTAGTGATCCTACTCAGGCTCAGAAGCCTCATTATGATCAGGGTGGTAGAGGATCTAGTTCCTATTCCCAGTCTCAAGGTAGTGTTTCTAAGGGGTCTTCCTACCCAGCTTGTGTTAAGTATGGAAAGACTCACCTCGGTGAGTGTTTGGCTTGTAGAGAAGGTTGTTTTGGGTATGGTCAGACTGGGCACCGTATCAGAGATTTCCCTTCGGCTAAGAAGGGGCAAGGAGGTGGTAGGACTCAGTCTACCCCAGCAGCTTCAGGTGGTAGACCAGCTCCGTAGGGCGCACCTTCTAATTCTGGTGGTCAGCGCCAGAACCGTCTTTATGCTATGTCCTCCAAGCAGGATTATAAGAGTTCTCCAGACGTGGTTACCGGTATGTTGAAAGTCTTTTCTCATGATGTGTATGCTTTGTTAGACCCCGGTGCCTCTTTGTCTTTTGTAACTCCTTATGTGGCTTGTAAGTTCGAGGTTCATCCTGAAGTACTTTTAGAACCCTTTCATGTTTCTACTCCTATTGGTGAGTCAGTCCTAGCCAAAAGAGTCTACCAAAATTTCCCTATCTCATTCCTTCATAGAGTCACTTCAGTGGATTTAGTAGAGTTGGAGATGATTGATTTTGATGTTATTCTTGGTATGGACTGGTTATATGCATTTTATGCCTCAGTTGATTGTCGTACTCGTGTTTTCAGTTTCAAGTTTCCTAATGAACCTGTCCTAGAATGGCAAGGTAGTCCCTCTTCTTTGAAAGGTCATTTCATATCTTATCTTAGGGCTAGGAAGATGATTTCTAAAGGTTATGTCTATCATATAGTTTGGGTTATGGACACGGAGTCCGAGACCCCGACTATTCAGTCTGTTCCTGTTGTGAATGAATTCCCAGAAGTGTTTCCCGATGATTTTCCCAGAGTCCCTCCCGAGCAAGAAATCGACTTTGGGATAGATCTCCTTCCGGATACAAATCCTATCTCTATTCCTCCCTATAGAATGGCCCCCATGGAACTCAAAGAGTTGAAAGATCACTTGAAGGACTTGCTTGATAAAGGTTTCATCAGGCCCAGTATCTCTCTTTGGGGTGCCCCAGTTTTTTTTGTTCGGAAGAAGGATGGATATTTTAGAATGTGTATTGATTACCGCCAATTGAACAAGGTCACAATCAAGAATAAGTATCTTATTCCTAGGATTGATAACTTGTTCGATCAGCTTCAGGGTGCTAGTTTCTTCTCCAAAATTGACCTTAGATCTGGTTATCATCAGCTTCGAGTTCGGGAATATGATATCCCTAAGACAGCCTTTAGGAATCGGTATGGTCATCATGAATTTGTTGTGATGTCTTTTAGTCTAACGAATACTCCTGCACCCTTTATGGATTTGATGAATTGTGTGTTCAAACAGTATTTGGATATGTTTGTGATTGTTTTCATTGATGATATCCTCATCTACTCTCGGAGTGAGAAGGAGCATGCGGATCACTTGAGGGTTGTGTTGCAAACTCTCAAGGATAGGCAGTTGTTTGCTAAGTTTAGTAAGTATGAGTTTTGGATGCAGTCTGTGGCTTTTCTGGGTCACATTGTGACAGATGATGGTATTTGGGTTGATTCTCAAAAGATAGAGGCAGTAAAGAACTGGCCTAGACCTACTTTTTTAGTCTGATATTAGGAGCTTTTTGGGTTTGACTGGTTACTACAGGAGGTTTGTGGAAGGTTTATCTTCCATTACTTTGACTTTGACTCGATTGACTCAGAAAAAGGTAAAATTTCAGTGGTGTGATTAGTGTGAGAAGAGTTTTTAGGAGTTGAAGACTAGATTGACCACCGCTCCAGTGTTAGCTCTACCCGAAGTCTTAGATGATTTTCTTGTGTATTGTGATGCTTCTAGGATTGGTTTGGGTTGTGTTTTGATGTAGCGTGGTAAGGTGATTGCTTATGCTTCTAGACAGCTTAAGACTCATGAGAAGAACTATCCTACTCATGATCTTGAGTTAGCAGCCGTGGTCTTTGCTTTGAAGATTTGGAGACATTACTTGTAAGGTGTGCATGTAGATATTTTCACCGATCATAAGAGTCTTCAATATGTGTTCACTCAAAAGGAATTGAATTTGCGACAAAGGAGGTGGCTTGAACTCCTTAAGGATTATGATATGAGTGTGTTTTACTATCCGGCTAAGGCCAATGTTGTGGTGGATGCTTTGAGTAGGTTGTCTATGGGAAGTGTAACTTCTATTGAAGATGGAAAGAAAGAATTGGTTAAATAAGTTCATAGGCTTGCTCGGTTGGAAGTTCGCCTTATGGACTCGACCGAAGGTGGTGTGATTGTGACCAATGGTGCAGAATCATCCTTGGTGGCTGAGGTGAAAGCCAAACAAGACCAAGATCCCATTCTACTTCAGCTTAAGGGTGCAGTTCATCAGCAATGGGTTGAGGTTTTCTCCCAAGGGGGAGATGGTGTGCTTCTTTATCAGGGTCGCTTGTGTGTGCCAGATGTTGATGGGTTAAGGCAGCATATTTTGGCTGAGGCTCACAGTTTTAGATATTCCATTCATTCGGGTGCCACTAAGATGTACCGTGATCTACGGGAAGACTTTTGGTGGAATGGTATGAAGAGGGACATAGCTGGGTTTGTGGCTAAGTGTCCCAACTGTCAACAGGTAAAGGTGGAACATCAAATTCTAGGTGGCATGCTTCAAGATATTGACCTTCCCACTTGGAAATGGGAAGCAATCAATATGGAATTTATTACGTATTTTCCTCGTACTCGAAGGCAACATGATTCCATTTGGGTAATCATTGACTGGATGACCAAGTCATCCCATTTCTTGGCTGTTAAGACTACGGATACAGCAAATGATTATGCCAAACTCTACATTCGGGAGATAGTCCGATTTCATGGTGTTCCTTTGTCTATCATTTCTGATAGAGGTCCTCAGTTTACATCTCAGTTTTGGAAGTTATTTCAGAAAGGTCTTGGTACTAAGGTGAAGCTTAGCACAGCTTTTCATCCTCAGACAGACGGCCAGGCAGAGCGTACTATTCAGACTTTGGAGTATATGTTGAGAGCTTGTGTGATTGATTTCAAAGGTAATTGGGATGATCACTTACCTCTTATCGAGTTTGCCTACAACAACAGCTTTCACTCTAGCATCCAGATGGCTCTATATGAGGCACTTTATGGCCGAAGGTGTAGATATCCCTTTGGTTGGTTCGAGGTTGGTAAGGTAGCCTTGATTGGTTCAGATTCTGTGCATGAGACCATGGAGAAAGTTCAGCTTATTCGGGAGAGGTTGAAGACCGCTCAAAGTCGACAAAAATCTTATACGGATGTGAGGAGAAGGGAGTTGGAGTTTGAAGTTGATGATTAGGTTTCCCTTAAGGTTTCACCCATGAAGGGTGTTATGAGGTTTGGCAAAAAGGAAAGCTTAGTCCCCATTTTGTAGGTCCTTATCAGACTTCGAGGAGAGTTGGTAGTGTTGCTTATGAGTTGGAGTTACCAACGGAGTTGGAAGCGGTTCATCCAGTTTTCCTTGTTGAAGAAGTGTGTTGGTGATCCGATCTTGATTATTCCTTTGGAAGATGTGGGTGTGAAGGATAGTCTCATTTATGAGGAGGTTTCCGTGGAGATCCTTGATCGTCAGATTCGGAGGTTGAGAAACAAAGAAGTTGCTTCAGTGAAAGTCCTTTGAAGGAATCGGCTTGTAGAAGGCGGAGGAGACCATGAAGGCCAAATATCCTCATCTCATTCTTTCTGACACAGTTTCATCTTGAGGTAATAGTTTCCTCCTTAATATGTCCCTCCAATTCTATTCCACTGATTTCTCTTATGATCCTACCATGCATCCATGTTTTGTGAGGTTAGTTTATCATGTTTTCAAGTTGAGAAGTTCAGTTTCCATGATGTTCCCTTGATTTCTATGTTTTGATGTTTGGTTGGGTTATTTTCCTCTCAGTTTCCCTTGTTTAGCCTTCATTCGAGGATGAATGATCCCAAGGGAGAGATATTGTAACACCCCGGAGATGTATCCAGCTTTTAAACTCAGATTTGCAGAAAATTTTGGAATTCCAGGGACCACGGGTCAAGTCCACGAGTCGTGGAAGGTTCCACAAGTCGTGGGAGTGACTCGTGATCCCAGTCTTGCAGATCGACCTCAGTACTGACAACCACGAGTCACTTCCACGACTCGTAGAAGTTTCTATGGGTCGTACTGTTGACTCGTGGAAGTTGATCATAGGTCAATCAACTTCCCTGACTTCCATGACTAGGTCCTACAACTCGTGAAAGCTTCCACGAGTCATCCTGGAATTTTGGGTCAGTCAGCAGCCTGGAATTTTGGCTCAGGGACCACGAGTCATGACTGGTTCTACGATTCGTGGGAAGGATCCGTGGAACCTGAAGCCGGGTTTTAAGTCAGTTTTTCTAAGTTAAAACCCTGGGGAATTTTGGTCATTTCCCACCCTATTGCTTACTAAGTGAAGTCATTTTGACTACTTTTAGAAGGGTTTTCACCCATATTATCCTAAGTCTATCTTAAGCTCCTCATTCTTCACTCAAAGAGGAAATTCTCCTTTAAGCTTCAAGTCTCCAAGCTCCAAGTCAAATATCCTAATCTTTTTCAAATCAAGTGGGTAATCTTCCACCAAGGTATGTGGGTCTTTAACAATGGGTTCTTTTCACCCTTGTGCCCAAAATTCACAATCCTTATGTTGAATTATGAACTTATGAAATTAGAGTTTTGATCTAAAATTGTGAAATCAGCTTCTATGTTTAAATTCATGGTTTCTTATTGATTATTCATGATTTGATTATGATTCTCTTATTGGTTTTGAAAGCCCAAGCATGAAAGTTGATTTCTAGCATGAAACTATGAATTTGCATGTTTTCAAGAGAAACTTGGCATGATTAAATATCATGGCCTCTATGTATATTATGAAATTGCATGCCTAATTCTTCAAGTATGAATTTAGAAAGAAAAGAATATTTTGAATCATGGCTATGCTAAGTCTATATATGTATAAATTTGAATTGCATGGCATCAGATATGTCTTATTGCTTTTTAAACAGTTTTGGCATCAGATATGTCACCAATTATGAACACCTTTGACATCAGATATTTCATTGATTATAAACAGCTTTGACATCAGATATGTCATCAGTATTATATGAGCTATATGTATATTTTGGGAGTAGTATTTAGCACCGAGTTGGACTGGGTGAGAGTACCCTTGGTCTCAGAACTACGTGCCCCCGTAGGTATTAAGTCCCCTCTGTTGGGCATCAGTATTTAGTGATCACGCCACAGTAATGCCTTTATACCCTGGCAAGGTATATTGGGTCCTCTCGATGGGGTAGATACATCGAATTTCATGTAGTTCACATGGTCTATGTTGGTTAGAGAACCTCCCACAGAAAACAGTTGTGCTTTTAAAACTTGCATTTGACTCTTACTCAGATTTCAGACTTATGGTTTATAATTATGTTTCAGCTTATGGTAAGTTTAGAGTCATTGCATCAGTTTTATCTTTAAAAGCACGATTTCAGTTATTTAATTATACTTAGCATGCTTTTTTTTCATCATGTTCACGCATTGCTCATATACTTAGTACATTCCATAGTAATAACGCATATTATGTTATATCCTTTGGTGATGCAGATTCAGGTGTTCCTTCACAGCTACGTGGCTAGAGTTCCCGGCCACTCCCAGTTAGCCTTGGTGAGCCCTTATAGTTCGAGGAGTAGACCTTACTTTAGTTTGATATTTTCCTTACCCTTCATATTTTCGAGTTAGTTGGGGTATTATCCCATCAACTCCTTATGCTAGTTGTAGAGGATTTTCAGACATAGTGTTGTGGGGTTCCATTGGATGATTGTATCTCTTGATTCAACTTTCCATTTATGATATTCTGAGTCTTTATCTATGATTGTTTCCGCTTATCTTTTGTTACGCTTGAGAATCCTATGACCAAGGGTTAGCTTGAGATTCTTGTGGTTCCAAGTCCCGTGTTACGTCTAGGGGGTAACCTCAGGGTGTGACACCATTATTCTGGGAGCTGGCACTAAAATATACATCATAAAATGATATAGCACAAGGAAGGTATGTGGTCAGTACTTTGAATATATTGAGCATGTGAGTAATGCACTAACTTTAAATCATAAATGAAAAGCACATAACATGAAAACATAGTTGAAGTCTCGATGAAGTATAAGATCTGAGAATGCATAAGTCAAAATTGTAAAATATCAGCTCTTTTACTGAAGAGAGTATAAATAATATTTGAACTATAACTGTGAGGTCATGACATTTAAACATAAGTAATATGCTATAAGGAACTATAAGGTAAACCGAGCATGCTAAAAATACTGATATACTGTACTAAATTCAAACTGAGTGCAAAGAGCTGAACTGTAGTACAATGACCCAACCAAGGGTTTGTATATTTATTGATATGCAAGGATACTCTGAAAAGTTATAAATAATGTAAGTGAAACTGGACTGGGGATCATGTAACATCTACCAAGTCTAAAACTATGGGAGAGTCTATTAACTGACATAAACCACATGAGCTAAACATAGAGTCCGATGTATATGCTCCATCGAGAGGATCCAATATAACTTGCCAGGGTGTAGAGGCATGATTGTAATGACCCTTTCGGTCATTCCCGCATTTTCACTTTTTTTGTATTCTTAGATCATTCCTGTAGTGTCCCTAAGTCATTTATGGCTTGCTGGGACCAGTGGTTTGGTGCCCTGGCCATTTGTTAGGTCATTATAATCATTTCCCTGTTTTAGAGCTTAAACTTAGGAAATCATTGACTTTGGTCAACATTCTTGGTAAACGTGCTTAGAATCAAATTCTAATAGTTCCATTAGCTCCAGAGCATAGATTTTAGTCTAGTTGGACCCTTGGTCGGGGTCTAGGAGCTTTCAGTTTGGTTTTACCTTACTTTTTGTGTTTTCTGGCCAATTGAACTTGGAAGTTTGACTTTGGTCAATATTTGGAGAAGACGGCCTTAGATGGAAATTCCATCAGTATTGTTAGCTCTAAAATGTCGACTTTAGACTAGAGAGACCATTTTTTGGGTCCCAAGGCTTTCGGACTCGTGTTTGGCCTTTAGGTTCCGTCTTGGTTAAAGTTGGTCTAAGGTGTCAGTTTTGTGCGTAGGGCTCACTTTTCGTTAAATAAATCTCTGTTAGGAATTTTGTTAGTTCTATTGAGTCTGGAATGCCATTTTAGTTGAGCATCATAGTTTTTTTGTATTCGCAGGACCCCAGATACTTCTCGAGGGTCCATCCGAGTAGTTTTAGGGTTGTGTTGCAATTAGGGGTTGTTGCTTCTGGCATGGCACAGTGGAGGGTGCCTTGGCCGCACCTACACTGCCGCACCTACACCTGGGTGTTGCACCTGTGATGCATAGAAGCCTTGGCAGGAGGTGTGCCTGCGCCTCATCACCTGCTCTGGTGATGGCGCGCCTGGGCCTTGCCTGCGCCCATGCGGCTGGTAGCATACAAGTTGCCCTCTTCTTCATTCATTTCAAAACAACTCTCAACTCATTTTTCACCATTGATATTGAGCTCTAAAGCTCCAAATGCAATTCTGATCCATTCCAAAGCTTGGTGGTAGATCAATTCCGGTCCATGATCATTTCCTATCTTCTAATTGGTAAGCTTTCTCTTTAAATTCCGTAAATTCTCCATTTAAAATTCCCTCTTTGATTCTTGAATTGTGGGACTGTTTTGAGCCCTTTCTGGAGATCAATTTCTGCTCAATTTTTGAGAATATACTCCTGGCAGTGTTGTGAGAATTATAGTTTTTTTCATTTTTATTTTGGGTTGTGGGGCCCACGGGCCCTCTTTTCACCCGATTTTGACCTGTCAAATTTTTTAGCAATATGGGTATCATTGGTTTTGTTTTAATGCGTTGATTACATTCTTTATAGTGTGATTACTTTTTGGGGCTTCTCAGAGCAGTTTGGGCTTGGGTTTTGGCTTCCTAGCAGCTATTCGGCGGATGCCAGGTAGGTTATGGTTTCCCTTTTTTAGACTTTGCGTATATAGGCTATAACTGTACTATTTAGCATCTTTAGGTTGGGTTTACTAGGTTGGCACCCCAGACCTTGTCCGCTTTCTTTCTATCTGTTTCATTCTGTATGTTCGCTTTAGTATTTGATCTCATTGTGTAGTATTACCCCTTGTGGCCCTATGTGGCCTTTGTTTATGCCTCTGGACCATAGATGGTGGGGTATTTGGAAATGTATGTGAGTCCTGGTTATCGATTTGGGATTATGGAACTAGTTATTTATGTTGTAGAGCGGATTGAGCCTGTACAGGGCCAGTAGGTTAATTGTGAGCCATTGGGCTATTAATTGCTTGCGATCATGTCATCATTATCATGCAGAAATGGGTTTCTGCATTTGATTTTACTACTACTATAGTTGCGGGCCTAATTATCATCAATTTTCTAACTTTTCATGGCTCCGAGGGCCTGTTTTCCGTAACAAATGGCTATAAATAGATTTAAACTGGTTTATGGATCTTTTGGAGTAAAAGAGAAGTTTGAAATGATTTTCACAATGATTCTAGACTCGGCTAGGCTAGAGTGCTTGATATGATTTACTTTTGATTTTGAACTAACACTAGCCTCAATTGGGCCGACATGCTAGACATGATTTACTACTACTTTTGATACTTTACTAGGCTCGGCTGGGCCGGAGCGCTAGACTTGACTTCTTTCTACTAATTTTAGACCCGATTTGAGTTCAAGCACTTTATTTAAGACATTGAGAGTTGTATGTGATCGCGGAGACCTCCATGGACCTTGACGATACGGACTAAGGGCTATGAGTCGAGAGTGCCAGAAGAGGGATATACGAGGTAGTAGAGGTATATGGGGGAAGCCTTCCATGGGTCCTACCTGCTGGGCCTATGGGCCCCAGAGGAGGTGCATATGGTACCACTGACACTTCTGAGCATATCATATCATATCATGCATTTTGTATTCTGTTCCACCCTTGTCTGCTATTTGTTGAGTGTACGCTCTGGTAGTATAGGATGTTGAAGGGTTTGTATACACTTGTATGTGTTCCTCGGGTGTATGGGCGCTCGTTGGGACTATAGGTAGATTCATTATTCAATCTATTGTAGTACTTGTTCATCTTATAGTTACTTGAGAGTTGTCGTTCGACTATTCTTATCGTATGAGTTGTATTGCTAGCATGTCTATATTTAGTGGCTTTTCCTTCTTTCCTTTTTATTTGAGGTTACTGGTATACCACCATATTTCTTAAACCCTATATATATACTGTTGTTGTAAGGATCCAGGTGCGTTCTCTAACCTTTCACCTGTGTTCTGTGATATATATATATATATATATATATATATATATATATATATATATATATATATATATATATATATCTTATGTGGCTAGCATAGCATACTTGTTTTCTTCTTGTCTTCCATTCGTTGCTAGATTCTATGTGTTTTCCTTTGTTTGCTTTTGTGACTACTTCTTTCCTATCTGCTTTATATTGCTTTTATATCTTAAATGCACTCAGTCGGCGCCTATTGGGTACCCGTTGCTTTGCATTTGGTGCTCATACTACACTTTTGCATCTTCTAATGCAGATCCTAGTGTGAGTTATCATTGTTGATCGCACAAAGACTCGTGCAGTACTTCTGACATCTGAGACTTAGGGTGAGCTCCTAGCAATCGGGGCTTGACTTTTATCTCTTCTTTTGTACCATGTACTCTTTTTGTTATTCAGAGACAGTTGTACATTCTATTTTTATACCCTCTTGTACTCTGTATATTTAGTAGCGGCTCTTATACTGTGATACCAGGTCATGGGAGAGTTTGGTGTTCTTTATATATATATATATATATTCCATTTGTCTATTTCTCTACTTTTTATCTTGATTCTGCTTATATTGCTGCTTCCACGTGCTTATTTAGCTAGTAGCCCATTACTAACTGTTCTGAGCTACGGGGATTGATTTTCCTACAGGGGGGTTGTAGGTGCTATCATGACCTGAGAAATTGGGTTGTGATAGCTTGGTATCAGAGCCTAAGTTTACCGGTGTCATCGGTATAGGAGCTGATGTCTAGTAGAGTCCTGCGGATTAGGGCGGAGACGTTCGTACTCTATCTTCGGGAGGCTACAGTGGAATTTTAGGAAACATGAATCTTTTCTTGCTTCTATATTGTCCATCTTATATTAGATAGTTCCTGGAAATCTCATTTGTTCTGGTTCACTCTTCCACAGATGGATTGTACGAGATCTTTGGTAGCGGGTGAGGGCGAGCCTTCGACACTAGTACACCCAAATCTAGCTAAGGGGCGGGGTAGTCGTAGAGGTAGAGGTCAGAGACGTGCTTGAGCAGCGGCACCAGTTAGAGCTTTTGAGATTGAGATTGAGCGCGAGTTAGTCCCAGACCAGCAGCCTGTGGAACCGGGGATAGTCTAGGTGCCACAAGGGTCAGCACCAGCATCTGTATCCGCACTAGCCCCAGCTCCTTCATCAGATATTCGGGGTTTGCTTCTGCAATTACTAGGTATGATTAAGGGTCAGCCTTCAGATGTAGCTACGATATCTGCTTAGGGGGCAGCCCTAGGTGCTCAGAATTCAGGAGCGCAGCCTGCTACTGCGGCTCGCCATTCCTACGTCCTTCCAATGCCTACGGTTGCCCAGCCTCTTGCTCCTCGCCCATTTATGACAGAGTCAGAGCAGAAGGCTTTGGGTAGGTTTTTGAGATTGTCTCTTTTGAGGTTCTCCGGTCATCTTGGGTTGGTAGATATTCATGGGGTTGGTTATAGTACTTATCAGCTTGAGGGTCCAGCTAAGCTATGGTGGAGGGCCCAGGTAGCTTGCAGACCATCTCAGTCTCCTCAGTTGACTTAGAGAGAGTTTTATAAGGCCTTTATGACCAAGTTCTTGCCTCGGAGTGATCGTGAGTGTCGTAGGGAGTAGTTTACAAAACTGATGCATGGATCTATGTCGATATCCGAGTATGAGACCCATTTTCACCAGTTGGCTCCATTTGGGGCTATGATCATTCCTACAGAGCCAGACAGGGTTTGCCAATTTTTTGGGGGGTTGAGGACCGAGCTTCGATAGACTGCTAAGATACTAGTTGCCAATAGGAGACTATTCTAGGCTATAGCAGACCATGTATGTACTATGGAGGACTTGCATCATCATGATCCCAGGGTCAGAGATAAGAGGCCACGCCATTAGGGCAGTTTTAATAGTTCCTATTTTTGTGGTATAGGTGCAGGGCAGTGGGGCTAAGGGTATCAACCACAGCAGCATCAGGGTCAGTCTAGCCACCTAGTTCATGCATCACTTTATACTTCAGGTGGGCCTCAGTTCGATCAGGGTCATAATGGTCAGTATGGTCACAGTGGTTAATCTTTGAGAGGTACAGAATCTGGGGAATTAGGCCATTGTGGCCATACCAGTTCAGCTAGTTCATCCCGATAGGGTGGGCCATCAAGGTCGTGCTATGAGTATGGCATTATGGGTCACTATGCCAGAGAGTTCCCCCAGTGGGGTCTAGTTCAGCCAACCGCTCAGCCTCTCAGAGAAGTGTAGCCACCTGTTAGTGGAGGTAGTGTTTAGGGTAGAGGTGGTGCCCAGCGTGGCAGGAATGGAGGCTGGGATAGCAGTCAGTTAGGTGGTGGTCGGCATTAATTCTATGCGGTCCCTAGTAGACCAGAGGCAGAGGCCTGAGATGCCGTGATCACAGGTACGATTTTTGTCTGCCGCCAGTCAGCTTTAGCATTGTTTAATCCTAGTTCTACATGCTCGTATGTATCTTCCTACTTTGTTCCTTGTTTGGGGTTGGCTAGTGAGCCACTATCTTTTCCTGTATCTGTTGCTACCCCGATAGGTGATTATTTAATAGTGAATCGTGTTTTTAGATCCTGTTTGATAGTTGTTGGTGATCTTGAGACTTGGGCTAACTTGATGATGCTATACATGTTAGATTTTGATGTTATTCTAGGCATGGACTAGTTATTCCCTCATCATGCGGTTTTGTATTACTATGCCAAGACCATTACCGTTGTCGTGTCCGGTGTATCCCTGGTTGTGTGGCAGAGTTCTATTAGTCGCGCATCCTCTGGGATCATTTCTTTCCTTCAATATAGGAAGTTGATTTCGTGCGAGTGTTTGGCTAATCTAGCATACATACAGGATGTTAGTGCCGACACTTCTTCTCCCGAGTTGGTTCTTGTGGTTAGAGATTTCCTAGACGTATTTCCAACTGACCTGCCAAGGCTCTCACCTGAGCGAGATATTGACTTTGCCATTGAGTTAGATATGGGTACCAGGACCATTTCCATTACTATGTATTGCATGGCTCCAGTTGAGTTGAGAGAGCTTAAGGTTCGGCTTCAGGACTTGTTAGCTATGGGTTTTATTAGGCTGAGTGTGTCACCTTGGGGTGCTCCAGTTTTATTTGTGAAGAAGAAAGATGGGTCGATGCGGATGTGTATTGATTATCGATGGCTGAATAAGGTGACTGTGAAGAATAGGTATCTGATGTCACGTATAGATGACTTGTTTGATCAGCTCCAGGGTTCAGCCGTGTTTTCTAAGATAGATATGAGGTCAGGTTACCACCAGTTGAGGATTAGGGAGGAAGACATCCCTAAGACATCATTCAAGACACGACATGGCCACTTTGAGTTCCTGGTGATGTCTTTTGGGTTGACTAATACCACCGCAGCTTTCATAGACTTGATGCACAGAGTGCTCCAGCAATACTTGGATTTTTTTGTGATAGTCTTCATCGATGACATACTGATATACTCGCGGAATAGAGATGAGCATGAGCAGCACTTGAGAATTGTACTCCAGACTTTGAGAGATAATCGGCTTTATGCCAAGTGCTCAAAGTGAGAGTTTTGGCTTGAGTCAGTAGCATTCCTAGGACATGTGGTGTCTAAGGATGGGATTAGAGTGGACCCAGGAAAGATTGCAGCCGTTCGTGAATGGCTGAGGCCTACTACTCCTACCAAGGTTCGTAACTTTGTTGGGTTGGCAGGGTACTACAGATGGTTCGTTGAGGGGTTTTCTTCCATAACAGCACCTTTGACTAAGCTAACTAGAAAGGATATCCCATTGCAGTGGTCGAATCAGTGTGAGAATAGTTTTCAGAGGCTTAAGGCCTTATTGAATTTAGCTCTGGTGTTGACATTGCCAATTGAGGGACAGGGCTTCTCAGTGTATGTTGATGCTTTGGCAGTTGGTCTTGGTTGTGTGTTTATGTAGCAGGGTCATGTGATAGTGTATGCGCCAAGGCAGCTAAAGGTTCACGAGTGCAACTACCCCACTCATGACTTGGAGTTGGTGGTGTTAGTCTTTACACTCAAGATCTGGAGGAATTATCTATATGGGGTTCGTTGTGAGATCTTTACCGATCACCATAGTCTTTAGTATATCACGAGTCAGCGAGAGCTGAACTCTAGGCAGCGGAGATGGATTGAGTTACCGAAGGACTATGACTTTAATATTCTGTATCACCCGGGCAAGGCAACCGTGGTAGCAGATGCCTTGAGCCAAAGGCAGTAAGTATGGGCAGCTTAGCTTTTCTTTCAGTTTCAGAGCGGCCATTGGCCTTGGACATCCAGTCCTTGGCTAACCGTTTGGTTAGACTTGACTTATCGGATCCCAGCAGAGTTCTTGCCAATGTTGAGGTCCATTCTAATTTGGTTGTTCAGATTCATCAGCGTCAATTTGAGGATCAGCGGCTATGTGATATTCGTGTTCAGGTTGTTCGGGGTTAGGCCAACAGGGATACCTTAGATTCTGATGGTGTCTTAAAGTTTGATAGTCGCCTTTGCTTTTCGAGGGTTGGGGATTTGATTCAGTTGATTCTCCGTGAGGCACATTGTTCCAGATATTCCATCTATACGGGTGCAGCTAAGATGTATAGAGATTTGAGGCACCTTTACTGGTAGAGTGGTATGAAGCGGGACATAGTGGAGTTTGTATCTCGATGCTTGAACTGTCAGCAGGTTAAGTTCGAGCACATGAGACCTGGTGGATTGTTGCAGAGACTTTCCATTCCTAAGTGAAAGTGGGAAGAGATCACTATGGACTTCATAGCATAATTGCCACACACTTCTCAAGGGTTTGACTCCATTTGGGTTATTATTGATAGGCTGACTAAGTCTGCACATTTCTTGTCGGTCCATTCTTCTTATAATGCTGAAAGGTTAGCCCAGATTTATCTTCGTGAGGTTGTTCATTTACATGGGGTTCTATCTTCTATCATTTTAGACCATGGCACTCAGTTTAACTCTCAGTTTTAGAGGACTATTCAGCGAGAGATGGGTACAGAGGTTCAGCTTAGTACGAAATTTCACCCACAGACAGATGGACAGTCTGAGAGGACTATCCAGGTACCAGAGGACATGTTACGGGCATGTTTTCTTGATTTTGGAGGTTCATGGGATCAGTATATGCCGTTATGTAGTTTGCATATAATAACATTTATCATTCGAGTATTGGCATGGCGCCTTTTGAGGCATTGTATGGTAGGCGATGCAGATTGCCAGTGGGTTGGTTTGATGGTTTAGAGTCCAGGCCACGGAGTACAGATTTGCTTCGTGATTCCTTAGACTGATTTTGGGTGATTCAGGACAGACTTTGGGCAGCTCAGAGTAGGCAGAAGAGATACGTAGATTGTAGACTTTGTGCCTTAGAGTTCATTGTTGGTGACCTGGTATTCTTCTGTGTATCTCCCAAGAAGGGTGTGATGAGATTCGGTAGGCGAGGCAAGCTTAGCCCTAGGTATATTGAGTCATTCGAGATTCTTTAGAGGGTTGGTGGTGTTGCATATCAGCTAGCTTTGCCTTCTATGTTTTCAGCTATGCATCTAGTCTTCCATGTATCAATGTTGAGGTGGTATATTTCGGATGAACACATGTGTTGCAGTGGGATTCAGTTTAGTTGGATGAGAGTTTGACCTTTGTTGAGGAGTCGGTAGCCATTCTAGCCAAAGATGTCAGGAGATTGAGATCCAGAGACATTCCAGTGGTTAAGGTTCAGTAAACGCATCGTCCGATCAAGGAGGCTACTTGGGAGACCGAGAAAGAGATACGGGCTCTGTATCCGCAATTGTTTGAGCCTTCAGGTACTCTCTTTTTCTTAACTTTCACAGACGAAAGTCCTTTTTAGTAATGGATGATATAATGACCCTTTCAATGATTCCCGCATTTTTGCTTTCTTTGTACTGTTAGAGCATTCTTGTAGCAGCCCCAAGTCATTTATGGCTTGCTGGGACTGATAGTTCGGTGCCCTGACTATTCGTTAGGTCGTTATGACCATTTTCCTATTTTAGAGCTTAAACTTAGGAAATCATTGACTTTGGTCAACATTCTTGGTAAACATGCTTGAAATCAAATTCCAACAGTTTCGTTAGCTCTGGAGCATGGATATAGGAGCTTTCGATTTGGTTTTACCTCGCTTTCTGTGTTTTCTAGCTAGTTGAACTTGAAAGTTTGACTTTGGTCAACATTCAGAGAAGACGATCTCGGATGGAAATTTTGTCATCATTGTTAGCTCCAGAATGTCAACTTTGGGCTATAGGCACCTTTGGTTCGGGTCACGAGGCTTCCGGACTCGTGCTTGTCCTTTAGGTTCCGTCTTGGTTGAAGTTGGCCTAAGGTTGATTTTTTGCATGGGGCCCACTTTTTATTAAATTGACCTCCGTTGGGAATTTTGTCAGTTTCATTGAGTCTAAAATACCATTTTTAGTTGAGCAGCATAGTTTGTTAGCATTTGCGGGACCCCGAATGCTTCCCGAGGGTCCATCCAAGTTGTTTTTAGGTTGTGTTGCAGCTGGGTGCTGCTGCTTCTGGCATGCCGCAGCGGCGGGGGCCTTGGCCGCACCTGCGCTATTGCGCCTGCGCCTGGGTGCCACGCCTGCGATGCCTGGCAGCCTTGGCAGGGGGCGCGTCTGCGCCTCATCGCTCGCTGTGGAGATGGCGCGCTTGCGGCACCTGGGTCGCGCCTGTGCCCATGCAGCTGGCAGCATATAAGTTTTCCTCTTCGTCATTTATTTCAAAACAACTCCCAACTCATTTTTCACCATTGATATTGAGCTCCAAAGCTCCAAATGCAATTCTGATCCATTCCAAAACTTGGTGATAGATCAATTCCGGTCCATGATCATTTCCCATCTTCTAATTGGTAAGCTTTCTATTTAAATTCCGTAAATTTTCCATTTAAAATTCCCTCTTTGATTCTTCAATTGTGGGGATGTTTTGAGCCCTTCCAGTGATCAATTTTCACTCAATTTTTGAGCATATACTCCTGACAGTGTTGGGAGCGTTTTAGCATTTTTCATTTCCAATTTTAGATTGCGGGGCCCACGGGACTGCTTTTGACCCATATTTTAACTCGGCTAAACTTCTAGCAATATGGGTATCGTTGGCTTTGTTTTAATGCATAGATTATGTTCTTGATAGTGTGATTGCTTTTCGGGGCTTCTCAGAGTAGTTCGGGCTTGAGTTTTGGCTTCCCAACAGCTATTCATCGGACGCCAGGTAGGTTACGGTTTTCCTACTTTAGACTTTTACAGGTTATAATTGTACTATTTAGCATCTTTAGGTTGGGTTTTACTAGGTTGGCACCCCAGACTTTGTTTGCTTTATCTCTGTCTATTTCATTTCGTACGTTCACTTTAGTATTTGATCTCATTGTGTAGTATTACCCCTTGTGGCCTCGCGTGGCCTTCGTTTATGCCTCTGGACTATAAATGGTGGGATATTTGAGAATGTTCATGAGTCCCGGACATCAATTTGCAATTATGGAACTAGTTATCTGTGTTGTAGAGCGGATTGAGCCTGTGCAGGGCCAATAGGTTAATTGTGAGCCGTTAGGCTATTGATTGTTTGCGATCATGTCATCATTATCATGCAAAAAAGGGTTTCTACATTTTATTTTACTAATACTATGGTTGCGAGCCTAATTATCACTGGTTTTCTAACTTTGCATGGCCCCGAGGGCTCATTTTCTATTAAAAAAATGGCTATAAATGGATTTAAACTGTTTTATGGATCTTCTTGGAGTAAAAGAGATGTTTGAAATGATTTTCACACTGATTCTAGACCCGGCTAGGCCGGAGTGCTAAATATGATTTACTTCTGATTTTGAACTCACACTAGCCTCGGCTGGGCCGATGTACTAGACATGATTTACTACTGCTTTCGATACTATACTAGGCTCGGCTAGGCCAGAGCGCTAGACTTGACTTCTTTCCACTGATTTTAGACCCGATTCAAGTCTTGGCACTTTATTTGAGAAATTGAGAGTTGTATGTGGTCGCGGAGACCTCCATGGACCTTGTCGATCTGGACTAGGGGATACGAGCTGAGAGTGTCGGAGAAGAGGTTTACGGGGTAGTAGAGGTATATGGGGGAAGCATTCCATGGTTCCTACCTGCTGGGCCTACGAGCACCGGAGGAGGTGCATACGATACCACTGATACGCCAGAGGGTTTGTCTTCACTTGTATGTGTTCCTCGGGTGTATGGGCGGCCGTTGGGACTGTAGGTAGATTCATTATTCGATCCTATTCTATTACTTGTTCATTTATATTTACTTTTGGGTTATCGTTCGACTATTCTTATCGTATGAGTTGTATTGCTAGTATATCTATATTTAGTGGTTTTTCCTTCTTTTCCTTTTATTTGAGGTTACCGGTATACTGCCATATTTTTAAACTCTCTATATATGTTATTGTTGAGAGAACCCAGGTGCGTTCTCTAACTTTTCACCTGTGTTTTGTAATATATATATCTTCTGTGGCTAGCTTAGCATACTTGTTTTCTCCTTGTTTTTCATTCGTTGCTAGCTTTCATATGTTTTCATTTATTTGCTTCTGTGACTACTTCTTTCCTATCTGCTTTATACTATTTTTATATCTTAAATGTGCTCAGTCGACCTATGATGCCTAGTGAGTACCCGTTGCTTTACAATTGGTGCTCATACTACACTTCTGCATCTTCTAATGCAGATCCTAGTGTGAGCTATCGTCGTTATCGCGCGCAGACTCGTGCAGTGCTTCTGACATCTGAGACTTAGGGTGAGCTCCTGGGGACCGAGGCTTGACTTTTATCTCTTCTTTTATACCATGTACTCTTTTTGTTATTCAGAGATAGTTGTATATTCTATTTTTGTACCCTCTTGTACTCTGTATATTTAGTAGCGGCTCTTATATTGTGATACCAGGTCGTAGGATAGTTTCAAAAACCTGTGGGAGGTTCCACACTCTTCTTTGATCCGTCTTAGGATGGAGTGGAAGCCTCGACCCGAGCGAAAGTGCGATGTGTCTTAAAACTCGAGTGAGTTAGATTCCATGGAGTACCGTCGGACTTTCATCTAGTTCCATCTAATCAAGGTATAAAAGAAAAATTAAACCTGACCTTTTCTTTTCCATGTGTTCTTACATTTTAGTTCAAATACGTTGCTCGACTTGCGCCTTTGCACGCTCGACCGCTCCCCATAGTGTTCTCTCTCTCTCTCTCTCTCTCTCTCTCTCTCTATATATATATATATATATATATATATATATATATATTCCATTTGTCTATTTCTCTACTTCTTATCTTGCTTCCGCTTATATTGTTGCTTCCATGTGCTTATTTATCTAGTAGCCCATTACTAACCGTTCTGGACTACGGGGATTGGTTTGCCTACAGGGAGATTGTAGGTGCCATCATGACCTGAAAAATCAGGTTGTGACAATGACTGGCGTGATCACTGATTTTGATGCCCAATTGAGGGGCTAAAAAGACCTACGGTGGTACGTAGCTCTGAGACTTGGGTAAACTAGGTCCTAGTCCAACTAGGTGCTAAGTACTACTCCCAAAACTGAATACTGATAGCTCATTTAAAACTAAAGTTTTGTAATGTTGTGTCAGAACCTAACTAATCTGGATGATTTCTGAAAGACTGTATAATTAAAAAATTATTCATAAATCATGTGGACATATCTAGATGTCATACTAATTATGAAACTTACTGAATTCATAATCATTGATGGCGTATCTGGACACCATACTAATCATGAAACTTACTAAGTTCATCATCATTGATGGCATATTTGAATGTCGAAACTTAAGTACGCTAAACTGATTCTGAAAGACTAAATGCTGAAAACTGATTAAGAGTCTGTTTGGCCTAGCGGTTGGGAGGCAAAAAAGTGTTTTTTTTAGAAACAAGTATTTTTTTTTTTGCCAAAACAAGGTGTTTGGCTAACCACCAAAAGTGCTTTTAAACAGAAGCAGAAGTAGTTTTTCTGCTGTTGGGAAGAAGCAGAAGCAGAAAATTATTTTTTTCAAGACAAAAATATCCCTATCATTTATACATATTTACCAATATATCCCTTATTAATTAATTATCATATTTCATAAATTTGATTAAGTTTTATTTAAAAAATTTATTCTTCATTCTTATACCATAAATTCTTTATTTTATTTTATGTTTTATAAATTATTATTTTATTTTATATATATTATTTTACGTTTCTATTAAGTAAGCATTGAATATGCTAGTGAACTCAGAAAAAAAGTAACAAAAAAATAAATTTCTCATTTATTTATATTATTTTACATATAAATTTTAGTGAAAGTTTTACTTTTGTAGATAGACATAATAACAAAATAAAAAATAACAATCATCAATATTACAATGGAGACATTGCGTGATAAAATTAGGGATGAAATCGTTGAAGTTTTTTGTGATGTATGAAGAACTATTTATTTTGTGGTAAATTTTTCATATGTCGTGATTTAATTTATGGAATAATTTTTAAATTCATTTTGCTTGATATATTTTAGTTTAATATCATATAAAAATTTTTATGTACCTATGTATAATATTGATTGAAAATTTATAATATGTACTTTTTAATTAAATAAAAATAAAAACTTAATTAAAATTTTTATAATAGATATTTAAAATAATTTCTCTCAATAAAATAATTTTAATAGTAAAAGTCTATTGATGCCTGCCCTTTTCATAATTTATCTCTCAAAAGCACTTTTAGAAAAAGATTAGTCAAACACAATATGTTTATCAAAAGCACTTTTTAAATGAATTAGCCAAACACAAATTGTTTTATTCAAAAGCACTTTTCTGAAAAGCTGTTTTATAAAAGTGCTTCTTAAAATATGCAGTTTTTCAACCGCTAGGCCAAACAGGCTCTAAGTTCTATTTAAACTAAATGCTGACACTTTGAACAAAATTCTGAAGGAAAAGCTAAGTCATGAGAAAATACTGTAAAATCGAGTTGTGTATCAAATTATGAGATTCTAGGCAAAATCATGAAAAATCATGTAATATGAAGTCATAATGCTCATAAGTCATATGTTGAAAATCACGTATTTAAAACATGTAATTATACTGAAGGTAGGCCGAAGTCTGCTAAATCATGCATAGTTCGTTCAAGATGAATAACTAGGTTGAAAGCTATGAAGAATCATGCACAATCATCTTAGAATAAAACCCATAGTCATAAATCATCATGAGGAACTGAATTTCAAGTAATAGCCATAGTGGGGTATGAACCCTAAATTATAGAATCATGAAAACTATATTTAAGGCCTGAAGTTTTGGGCATAAGGATGAAAGAAAACCCTTACTGAATACCCACATACTTGAGAAGGAGAAGAAATCTAAAGGAAAAACCCCTGAGAAACTTTCTTGCTTGAGCTTCTATGGTCTTGCTTGCTTCAAATCCTAGGTGTCTTGACTTAGAGCCTTGAGAGATTTTCTCTGAGATAGATTGATTATCATGGGAGAAATAACCTCTTTTTGAGTGTTTAAACGATGTGGGGAAAGGTCTGAGGTAAGGAAAGGACCACACTATCCCTAATTTAACTGCTGAAAAAGTGCAGAAAACTCGTCGGACGGCTCCTCCCACGGGCCATCGGGTCCAAATCGTGATGGTTCACTGGTCCATTCTCACTGTTGTGGTTTCACGGGCCGTTGTACCTCCCACAACCCATGGCCCAAGTCCTCGCCCATCCCACGGGTCGTTGGCCAGGTTGTCGGATTTTGCAGACTAATAGTGCTTCACTAAAATGCCCATAACTTTTTACTTTGAAATCGTATTAACGAGAGGTCGATGACATTGAAAAGAAGAATCAATGACCTTTAATTTGGTGGATACTAGGCCACTCCTAACTATTCATATTCTAGGAGAAATGAATATTTGAAGTTGACCCTAGTAAGAACTTACATGAAAACTAAATCGGTAGAAAGGCTTTCAACTTATCTTTGAGCTAGAGGTTCTTTATGACTTTAATTCATATCTAATACACCTCCCACACTTAAGAATTGATCTCAATACTTAGATACATAGTAAATTCAACGGGTTTGGGTCTAACCACTAAAGAATGATTCGGATCTTAGCATAAAATTTTTGGGGTGTTACACAAGAGTTCTCCCTAATTTTGTGCTCCCTCTCCTCCTACTCGTTTTGTATGTCTTCTTAATTGATTCTCTCTTATATTCTGAAGAAAAGTAGTATTTATTGGCTTTTGGGGGGTTCCGAGTTGATTCTGGGTCAAATTCCCTTCTTAAAAATGAATTGGGCAACAACTATCCAAATTTGCACTACGGGGATGCCCTGTGCGGCGCCTAGGGAAGGGCCATAGTGCATTTGGGCAGTCCACTTTTGGCCTCTGGTCAATTGCACTATAGGGGCACCTGGGGCAGCACCCAGTGTCTTTTCATAGTGCGTTTTTTTGCCTTTTTTACCATTTTACCTCCGTTAAGCTTTCGTCTTGATCTACTTTTCATGGACATTCTCCGGATCATCATCTCGAGCTCCTACTCATACTTCAAAGGTCCATTATAGCTCCATTATGCTCAAAATTTTTGTGCAAAATCCTTTACTTTTCATCCTACACATCAAAACAAGCTATATAAGCGTATTTCATATAGAGTAAGTTCAAAACCATATTAAAACAAGTGAAATGTGAGGCAATCTATATCATAAAATCACTACTTTTAGCCTCATATCAGAAACACATGTGACTTGTTTTTCCATGTCATGTTAGATGCTGTGATTTTTGTTGGTTGGTTATTTTTCATTAGTTTTCTATTTCCGTACATATGTTATTTCCCAGCCTAAAGAAAGATGAAGAACCACTTCCATCTAAGAATAAAAAATGCGTTTATGCAGGCTACACTATATCACTATGAAAAATCCTCGGGAAGGAGATCTCTTTATATCATTCCTTTCTTAATAGGCACTGGGCTCATTTTGGATTGGCTCCATCACTATTTAAAGCCTTTCATATGAGAAATTATTTCAACTCCGGTCCATTTCTCTTACCTTTCTTTATTATCTCTATTTAAGGTAGTGAAATATGATTGTTGCCAATAGTTGATACAGCTAAGACTATCTGAGTAAAGTTGGCTTTCGGCTGATTGTGAGAGAAATGTTCTACACAAATAATAGCTATTACGTTTGACTCTTCATTCTCTTTTTTCCCCCAAGTGCAAAGCCTCAAAGTATGCATCATATAATATCTCACTTTGTAAGAAGGTTCTTCAAAAAATTGTAATTGCAAGAATGAACATGGCATTGAGCTTTTATGCTAGATGAAGATGTTCAGCATGCCTCACGTGGTGAACCTGACTGATCCAAAAGCATTGCGAACTATCCCTGGTAAATACATCCCTTCCGTTGGATAGTATTTGAAGATGCACTAACTATGATGTTAAAGTTCTTGATAAGTTGGACAGAATTGTCATTTTTGTTTTGAATTATTAATGTACGTTGGCAAAATGTTGAGGAATCTGAAAGAGAGAATTTTTCATTGAAAAGGTGGTATACTTGATAAGACGATGAACAACGAAAGGTACATGCAAGAAAACAAAACTGCGGAGGCGAGCTATATGCTTACAAGAAGAGTGTATGTTAGTTCTACATAGATTGATTGATGATTCCTCTGTAGAATGTCGACAAGAGGAACTAAAAGTTAGTCCTTTTTCACTGTTTCCATGTAAATTTTCGAACTATATCAGTTATATATGTGATGCATCATGGTTTATATGTAAGGTTTAAAATTGACTTGAATACATGCTCGGGCAAATAACTATATCAGCAAGAAATGTACAAATTCAAGATCAACTCAGCATTAAATGTAATTTGAGCCAGTAAACTTCTCAACTCCTCAGCTTCTTAAAGACCTGATTCAACTCCTCTATTGAATTCTTATTTACAGACTATATCAGTGGGGCAGTTCTCAAGCATCCCGCCTTAGCAGGGTTCAAGGAAGGCCCGCACCACGAGGGGTGTGATGTAGGCAGCGTACCCTTATGCAAGCATTAGTGGCTGCTTCCACAGCTTGAACCCGTGACCTATAGCTCACATGGAGACGACTGTACCGTTGCTCCAACTTTACAGATGATATAAGTCAAGTTCCTAAATCGCCAACCTAAATATGTACTAGTGCTATAGCATGAAGTCAGTTAACAAATCATCGATAAATGCAGTTAAAAGATACTTCTCAATGTCAGTCACCACTTGTTCAACTTCATTGTTAGTTAATCCAGTTCTCCAACCCAGATCCCACGCACTGCTGACCACTCCCTTGCTCCATAGATCTCTTTCTAGCAGTGCATAAAGAGCATCTGCTGAAAGGTTCTTGCCAGCAACCTTATTGTAACTTCGCAAAACTTCAATCCCATCACAAATTTCATTCACCAACTTGTCAAAAGATACAGAAATTTTTCTCATCTTAATGGCCTTCAGTGATAACGGATCAACTGCCAGGACACACTGAGACCTTTTATTTTCTAACAACTCATTTGCACAACCAAGTAAGAGTGTGCTATCAGCAATTTCATGATCTACACTAGTTGTCTGCCATACAGTTGGTTCCCACGCATCTGTTTCAAAAAGCTCCTCGGACTGACAGAGGAATGATTCACTGCTCAATAGTAAATACCTTGTAGTGGCACCGGAGTTTATGTTTTCATTCTCAGTGAAGTTTAGATTGATGTTACAGTTAATGTGCTCCACTAATTTGATCTCACCGACACAATGGATTGATGGAACGCTAGATTCAGAAGGGAAACTTTCAACATTGACAGTATTATCTGCAATAGAAGAAGCAATATTTTAGAATATTTTCACAATGACAACAGATAAATTTCCTTGGATCAACCACTAGTCGTGTGCAGAATCTATTTCCTCTAAGATAACTAAAGGAGTTTTAAAGCTTGAGTGATGACTAGAAGTAGCTACTCCATGTGTAACAGCTTCTATCATGGTTCTTAAGGGATGGAACTGGAAGAAGAAAGAGGCAGATGTGCACATAGCAGACAGTGGCTACCAGTGAACAAGCTTTTACTGAGGAAGTATAACTATAACTATTATAACACTCTGTGTGTGGCTTCAAAATGTTGAAGTGCATTAGACCACTTCAATTAGTTCTAGCAGGTTATTCAACACTTGTTCTCTAAGAGTCTAGCTAGCAGAATATATGTCTTTACAGATTTTGGAACTTCCACACAGAAAAACAGTAATCGAGTTATCAAGATACAAAAATTCATAAGTCTTACTAGAAAACAACTTCTTATAGCTTCTCAAGAATATCGGAACATCTTCCTCATTGTCAACCGCACATAGACGTAAAGATTTTATGGAAGCCTTTGAATCCGCCAGATCTTTCATTTAATGTTTTGGTTATACAAAGTTGATGCACTGTCTACTAAACTACTATATTATTGTCACATATATATTATTATTCCCAAAGAAGAAAGAAAATATTCTAAGCTGCAAAAGAAGAATATAAATACTATTCATATTTGGTATCTTATATATGAAGATAATATCATTCTTGTCTGTTGAACGATGTCTGGGATATATATCTAACCACATTGCAACATTCAATGTTATTCCATGGAAATAGTTACTTGACAAGCCTATGTGTGATGAATAATTGAAAAATTGTTTCTAAAATTACCAGAACGATTGCATGAAACTGGCAAAACAATGAAGTAAGTGCCTTACAGGTGACAAGATTCTCAAAGATATCAGCCACTTTTTCTAACTGAAGCTCTTCTGAGGATGTAACTTCGGTTATGGCTATATCTGTGTCTTTATCTACTGACATCACCATTTCTACATTTTCATCCTTGTGTTCCCTGTTGTCAACCTGTATCAATACATTCCATTAGTCTAGTCTGGGCCAATAATAAAGAAATCCTCCATAGTTAATTTCCACATGAGGACCAACATCTACAGAATAGTGTCCCCTAAACATGTGTTAAAGGGAAATTGAACAATAAATAATAACATGTGAGATGAGAAACATAGCTTCCAGAAGAAAGATGGTTAAAACTCAAAAATATAAGTTATAAACTATGTACTCACCGTAGCAATGGGGGTATACTTGACGGACTTCTCAGCTTTAACATTCTTCCTGTTCTTAATGGAGTTATGAGATGCAGTGGTTGTGATGCGCTTAGGATAAGATATAGTACTTTTTGCTTGTGTAACAAATGGCTTTCTCTCTGGTTTTCTCACTTGCATAGCGCTCATCTTGCTTTGGTCCTGAAATTTAGCACTGTCACTGATTTTGGCATTTTCCATTTCTTTAGAGTTTTTGATAGCAGGTGCTACTCGTTGAGTCCCGTCCTCTCTTTTTCCAATTGCTTCTTTATTTGGTTGCCGGGTCTTTCCAGGAGAAGAAGCTCTAGTCATTGTATTAGGCTGTTTTTCCTGAATCAGAATTTCAACAGTCTTTGAATTTGCAGGTGCTTCACCACTATACTTGCCAGGAGAAGAAGCTCTGAACTTTGTATTAGAATGTTTTTCTTGAAACAGAACTTCAAGCGTCTTTGAATCCGCAGGTGCTTCACGACGATCTTTGCCAGGAGAAGAAGCTCTAATCTTTGTTTTAGGCTGTTTTTCTTGACTCGGAACATCAAAAGTCTTTGATTTTGCAGGTGCTTCACCACGATACTTTCCAGGAGAAGAAGTTATAATCTTTGTTTTAGGCTGTTTCCCTTGAATCAGAACTTGAAGAGTCATTGATTTTGCAGGTGCTTCACCATGATCCTTGTACCCTTTTTCTTTGCTGAATCTATTATTTCGATCTTTTCCTGTCTGCAATTTCCTGTATACGGTGAAATTCAATTCTCCCTTCTGATCATCAGGTGAACTTTCTTCTTTTGAATCCCATTTTCTAATTGTGTTTCTAGTGCCTGATGGATTTTCTTCATCGTTACAGGGAGGAAACCTTTCACCCTGCGAATATAGAGGCTTCATGATCACAATGGGTGGACAATCAACAAACCTATTTAACAAACTTGAAACACTAGATTGATGAGTTCCATGATTAGATTTATCCATAGACTTGCTTCTCAAAAGCCCCTTAAAATGCATGGTTTCAATTATTTCATCCAATGTTCTTCTTTTTGGGTCCACCTTCTGAGTGATGAATGTCGGCTTCGTTGCTTTTGGCAAATCTATTTCAAATATAGGTCTCCTCTGCTTGACAACCCTGTCGTTCTCAAAGTGCTTCTGGATAGTTTGGTGCTGGGGCTTTCTAGGAATCTCTTCAAGACCCATGAGTCTGGCAATTAAATTTGGCTCATCCGGCTTCTCCGGCTGAACCTGCGGCGGGGAATAATCAAAAGAGGTAACTTCTTGGGATTGAGCAATGGATGACTGGCTTAAGCGAGTGGATGGGATATCCGATGATATAATCATTTTTCTTCTGGCAACACACGCCTTTTCAAAGGACGAGTCACTTGAGCTAGTGAATCTGGTAAAGGGGAGATGTGGAGATAGTTCCACTTTCCTTGTTTCAAACTGAGACTTTTCTGAAGCACAACTTGGTGGCAACAGATTTTGTCTAGCAAAGCTGTCTCTTATCACTTCCCTAAGCTCATCAAAACAATCCCAGGAAGCTCCCCCATCAACAGAAAATCTTGGATTCTGAAACTCAAGCCTGTTAAAGCTGTGATCTGAAATCCTTTCAGACTTGGTTCTTTCAATGGCAATTCCATCTTTTACAGGCTTATCTTTCTGCTTTTTCTTCAACTTTGCCATATGTTGTGAAGCTTCTTGCAGCTTTCCTAGCATCACTAGTGATTCCTGTAAATCAAGAGCTCCTTTCAACAAATCTTTTGCGATATCTTTGGAATGACTTTCAAAGCTCATACCCTTAGACCATGAGTCGATCACTTGGTTCAGCTTTTGAGCTTCTCTGGACACCTCCATTAGCTGGAAGGAAGATAACTGATCATCTGTTGTTCCTTTGTAGGCTGTTTCTCTCCCTTCTTCCTTGTTTGATGAACAAGACACGTGCAAAATGTTGCATGTTCTTTGTTTTACAACATTTTCTTCAATTTGTGGATGGTCAATCTTAGATTTTCTGATTGTCTTACATTCCACAACACCTTTGGGATCATCACAGGTGACAAAGGATCTGTATACAGCTGATCTTAGACTGTCTGGAGGCATATTCTATGAATCAAAATTTTCAGCTAGCGATTTAAAATCTGGAAAAAAGAGTATTAGAATTTGCCGAATGTAGTGAGTCACATAAACTAGTAAATCTCAACCAAGCTTTCCAAAGAGTGATGTAGACAGACACAAGTGTTCGTTAACTTGAAGTCACTGAAAACAGAAGAAAAATATGAAGAAGTAATTGCCGTCTATGACTAAACAAATATCAAATGTTCCAATTTTGAGCAAAGTCAGTTCCTTTTAAAATATTCAGATTAGAGACATCGTCCATTATTTGATAAATTAAAGAATACAAATGGTGAAAAATAAAAAGGCAATGGATCTGGCTTCACATTTCAATGACAAATTTAAAAGACACTCTATGAGAAAAAGAAACCAATTTTGATCCAAATGTTATACACATGTGGTACCTGAGTTGTTGTCTCTTGGGGTAAAGGAAAATGACCCTTTGATCAAAACTTGATTCTTTCACCTTCAACCTATCTCTGTCCAAGTGCAAATGAAGGAAAAGGGAACAAACGTCTATAAGCAAAGAAATCCAAATGATGAAACCAGTCTCAGATAAGACACTGATGAACACAATAACTGCCCCTCTTTAATTATTAGGTAGCCCCTTATCTTAGTTAAGTCAGATAAAGAAAGAACCCAGATCCCACATTCAAAATAGCTGGTGAATCTTGACTTTCTTCAGCGATGGCAATTACTTTTATCAATAAACAAAGATTCCAACGTCCCTGTATTTGGAGCAAGTTTTCAAGTTTTTTTTCGAGATTTAATGGATTGTGGGTGGTGGTTGAGAAAGATGGTGTATACATGTGAGTTAAGAAAAGGAGCTGAGGATCACAGACATTGGAAAGAGACACGACAAATGAGCAAGAGGTGTTTTTAAGTGTTGAAATTAAAAAAGGTGATAACTTTGACCAGTCAAGATCAAAGTTATACTTAATTTGTGATTAAGTTAATTTGAGTGTGAAGTGTAATATATTAAATATGTTATTCTTTTAAAAATTATAAAATAACCCCTAATTCATATAATCCCCAAATCAGTTGTTTCATTTTTATAAAAATTCAAAACTCTTCTCTCTCCAAACCACTCAATCTCTCTCAACTTTCTCTCAAAATCAAAAGAACCGATCTTTATCTTTTTGTTCTTCTTCTTCTTTTCCTTCAACTTATTCTTCTTCATTCTGTTCATTTTTGCCGTTGCAATTGTTGTTGTTGTCGTTGTGTCTCCTCTCATAGTTAGGGTTTCAATTTTTTTAAAGGTAAAGCTCTTTTCTCTTTCCTCATAGTTAGGGGTTCAATTTTTTTGAGTGAAAAAGATGATTTTATTGTTGCATGCCCTAATAACAACATGAATTTCACATATTTTATTGTTCTTGTTGGGTGAGAAAAATATATTCTTGATTGTTATTGTATTTGTGATGGGAAAATATGTTTTTGATTGTTGTTGTATTGTGGTGAAAAAATCTATTCTTGGTTGTTGTTGTACTTTTGGTGAGAAAAATATATCTTTGTTGATTTGGTTGTTATTGTATTTGTGGTGAGAAAAATATGTTCTTGACTGTGTTGTTGGTGTATTTGTGGTGAATAAATCACACGGTTATTGAGGCTGTTGTAGCAAATCTGTTAAATTGCTAAAGTTTCTGAAGCAACTGCTGAAGTAACTACAACAACTGCTAAATTTTCTACAGCAACTGCTAGCAACTTCAGCAGTTGCTTCATCAACTTCAGCAGTTACTGCAGCAACTTGAAAATATCTAAATAATTGATGCAATAAGTTTACAATTTGCTACAAGGACCTCAGCAATTGCTGAAATTTCTGTAACAACTCACTCATTTGTTAAAAAAAATTAATATTTTGTGTACTTGTTTGATCAACTGTAGTAATTTTCTTTCCTTATATATTTTGAATGATTAGTAAAATTAACTGATAAGTTTTATTTTGTATCATGTGTGTAAATAAAATGATTTCAAAGTATTGAGCTTGAAAAATGTGCATCTGCTGCAATAATCTCATAACTTGTTGTGAATAGATGAAGCAGTTGTTGAGATTGCTATAGCAAGTCTGCTAAATTTGTTACAGCAACTGCTGGAGTATGTAGAACAATTGCTAGAGTTTCTATAGCAATTTCAGCATTTGGTGCAACTGTTGCTTCATCAACTTCAGCAATTGCTTTATTTTTCTCTTTATTTAGAATGATTAGTTAAATTAATAGATTGTTTCTATTTTGTATCAGGTGTGTAGATTAAATGGCTCGAAGTAAAAGAAAAAATTCTCGAGATGGTGTTCCTACTAGAAGTTCAAAAAGAAAGCAAATTAGTACACAAAGAGAGAATGAAGAACAACAAAACAAGGACATGGATGAAACACAGTTGGCAAATTTTGCTGAAAATGCTATTGTTGATAGTGAGGCACCATCAAGTCCTAGGCAACTGGATGAGTGTTTGGATCAGTCTATAGAAGAAGAAGAAGAATCATCTGAAAAAAAAGGATGATTCTTCCAAAGATGTAGATGATTCTGCTT
The DNA here is from genome assembly GCA_003996215.1 of Jaltomata sinuosa. Classification (NCBI taxonomy): domain Eukaryota; kingdom Viridiplantae; phylum Streptophyta; class Magnoliopsida; order Solanales; family Solanaceae; genus Jaltomata; species Jaltomata sinuosa. The sequence continues at coordinate 250,969 of QJPP01001051.1, read as the reverse complement.
CTGCTGACAATTCAAAAGATAATAAAGATGATGGCGAGGCTGCACAAGATGAAGATGAACAGGACGTGCTTAGATCAAAAAGTCTTCATGACACACCTGTAGCAAAATCTCCACCGGCCAGTCCTTCAGCCGTCAGTCCTTCAGTTGCTAGTCCTTCTATTGCTAGTCCTTCAGTCGTCAGTCCTTCAGTTGTTAGTCCTTCTGTTGCCAATCCTTCAGCTGAATTTGTCAGGCCTATCAGGTATTCATCTTACGGCTTTGAGACATCTATGGATACCCATCCAAATATGATGGGTGATGTTGTGGTAAGATCTGAAATGGGTAAGTCATTTAATGAGTTTAGAAGAATGCTGAAGGAACAAAATTTGAAAAAATTCTTTAGGTCTACGATTTTTGAAAAATATCTAGACCTAGATGAAAGTGTGAATGCTCGGTTTCAAATGAAGTTGGTATATCAACTTCTTCGTCGCCAAATTAAAAGCGAGAGAACAGATGAGTTGTGGATAAATTATTGCGACATGCCTATTTATTTTGGCATGAAAGAGTTCGCCATTATCACTGGTTTGAAATGTAATTTACCTCATCATCATGTTGCCAAGTCAGCTAAGACAGATAAGAGATATCAACAAATTCTTAATGCAATGGAAAAGAAGCATTGCAAGGAAAAACAACTGCTTGAGCTTTTGAAGTCTAAGGAGATTAAAAAAAAGTGTGAAGAAGTCGTTGTGCTTAGTTTTTTTTGTGCACAGTATTCTTTGTGGTAAAGATTCAGGGATAAATGCTCCTGGTAATTGGTTTAAACTCTCAGCTGATCGAGAAGTATTTTGTGCTCATCCATGGGGTCAAGAAAGTTATTCTCACATTGAAGTATCTAAAGAGTGCTGCGAGTCCAACTGTTAAGACCAGCAACCTTTATGGCTTTTTGTGGGCTTTCATGGTAAACTTTCTTTCTTCATAAATTATTTTTCATTTATTATCTTCTTGATCATTTATGATATGATTGTATATAGGCTTGGGCATTTGAAGTCATTCCTTATATTCGAAAGCAATTTAAGGAGTTTGATGAAGAAGTGTCATCTCCAAAGATCCTTAGATTGCTAGCGGTGATCAATAACAATAAAGTTGAGACTCATGAGTTATTTGAACCTTCAGAAGACTCGGTAAGCCTCATTTTGTTACTGTTGTTGTTTGCAGAAGCTGTTGCAATTGTTTAGCATTTGCAAAAATATATATGGTAACTGCTTAACAACTCTTGAAACTGACTTCTAAAACATACATGACAGCTGCAGTTATTTGCAACAGCTGCTGCATATGCTTCAGCAATTGCTGCAACTATACAACAACTGCTGCAAACAACTGCAGCTGCCATATATGTTTTAAAAGTCAGTTTACAGCAGTTGTTGCATATGTTTCAGCAGTTACTGTAATTTGTTGATGTAATTTTATACAAAAAAAATTATATTTTATTATATTTGTTGATATAATTTTATTTTACACGTAGTTTGTGTACCCATGGATACTTCCTACTGAAAGTGAGAAGCAGATAGATTTTTTGATTGGATCTATACCCTTGGAAGTAGAAAAGCAAGATCCAAAGATTGAAAAGTTAGTGAAAGATTTGACCGGAGTGACTGCCATTAGAAGAGATTTCTCTATGGTTGATGATGAATTCAATGCTTCAAAGATTATTGATGATGTTCTTACAAATGTTGCGGATGGTGCAACATTGAATAATGAAGATGGTGCTGATGTTGGTGTTGGTGAAAAAGGAAGATCTTCTCCGATTGTGAATAGTGGCTTTGGTGATCTTGGTGGTGATGGTGGAAGAGGAGGATCTTCTCCAGTTATTGTTGGTGTTGATGGAGGAGATATTCAAACTCCATTCACAATGGGTAGATCTTTAACTGTTGGTGCCGGTACTTCTAAGGTGCCTTCTAAGATGCCTTCTTGTTCTTGTGGATGTTTAAAGTGCACTGAGAAGATAAATTTATTGATTTCAAATATGGAGTCTTTAGAGCAAGCCGTCAATACCATGATATCTAAGAGGAGTATCATTCCATCATCAAGAGTTTCATCACCATATACTTCTTTTCGACTACAAAAGGGAGAAGAGAAATTTTAAAAGCAATGGTAAGTGCCAAGGAAAAGGCAGCGGAGACTACAAAGGAGCAACAACCAACAAATGTGGTGGAGAATGTTTGATTCGTGCCTTAGTTGAATCAAAAACAATATATTTTAATTATGTTTTTTGATTAGTTTATTGAATGTTTGAATCTGTTGGATTCATCTAAATATTAGTTGTTGTGTTGAATATTAAAATATGTTTAATATTATAATTTGTGTTTATTGTTTTTCAATTGTTAAATTTTACTGTAGCAACTGTTGGATTATACTGAGAATTTCGTAGCAATTCTGAATATTTTTTAGCAATTGCTGTAAAATGCCTCAGCAAGTTAGCTATTTGCTGAATTATTTTAGCAATTGTTGTAAATTACCTCAGCAAGTTAGCTATTTGCTGAGACTCTCCTAGCAATTACTGTAAAATGCCTCAGCAAGTTGGCTATTTGCTGAGACTCTCCTAGCAATTGCTATAAAATGCCTCAGCAAGTTAGCTATTTGCTGAGACTTTCTTAGCAATTACTATAAAATGCCTCAGCAAGTTGATTATTTGCTGAGACTCTCCTAGCAATTGCTGTAAAATGCCTCAGCAAGTTAGCTATTTGCTGAGACTCTCCTAGCAATTACTATAAAATGCCTCAACAAGTTAGTTATTTGCTGAGACTCTTCAAGAAATTATTGTAAACTGCCTCAGCAAGTTAGCTACTTGCTGAATATGTTTTAGCAATTGCGGTAAAATACCTCAGCAAGTTAGCTATTTGCTGAGACTCTCCTAGCAATTACTATAAAATGCCTCAGCAAATTAGCTATTTGCTGAGACTCTCCTAGCAATTGCTGTAAAATGCCTCAGCAAGTTAGCTATTTGCTGAGACTCTCCTAGCAGTTACTATAAAATGCCTCAGCAAGTTGGTTATTTGCTGAGACTCTCCTAGCAATTGTTGTAAAATGCCTCAACAAGTTAGCTATTTGCTGAGACTCTCCTAGCAATAACTATAAAATGCCCCAGCAAGTTGGTTATTTGCTGAGACTCTCCAAGAAATTGTTGTAAACTACCTCAGCAAGCTACTTGCTGAATATGTTTTAGCAATTGCGGTAAAATGCCTCAGCAAGTTAGCTATTTGCTGAGATTTTTCTAGCAATTACTATAAAATACCTCAGCAAATTAGCTATTTGCTGAGACTCTTCTAGCAATTACTATAAAATACCTTAGCAAATTAGCTATTTGCTGAGATTCTCCTAGCAATTTTTATAAAATGCCTCAGATTATTTTAGCAATTGTTGTAAAATGCCTTAGCAAGTTAGCTACTTGTTGAGAACTGTACATATAAGTCGATATTGATCGAGTAAATTGATTATTAGTTGAATGAATCAATCCTATCTAATGATAAATGGGGTGGTGTTAATTCAATTTAAGACTAAAAATTAGATTCAGTAGTGATCTTATACAATTAGATAGTAATTAGACAAGTAATATGTGATCAGTTGAGCAATTGTACATGTAAATCGATATTGATTGAGTAAATTGATTATTAGTTGAATGAATCAATCATATCTAATGATAAATAGGATGGTGTTAATTCAATTTGAGACTAAAAACTAGATTCAATAGTGATCTTATACAATGAGATAGTAATTAAACAAGTAATATGTGATCAATTGAGCAATTGCACATGTAAGTCAATATTAATTGAGTAAATTGATTATTAGTTTATTGGATCAATCATATTTATTAATAAATAGAGTGATGTTAGTCCAATTTAATACTAAAAGGTAGATTTAGTAGTGATCTCAATTAAATTTGTTGTAGCAAGTTAGCTAGTTGCTGAAAGTGTTCTAGCAATTGCTGTAAAATCTCTCAGCAAGTTAGCTACTTGCTGGGACTCTCTTAGCAATTGCTGAAACTACTCATAGCAAGTTAGTCAATTATTGTGAATTGTCTAGCGGTTGCTAAATTTTTTTATATCAAGTTAGTTAATTGTTATAGTAAATTAATCATTAGTTTAATGAATCAGTCATATCTAATGATAAATGAGGTGGTGTTAATTCAACTTAAGACTAAAAATTAGATTCAGTAGTACCTTATACAATGAGATAGTAATTAGAAAAGTAATATGTGATCAATTGAGCAATTGCACATGTAAGTCAATATTAATTGAGTAAACTGATTATTAGTTGATTGGATCAATCATATTTATCAATAAATAGAGTGATGTTAGTCCAATTTAAGACTAAAAGGTAGATTTAGTAGTGATCTTAATTAAATTTGTTGTAGCAAGTTAGCTAGTTGCTGAAAGTGTTCTAGCAATTGCTGTAAAATCTCTCAGCAAGTTAGCTACTTGCTGGGACTCTCTTAGCAATTGCTGAAACTACTCATAGCAAGTTAGTCAATTATTGTGAATTGTCTAGCGGTTGCTAAATTTTTTTATATCAAGTTAGTTAATTGTTATAGTAAATTAATCATTAGTTTAATGAATCAGTCATATCTAATGATAAATGAGGTGGTGTTAATTCAACTTAAGACTAAAAATTAGATTCAGTAGTACCTTATACAATGAGATAGTAATTAGAAAAGTAATATGTGATCAATTGAGCAATTGCACATGTAAGTCAATATTAATTGAGTAAACTGATTATTAGTTGATTGGATCAATCATATTTATCAATAAATAGAGTGATGTTAGTCCAATTTAAGACTAAAAGGTAGATTTAGTAGTGATCTTAATTAAATTTGTTGTAGCAAGTTAGCTAGTTGCTGAAAGTGTTCTAGCAATTGCTGTAAAATCTCTCAGCAAGTTAGCTACTTGCTGGGACTCTCTTAGCAATTGCTGAAACTACTCATAGCAAGTTAGTTAATTATTGTGAATTATCTAGCGGTTGCTAAATTTTTCTATATCAAGTTAGTTAATTGTTATAGTAAATTAATCATTAGTTAAATGAATCAGTCATATCTAATGATAAATGAGGTGGTGTTAATTCAACTTAAGACTAAAAATTAGATTCAGTAGTATCTTATACAATGAGATAGTAATTAGAAAAGTAATATGTGATCAATTGAGTAATTGCACATGTAAGTCAATATTAATTTTGTAAATTGATTATTAGTTGATTGGATCAATCATATTTATTAATAAATAGAGTGATGTTAGTGCAATTTAAGACTAAAAGGTAGATTTAGTAGTGATCTTAATTAAATTTATTGTAGCAAGTTAGCTAGTTGCTGAAAGTGTTCTAGCAATTGCTGTAAAATCTCTCAGCAAGTTAGCATGTTGTTGGGACTCTCTCAGCAATTGCTAAAATTAGTCATAACAAGTTAGTTAATTGTTGTGAATTGTTTAGCAGGTGCTGAATTTTTTTATAGCAAGTTAATTGCTATAGTAAATTGATTATTCAGGTTGGGCCTCTCCTAGCAATTGCTGTGATTTTTGTAGAAATTGTTGTAAACTGCTGCAATAAATTAGTACAACATACAATCACTTGAAATTTAATATGCAATCTCTTGATAACTAAAGCATTCAATAAGAAAAGTACCCAAACAACAACAATAACGACAAGATCAAAATGGAAAATGAAACAAGTTCACAAACAACAACTAGTAAAAGTAAGTGTTTTTATGGAGCATTTCTCTCTGAGCATGTAGTTCTTTTGTGCCCAACCCTTTTTTGCATATGGAATATTTGTTCTTTTTACTTGGAAATGATTCTCCAATACTTTTTTGCCTCTTATTTGTCTTTCTTCCCAATTTTTCTGGCTCAACATATGGAGAAGGTATTTCCCTCTCTAAAATTTCTATGAGAATTTTCCAAGATTCTTCAGATGGCACGAGTTTAATTTCCTCCATATATGCAAAAAGATATGTCTCTGCCTTATAATATGGAGATGAATACTCATAAATGTGTCTCCCATATTCTTCACCATATTGAGAGCGGAGCGCCGCCATAGCATGTGGACAAGGTATTTTATCAAGATCAAAGACTCTACAAGTACAATATTTGCAATGCAAATCGACCGTTGCAACTGCATCATGACCGGAGACAACATATCTGTAGTTAGCCATTTGATGAACCAATAGCTTGTTCTCCAAATTAATATTTTTTGCAATGACATCTTCTATCGAAGGGACAAAGATAGTTGGTGCATTGAGAAACTGCATACGTCTTTGGTGAAATTTTTCTGTAAAATTCTTGCTTATTTCATCAAATAGAGCATTAATGGGAAATTCTCTTTCTTCAACAAACAATGTTTTAATCGACTCAGCAATGTTTGATATCATAATATTAGACATGTAAAAATAAATAATTAATACTTTTAATAATGTGTAGATATCCGAACCATATCGAAATTAAAAACTCAGCACTTGTTGCATCTGTTTCATCAGTTACTGCAGCAGATGCAACAAGTTGCTGCAAGTTGATGTAACAGATGGAGCAGTTGCTGCAACAGATGCAGCAGCTGCTGCAAAGTACTGCACCTTAAATATGTCAAGCTCTCCAAAATATGATAACAATAACTATAAGGTATACCTATTTCCCGGGAAGAATGCTCTGCTCCATCTATGAAATTCAACATGTTCAAGATGTGCGGCGGTCCCTGGAACCATATCTCTAATTTGCTTGAAGTGATCATTGAACTCATCTTCGTTATACGCTTGTGTTGCTTTATAAAAGTGGTAGATGACTTTCCTATTGTGAAAGTTAGTTCGGATATTTTCCCCGAGGTGCCACATGCAATAACCATAATGAGCTGAAGGGTAGATAATTGAAACCATTTTTTTAATGCTTGGATGTCGATCAGAAATTATGCACAATTTAGAGGTATCATCTACAAAGCTGCTCATTTGCTCAAAAAAGTATCAATAGGAGGCATCACACTCAGAGTCTACTACACAAAATGCCACTGGAAAAATATGATTCTCTGCATCCTGTGCAACAGCAAACAACAACACTCCACCGTACTTGCCCTTTACAAATATTCCATCGACAGCTATGACTTTTATCATATGCCTAAAACCAAGAATTCAAGCTCCCATTGCCACAAAAAAATATTTGAACTTACCATTTTCATCAAGCTCCAAGATGTCTTAGTTCCCGGATTTACTATGCTAAGCATATAACTATACGCATCAAGCACTGCATATCCATGCTCATGTATTTCCCTTATCAAAGACTTCGCAATCTCGCTTTCCTTTCAAATCTTCTAATAACTGACTTTGCAGCTCAATTCAACACGAATTGAAGTCTTAATATTTTTTGTAGATGGGCCTTTAACTTCGGAAAACTTATCTTTGAAGTATGCACCAATGACTTTTGCTGTGGCGTGTGGATTATGGCTCGTAAGATGTTGAAAACCACATGTGTGAAACTTTTCATACTTTCTGATGTAAAACCTATCAAAACTTTTAAGCTTTACGGCTCTCAGCCACCACTTACACTCGGGATACTCACATTTGACACAATACACAAAACGCGAGTTTATCACCTTTTTAAATCTGAAATCTTTCTTCACACAAGCAATTTTCAGTGCAACATCTAGATCTTGCTTATTCTTGAATGACATACCATTGTAAAAACTTGTTTCATCATCTTGAACATGATTCGACTGTGTTGATTGTGTAGTTCCCGGTGTATTGCTTGCAACTTCAGGAGTAGGCGTATGCTCACCTCCACTTTCTTTATCTGGAATATGCATATTCACCAAGTTACATTCATCATTTAACATTTGTTGGTTTTGAGATGTATTGTGGTTCTCTACCAACCTTTCAATCAAGTATACCCTTAAAATGAGTCTACCTTCATCTTCCAAATAAGTACGTAAACTAACTTGATTTTTTATCTTAAAAGGAACCGCCCTCTGCTTTTCACCACAACTGTGCATGTAAGTGATGGCAATATCTTTCAACTCACAATTTAATTCACAATTGGTAATGATTTTGTGAACAAAATCATCATACGCGATATCTCGATGCACAGTTATCGCTATCGTCTCGACCATTTCTTTACCCTTTCAACGCCAAATAAAACGATTGTTGGACTCAACCCATTCACCATGACAATCAATCCCTAATGTTATTTTGTCCTCCATTAATGATGTTGAAGGTACCTGAAGATATTATGATTTGAAACAAAAAAATAGTCATGACATGAGAAAAACTGTACTAAAATGCAACAACTCGTGTATTTTATTCAGCAACTGCTTCATCAATTAAAGCTACAGATACAGTAGTTACTGTAGATTATTCAGCAATTGTTGTATCTGTTTCATCAGTTGCTGCAGCAAGTACTGCAATAGATTCACCAATTACTAAAAACTGTTCAGCAAGTGTTGAAATAGATGTAGCAACTGCTGAAACATATTCAACAGTTGCATCTGGTTCAGCAATTGCTGCAATTGATGAAGCAGTTGCTGAAAAACATTTCAATTATTGTTGCATATTTTTCAGCAACTGCTCGATCTATTTCAACACCTGCTGCAGCAGTTGCTGAAACTGCAGAAACAGCTGAAACAACCAACAAGATTGATAAGGCTTCAATGCTGGATCGACTATGTCAAATTCCTCTAGCTCCAAGTCAAAGTACTCTACTCTCTATTTCTTTCTTTATTAAATTGGAAAAAAGATGCTTCTTTGTTGACAATTTGGATGGGAAATAATGTTTTAAAATTAGTTGGTGAATATGGCTTTTTTTTTAATTATAAAGATGTACTTTCTGTCAATTTCATGGTGTTTGTGTTTCATGTTCTTTTGTGTGTGAACTGATCAGGTTCTGAGTGTGAATAGATTAGGTGGTGGTGCAGCTGTTGCTCGTTTAATTGCTGATATGTCCTCTGAGGTACACCATCTTTAACCCCTTCTTGAATTTTCTTTGTTTTCACATCTAATCATTGAAATATTAGAACTGAGCATTGGTGTATGACAAAAGATTTTGGAGAGCTAAAACTCCAGCAATGTTTATTATTTTCTTTTGGCTAACACTCATCTTTCTTGTTGTTTGTTGGACTGATTTGAGTCTAATTTTTTTAATGTTTTTCGACAATGTATTACGTTCTCCGGCAATTTTATTTTTCTTTGCTCAACCTTATTATGCATTTGTTTTCTTTTAGAGATGTGCAATCTTCAGCTTGGACCCATCAGAAGAGGAGGCATGGAAGGTTATAAAGGAATTACTTCATCGTTATGTAAGCACTACAGATTCAGCTGAAGAGCATGGCTTCGAGGCAATTTAAGTTGTTATGTGGAAGCTTCATATCACATCTCTAAAAGCTCTTTTAATAGAGAAAAGATCCATAAAAAAGCTGCTGGATAGAGGATCTTATTGTTATTTCTCAAGCTCCTTAACAATGGAAGCTGGAAATTGTTTGAAGAGGACGAAGGGGAGTTGAGTAGTTGTCCGCATTGCAATGAAAATGGATTAAGTTGTTGCGCCAGCTGCTGCCCGATGCAGCTCTTGGATTGATCATGTGCAATATGCTTCACTGTCTTATCTGAGGTTTCTTAGTTATTACTAGTGTATAGTAGAATCTCTACCTTACCGAGGTAGTGAGGTAGTGGTAAGGTCTGCGTACACTTTACCCTCTTCACTAAGTATGTTGTTGTTGTCACTAGTGTATGATGTTGCAAAAGTAGGCTTGTTTGTTTCAATTGGATATAAAAATTGCAATATGGTTGAATAAGTAAAGTTGAAATATTGGCAGATTGTATGGCGATTTCTTCTGTTTAAATATTGGACGTGCCATATTACGTTTGTTAATGTTGCTGAATCGTGAGAGAGCAGCACACCTTAGATTCCCATATTTTCAATTGTTGTTGACTTCTAATTTGTCCCATCGATTGTTGCTTGGGACCTGCTTCTGTATAGGTGAAGATCTACGCAAAATTTAGTTTAGTTGGTTAAGTATAGTTACTATTAACATCATTTGTAAGTGAGTGGTCGGAAGGGAGTACTGATAAAAAGATGGTTAGTCAATGTTCCATTGATCAAAATAGTAGAACCAGAAGCCCAGAATTCTAAAATCTTTAGCCTCGATCATATTTTTAAGTCGCATGTATGCACTCTATAAAAGACATAAAATTGTGTTTGTAGTTATATACTTATTTAGATTGGGAACTTGCCTCAAAGGACACCTCCAATATTGTTTTTGAACAAAAATGAATCAAGCATTTCTTTTCTACGTGAAAATTTGTATAAACTAGCACAAAAAAAAGTATTTGAGATGTTTAGCTTTAATATATAAATGTAAATTGGTAATTACAAGCCTTGAATTTTTAAACAGAAATATCAATAAGCTGTGTGTATTTGGAGGTTAGATAAATCAATACAATTTAGTAAACTTGTTTGTCAAATAATACAAAATGTGACTTCTTTTCAAATAATACATATCGATGCATTTTTCTAGTATTCAATATATAACTGATAGGCATTTCCTACATTGCGCAGTTTATTAGTCTTAAAGAAAGTTGTAGCAGCTTTCAACAGAGAAGTTTTCATAAGCTCTTCAACAATCCATATCTTGATGTAGGACTTTTCCATCTCGAATCATATCCCATCTGCAAAATTAGTGTCAATTTTAGTAGGAATTTTGTATTACACAACAGTTTAAAAAAACTTACAACAAAAAGTTCAACTTCAAATTGGTTTTCATAAATTTAAGTCAGTATAGTTGTATATGATTATCAGTACTTGTTATACACTATAAAGTACAATATATATATATATATATATATATATATATATATTGTTTAAGAAAAATCCATCGCGGCGAGGTGCCTAGGGGACTAGGTTACTAATCCTATTGAGGTATAAAAAAGAATCAACATGAATTACGGGGATTATCGTATTCTCTCCAAGTCTCCACCCCATACTAATGAAGGGGTTTAAAGTACGCAAATCAACTAACATAACTTTCTCAATTCGAGCAAACAAAACGAGAATAAGATGCTTGACAGATAGAGAGGGAAAACATACGATACTCAGATTTGGCATGGAATGATAAGAGCATATAGGCTAATCACCAAACTTAATCAAACAAGTGAACATGATTCAGTACGATTCACATGTAGCAATGTATACAGCCTAGGGTAACATGGATAGACAAAAATACTAATCAACATTAACACTGAATTCACACCAACATTAAATCACAGAGAAAGACATCATGCCTCGAAATAGAGGGGCAACCAATAGAACGCTAAAGGATCGTACCCGGACGGATTCATAAGAATCCGTCTTTGAATTGGAACCTTGAAGCTAAAATAGAGACCCAGACGAAATGAGTATCTCTTACGACTTTTGATCATCCAAAATTTAGTCATAAGAAGTTGTGGGAATTCCGTGCACGGTGCTCTCTCCATCAGAACTTCCCAAAATTCACTGGAGAAGGGAGAGTTTTGGGGGTTTCGGGTTTTTTTAAGTGGAGCAAATGGAAAGGGATGAAAGGGAGGAGGAAATTGGAGAGAGGGGTGGCGGCTGCTCGGGTTTCCGTTGGAGGGACGGCGAGAGGAGATGGTGGTTTCGGGTGGGAAATGGGAGAGTGAGGAGAAGAGAAGAGTGTAGTAGCGGAGGCGGTGAGGCTCGCCGGCGCATGCAGGAGCGACGACGGTTCGTCGGAGGGGAAGAGAATATGGTGAAGAGGAGTTTAGAGAGAGGAGGGTGGCGGCTGATTTGGCCGGCGGTGAGGAAAGGAGAAGGACAATGGGGCGGCTGGTGGAGTTTCGCCGGCGGCGGTGAGGTGGTAACGGAGGGAGTTGAGAGAAGAGAGAATTTGGGGTGAGGGTGGCGGCTGAGTTGAGTAAATGAGGGTTAGGGTTTTGGTTTTGGGTGGAGGGGATAGTTTAAAAGGAAAGAAATGTTGGGATTTAATCTCGGCCGTTGATCACATTAGATCAACGACTGAGATTTGATCTCAACATGGGTCGGATCCGGGTCGTCTGAGTGGGTTAAATTGAAATTGAAATTGGTCATTTAAAATTAGATCAAATTGGCTCAAAATTAAGCTATAATTGAAATAAATTGGATAGAAAGGGGCTGAACTTTAAATAAATTAGGAAGAAAATTAAATTTGGGTTGCTATTTAATAAATAAAATCTTACATATATATAATTTAGTAGATCAAATAATAATTAATGATAATTATCAAACAAAGAATATTATTTAAAATTATAAATAAATTACGTATATATATTGTACGTAAAATTAATGACATGTAACAGGTAATGTTGATCCAACTCATATTATGATTGAATTGAGTTTCAATTTCATCGATCGTACTACTAGTCAACATAATTATTGATTTATAACAGGGTAATGTTGATCCAACTCATATTATGATTGAATTGAGTCTCGATTTCATCATCGTACTACTAATCAACATAATTATTGACTTATAACAGGATAATGTTGATCCAACTCATATTATGATTGAATTGAGTTTCTATTTCATCGATCGTACTACTAGTCAACATAATTGATACGCCCAAATTACAACTCCAATTACGAAGCGTAAGCGGTCGTCGTCAAATATAGAACCCAACTAAGGTTGGGGTCGATCCCACAGGGAATAAGGTGCAGATTAAATCGATAGTGAATTAAATGACTAGTAGTCGATAGTTTTCGGTAAATTGGGGGTGTTGAGTGAACAATATTTAACCAAAGCAATAATAATGTGCGATTAATAATCAATATGAGAGTGAACTAGGGTAGTGTTCACCATGGCGTCGTAACAATTTCGATTCTAAGCTTAACCGGGTTCTTTCTTTATGTATGTCACGATATGATTGAAGTAATGGTATCATCTAAACGTTTCTCAACCAAATAGACGAATTTACTTTTCAACTCTCTCGAACTTGAAAAGGTGTGCTTTTTATATTTCAATCATAAACATCAAGTAGATTAATCTAGTTACAGCATTAATCGTAAGACGAGAGTTAGTAGTCTCGAATCCTCGTCGTTAATCAAGTTTCCCGATTTTAATCTCTTTACTCAAGCAAATTTAAACCTAGGCATGTTCTAATGTTTGCAACCACTAGAAAACGTTAAGCATGAATGATTAACAACGTGACAATCATCTATATTGAATCCGTCGCTACCCGGAATCTATATCGCTACTTTAGCCATGGCTCCCACAACCCTAGTTGTGGGAGTTTTAGTTAATCATGCTAGAAGAAGAAGAGAAGAAAGTCATATTCATAATAAGGAGAAGAGATTCTTACACTATAATGAAAACAATCTTCAAGTATCCAAGAACAAGAAAAACCAAGATCCCAAGAACAAATTAAGACACGAATTCAAGAAGAAGAAAACGTGTTGTTGCTCTCAAAACCGACTAAAAACTCTTGGGTAATGAACTTGTAATGAATAATGTCTAAAATAAACCTAACATAGGGTATTTATAGGAGTCCAGGAAGTAAACCCAAAAACGTTTGGAATCTGCGTCGCGCGTACTGCCTCAACTTGACGGGCTGGGTGACGGACCGTCACATGCTTGACGGACCGTCACAGTGCCTGTCGCCACTAGGCAGTGTGCTGCCTCAACTTGACGGTCTACTTGACGGACCGTCAAGTGTGTGACGGCCCGTCATGGTGGCCGTCACCACTAGGCAGTGTGCTGCTCGACTTGACGGTCTTTACGACGGACCGACACATGGGTGACGGCTCGTCATGGTGGCCGTCACTCTTAACCAGTGGCGCTCTTTTGATCGTATTTCCTTCCTTTTCTACGTTTTTCGCTATTTCCTGCAATTCCAACATAAAAGCATAAAAAACGACGACTGTTGCTTGAAAACTCACGATTATTCTTAGTTAAAGGAGTCAAATGTGTCGTAGAATGGCGGCACATCAACACCCTCAACTTAAAACGTTCGCTTGTCCTCAAGCAACATGACAACAAAAACAAAAAGACGACTCAACTAAGACTTGTGTCACTAGCAAATCATGGCCCTTCAACAGTTCATCCGATTTTAAATCAAGCCACTCCCCGGTAGCACACAAATGTATTCAACATTAACTTGCAAGGATCCAAACATGTCATTCAGATATGATAGAACATTATGCATACACACGCGCAGCTATCCTAACAGTCAATAGATAATACAGAGATCTTGGTGCCCTCACCACAAAGAAGTCCCACACACAGAATTTAGGACTAGGTAAGACGCTCGCACTCACAAACGATTTCAAACAGTGCACATGCGATGCCATAGGCTTGCCCTTACTATTCTTTTTCAGTTCTTTAGAAAGCCGCTCGGGATCACTACAGGACTTGTTTTGGCTTGTAATGAGGCTTCGGGTGTAGGTAGGATACGTTTGGGGAATAGTGACTAAACTCTCCTTGGAATCACCGACCTACTATTTCCACATAACTTTACTTTGTCCATCCTTATTCACCTCTTTATTTCCTTGTTTCTTGCAAACAGGTGCGGCCTCTTTATTTTGACAACTCTTTTTATTTCTTTTTCTTTCTTTTACATCTCCTTTTTCGTTTCTTTTTCTTTCTTTTCTTAGACACACACCCGGAGTTTTCAATCTCTTCACAACCAATCTTATCCATCCAAATTTTCTTATCATTTACCTCTATAGTAGCCACCCTCAACTTAGGCTGATTGCTTGAGTTGAGGTGCACGATGTCCAAGGAAGGACCAGGGCCAAAATAGTGATTCAAAGTTTAAACAAGGAACGGTGACTGGTTAATGAAAGAACAGGGTCAATTTTTGGCTCAAATTTACATTTGGACGGTCTTATAGGCTAGGTGGACTGCACACAAAAAGGGCCTGTGATCCTTTCCTAAGCAACCAACTTCAAACTTAACAAAATAGACCGGGCAAGTTCTAGATGCATGCACAGAGTAAGAATTTATAACAATATGCTCACACACACTTGGCACCAAGAACCAATACCACTACCAACTATCAAGACAACAACTCGGCTTAAGCATACTTGTTCCAATCATAACCACACAATGACATCCAAGGATCCAGACAGTCAATCATTTCAAACATAAGTACAAAATCTTTTTCAGAGGGGGCTCCTTTTAGTTAAATTTTCAAACAGCCATGCTTGCTACGGACATCACAATTTTTAAAATTTAAACGACAACCTAAACATGCCGGTTCTACTAGATAGCACACCGGAGGAAAAGAAACACGGCAACAAAACCCTCCGGTGGTGGTACTCCTACCCCTAACAAAATAATTTAGCATTGTCCTCAATGCTCAAGGAAACATATATTCAGAATAAAGGAATAGGGGTACCTGGGAAACCTAGGTTTCTGTACGCGGCTCATCATCATCTGGGGTCTTTTCAGACTCCGGTACAGCACTGGAAGATGCCCCACCTGCTTGGGCACGCACTCTTTCCTGTCGCAGCTGCTCATCTATTCCGATCGCTGCTTCGCGACCTCTAACTCATCCTCCTCAGCTGATATCTTTTTGTGCTTCCTCTTCTTTGATTTCTTTACCACAATTTCACCTGTTTGGGGTTCACTAATTTTCAGCGGCCGACCCATCAAATCCACTATCGTGGGTTCTTCGTCCAAGTCCACGAACTCCGAAGTCTCCTCATAAAGCGCTTTTTCTTGCTTGAGGGCTGTGATGTCATTTTTCACCTTTTTTAGCTCCGCATCAAATCTCGCCAGGTCCGGGATGCTCATTTCGTTTAGCCTTGCATCCATCCGGGTTTCCATCGCATCTACCCTTGCGCGCAGCCCCTCAAATGGCTTCAGAGCCTCCCGTATTGCTTCATCAATGGTGGGTTTAAACAAGTCCGTCCATGCAGCAATTTGTTTATCCAATTGCTTCTGCTTTTGCACCATTTTAGCAAAGTTTCGGGAGTTCATGTGATATTCTGGTGGTAGAGGAGGCCTTGCCGCAGTACCGGAGCTTTTGCAGTTGCTCTCGTTATCTGTGAAGTTATCGGATCAAACACCGCAAGTGGAATTTCTGTGCCAGATGGGGTGTCGGTTGCCTCGGAGGTGGTTGTGGTTGGCTCCTCGAAGATCTGAGGCTTATGAATCCTCATTTCAAACTTAGTGTCATCCTTTGATTTGTCAATATTCTGCCTCGATGACGCTGTCACTTGCTTATCAATACCATCCCATATTGGCACCTCTGCACGCCTGCATAACTCAGTCACTAGACACTGGAACGGCAAAGAAGAAGTAGTTTTGATGGCTCTAGTCCGCATCTCGTCTGCAATTATCATTCCGAAGTTGATGACGTACCCGGCTATCAAGCTTGCCACAAGGATGGCTCTTCCCTCATCCAAATTATTGTCTCCTCCTGTTGGAAATAACCTGAGCTGCACAACCGCCCACCAAAACTTGGCTACGAAGCTTAGTGATTGCTTCGATATCCGTCCCCTCTGAGTCAGCCAAGAAGGTGAGCCATCAGTCAATGTTCGGGCCAACCACGGTCTCTGCGAGTAGACGTTGGAAATCTTGTCATAGAACTCTGGCATGTCAGGTGGAGGGATGTATTCCGGGCCAAAGAGGACTCTGTTGATCATTTCCCGTGAGATGTCCACTTGTTTACCCCGAACTGGCACCCTGTCCTGCCTTGGTGCTGATTTCACCCCTTTTCCTAGCTCACATTTGCTTTCCAATAGTGCCAAGTAGTTGGCATAGAATTCCCGGACTAGTTCTGGATAATAGAATCCCGGGGGCGAGCTCATCCACTCGAGCTGATACCTCTGGTACTGTGTCTGAAGAACTGGGTATTCAGGCAGATCTGTGGTCATGATTTGCACTTCTTCAGCTATCGGTCTTTTGTGGCTTCTCGACATCATTTTGGTAAGACCGTCAAGATAGTGCTTCTGAGCCTCCTTAAATGCCCACCGGATCGATTCTCTGTCCGTGGGTGCACTCCCTGCAATTTTGGTGGTTTTGGGACCACCTACATCCTCCGGATTGGGGCTGGAGCTACCACTTTCATCAGATCCACTACCGCTCCCCGACTCACTGCTAGATGACCCACTCTCCTCTTCAGACTGGGAGACTTGGGTGGTTCTTCGTTTAACTAGCCTGGTTTGGTAAGTCGGGGCTGCAACTATTTCTTCGTCGCTACTCGGTTCATCAATTAGGGTCCGAGTTGTAGCGATTCTTTCTTTCTTCTTTAGTGCTTGACCGCGACGCGGTTGTTGTTTTGGGGCCATGTACCTGCACGTGAACGAGTTCAAACATGTGAGAACAGAAAAATACTCACTAATCCCTACTGTCTCGGAGTGACGGTTTGGTTGACGGGCCGTCACAGGTGTGACGGACCGTCGCACCGACCGTCACTCTAAGACAGTGAAGTGTTTCTTCCTGACGGTTTAGATGACGGACGGGCCGTCATGCCAACCGTCAAGTTGAGACAGCGTATTTCACTCTCGTTGAGGCATTTTCTCGAACACCTTGTGCGCGATTACGGGTTTTCTCATATTTTGTGGGATTTGGTTTCCCAAAGTCACCACCAATCATTGTATTTGATCTCATGGGTTACTCAAGACTTCACCCATGTTACACTTTCGATTTCAAGCAATAATACCACTCATACCCACAATAATTACATTATCACAATTTCACAAATATACAAGCCCAACAATTTCCTCCGATAAATTGCCACGCTACTCAAATAATCGCAACAAGGAAGAGTTTAGAAACATACCTTGATTTTGTTAGTGAGAAGAAATCGTTATCCCCTTTTGATTTATATGAATCGATGGATAACTCACGGGAACTTGGTGGTTTCTTGCGTTTTGAGCGAGGTGGAGAAAGGAAAATGGGGATGTGGGACTTGCTTGGGGAAAAGAGGACTTTAATTTTAATGGGGGTTTGGAGATTTAGAGTAGCATATGAGTGGGAAGATGATGAAGAAGATGAGGTAATATATTCGGACGGTTTGTTTTGTTTTGGGTCGGGTCTCACTTAAATTAAAACTTACCTGACGCGGCTGCTTGGCATGATGGTCCGTCGCCTCTCTGACGGTCCGTCACCTGGGGCGTCACAATTAGGCAGTGAGCCTTTGTGAAAATTATGGGTGACGGCCAGAGATGACGGTCCGTCAAGGCTTTGACGGTCCGTCGAAACCATCGTCACTCTAAAGCAGTGGGCATGAATATTTGTCACCCATGTGACGGTCCGTGTGACGGTCCGTCAAGTGTTTGGCGGTCCGTCAACAGTCACCGTCACTCTTAGACAGAACACGTTGTTACGTCCATTCTTTGTACCTGCACACTCAACGCACACATTAACCAATTCTAACAAATCAAATTTTCTAAGACTATAATACAACAACAATCTATGGGTTGCCTCCCATACAGCGCCTGATTTAACGTCGCGGCACGACGCGGGTGTCTTGATTACTCAGACTTCATCAAGATACACCAAAGACAGAACATGTACCTCCTCCGAGAGGCCCAGATATTGCTTCATCCTCTGCCCATTGGCTTTGAACAACTCACCATCTTTATTTTCTAGTTCGACCGCACCGGATGGGAAGACTTGGTGTACTTTGAATGGTCCGGACCATTTGGATTTGAGTTTCCCGGGAAATAATTTGAACCTGGAGTTGAACAACAATACCAAGTCCCCTACCTTGAACTCCCTTTTCTCAATCTTCTTGTCATGGTACAGCTTCATTCGTTCCTTGTAGAGAGCGGACCTCTCATATGCTCGCAATCGGAACTCGTCCATCTCATTCAATTGTTCCAACCTTAGTTCCGATGCCTCTTTCCAACTGAGATTTAACTTTTTGAGCGCCCAAAGGGCCTTGTGCTCAAGTTCCACGGGCAAGTGACATGCTTTACCAAAAACAAATTGGTAAGGAGACATACCTATTGGCGTCTTAAACGTTGTTCGGTACGCCCAGAGTGCGTCATTCAGCTTCCTCGCCCAATCTCGCTGGTTCACATTCACAGACTTAGCCAAGATCTCTTTAATCTCCCGGTTCGACACCTCGACTTGCCCACTGGTTTGGGGGTGATAAGGTGTGGCTACCTTGTGTTGCTTCACTCCATATTTTGCTAGAGCAGCCCGGAACACCTTATTGCAAAAATGTGAACCTCCATCACTTATGATTGTGCGAGGGGTGCCAAACCGAGCAAAGATGTTTCTTTTAAGAAAAGCCACCACACTTCTCCCTTCGTTATCGGCCAAAGCAACTGCCTCTACCCACTTTGAAACATAATCCACCGCTACCAAGATGTAACGGTTCCCATAAGAGCTTTCAAAAGGGCCCATGAAATCTATTCCCCATACGTCGAACAACTCAACCTCCAAAATAGTGGACATGGGTAGCTCTTGTCGGCGAGAGATTGCTCCTCTTCATTGGCATTGATCACAGAACTTGGCAAATTCATATGAATCTTTCTGGATTGTCGGCCAATAATAACCACACTGTAAGATTTTTTGGGCGGTTCGATTACCCGCATGATGTCCTCCAACTGGGGACGAATGGAAAGCTTGCAAGATGCTTGTCATTTCCGCTTCCGGTACACATCTCCTCACTATGTTGTCAGCACACAACCGGAATAAATACGGCTCATCCCAGAAAAACTTACTTGCATCATGGAGAAACTTCTTTTTCTGGTGGAAGTTCAAATCTTCCGGGATCATGTCACTCACTGCATAATTTGCGAAGTCAGCGTACCAAGGCACCATATCACGTGACGCAGCCATCACCTGCTCATCCGGGAATGCATCATCAATCTCCGGTTCATCTATTCCGCTCTCTTTTCCCTCAAGCCTGGACAGATGATCCGCTACCTGGTTCTCACACCCTTTTCGATCCTTGACTTCAAAGTCAAATTCCTGCAACAATAGCACCCAACGGATTAGTCGAGGTTTTGCATCCTTTTTGGTCATCAGATACCTCAAGGCTGCATGATCAGTGTGCACCACCACTTTTGTGCCAAGTAAGTACGCTTTGAATTTCTCAAAAGCATATACAATCGCCAGCAGCTCCTGTTCTGTCACTGTGTAGTTCTTTTGCGCCCCATTTAATGCTTTACTAGCATAATAAATGGGATGAAAAAGTTTGTCTCGCTTTTGTCCCAGCACAGCTCCGAGTGTAACACCACTTGCATCGCACATTATTTCGAACGGTTTGGACCAATCTGGGGCAATTATGATAGGAGCATCCACTAGCTTTTCTTTCAGGCATTCAAACGCCCTCAAGCACTCAGCATCAAATACAAACTTTGCCTCCTTTTCAAGCAACTTGCACAATGGGGTAGCAACCTTAGAGAAATCTTTGATGAATCTTCGGTAGAAACCGGCATGACCAAGAAAACTCCTCACACCCTTTACTGAAATGGGTGGAGGTAGTTTCTTGATGACTTCAATCTTGGCTCTATCCACCTCTAGACCTCTCATAGATATCTTGTGCCCTAGTACAATGCCTTCTTTCACCATGAAATGGCATTTCTCCCAATTCAGCACGAGGTTTGACTCTTCACACCTTTGCAATGCCTGACCCAGATTAGCCAAGCAATCATCAAATATATCACCCACTACCGAAAAGTCATCCATGAAGACCTCCAATGTGTTCTCCACCATATCAGAAAAGATAGACATCATGCATCTTTGGAAGGTTGCAGGAGCATTGCAAAGATCAAAGGGCATGCGTCTAAAAAGCAAACGTACCATAGGGACAGGTGAACATGGTCTTCTCCTGATCTTCCAGGGCTATAGATATTTGGTTGTACCCCGAATATCCATCTAAAAAGCAATACCAACCTCTTCCAGCTAATCTATCCAGCATCTGATCCATAAAGGGCATGGGGAAATGATCACGGAGAGTACAGGAGTTTAGCTTCCGGTAATCCATACAGACTCGCCAGCCCGTGACAGGTCTTAATGGAATTAGCTCATTTTTGTCATTTGCTACCACAGTCATTCCTCCCTTCTTAGGAACACATTGCACTGGGCTTACCCATTTGCTATCATAGATAGGGTAAACCACTCCAGCATCGAGCCATTTGATGATCTCTTTCTTCACCACCTCTTGCATTGGCGGATTCAGTCTCCGCTGGTGCTCGGTGGTGGGAGTGCAATTTTCTTCTAGCTGTATCTTATGAGTACAAATACCTGGTGGGATGCCAATAATATCTGCAATGGTCCAGCCGATTGCTCTCTTGTGTCTCCTCAGAGTGGATAATAACGCTTCAACTTGATATTGCACAAGGTCTGTCGCGATGATTACCGGTAAGGTATTTTTGTCACCTAGAAATGCATACTTCAAATGGCCTGGCAACTCTTTCAACTCTAATACCGGCGCTTCCTCAATAGAAGGCTTTGCAGGAGGTGTTGGTCTGTTCTTTAAATCGAGATCCAATTTCTTTGGGGCGTAACCATATGACCCCATTCCAACCACCGCATTCACAACTTCCTTAAAATCTTTGAAACCATCATCATCGAAATTCATCATAACTGCTGCCCATGTCTCTACAGCAAGTCTCTCTTCAACAGAAATGATCACATCAGATTTTGCAACAACATCAATAACCGAGACGACATTCATGTCCCTCGGTTGCTTCATTGATCTGCACACATTAAACTTCACTACCTCATCGTTCAACCTGAAAGTCAACTCGTTGCTCTCCATATCGACCAATACTCTTCCGGTTGCCAAGAAGGGTCGTCCCAAAATAATAGGGACTTCGAAGTCCACTTCGCAGTCCAAAATCACGAAGTCTGCCGGAAATATGAACTTTCCCACCTTCACAAGTACATCATACAAAATACCAACCGGGCGTTTCACCGATCTGTCAGCCATCAATAACCTCATAGTCGTCGGTTTGGGGGCTCCTAAGCCCAACTGCCGGTAGATGGCTAACGGCATCAAGTTTATGCTAGCCCCCAAGTCACAAAGAGCCTTGGCAAAGTTAAACTCCCCTATGGTGCAAGGAATAGGGAACGCACCCGGGTCTTCTTTCTTTTGGACCAGCGACCTTGATGAAATGGCGCTACAATGGTGGAGGTTGTCTTCCGGTTCAAAACTTACCGACCTCTTCTTTGTGATCAAGTCCTTCATGAACTTGGCATAACTGGGCATTTGTTCAAGCGCATCCACCAGAGGGATGTTTACTGATAACTGTTTGAGCATGGTTATGAAGTTCAGGAACTTTCTATCTTCCACTTTCTTCTTCAGCCGCTGTGGGAAAGGAGGTGGTGGCCGAGGCATCATAGTTGGAAGTTTTTTAACCTCCTTGCTTTTATCTGTGAGCACTTGAGTAGCATCTTCTTCCGCGCTGGGTTTTTCAACAGACACTTTCACACCCTCATCGACCATAATTTCAGCATCTACTAACTCATCTTCCTCAGCTACAGCGTCTTTCTGGGTCTGAATTACCGGATGTGTTTCCGATAATGTGTTACCGCTTCTGGTGGTGATTGCCATACAATTTCTGTCGTTTCTCAGATTTTGAATGGTGTCACTCGGCAATGTTCCAGCTTTCCTTTGGTTTAGAGACGCCGAGACTTGACTCATTTGCTGCTCTAACTGCTTGATTGCGGTGGAATGAGAATTCACTAACTGACTCATTGATGTTAATTCAGATTTCATTTCCTTGACTCCGGAGTCAGTAGATTCCACCTTCAACAACATCTTTGCCATCATATTCTCTAATTTGGACGTCCCTGTCTCATTACTAGTTCTTTCTCGGTTACCAGGTGGTACGTACAACCCACCTCTATCAGTGTTATTTTTCCAGTTCCCTTGATCACGATCTTTGTAGCCAGCTTTCTCATGGTAGTTGTCCCTCTGATAGTTCCGACCTTGGTTTCCCTGGCCATTGGCCTGGAAACCCCCCAAATAATTTGCCTCCTCATCAGACTCGAACTCTGCTGCTCTACTTTGGGAACTCACAACTTTCACTTTCTCCATATCTGCTGACAGCAAATGTTTTGTCAGTAGGTCCATTTGTGTTTTCAAATGGGCCATATCTTGATCCCGCTCTTCCTCTCTCCTGCGCTGTTCTGCAGACATACCGACTGTATGAGTGCTAGCAGCCGTCTCGGTGTCCCGTGTATGCCAGGCCCTGTTGGTTTTAGTGAGCCGGTCCAGAATAGCTGTGGCATCGATGAAAGTGAGACCCATAAACGCTTCACCTGCCGCATTATCTAGTGTCGGCTTGGTAGCCGAATTCAGTGCCCTGTAGAATGTCTGCATCAAAAACTCGTCGTTCAATTGATAGTTAGGGCATTGTGTCAGCTTCTTCTTGAATCGCAGCCAGGTCTCGTGCAATGCTTCGTGGGGTTGCTGCCTAAAATTGCTAATCTCATCCCTCAACTGTATCATCCTAGAGGGAGGAAAGAACCTTTCTAGGAAAGCTCCTTTCAACTCTCCCCAAGTTGCGATAATAGCGCCCGTAGCACCAGCTCCGTCTAATGCAGTGTCATCCTCTAAATCTTCAACATTCAAGTGATGCTGATCCTGTTGAGCCTGTTGTGCTGCAGCGAGCCTTGATGCCTCCGTCTGTTGTGCGGCCATGGTTTGCCTTAGCGTTCTTGCGAGCTCGGGGTCGTAGGGTAATATTGGTTCACCCGAGCGTCGGGTACTTGGCATGCACTACTCAGTACCCTGTAATAAACAAAAACAACAAATAAAAGTAAAATCAGGAAATATGACTAAGAGTCAAATAAACACACAAGACTTAATAAACAACCGTATTCCCCGGCAACGGTGCCAAAATTTGGTACGCCCAAATTACGACTCCAAATATGAAGCGTAAGCGGTCGCTGTCAAATATAGAACCCAACTAAGGTTGGGGTCGATCCCACAGAGAATAAGGTACAAATTAAATCGATAGTGAATTAAATGACTAGTAGTCGATAGTTTCCGGTAAATGGGGGGGGTTTATGTGAACAAGATTAACCAAAGCAAATAATAATGTGCGATTAATAATCAATATGAGGGTGAACTAGGGAAGTGTTTACCATGGCGTCGTAACAATTTCGACTTAAGGTTTAACCGGGTTCGCTCTATATGCATATCACGATGTCATTGAACTTATGGTATCGTCTAAACGTTTCTCAACCAATTAGACAACTTTCCTTTTCAATTCTCTCGAACTTGAAAAGGTGAACTTCCTTATTTCAATCCTAAACATCAAGTAGATTAATCTAGTTACAGCATTAATCATGAGACGAGAGTTGGTAGTCTCGAATCCTTGTAGTTAATCAAATTTACCGATTTTAATCTCTTTACTCAAGCAAATTAAACCTAGGCATGTTCTAATATTTGCAACCACCAGAAAACGTTAGTAATTGAATGATTAACCACGTGACAACATAAAGATAGAACCCTACGCTACCCGGAATCTATATTGCTACTTTTGCCATGGCTCCCACAACCCTAGTTGTGGGAAGTTAGTTACTCATGCTATTAGGAAAAGAGAAGAGATTTATATTCATAATAAAGCGAAAAGAATCTTACAATATAATGAACACAAACTTCAATTTATCCAAGAACAAGAATCCAAGATCCCAAGAACAATGGAAGAACAAGATTGAAGAAGAAGACAAACGTGTTTGTTGTGTTTCTTCCTCTCAAAAGTCGCTCAAAATGATCCTAAAACTAATGGGTAATGAATAATTAAAATAAACCTAACACAGGGTATTTATAGTAGTCCAGGAAATAAAGTCCAAAAATAGGATTTTCGGGATCCCACGTCGCGTTGACGGATCGCCTGACGGACCGTCAACAATGCGATGGACCGTCATGCCAACCGTCGCTGCTATCCAGTATAGGTTCTCCTTGAGCTCCCACTTGACGGTTTGTCTGACGGTCCGTCACAGGTGTGACGGGCCGTCGAGCCAACCGTCGCCGCTATCCAGTGGCTCCTTTAGTTGCTACCAGGTTTGGTGGCTTGGCTGACGGTCCGTCACAGGTGTGACGAGCCGTCAGGTCCTCCGTCAAACTCAACCTTTGTTACTTAGCTTGGGTAGTTTTACTTCCTTTTTATCCTTGTCTACATTTCCTGCAAATACACCATAAAAACATCAAAAACGACAACGGTTGCTTGAAAATTCACGATTATTCTTAGTTAAAGGAGTCAAAAGTGCCGTAGAATGGCGGCACATCAGTCATGTCCTCGGTAAGCCGCAACTGCATCAAATCTTGTCTAATTACCTCTCTCCAATATTTCTTCGGTCTACCTCTACCTCTCTTGAAACCATCCATAGCCAATCTCTCACACCTCCTCACCGGGGCCTCCATGCATCTCCTGTTCACATGCCCGAACCACCTCAACCTCACTTCTCGCATTTTGTCCTCTACTGAAGACACTCCAACCTTGTCTCGAATATCCTCATTCCTAATCCTATCTCTCCTAGTAAACTCACACATCCATCGCAACATCCTCATCTCTGCTACCTTCATCTTCTGAACGTGAGAGTTCTTGACTGGCCAACACTCTGCCCCGTACAACATAGCCGATCTAACTACCACTCTGTAAAACTTTTCTTTCAGTCTAGTAGGCACCTTCTTATCACACAAGACTCCGGATGTGAGCCTCCATTTCATCCACCCTGCACCAATAGGATGGGTAACATCCTCGTCAATCTCCCCATCTCCTTGGATAATAGACCCAAGGTACTTGAAGCTACCTCTCCTATGGATGGCATGCGTATCGAGCCTCACTTCCACACTGGACTCCTGAGGATGGGTAACATCCTCGTCAATCTCCCCATCTCCTTGGATAATAGACCCAAGGTACTTGAAGCTACCTCTCCTCTGGATGGCATGCGTATCGAGCCTCACTTCTACACCGGACTCCTGAGGATGGGTAACATCCTCGTCAATCTCCCCATCTCCTTGGATAATAGACCCAAGGTACTTGAAGCTACCTCTCCTCTGGATGGCATGCGTATCGAGCCTCACTTCCACACCGGACTCCTGAGACATGCCGCTAAAATTGCACTCCAAATATTCTGTCTTCATCCTGCTCAACCTGAACCCTTTAGACTCCAGTATATTCATATACATTGTTATATAATATTCGGAGAAGGGTCAAATATACCCCTATACTATTAAAAATAATTTAAATATACCCCTCGTTATACTTTCAATTCAAATATACTCTTTTCGTTTTACTTTTTGTCCAAATATACCCTTATACTATTAGAAATAATTTAAATATACCTTTCATTATACTTTCAGTTCAAATATACCCTTTTTGATATAATTTGGATCCAAATATATCCCTCTCATTACTATATAATGTATATGTAATATATTTATATTATATAAGTAGTGTATATATGAGATATAAACAACGTATCCACACTATTATACACAAAATCAAATGAAGAAGGAAAAAGAAAAAACTCACAAGCATCTTCTTGATTTCTTTAATGGTAAAAAACAACCAACACTGTTAATTATCTTTTGACATCACAAGAAATATTTTACTGAGGCTCTAAATAAATCGGAACACTACTAACTGAAATGGGTATAGCTTTGATTTTTTGATCATTCGTTTGCTTTGTTTGTATGAGTTGGTCTGTATAGATTTCTATGATTTCATTGAAAATGGGGTTTCATTGAAGAAAGATCAGAACTTGCTTCGTTCTTTATCAACAACTGGGAGGAATGCATTTGGTCAAAGACATTCTGCAGATCAAGATTTGCAAGATTCTTGTTTGTTTTATCTACAGGATTTGTACTGTTGCTGCCTTCTTCTTCTTTGTTGTTATCTTTCGGATGCTCTTGCCTGACTTTGTGATGGAAAAATCTAGGAATCTTACTCAAGATAGTAGAGTAGAGTATGGGCATTGATTTTGTGGTAGATATCAAGTTTGACCCTTTGAAACTTCTAGCTAAATTTTGTGATAGGACAATGGAGTTGTTGCTTCAATACTGTGATAGATTCAATACTGCGAAGGATTCATTCTAGTAATAAAGCAATAATTGTGCTATTTTGAATAAAAACTATGATCGAATGATCACTTTGCCTAATTTTCTCAATTGATATCTACAAGATTTTTTTCGGACAACAAAATACTATATCGGACTATTAAACCAATAGTCTAAATTTAACGGGAGCTAAAATGCTCAATTTCGGATAGTATAAGGCCAAATGTGACCTTTTATCAAATTTGGAATTTTGTATATCATTATATATCCCTATTTATGTATCATTTCGAATTAGGATCTGTATTACTGGATTGGTGCATTTTCTATTAGTGTATATCATTTCCTTGAAGTCATCATTTGTGTTATACATGCTTTCTTAAAATTAACCCGCCTTTGAAATTGATTATTAATGAGCTTTAATTCAAGGGAATTATGGTGGTGGATATAGCTAATGCAAGTGATCAGAGGGAATTTCATGATTCGGATCATCTTAATTTGGTTGAAAGTTAGGTGCTTATGAACCACACTCAACATTAGCTCATTTCCAATGCACAGTTCGAAATTCTATGAATAATTGGCTCGACCTTCTATTCTTCTTCACTTTAATTTTTAGCCTTCATTCATCATCATAGAATTCAAACTTGTGATGTGTGCCTTATTCACACATATGAGCTGTGATATTACCACTTTAACATAAACCAGGGCGGCACTTGTCGTTTAGGTTATTTGACTACTTTAGGCGAGCTCCTCCTATTGCAAAATATTGCCATGTAAATATTATGGACCTGTTTAACTATGAAATTTTTTCACTTTTTTTGGATTTTTTTTAAAATTTATTTGAAAATAAGTGTTTGACCATGAAAATTTCAAATACAACTTGAAGTACTATTTGGAATTTGAAAAACACCCAAAATCCTATTTTCACTTTCACATTTCAAATTTACCATATAATTTTTTTATTTTTATAAAAATAACTCCATTTGTATGATACTTCATGTTTAAATCATATTTCATGTTTTTTAAGAAAAAAATATTTAAACAATCAAATATTATTTGCAAAAACTATAACCAAACACAACGTCTTCAACTCCAACTTAAAAAATTCCAAATAAAGTGAAAAAATATTTGTAATATAGTATGTAGTAACTCGTATATGAGATCTAATCTGATATTATGTGACTGTCTATTTTGAAATATTACCCTTTTAGAGCAGATTTGATTGTGTGTTTCAGTTAAATTAGTCAACTTGAGTGATTTTGTTAGTTTTTAGAAATATGAGGTATAAATCATATTTAAAAAAAGTACATTCAAATTATAAATATTCTTTGCAAAAAGTATTTTATGGTTTTCATGGTCAAACGCCACAATATAAGGGGGATGTATACAGAAAGGACAGAACATATGAGACCTCATAGTGCTCAACCCACTTTCTTGACCACTAGGTCTTACCCTTGGGTGCCCTTAGCATTAGTGTTAGGATATATATACCTTTTGTTTTCACAGTTTATAACTCAATGAATACACTTATTTGAAATATTTAAGTTCTAGTTCTCCCTCTTGATCATTTCTCTAAACTTTTTCGCTCCATTGATTATTGGCAGTTCCTTGGAGTAGATCATCTGGTTATAATTCATACAGTAATGTTTTTCTTGAGAAAAAATAAATTCTCTTTCATATATAATTCAGGCTCCATTTTTGCTGTTTACAGTAAGATTCGGAACAGATATTTTAGTTGAGCTTCTTTATTGCTATATATAGAGAGAGAGGGGGAGATAGAGATTGATGCCCTAATTAGATAGACCAACAATCCTCGAGCTATTTTCAACCTTCAAGAATTCAAGGTTGGAACAGCTATAACTGAGATTGGTATTCCTTCCATTCCTCTATAAACAAAGTGTAGCTTGAATTTTTGGCCAAAACATCTACTGAAACCTCCTTATTTTCAATCAATCTCCTAGCATATTGATCAAACTTAGTGATATCTTCCAACATCTTGATAAACATTCTTGCATCACCCTCAGCTCTGACCTTAATAAGCCTATCTCTTGCCTCCTCAACCTGAGCCCAAAAGCATGAATCTTGTGTCGAACTCGCGAACCGGCTCCTTGTAGTAGGATGATCAGTGCCATTCTCAGCACTCCACCACTTTTCGAAAATCTTGTACCTTCTCTCCCTTCCATGCTGCATGTAGTGACCTTTCACATGATGCATCCCACTCCTGTAGTACTCTGCAATATCAAGTGGCTCGACAAGGAGTTTGTAGAACTGAGAAGCATTAACCCATTTTGCACGCTTATGAAAATCATAGGGCAGTTCATTAGCTTCCAACTTGTCAATCAAAGAATCCCAAAACTGAGCAAGTTTGATCCTGTTCATATTGACCTTAAAGTCTCTTTTCGAAGCACCTCTTTGCTTGAATGAATCGTAATATCCCATTGGATCACCAGAATTGTCACAAGATGCTTTATACCACTCTATCTGTGCTCTGAGTGGATTGATCTTGGATAAACCAATTGCAAGGTTGGCGCTGTTAAGGTTGCGAGTTCGACCCAACTTTTTTGCCTTTTTCAGGGCTTCCTTAGCCTCTTCTGAGTTCAATTCCTGTTTGTCAAGTAGAAGCAAAATCATTAGCCTAGCTCTTCCACAGGTATCAGAGAATGAGAATCAACATAGAGACACGAACCACACGAAAACTAAAATCAACAATAACAGAGCAATTTTCATCCCTTTGGAGCAAGGTATGAGTATAAATACATATGGTATTGTACCAATAGAGCATTACATTGCTCCTTCTTGATGAAAATTGCTCAGCCATTACTAGGTATATGAAGGTAGATAATAAGAAAGCTTGACGACATTACATGAGAAGCTATTCCTAGTGACTCCAGTGCTAATGTTATCCCTGCTTCATAGCTTGACTCGGGTAGATTGCCTCCCATGAAACTTCTATTTTCTATAAATTGCCAATGAACTTTCTGAATGAAATCAGCATAACCAAGATGATCCTTGAGGCTAGAAATTGGCGAGCCGTTCAGTAGCGTCAAGTAAAGCAACTTAATGACAAGCATCCCATTATCGACACAGACTGCACCCATGTTGGTGCAGAACAAGTAGCTCCCAGAGGGACAAAATGAACTCTTACATTCACCTTTTGATAGAACTCCAAGAGAATCCAACAGAGTGCGGAAAAGCTGAGTCTTGTTTTCTTCAGACAAATGAGAAATAAACTGGAAAGAACATGAAGAAGAAGCCAGTGGGGTAGATCGGGCAAAGAACAGTCTTGGGACTATATCATTCTGTGAAACGACATGGCAAAAATGTCCAGCCCATCTTTCTTGAAGAATGGCTCTGGAAAAGGACTCATTGCCAAGCATGGGAGAGCCAAAAGTAATGCAAATCACAGAGCAAATAGTTTGCAGGTGGCAGAGAAACCAAAGAGTTAAGAGGGATGCAATTGCTCCTCCAATTGAGTGTCCCGTTATGACTATTGACTTGGTCGTGTTCATTATATCTACCATCTGCACATTTTCAAGAAAAGAAATGGTTACAAAATTTCTTTGAGGGAAAATTCAAGGAAAAAGAGTAGGAATTTTTCGGAAGAGAATTCGTGTAGACAACTTACCATGATTAGTGAATTTAATAGAACAAAGCATGCCTTAATAACTTACTCTAATAAATTTGACTATATCATAAATATAATGCATGGTTTACCTCTAAAATTTTTCTCTAATAATAATCAATACACTCAAATAGTTTTCTGAAAGGAATTATTTGGTCTTTAAGTAGTGAAAAAAGTTATTCGATTAATTGCAAGGAATCCTGTTTTTATATGGGCCAGTAGAAATAGGGGGCTTAGAGGGGAAAAACTAGGGATGACAATGGCGCGGGTGGGGGGCAAACCCGCATAGACTTCGCCCCGCCCCGCCCGCGTAGCATAATTTTGTGTTTTTTCCCCGCCGCGCTCCGCCCACATGAACCCGCCCTGCATATTTACTTTTTTTAAATTAAAAAAAACGTTGTTAATGAATTACTTTCACCTGCACAACCCCTTCAAATAAAATTGACAAAAAACTAGGGAAAACATACCATTTGAAAAGCACTTTTTTGAGACTCACACTCAGTAGAGTAAGTTGAACAGTTAATGATGGGACAAAGACGAGACGCAGGGAGTATTTCTTGCATAAACTATGAACAAAATTGTTTCAGATTTGCACACACAATTGACACTATCTGCAATTGAAAGAAACTACTGGAAAATAAAAACGAAATTAAATACTCCCTCCGTCCCAATTTATATGACCTACTTTGACTTAACACGGATTTTAAGAAAGAAAAGAAGACTTTTGAAACTTGTGGTCTAAATTAAGTCTTAAATGTTTGTGTGGCTATAAATCATTTCATTAAGGGTAAATTAAACATTTTAAAGTTAAATTGTTACTAAATATAGAAATGTGTCATTCTTTTTGGGACTGATTAAAAAAGGAAAGTTAGTCATATAAAATGGGACAGAGGAAGTACATGTACAATGGTTATTTTTACGGAAGGTCAAGTATAATATAGCTGAAGCTAGCTACTTAATAAAGCACTTAACAGCATTAAAAATATTGCCAGGGAGTCCCAAGACTTTTGTTCCAGATACCCGCACTTAACAGAATTTTGTTTAAGTTCAAAGGAAAAATCCGCAATCCGCATACCCGCCCCGCATGTTTTAAAAAAAAATATTTTGTACCCACCCCCACAAAAGCTCAAACCCGCACTGCCCCGCAAACACTATAAACCGCCCCAGCCCGCCCCATTGCCATATCTAGGGAAAACCCACAGGTTAAGAATGTAAACGTTAAATTTGAGGACAACTTTATGCAGATGTACAGGGGTGTTTAACATAATTAACGCTAAAAAAACTACGCCTTTGAAATCTTGAAACTTGAACGTCCTAGTCAAAAGTCAAGAGTCAATAGCCATTTGTTAAGTTCTGGAACTCATTCATGCTAGTAACAGTTTTTCTTGTTAGTTGTTACAATGGATATGGAACTAATATTAGTAACGGAGCAATGTTTCCACTTGTTAATTGTTCCTTCTATTTCACATCATTTTTTTGTCCAATTCCGTATCCCCTTCTGTCCATTTTATGCAAAGATGTAGGCGAGGGCAGAATTTAAGAAATAAGGATTTCTTTTTAAAAAAAAACACACATAACTAAATATCTGCAAAAGTTCCAATATTGTTCTTATGGTCGATAATTAATTAAATTAAATAAATAAGTGATAAAAATTCAACATGTATTTCCATTTGTTATCCTAATAAGTTAGATATATGGAATACTAATAAGTAAACTAACCTGATCACGGAATGAATTATCCGCGTAAACTGATAGAAAAAGATGCAATAATCCGGCATGGACCATTGGCGGATCCGGTCCATCCAGGCACAAGGTAGAGAAAAATTCATCGGGAAGCGGCACTAAACTCCGGCAACTTAGGTCGACTCCGGCGGCCAATTTAACGCCGGAGAATCCCACATATGCTGTCCCACCAACTCGAATTACGGTGAAATGGCTATCCACCGATGCGTCGGCTACGCCACAAGCCTTCCACGACTTCTCCAGTAACGGCGTCGATGCCACAAGAGCTGCCAAAGTCTCGCTAGACTCGAACCTGCAGACATAATGAATTCTCTTTTTAATTGGGTGAACAATAATTCTAATAAAGTTATGGGATAGTGGAAAAAGTTTAGTGTTTACTCACAATGAAGCTTCCGATTCCATAATTTACAAAGTTTTTGTGAGAAAAGAGTTTGAGACGAAGTTGCTAACTGAAAAGACTTGAGGAGGAGTATTTAAAAGTCTTGGAGATTTTGACATTTGTGCGTATGTATTACTCTGCGCGTGCTGTATAAAACGAGTAATAATTTTTTGAGCTCGACATCCTGAAGTGTTAGGTACGCTGCAACTTTGGCCTATTTGCATACTCTCCCGTTTTAATTTATTTGTTTGATTTTTACTAGACATAAAATTTATAAAAAAAAAGACTTGACATTTTATGATCTTAAATTAAAAATATAAAAAAAAATCAAAAATACATTTCTTGTTATAAAATAATATAATAAGAACAAGACGAATAGAGAGGCAGAATAGAGAGCTTCTTATTTCTCTTGAGAGATTTCTCTTGGGGATTAAGGGATGAATTACAATGAAGAAAAATCTCTTTATTTATAGGGAAAAACTGACTTGGTCCCAAAGTTAGGGTTCCTAACTTTTCTCCAAAGAAACCTAATTTATAGGTATTCACTAATATACATATATATTTATAACACTCCCCCTTGAATGTCTACTTGATGGATAATGTGCCTCTTTAAAATCTTACTAGATAAAACCCAGTGGAAAAAAATCTAGTCAAGGAAAAAGAGTACACATATCTCATAATACGCATTTTTAGCTACCTCATTAAAACCCTTACAAGGAAAACTCAGTGGGACAAAACCTTGTGAGGGAAAAAGAGTACAGCGCGTATTAACTCCCCCTGATATGAACATCAATTCAATAGCTTGAATCTTCACATGTCAATCTTGTGTACCATTTTTCCGAAAGTTACACTTGGTGGAGACTTTATGAATAAATCAGTCATATTTTCACTCGAACGAATCTGTTGCACGTTGATATCACCATTCTTTTGGAGCTCGTGTGTGCAGAAAAACTTTGGTGAACTGCACTTCGTTCTATCTCCTTTTGTGAATCCTCCTTTCAATTAGGTTATGCATGCTTTAGCCACACATACTCTTGACTGTTCTCAACATGATTTGGTTTTCATGTAAAATAACATGGTATAATAGTAACCCTTCATGAAGTAGATAATATGTCTGTATCGAACGCTTATGTCGATCAAATGAATATCCTGTATATTTAAAAACTTGACAATAATCGTTAGGATAAACATATTCATATGAAGTTTTTCATTTGCAATAAGCAATAATCTTATTTCAGTATCTCCATATAGGAGTAAAACTATATCATGTCCATAGTTATAGCAAGATCTATAATTGCACCAATTGCACAAGATATGGTACTTCAAGACCAATCCAATTCTGCAAGTTTTTCATTTCAGCAGATAATCTATTGCTTTTGAAAATTCTCCAAGAGTTTCAATTCAAGTCATCGACCTTGATTGATTTAATCTATATGAGGATTATAAACAAGTTTTTTCAAAAACTCGTATATGCTATAGGCATTTTGAATCCTATAAGGATTTTCATCTCAAATTTATCAAGTGACACAACGACATCTTCTAGTGTCTAGATTGCAAGTCAAATAAGCTTTACGCTTACCAAAATTCATCCTTCCATGTCACTTTATAAATATTTCTATGTCAGCATGCTTTAACAGGCGTAGAATTCAGATCCTCATAATCTTTTACAATATTGCGCTATATTGTATCAAAGATATCGTTGATGATATCTCATTTGTATCGGTTCGCAATGCGACATAACTTACTGAGATCTCATCAGTTCATTATTTTCTTAGGTACCTAAACCTCTCATGAAGTTTCATGAAATGTTATGTCGTAGGCTCTTCAAGAGCATATTGCCTCTTATTATGATCATTTGCTCCTCTTTCCTTTTCAAAGATTATTGAAATTTGAACTGATTGGTCACCATGCTTCATGCATGTCATAGACTTTGTCCTACAGGGACATTCAATAGGAGCATTTGCATCTAATTATGAAATTAATTTTGTGTCAACAACATTTGACTTGAATTATCTTTTGAATGAGGATCATACTCATGATAATTCATAATTATTTCATAAATGCTTATTCTCTCCCCCTTATGTTAGAAAAGCTAACATACATCCTCTATCTTATTTGAGGAATCCATCTTTGTGCACCATGGTATATTCATTAATCATATACCGCACATTAAAATTAATTAGATGAAAAATATTTGGTTCTTGACTTGAACCAACTGAGAGGAAAAATTAATTATAATTTATTGATCTGAATGCATACAAGTGTTATTGTATACAATACATCATATTTTAGACCAACACAAAGTTTTGTTCTCATAACCAATGATTCAGCTATTTATTTGAGGCATTTAACGCCAAACCAACTTGAATATTGATCAACTTTTATCAAGATAAATTGTCTTGATTACACAATCTGAAAATTATGCTCTTAACTCACTTTATATTGAGCAAGCAACTTTACGAATGTCAAGTTGCAGGTTGACAATGTATGCACATGTGATTATCTTATAGATGCATCTATTTAGCATATCACATGACAGGTGAACGGGCCCATATTCACCTTTTATACTTTTTAGATTTTTTGGAAATTCAGTTCCAACATTAGTTAATTTAATCAACTTATCATGAGAACAAACAACATTAACAATTCTTGAAGAATCTTTTAATTCTTCAATATATGTTGAATACTCAATATGCACATCTTCGGGATGACAAAATCATTCATGCCACATATAAAATTATTTGCATTAGTAACTCCAAGTTACCATTATATGTGCTATTCTTTTAGTAAACTTCAGGTTTACTATTGCCTGAATTTCACATTTACTACTTCTAGAGTAAATTTCAGAATAATTCTTCTCAATTATTCTACCTCTTCTGGAGGTGAGTTGTGATATAGTCACAATCAAGTGCACGTTTATAAAAATATTATTACATTCACTTCATCGAATGGATCTAATTATAACAATTCGAAATTCTCATTCTCCAGGAATGGAATATAATTGTGCTTTAAGCCTATCAAATTATGATAGCTTATAACCTCTTTCAAGATATTGCTACTTCAAAAGCAAATCGAGACATACATATGATATAGAGAATCTTTCTCTAACATATCTTTCAGATTGTACCAAATTTAAGTCTATTACAAAAAACATCATTGCTTTGTTAAAGGAAGTCAACACTTGTTCATCCACGACCATAATGAAATCGAACAATAATAGTGCCGTGATGAAGTCCTTTGCCTTTCCTGTCCCTCAAAATCATGTTCTCAACAAAGACAAAAAAAATAATTAGTACGTATTATATATAAATTTGAGGATTAGAAAGGAAGACTCCAAAAGAATATAATTAAATTATTAAAGGTTTCCATATGCCAATCCTTTATTTTAAAGTGGCAGTAGAATAGGAATTAAGGACCTGTGATAGTTTCTGCAATATTACCATCTTTACTAGCTATTCCACTAAAACAAATTAAGTGAGAATAAAAAGAAAGATACTACCTGATCTCTTGCTCTCTCCGTAACTTTAATTTGTAACACTAATCTTTTCAAAATATTTTTTTGAGATGGTAAAGTCTCGTGCTGATAACATGTTATAAAATAATATAATAAGAACAAGACGAATAGAGAGGGAGAATAGAGAACTACTTATTTCTCTTGAGGGATTTCTCTTGAGGATTAAATGATGAATTACAATAAAGGAAAACCCTTTTATTTACAGGAAAAAACTGACTTGGGTCCCAAAGTTAGGGTTCCTAACTATTCTCCAAAGAAACCTAATTAATAGACATTCACTAATATACATATATATTTATAACATTTCTACTTTTATATAGTGATTAATTTTTGCCCTTAATTATACTATATACCCTCGCCGTTAGCAAACTATATATATATTCTCCTCAATTTAATGGATTTCTCCAAATCAATAAAAATCACCTAATTTCAATTGAAATTACCCAATTTCTTCTTTTAACCCCAACCTGACCCACTAAAAATAATAATTTAAAGCCACTAAATTAAATAAACTCATACCAAATTAAATCTCAAAACTCATCTCTCCAACACATTGAAACCCGACCATTTCTTGCCATTGAAAAAACAAATTAAAAATATCACAGAAGAGTTTTTTGCCATCCTGAAGTGCGATTATTCACCCGTAAAATGCAAGTCTATTAGAAGATTAAAATTGAGAGAGTAAATAAATAAATAAAATAAAATGAACGTAAAAATGAGATAAAAATGCCACAAATAGTAAGACTTTTGGGTACTCATCTTCTCCGGCAGAAAGAACACATTGAAAATTTTCACTTATTTAACCATTTTCTTTGCAGAAAGAAAACATTGAAATCCGAGTATTTTTTATTTGCTGCTTTATGATTTTTAAAATTATTTTTATCGGTGAAACTAGGAGTTTTGGGCTAAAATTATCCCTTATCTATTAGAGTAGGTTCATTTTGGTCCTTCAAATGTAACCTTGAGCATATTTAGTCCCTTAACTTTACTAAAGTGAAGCACTTTTGGTCTCTCTAACATAACAATGTTAAAAACTAACGGGAAAGACAATTTTTCTAACGGTGCAAATTTGACAATGTTATATCTTTCTTGATTGATGCACACTTTCTTTCTTCTCGTCTTCTTCATTTTTTAGGATTAATATAGTAGTAGCTATTTATATCTGAAGACAATACTTTGGAACGTAATAATCTGCCCACTCGAAAAAAATAACCATTTTCTGAAATGTAGTAACAAAATGGTCTTAAGGTCACTGGCGGAGCTAGTAATTTGGTGAAGGGTGTGCAAATTTCTTCTTAATTGTGTTAAGATCGTGCAAAATTAAATATATACTCATAATAACAAACATTTAACCTCTATACACCATATAATTTTCTAACAAATGGAGTGCACCGAACCACACTTCGCTCACCTTAAAAAGGCAACCATAATGGACCAAAACATGCAACAAACAATTCTTCAAAATGCTCCAAGTAAATACAATATTTGGCTTAAATACTACAACAACAATTGGTCTCAAAAAACCTATGCTCTTGCTTTGAATATAGTGATTTCTCATGAAAGTTGTTTAATGTGCGAAATCAGACTTAAAATGCAGTTATCAAATATCAGAAGAGGCTAGAGCTTTTTTTTACTGAAGCGTTTCTTCGAGTGTGAAGTTGAGGAAAGGGGAATGTCCGATGGGTTTTGTATTTTACAAGTCACGTGGGTGCCATATGGGTTTAACACCGTTATTTTAAACGGGTTTTGCTAGGGAGACCAAAAGTGCTCCACTTTAGTAAAGTTAAGGGACTAAATATGCTCAGGGTTATATTTGAAGGACCAAAATGAACCTACTCTAATAGATAAGGGACAATTTTAGCCCGAAACTCGTGAAACTAGCATGGTCTTTCAATGGAAGAAGGAAATAAATGAAGAAGATTGAAGAGATGGGTTCTAAGATTTAATTCGGTATGCAGTTATTCAATTTAGTGGATCGGGTTCAGATTAAAAAAAGGAATTGGGGTGATTTCAATTGAAATAAGTGATTTTATATATTTGAGGGAATTTGTTAAATTGAGGTACATACATGTGAAGTTTGCTAACAACGGGATATATTTAGCTTCATAATATAACTAAGGGCAAAGTTAACCAATATATGAAAGTAGAGTAGGGGTATGCATCGGTCGGTTCGGTTCAGTATTGTATATCATCGATTTGGTTTATCGGTTTTCGATTTGTAAACATGCAAAATCGATAACCAAATCAATAAGATATTCGGTATCGGTTAATCAATTTTTTGTCCTTAACGGTTCGATTTTTGGTTTAGCAGATAAAAAAATGATCCTATAATTTTTTTGGTTTTCTCTTATTTTCATCTTCGTATATACACTACCTTCATGCATAAAAGTCTATATAAACTAGTGTACTTACCCGCGCTTCGCGCGGTCATTTAAAGAATTAAGTATGATTGAATATTAATATCATAACATTTTGTATAAAATTACTTAACGGAAGAATCTCTAAGAAATATTCCAGGTTGAATAAAAAACACCAATTTAAATTGATATTTGTGAAACATCATAATGTTGGTATATTGTTGTGACATCTCTTTTAGAGATAAAAAGTAAATATTAAAAATAGCAGTTTGATCGACTTCAACTTATGGAATGATCCAACATCACTCTCTCCTTGCAAGCTCTGTTCGATGTTGAAGTCTTTACTTCCATTTTTCTTCTGCGAGTAACAAAAGAATATATGAAAAGTATTATATATGATAGCCCCTTTGCATCTAGCATAGAAATGAAGAGTTCATTAACACTCATTTATGCAAATGTATGAACATCATTTTGGCTAATGAATGCTGATGTTTTAATAGCATTACAGAGTTTTAGTGGAGTAATTGAAACATTACTGCAATAAACGTATAAATATAGAGAAGGGGAGAAGAACCAGCAAAAGGAAAACAGGAAAAATATTCACTGGATCACATGTTTTAACATGTCAAATGGAAAACCAAAAACTATGAAAGTCAATTGTAGACGGTTCTGTCTGACTATACAATATTAACATATAAGCATAATTTAAGATAGAACTTTTCCATTATTGATAGAGTATACTATGAATCTTTTCACCAGTATTCAAATATTGTGATCAATTCTCCCCAAAGCAACTAAAAAGATATCACAACTGATAATAAAATTTCTTTCTACTTGGGACATCCAACAATTAAGCATCAATTCAAGTGAAAAGAATTATTATTAAATAAAGAAGTTCACAAACCCCAATAAAATTCGAATTATTATTAAATAAAGAAGTTCACAAACCCCAATAAAATTCATCATGTATCCCTGACTTGCCAGTTTGATCGCTTGGTGTTGTTTGTTGAACACAGAACTAAAAAAAAGTGAGAAAATAACAATTTCACAATCAAACGCACAACAATAAAGTAAAATAAGTTTTTGGTAAATTTTATTATTACTCAACAATCATCTTGAATTTTACATATACAAAATAGAATAGTATATTTCATGATCTGCTTATGATCATAACTTTCATATAAAATGTAAAACCTGAGATGTTCTCGTGCATTTTCAAAACATGTAAATATATTTCAGAAAAGGAAATAAAAGAAATCAATTACTAATTTGCACTGAATAACTTAATGTGCTAACCATTATATTCTTAATTCCAACACTCCTTCAGATATAGTGAGTAAAGGAAAATAATGATTGAAGTTGTAGTTACAAACAAAGGTATTTGATCCTTAAGTTGTTTATAAGTACAAATGTAATGGAGATAAGAGTATTTAGTTAGTGTTCGAAAGTTCTGCTCATCGACCTGAAGAGCTCCGAATAACTATTCACCAAGCACATGAGCAACCAAGTCAGGCAAGAGCCCTCGCGCACTTGTGCAGGCTTCCTGCTCCACTCCTGCACTGGTATTTGTGAAGTTACTTAATTGTTATTCAGAATCTTCGTAAGCTTCACCATCATCAGAAAGGTCATCAAAAGCTCTAACATCAAGCTTGTAAAGGAGAATCCCTCCAATGCCATCGAAATCACGACAAAATTGAGATCCTTCTTGTGATTTGTGTGTAACTAACTCCAGACTACAACCAAATATGCACAACTATATAAAAAAGGAAGAAAGAACAATTGTAAATAAATGTCGAAAGATAATATAATGCGGGTGGTGACAATACTTGTAATAGTTATTGTTGTATTATTATTTTAACACCAAATATTTCGAAAGGAATACTCAAGCAGGTTAATTTCTTATGTGTTTCGAATGCTTTTTCACTTGCATCATAACTGTGATATCATATGTTAAAAAAATTACAAAAAATTTAATCGTTTAGTGTCACCAACATTCAAGGCTACACCAAAGGCCGCACCATTATCTAATATCTCCCTTCCATTCTCTCCTTCATTTATCCTGTTATATTTCTTCATCTGAGAGTACTCTTATTTTTTCTCTCACCTTCATGACCTTGAAACAATCACACAGATGTGTCAGCTTCTCCGATAGTTATTCCGGCTAGCGACAACCATCTGATGTATATCTTTCAAGGGTTGTTTTTCACAAACTATTGACTGGATTCAAAGTGGTTCTCTTATTCTTATAAACATATGACCATGTAACTGTTATACATAATGATCAATTATGGTAAACGTCCTGACCTTTCACATTTTAAATGTCTTGAGCTCCCCTGCTTTAAAAGCAATGCACCAATTACTACAGAATAATAAAATGTGAAGCTCTCTATGATCAACAATTGCATTTATCTTTTTTATCCTTTTTGAAAAAAAATTCCTTCATTTCTCTACATAATAATCTACTAACTGAAGTAATATGATTTGGTTTTGAATTTTGCGTTATTACCTAAAATAAGTACCAGAATAACCTCTGAAGAGAACAAACAACTTCTTGGGATTTATATAAGCATCAACCCATCTTCCCCATGTTGTTAATGCTATCCGAAAGGTCTCAAAAATGTTTATTTCATTGTGCACATGATTTCCTTCTTGATAATAGTCCTTCCTGAAACATTCAGTATTGTTGAATGTTAAAGTTAATTAAGCATTAAAATACTATGTATGTCGAGAAACACAAACAAATTTTACCGTAAGGAAGTTTTCTCGTAGTCCACCTGTGACCAGTGTTGAAGACTAAGATACCCACGTCTTTATACTTATCAGCACACTCTTCGATCAAATCAAGTCGAAGTGTTTCCTTCTTCCCTCCTGTCTTATCTACAACTTCTCATTGTTGAACAAAGAAAGGAGATACAAAGAAATAGAATTAGCCGTATATTGCATTGTATTATACTGTCCTCATTTCTCTTTATATCATTCAATTTCATCAAGTAAGTGCAGGAAGAGCATTTCTGGCTATAGGGGACATTTACAATTGAAATGTACTAAAACAACGTTTACCAAAAGATGCTAAAACTGAATTCTCGAGGTTCACAAGATCAAACCTATAGGAAAGCTCTCATGAGGGATGAGAATGCTTTCTCATAAGAACATAAAAAAAACCTGTTATAAGTTCTATTCAGGTTAGAATCTGGAGCCTCTCTATTGTGAAATCACTGTGCTGGCTTCTGAAAGAAGATGACAATCAAAACTCTTGTTTTAACTTTTGAACTTCTCTTCTCACCCTAAACTTCAAAAACTCCAACACAGCTGAAATCAATTTTCCATTTTCAGTTAAAGGGCTTTGACTGTACTCTAAAATCCATGTATTTGGGTCTATTTGCACAGCAGATGCACTCCATTTTCGTTGGGTCCATGAACTATTAGATTTTCTAATCAAGTAACCAATATCCCCATTAGACCTCTGTTCAAAATGAAGAGGAAAATAACAACAAAACCTTAACTTGATGTTGTAAACTCAAGAGAAAAGAGAGGACAGAAACATGACACAGTCAAAATTCTGTTACCTCAGTGAATCTTCTTGATAATATGGTATACGAGCGCGCAAAAAATTCAGCTGTGAGCAAACCAGCTGTTTGTAAAGTCCATCCCTATATGCTCAACTCTTCTGAATTAGACTTGAACAGTGTACATATCGAATTCAAAAGCAAACCATCCTGAAATTTTATAGAAGAAAAAACAAAGATTAAACACGTTGACGATGAATTCTGGTACTTGAAATGAATTGCACAATAACACAAAATGTTGAACTGTTAAATATACAAAAATAAAGAAGAGTAAAAATTATTCAACTTACATTATCTGAGAGAAATGAGCAAAATAATCAAATGAAAGATGCACTTAAACAACTAAAAATCAGAAAGGCATGAGGATATGAGTATGCTTACCTTATACAAATAAGAATAATGTAAAAGAAGAATGATTCACCTAAAGGCGTAGTTGCAAGCAATGGAACTACAGTACCTAAGGCCTGAAACATAAAAAATATAAAAAAGGGCAGCCCGGTGCACTAAAACTCCCGCTATGCGCAGGGTCCGGGGAAGGGCCCGACCACAAGGGTCTATTATACGCAGTCTTACCTTGCATTTCTGCAAGATGCTATTTCCAAGACTTGAACCCGTGACCTCCTAGTCATATGGCAACAACTTTACCGGTTACTCCAAGGCTCCCGTTCGAAACATAAAAAATATAAACAATAATAATAATAGATGCAAGAGAGAGAATAAAGGCAAAAGACAATGGCATACCTTTATATGTTGATTCTGGCACTAATATATTTTGAGATATTTCTAAGAGAGTGGCTAGTGACTAAGGGAAAATAGAAATAAGCAATCCAAAAAAAACTAACAAAGCATAACACGAACCATGAAAGTCAAAAGTAATATCCACCTAAAAATAACACTTCTTGTTTTCTTCTCGTCCATATCGTCTTTCTTTGGCTTTCCTCATTACAATACTGGATTGACACAAAATAGTAAAGTAACATACCTATAAGCTGAACCACTTAACAGAAGAGCCAAAACCAAAGAAATTTATAAAATAGCTATACATATATCTGATACCTTCTGTTGGAGTAATTAGTAAAACGACAAATATCTATACTCTTAAGCATGCGATTTTGTCAACAAACTGCTCAATCACGCAAGTAGATCAACTCATATGGACACTGAAGGACTTTCAAAAGGCAACATATCTTCTGATGATGAATTATGATATGCCTCTCTCTTTCTCCTTCACAAAAACATAGAAAGCTGAAGAAAAGCTAATATTAACAGCAGAATATAAAGCCAGCTGCTAATAAATACTTTAATCCTCAGTCTTGTCAATCAACAGGAAAAAATGAACCAAGATATGAACCATGAAAGCAGTGCACTTATATTTTCCATCTCCTTCTAGCTCTCTATAAACCCAATACAAATTCAACAAATAAATCTACTTTAAGATAAATTCATTCATATAATTTGTATGGTAGCAGATCAAGTCATTATCATCCAAAAAGCACATTTATGGATGATTACGTTAAATTATATTAATTTACGATATATGTAAAGTCATGTGTGACGTGACA
Source organism: Jaltomata sinuosa (assembly GCA_003996215.1). Lineage (NCBI taxonomy): Eukaryota > Viridiplantae > Streptophyta > Magnoliopsida > Solanales > Solanaceae > Jaltomata > Jaltomata sinuosa. Next base: position 207,291 of record QJPP01001051.1, on the reverse strand, counting down.
CATGATATATATAAAATTCATTAATTTTGAATAAATTTTCTCGTGTTTTACCTTGCACATATTGGGAGGGCAAACATCGCAGCTGCAGCCATGAGAGGAAGTATGAAAATTATGGTGAGGAAGAATTCTAAGTTTCCCTTCCTCATCAACAATTCAACATAACCCGAATTTGTGTTGATCTTCGTGAAACAATCATGTATTTTCAGATGATTCAAAATCGTCTCAACGTAGAAGAGATTCGCATCGCTTACAATCCTCAAAATCACACCTGAAACAGCAACATGATACATTTAATTTGAGTAACTATGATTTTATTGTACCAAAAATACAAATAATAAAAATAAAATAAAAATACTCGTATACTGATATGTACCCTAAAGCATGAGCTGCTTTAATGGCAGGAACAACACAAGGAATTACAGGTGCGTGTTTCAGTAATTCTTCAATGTATTCAATAGTTTTGCCTTGTTTATGAAGTTCTTTCATCATCCTATCCTGTAATTTGTTAAAAACGGAGCAGATAACAATTAAAATAATATTAGAATCATGAATGACACATCAAATATCTTGTGAAATTCGAAGAGAAAGATGAAAATCATATCCCTAAAAAAGGAATTCTTACGTGTTCTTCAGAAATACAATAGAAGGTACTACTAACAAATCAAGATAAGCAAAAATTGAAACCTTGTCAGAGTAAAGATGCGGGAAATCATGGAAAAACTTCCTGCAAGATAAGCAAAAGTAGGGCAGAACGATGGGTTAAATTCTTCTCCTCTGTTAATTAAGTTTTATTTTTCCCTGAAACATGTTATGCCTATTAAAGAGAAATTAGGGCTAGGAAGAATAAATTGGGGGTTAAATGAGGAAAACGCTCATGACATCTTAGGTGTTCGAGATGGCTACACGTGGAATTATCTTAAAACACTTCGACAACTCAGATTTACAGTTCAGATCAGAGATCAAACGCCCTGATTAACCCAGGGCAATGGGCATGACGGTTATAGCTCCAAGGTCGACTTCCCATACTTCGAGGGGGTGGCAGGGTCTGATCCTTGCTCGTGGTTGAGAAAATATGAGAGGTATTTCCATTACAATCACATTGCAAACCCAAATCAGAAATTAGAAGAGGCAATTCTTCATCTCAATGGTAGAGCCGAAGCATGGTATTTTTCCTATCAGCTCAGCAAGGGTAGTATCACCTGGCAGGAATTCTGTGAGGAGTATGGGTGTGCATCGGTCGGTTCGGTTCGGTTTTGTATATTATCGATTTGGTTTATAGGTTATCGGTTTGTAAACATGCAAAACCGATAACCAAACCAATAAAATATTTATTATCGGTTTTTGGTTAATCGGTTTTTGGTCCTTAACGGTTCGGTTATCGGTTTAACCGATAAGAAAATGCTCCTATAATATTTTTGATTTCTCTTATTTTCTTCTTCATATATAGACTACTTTCATGCATAAACATCTATACAAATTACAAGCATAAGCAAATTCAAATACGTTATTACTAAAATAAACTTATTTTCTTTCTTATTAAGTAGAAAACTTGAATACAGTAGCAACAGTAGCAATTTCTCAAAAAGAAAAGCAACACTGATAGGTAGAATGCTATCAAACCAATGACTTTAGAAAGAAAACAACAACACTAAGACAACAACTATAAAATGCAAAAAATAATAGGGTATATATTTAAAATCTAAAGCCACTATTATACAATTATGAATAAAAATATAATCTAAATATAATCTTATTGGGTTATCGGTTTAACCATTAACTAAAACCTTAAAACCGATACCGAACCGATAGCCCAATAATTTTTTTTTACAAAACCGTTTAAAAACCGTTAACTCAATAACCCAATACCAATAAACCAATAATATTTTTATCGGTTCGATTTATCGGTTAAACCGATTTTTGCACACCCCTAGTGAGGAGATCTGCAAAAGATTTCAGGATGCAGAAAATAGTAAGTTTAACCTCATAGGTGAATTTAAGAAGATCGAACAGAAAAGCACAGTCAATGAGTATGTTGAAAAGTTTGAAGACTTGAAGGCATGGGTATTGATCAGGAACCCCACAATACCAGATGAGTTTTTCCTTGAATTCTTTGTTGAAGGATTGAAGGAGGATATAAGGCATACAGTGAAGATGCTTAACCCCTTTACTCTTAGTCAGGCAGTGGAAAAGGCCAGACATCAAGAAAAAATGGTAGAATATTCTAACAAAAAGGGTAAGGTGACTTGGGATAGAGGAACTGGAGCAGTGAACACTTCACAATTAGTGGCACCTAACAGCAGTAGAATGGTGCAGCCTACTGGTTATGTTAAAAGGAAGGGGGGTTTATGTTATAAGTGTGGAAACAAGTACTTCCCTGGGCACCAGTGCAAGCCCAAATAGATCAATGCTATCACTGCTACTGAAGAGGAGCAACAATTAGAATTCATTGATGAGGTGATGGAGGAGGTTGCAGTAGTACAGGAGGAAAGCATTATACCTGAACTCCAAGAAGAGGAAGAAATAATGGATGAGGCCATTAGCTTGAATGCCTTGTCAGGCACAGAAGTACCCAATACCATCAGGCTTAGTGGTAAGTCCAAGAAAAATAAGATCACTATCTTGTTAGACTCTGGGAGTACTCATAGTTTCTTGGATATGGAAGCTGCTAAGAGGACTGGGTGTGAAGTTACTAGAGTTGTACCCATGAGGGTCACTGTGGCAAATGGTAATCACATTGTAAGTAGGCATTCTTGTCCTAAATTCAAATGGAGGATACAAGGCATTGAGTTTGAAGACTCGGTCAGACTAGTCAGTTTGGGAGCTAATGACATGATCTTAGGTGGAGATTGGATGAAGAACCATAATCATGTCCTATTAGACTTTGTGGAGTACATAGTTCAGGTCACTCACCAGGTTAAGAGGGTGGAATTGAGGGAAATTTACCATCAGAGTGAGTTAAAGAGTATGACAGCTAGAGGCGTCAAGCAGTTGCTAAGAAAAGGGCAATCCATGTGGGCTCATTTGTTTACTATATCAGCTGAGGAAGCAAGAGTTACAGAATCAGTACCTGGGGATATCTAGAGCATTTTAAAGCAATTCCCAAATGTCTTTGCAGATCCAACCACCCTTCTTCCAAAAAGGGCCCATGACCATTTCATTCCCCTGAAACAAGATGTAGCACCAGTCACTATCAGGCCTTACAAGTATAATTTCTTCCAGAAAAATGAGATTGAAAAACAAGTAAGTGAGATGTTGAAGAATGGTGTGATTCAGCCTAGCCATTCCCCTATCTCTTCACCAGTGCTATTAGTCAAAAAGAAATATGGGAGTTGGAGATTTTGCATTGACTACAGAGCACTTAACACTTTGACTGTCAAGGATAAATTTCCCATACCCCAAGTAGATGACCTAATGGATGAATTGCATGGTTCTTGCATATATTCTAAACTTGACCTAAGGGTAGGCTATCATCAGATCAAGATGGGAAAGACTGACATTTTGAAGACTGCTTTCAGGACCCACCTAGGACACTATGAGTTCAAGGTGATGCCCTTTGGGCTAACCAATGCCCCTGCCACATTCCAGTCACTTATGAATCATGTGTTCAGATCCTATTTGAGGAAGTTTGTTCTAGTTTTTTTTTGATGATATCTTAATATACAGTGCATCCATGACAGACCATAAGCAACACCTCAACAAGGTTTTGAAAATCCTGAAAGAGGAGCAGCTTTTTGCCAAACTCTTTAAGTGTTCATTTGGCCAATCTAAGGTGGAATATCTTGGGCATGTGATTACAGATGAAGGAGTAGACACAGAACCTTCTAAGATAGAGGCCATGGCGAGCTGGCCCACCCCAAGTTCAGTGAAGACTCTTAGAGGATTTTTGGGTCTTACAAGGTACTATAGAAGATTTGTGAAGTCCTATGGTACCATTAGCAAGCCCTTGACAGACCTCTTGAGAAATAATGCCTTTAAGTGGAGTCCTCAGGCTGATGCTACCTTTCATGCTCTTAAACAAGCTATGACTACTGCCTCTGTCTTAGCACTGTCTGATTTCACTAAGCCATTTATAGTTGAGATAGACGCTTGTTCAACTGGTATGGGGGTTGTGTTGATGCAAGAGAACAGACCACTTGCCTTCTTCAGCAAGGCATTGTGTCCCAGGCACTTGGGGTTATCTACTTATGAAAAAGAATACTTGGCTGTTTTATTAGCTAGGCAGAGGTGGAGACACTACTTACAAGGGGGCCACTTTATTATCAGAACAAACCATCATAGTCTGAAATATCTGCTGGAGCAAAGGGTCACAACTACACTACAACAAAAAGGGCTCACTAAAATACTTGGCCTTGACTATGAGGTTCAGTACAAAAAGGGGTCAGAGAACAGAGTTGCAGATGCATTATCAAGAAGACAACATGCAGGCCCTAGTTTGTGTGCAATCACTGCCACCGGCTTAGGGCTAAGATTTTTGAAGCCCTTCACCAGTCACCCTTAGGGGGTCATTCTGGGCAACAAGGCACTTACAAAAGAGTTTGCATGATCTTTTACTGGCCTAAAATAAAGTTGGATATTTGTAAATGGGTGTCTGAGTGTGATATGTGTCAAAGAGTGAAAACTGAACACACCCACTCCCCAGGTTTGCTACAGCCTCTACCCATTCCTGAGTGCCCTTGGAGGGACATAGCTATGGATTTTGTTAAATGACTTCCTCCTTCTGGACAACGGAATTCTATACTGGTGGTGGTTGACAGGCAGATCAAGTATGGTCATTTCCTTGCCTTGAAGCACCCTTATATAGCCAAGGATGTTGCTGAAGTGTTCCTCAAAGAAATCTACAAATTACATGGTCTTCCCCAGTCAATAGTTACAGACAGGGATCCCCTCTTTACTAGCCAGTTCTGGCAGCAACTCTTCAAGTCTATGGTGACCAAACTCAACTTATCTACAACCTACCACCCGCAATCAGATGGCCAGACTGAGCGGCTTAACAGATGTTTAGATGCTTATTTGCGTGCTATGGTCTTCTCTAACCCCAAACACTGGCTTAAATGGTTGCCCTTAGTAGATTGGTGGTACAACACCAACTACCACACAGCTCTCAAGACCACGCCTTTTGAGGTTGTCTATGGTTATCCCCCTCCCCAAATTCCTATGGGATTTCTACCTCACCCTTCTAATACTGCAGTGGGGGCAAGTCTTGCCCTACGACAGACTATGCTACAGCATCTCAGAGAGAATTTGCAGGTGGCATAGGCACATATGAAGTTCTTTGCCGATTGCACTAGAACAGACCGTGAGCTGGTCGTAGGCGACCTGGTTTATCTAAAGCTCCAGCCTTATAGGCAAGCTTAAGTTGTTGTCCATAAAAATTTGAAGTTAAGCACTAAATTTTATATCCACCCTGTGTTTCACATTTCTCAGCTTAAACGATGTGTGGGACCGACGATTCCTGTGCAGCAGCAGCCCCTGCTTTGTGGATCCGATGGTAGAGTGCTAATGCAACCGATGGCTATTTTGCAGAGGCACATCGAAAAGGTTAACAATGCCGCAGTGGTCAAGGTTCTAGTTTACTGGGCTAATCTGGGACCAGATGAGGCTACTTGGGAAGACTGGGGTTACATTTGTGGTCGCTTCCCTGAATTTGTTTCTCAGCTCCGACCTTGAGGACAAGGTCATTTTGAATGGCAGAGTATTATTATGCCTATTGAAGAGAAATTAGGGCTAGGAAGAATAAATTAGGGGTTAAATGAGGGCAACACACGTGAAAGCTTAGGTGTTTGAGATGGCTACACGTGGGCTTATCTTAAAAAACTTCGATGGCTAAGATTTACAGTTCAGATCAGAGATCAAAGGCCCTGATTAACCCAGGAGCTAGTGGGTGACAGCTGGAGTAGTTAACCAGTTGGATTAGTTAAATAACAGACTCCAACTATCGACAGGGCAGTTATGAAATTGGTAATCATTTTCCCTCTTATCTTCTTCTCCTCTCTTCGATCTTCTTCTCTCTTCTCTAACCCTAGATCCTTGTTCTTCTACAAGGAATCACACCATTAGAGCTCAAGCTTTCAGTCGAAGGATTAACTCAGTTGTAGTATTCATAGTAATTGTAATACAGATTCGATCGATTAATAAAATTCCCATTTCGTCTATAATTCATTGCAATTCGAGTAAGTCCATTACAAAACATGATGTGATTGTGGATCTTACAATTATGGCTGTAGAATTTTCGAGAAGAAAGGTTAACGGTAGTTGGTGAAGGGAAAAGGGGAAAATCGAAGGTTTTTGAAACGACACTATTTTGATGCTATGTGTGTGTGCTTGGTAAAAGTAAATGCTAATTATTGGGTTTATTAATGAAAACAAATGGAAGAATTAAGAGAAAAGAATTTAAATGGAAAAAAAACTCAAAAAAACTAGAAAAAAGATAAATCTCAATCCTGGCTTTAGAGGCATGCCATATCAGCAACTCCATATTCCTCTTTTATATATATATATATATATATATATATATATAGATTACAAGCATAAGGATATTCAAATACGTTATTACTAAACAAACTTATTTTCTTTCTTGTTAAGTAGAAAACTTGAATGCAGTAGCAACGGTAGCAATCTCTAAAAAAAATCATTGATAGGTAGATTCCCGCCAAATCAATGACTTTAAAAAAAAAAAACACTAAGACAACAACAATAAAACGCAAAAAATAATAGGGTATATATTTAAAATCTAAAGCCACAATTATATAATTATGGATAAAAATATAATTTTAATATAATCTTATTGGGTTATCGATTGAACCATTAACTAAAACCTTAAAATCGGAATCAAACCGATAGCTCAATAAAATGAATTTACAAAATCATTTAAAACTCATTAACCCAGTAGTCCAATACCGATAAATTAATAAAAAATTTATCGGTTTGGTTTATCGGTTAAATCAATTTTTACAAACCCCTAAAGTATAGGAGTATTTTTGACCCTTTTCCCTTAAAAATACATGAAATATACCAAAATACATATTAATCTTGTAATCTTAAACATAACAAGTGAAAAGTTAAACTTAAAGAGTTGTCAAAAAATGAAAGAAATATTCTTTTTGTATTGCACTAAAAAAAGTAAGACAGACAACTTAAAATAAGGAATACTGTTCTAACTCCTTTTTCTAATTAATACTAGACATAAAGAGCCCGTGCTCAATGTATGCTACTTTCTTTCTCCTAATTCACGTGATACAGATGAAATTTGGATAGTCAATTAAACTTTTTGTATGATTTTTAAATTTTTAAGTATTATGATTTATAGTAATTTCTACATAATTTTCAGATAACATATGTTACTCTCTCTGTCTCAATTTATGGTGGCACTTATAGAATTTTGAGAGTCCACCAAAATTTCATATGTTTTTTAAAAATATTTAAAGATGTTAATTATTGTGATTTATAACACTTTTTATTTTATTTTTAATAATATATATTACTCCCCCTGTCTTAATTTATGTGGCACTGATAGAATTTTGACAATCAATTAAATATTATATGTCTTTTAAATATTGTAAGTTATTAATTATTATAATTTATAATACTTTTTATGTAATTTTTAAATATATAACAAACTAAAAAGTAAAATAAGATAAACAAATTAAGACGGAGAAGATATCTGAATTTCCAAAAGAGCAAATGCCTGCTTGCTCGCAAGGCAGTTTGGTCATTTGAGTTGATTTCATTTGTTTTCATTGGTTCAAGTAATAGGCTATTGCTGCAATTTCCTATTTGTTTTACTATAAAGACTTTCAGTGTCCATAGTGGGGCCCAACTACTTTTGCCATGACATTACATGTCAGCCTCTATTACTATTTTACTGCTGCAGAATATTTCAAAAAGAGTAAAGACATTAAATGCACCTTGAACTTATTCGAAAAAGTCAATTACATACTCAAACTATTCTGACAATCTATTACACACTTATACTATTTAAAATTGAATTTGTTTCCACCCTAAGCACACATAACTAGTCACATGGTGGGAAGTGTATTACACTTGCGCCATGTCATTGCCACATAAGATATTATGTTAGATTTCAAAATTTTCTCTCTCCATATCAGCCGATTGCTTCTTCTTCACTATACACCACCAAAGTCATTATAGAACCACCATTATTGCCATGATACCATCACCAAATTCATATATTTCATTACCAAAATTAATATAATCACCACAAATTTCATCACTCACAATCAAACCCACCATTGGAATCACATCATTCCCATTGTCACTATAAAAAGTGCAAAGAATCACCACAAAATTCAACACCAATAATCAAACTCATCATTCACACCCATCACCAAATTCAGATCAAAATTGCACTACCGTTAATAAATTTTAATACTCACCAAATTAGAACAATCACCACCATTATCACTATGAATTTCTTCTTCACCATCTCCAATTTCTTGTTCTTTACCATCCATCACCAAATATCTATAGAATACCATAACAAAATTATCATCAATTTTTACTTTTTTTTGATACCTTATTTTTCCTTTTCTTTTAAATTTAAGGTTTTTTTCTTATCAGAATTTCACATAAAGGGAGAAATTAGATCAATAGTAAAGAGGTGATCTCCAAATTAAATTGGTGAAAGTTACTTTGCTGAATTGGGTTTGCAAAAAAATAAAATTTCTCACTAAAGAAATGTTCGAAAATCTGTAAGTTTTCAATGGAACAACGATTCTCCATCCAAAAAGTTATATTTTCTTAACTTGTGAAATGGATTAATTTAGCATGTGTCATTTTTAAAAAATGAAAAAATGAAATGGGTGTATGATTTTTCCTGAAAAAAAAGAAAGAATGAAGATGAAATCTTTAATAATGAAACACATATGAAGATTTGAAATGATATTAAGAGAATGGAAGTGAGAAAAATGAAGTTTTATGTGAAGGTAAATGTTGAAAATGGTGGTTCATGGTAGGTGCTAAAGAAGAGAGAGGAAAGTGAGGATGGAGATATATTGAATTAATTAAAAAAATATATAAAAAGGCGTGAAAGTTTAAAAAAAAACAAAAAAAAATTCAATAAACAAGCTTCCTTTTTATTTATTTATTTTTTTGTGCCACATCAGCTTCCAGGGTGAAAATAAATTCACTTTTAAGTAGTACAAGTATGTAATAAGTCGTCAAAATAGTTTGAGTGTGTAATCGACTTTTCGAGACAAGTTCAGGGTGTATTTGATGTCTTTTCTCTATTTTAAATTAATTGGTTTATTTTTTAGAGTGTTGTGCCTTATGCTACTTGCTTTGTATAATTGAAAAAGTAACATTTAAATTAAACATACAACCAATCAAATTCTGCCAAAGCAAACATGTTGACCTCATGTCTGCTTTGGCAGTGCACTTCCTCTTATATATACGTACTAGATAGGAGAGTGCCCGTGGCAACATGGCAAATACAAATTTCATTTGATATATGAACTATGCAGAATTAATATGAAGAAAATGTTAGTAAGATGTAATGGAAGAATGAGAAGCCAAAACTTTAGCTGTTACACAAAAAATGTAAAGGACAATAAGAAATAAGAGAAAACAATTTTTAAAATTGTGCTGAGTTTAAAAATGATTATTCCAAATCCATATCAAGAGTGTATACAGGATTGGGAGAGCTTTAACTATCTTTTTTCCCTGATCTAGTGGATGTCATGATTATGTCACACATTTGTCTGAAGCTGTATCTTTTATAAGTTGTTCCGCATTCTACAGTAAGACTCCAGTGGATTACGGTTGTACTAAGACCTCAAAGCCTAAGCAATCACAAACAAGACCTTTATCGCACAAAATATAATTATGTTAAAGGAGTAGCAGAGATATAGAGAGAAACCTTTGTCTCCACAGGTTCTTGTTAATGCTCAGAAAAAGCTGAAGTACAACTCTCATTCTGTGAGCACCAACTCACATGTAACTCTATCCTGTTGTTGAAAGTGACTGTCATTCAGAGAAAAAAATTATCATTCCGAATGAGAAAAGCCAATCAAAGATAACGTTGAGCAGTATTTTTCAGTTACATTTCAATTGTACATTAGTTTAAACTACATAGACGAACAATTAGAGTCTGTGAGATTTCAACAATTAGAGTCTGTGAGATTTCAGTTTTATGTATAGTAGGGTCAACAAACCTACAAATATGAATATATATGAATTCACATTAATATATAAATTTCATGTATAGTAAAGTTATAATTCTTCGGCAGTTGTAGGTTAACTGGGTAAGCATTTAAGCAAAACGGTGCTGCAATTTTTTAGAGAAACTCCAAAAGTAGCTTGATGAATTAAGCCACACGATCTTTAAATACACGAGGAAGGAGGGAACAAACCAGGAAAACAGTGTGGCTACACGATTGATATTTGAACAGCCAGTTCATAGTTGGTATTCCCCAGAAAATTATTTACAATAATGATGGCAACGATGCAGATGTCATTCAATTCAGAACATGGTCTGCATTAGTACTCTTTTCTTTACATGACAAGGAAAAGTGAAAATGTATTTTTAGTATAATGGTCAAGTAAAAGTGAACGGACAGGGTAATAATTTTTTTGTAAAGATACTTTTGTTATTGAAAAAAGGAAAAAAATATCCTCCCAAAATTATTTGGAATTGTAGAGTAGCAGATGAGATTAGTTTACTAATATACTGTTTTGAGTTAATTGAAATATAGTTTCTAGAATACTAACCCAACAGATTCTTCAACTAAATTAAACAAACACATAAGATACTCAAATCCGTAGATGTTTACCCACACTCCCATAGGCGAATTTATTGTGGCAACAACTCCGAGCATGCTGTAAAGTTTGAACAAAGTCATAAAATAGGATGGTTATTTGAGAAAAACTAAACAAATCATGCTATCTTGACAATAAGATTCGCGAGGAGGTTGAATATATTGGACAGTTTGAGTTGTTCACACAAAATTTTTATCCTAAAATAAGCACCCATACTTGCTTCAACAATTCAATAGTTGAATATGTTAGGACATGCAGCGGAAGCAATTCTCTTGGATTAATCTAACTCACATAATAACTAGATAACATAAATTAAAAACAAAATTGAGAATGTTGATTACCTGTTTAAGCTTTCACACAATTTGTTCAACGCCTTATTCGCCTTACTCGCCAGATCTATGGCCTTCTATCAATTCCTGATTAACTCTCAAATCAATACTTGTGTGGGCAAGTGATTTTTTTGGTCTGAAAAGTGATGAATTGGTGAAGAACAGTACGTTCTTCTTTTATACACAATTTTTAAATTGAGAAGAACGTCTGTATTGATTTCACTATTAACTCCAAAAATATTTTTTCATAAGTATGTAAAAACGTTTTTCTCCATAAATAGGTAAAATATTTTTATCCATAAATATTCTTAAAACGTTTTAATACTCTTTAAATGTTTTCTATTTTAAATTTAAAACAAACATTAGAAGACTTAGTAAAATAATTTACTTCTTTCAGAGCATTCCTTTTCTTTTCAAAATTGATTAATTAATCAGGCATAGTAGGGACCGTAGATTTATTAACCGAAGCTTTCTAATATGATATTAATTTGCAAATAAATAAATTATCATATCTTAATAAACTAAAAATTATTTCACTAAAAATTTATAATTGCACTCCTCGATTTAATTTTAAAATCAACCATTACATCTTATTTAACTCCCCATGTTAGAATTACTGACACCAATCAATTAAATTAAATTTTCTAAAAATTTAATTCATTGACTAACTTAATCCTTTATAATTATGCCCAACTTATTTCACGTGACGGATATTAAATCCACCTGCAGGATTTTCACATGAAAACTTATAAGCAACCATAAAGGGGTGTCTTCTATCTCAAGTCCGAGACATGGTTCTATCAACTAATTATTATTTCACTAGTGCAATTTGTTATCATCCAATCTATTAGAAATATATTGACCCATAATAGAGTCTTCACCTTTTAATAGATTAAAATAATAAATTAAACTACATAGATCATAATAATTATATCAAGATTAAGAGTATAAGTACATGTAATGGACTAGAGAAGTTATTCACTAATATTCAGAATATAAATGAACATCTCTACTTGGTCCATTCAATACATACGAAATGTACTAGCACAAGAAGTCAGAATATTACCACTATCATAATTAAGATCAAATTATATTTAATCTTGTGCTACAATCATCAAGATATTTGTCCTGCTTTATCTCTGATTGTAAACAATAATTAATAACTTATAAGAACTGACAATTTTAATCTTCCATGTATGAGTTAAATAACTCATACACAAAATCGTCTACTGTATAAGTAAAGGACACACATGTTGACATAATGATCTATTTAAATAAAGACTTTATTAAATTAAGTAAATAAAATAAATAGTCTTTACATGGATTGAAACATAATACTATAACATAAATTACATGGTTAATAGTATATCCTATCAGAATACAGTACCAAGAAAAGAAAGAGCTATTGTGAGTATTTCTCTGCTGAGAAAAGACTAATATTAATGGGGTAAAGTTAACTTTATTCAGTTAGGTTTACTTTTCATTTCATTCCCAACAGATTCAAATTTATGGCTATATATAGTTAATAAGAAAAATTAGACGCGTCAGAAAAATTAAAAGGAAAATATGAAATACATGAGCAAACTTGAACTCAGTTGACAAAGCTGAAGCAGGATAAACAAAGACAAATGAGAAAACAGAGATGGAAGAAAGAGAACAAGTCAAAAGTTTAAAAGGCAATATCTTAATAAGACTTTGAGCCTTTGGATTATGAAACCTATGTAACAACACCAACAAATTAAATCAGGATACCACAGATTTGAAGAAACAGAAAGTCTACAATATAAATTTCATGAAAAGTATCACTACTTAGCTGGAAAAGTAAAATATAAAAGATGAATAAATGAAAAATGGCACTGCCGAATCTAAAATTTTTAAATGCACACACTAATCAAAACTTCAGGGAAATTTAAGACAGTTCTAGAAATTGCTCTACTTCCAAGAAATAGTTTGACGAATTGTTACCAGGTGGAGTTCCACAACATAATATTCTATCATCTACATGTTCCACATACAATCCAATGAGCCATGACTCTAGTGAGACATTCTCATTAACATACTTGTGTAAAACGTGCGTAGGATGATTAGGAATCACGATCAGCAAATGATATCACGCAAAATAACAGAATACCATCCAAGTATATCCGAAAAGAAAAACTTACTGATTTAAAGATATATAAGTGGCTAAATCTTTTGAAATGGCATAGAGCTGTCCTGTTGCATGTTGATAATTTTTTTTTTAGTCCTCACCAAATTTCCAATGCTTAGGCTCATGATATCGCACTCTCCTACAAAGAAAAGAGGGGCAAAAAAGAAGTGAATCAGGAAAATATATCTACGACTCGGTCATGGACAAATATAAAACTCCTCTGCTTACTTCTGAGCAAGGATGGGACCAGATTTCATGTACCCAATATATACCCCTGATTTCGAACGGTACCTAGCCAGAGTTTCTCCCAGTGCACCTGAAGTTTTCAACAAGCATGTTCTCACATGAGTGATAGTGTAAGTATCTAGTTGGTTTGTTATTTGTAGCATTCTGATTGGACTTCTCCATAATAAATTAGAAGGTACAATTTTTTAGCACGATAAGAATTTATTTTCTATCTATTCAAGTGATTTGGTTTGATTTGTTCTGTTGCTTGATAAATAAAGTAAGTAGATATGGGGATCGACAGAAAAACAAAAGATAAATGAGTCTGTTGCAAGCGATTTTTCTTTAAGAAGAAGATAAATTATTTAAGAAGTCACATCAGTCAATAGTTTTCCTTAAGTTATAAGTGACAGCCGAAATAGAAGATGGTGATGAACAATAATCTGAAGATCTATCATCATCAACTGTAGAAGCACATACTATGCAGAGGGCAATTTTAGGCTCAATGTAGAAAGTAGTGGAAACCTATCTCCTTCAGAACGTTGATGCATATGGTTATAGTTGGAAAACTTATTTGACTCTTGAAATATGAAAGGTGCCATATAATTTGGCACGGATAATTATAATAATTAGACTGATCACATATGTATGTTATTTAAGTAAGGTTTTAAAAAGGAAAGAGTTTTATTCATAAACTCAATAAGAATATAATTTGACACGAGTAATTACTATTCATCAACTCAATCAGAAAGCAGAAGTAGGAGAGCGAAAGTAAATCGAGAGATGGAGGAGAAGCCTATCACCTATTTCATTACATCAGTACTTTGTGTTGCCCGTGTTAGAGTAGCTTAATGTATTTCAAAAAATCTCAAAATAATTTACTTGGATTCAAATAGATAGATATTTAGGCTAGATGCAAAAGTGGTAAATATATTAAACCAATGACGAAACAATCAAGGGAAAACAAAGTAGCAGAACCAAATTAAACGGAGAGAGAGCTTTCGATAATATTTTTAATTTTCGTGGCTGATACTTCATAAAAAAATTCTTTAATTTTCCAAAATTAACTACTAAATTCAATGAAGGATTCTGTCAGACACCTGGGGGGCTAAAGTTCAATTATAAGGCAAAAGCTAAAACAAAAAATATACAACAGATGGAAAAAATTCAGAGCACGAAAAGTAAAACCAAAAATTCAAAATTACACACAAACACAGAAAGAGGGAAACCCAAAATCCAAATTACACACAAACATACAAAACGTAGGGTGTTCACCTATACCAGAGAACAATCGAAAAGATTCTGGCAATATATGAGAACGCAGAAGCAGAATTACTAAAGAAGTTGAAAAAGCCAAAAGGATAAGGAAGATGAAAGAGATGAGAAGTAGATGATGAGAAAGCAAAACAATTTCAACAGATGTGTGCTACAGTGAGAGGATGAATGAGGCGGCAGAGCAATAGCTGTAAAAGTTGGAATTCTAAAAGACAGAAAGTACCCTTGAAATGCCAGGCAGTCATGTCGACCAGGTGTGTGGTTATTGCCTTTTATCATATAGTAGAATATGTAATTCTCTTCTGCAAGTCACATCTACCACCAACTTATTTATATACTAGTCACTAGATACAAAGCCTCATGTCAGAACAGGCCCAATTATATTACTCTCTCAATCTCAATTTATATGATACATATAGAATTTTGAGATTTAATCAAATATTTTTTGTCGTGTTTTTTAGATTTTTTAAAAATATTTTAGTTATTAATTATTGTAATTTATAGTATTTTTTACATAATTTACAAAATATATAAATTATTGGAAAGGGCCTTTTTTATTATTCAAAATGCATTTACTCGTTCTATCCTAATTTATGTGGCACAAATAAAATTTGGAGAGTCAACCAATTTTTTCATGGATCGTAATTATTTTATATATTTTTTAAATACTTTTTATTGTTAATTATTGTGATTTATAGTATATTTTACGTATTTTTTAAATATATAAATTATTGAATATTCCTTTTTAATAATTTTATACTTATCTTAGTTTCTTTTTAAAATATCAAACATTACAGTAAAGATCAGAGCAATTTATTTCATCAATTACAAACACATTTAATTAATTTGATCACATAATTACTATTATTCACGTTACCTAGTTATACTTGTTTGGCTTAAAATTTAACCGGCATTTTTCTATTCATTTGGTACTTTTTTCATTTCAATTTATTTATCTTACTTTTCTTTTAAGTTTGTTTAAAAAGAATGTCTATTTTTGTAACGACCGGATCCGTCGTTATCTCAGGAAACACGACGTCGTGAAATTTTGGGAACGATTTAAAATATTTTTGGTACTAAGTGGGGTGACGTGATGGAAAATTTCAGATTTTTGGAAATCATCCGGGCTGACGCACTCCTCTATAGCAGTATTTTATCCGCTATAGCGGAACCGCTATGGCGGAAAGCCATCCGCTATAGCGAAATAACGGGAGGCAGTAGCCTCAGAACATGATTTTAATAAAAGATTTCTCCTCCTCAGTTGGAAAACATACGAGGGTTCCTCCAAAAACTCTCCTAAGCTGCTCCAAGACTTGAGAGCCATGAGAAAGAGGGATTATGGCTGAAGAGACATGAAATAATGGATTTCAGGATCGCTATTCAGCCGGAAACGCCTTCACAGAGCCAGAAATGCATCCTTGCAGCTACTTGGTGTCCAGGTAGGCTAGATTTTCACTTTGAGTAGATAGACCTATTTACATTCGTACTATTGTATAGTTGAAAATGAGAATCCATGATTAGGACTCCGGGCACGGAGCCTGGTGGATTCGGTGTTGGTTATGTGCGAACTAGGGATCGCTTAGATTGATTTATGGGAGGATGAAATATATTTTGGGTTTTTCAGGTTGTCTTGGTATGGGAAAATGATAGGATTTTAGGGACTGGGATGTCGGGAAGGTTTGGGGAACCGAAAAATGCTTGGGGTAACTAAATGGGTAATATAAATGAGGAAATTCTTAGATAAAGTTCGGGCATATGAGTAGAATAATAAGGAGTGTCTGAATCACCATGGTTAAGGGGTGAGCCCCTATTTTGTAATTTACTCGAAAAGGTTCAAAATCAGTGTAGTTACTAAGATGTGTTAACAAGGGGTGGATGTGATTTAGTGTTCGGACGGGAGTCGGGGCTAAGTTATGTACCCGGGGAAAGGGTAGGTGATGGTTATTGCTTCTTGTATGCATTAAATATTTGTGTACCCTTATCTAAGTATTTGTATGGTTTGCATTGCTTAGGTAATGATTTAGGAATGTCCAAAAGTCCTGTTTTCAGCATTGTGAAATGAACTAGGTGTTATTGCTTGTTGGTTTACAAGTGTTGATTGTTCATTTTTTGTGACTGTGGATTTATGTGACATTCAGTTGGCTCAGGTACCATGCCTGGTATGGGTATACTAACAGTTGGCTCGAGTACTACACCTGGTACGAGAATACTAATGGTTGGCTTGAGTACCACGCTTGGTACGGGAAATACTAACTGGTTGGCTCGGATACAACGCCTGGTACATGTTTACTTCATTGCATTGTTGCATTTTGATGTTGGTTCCATGAGTGGACCGGGCTATGTTTATAAATTGTGATATTGCATTTTGGTCCTTGAAAGGCCGGGTTGTTATATTGATCTGTGAGTTTGGTCTTGGTGTAGATCGGAGTGTGATATTATATTGCGAGTTCGGTCTTGGGGTAGATCGGGTTGTATGGTTGACACTTAGGTATTGTTTAGAGGGGATCCAAGGTGGGTTCGGGATACGTAATAGGGTATAATTATTTTTTATTGTGGGTTGTTGACCATGGTTATAAGAGTGGATCACAGGTGACTAGTAAGCTAATGGAATGACTGAGAGTCAGGTGTCATACTACTAGCCGGTATTGTCACGCTGGGGAATTGCCTAGGGACCCTAGAAAGGTCCATATACTTTTGAGTGGCACCATGAGGGTAGTGGGTCTGGATTTGATAGTTACTGGATTGTTGTGGATGCTCAGCCATAGGGATTGGTCGAGTAAACAAGGTGGTAGTCCGAGTCTGGACTTAGTAGTTGGGCTAGTTGTGTGACTTGGGAAGTCTCAGGTTAAGGTGGCTTGGGAAGTCTAAGGTTAGTGTGACTTGAGAAGTCTACGGTTAGTATGACTTGGGAAGTCTAAGTCTAGTGTGTCTGGGAAATCTTAAGAGCGAGGGAGTTAGCAGCAGAAGGAATAGTTGAGACATGAGTTATAGATAGAAGGGTGACGCGAGGTTGGTTTGAAATAAAGGCGGATGTCAGAGGATGGAACTATATTATTTATTCTCATGTTTTTCCCTGTTTTCCTATATGATGGTATGAGTGGATTCGGGTCGACCGATGATGCCTACCAGTATGTGTGTTTGTACTGACTCTACTCTTGCTATACCTTTTTGGTATAGTCTGGTTGCAGGGTTGATTATCTTTCATAGGTACATGACAATGGTGATCTGCACCAGCTTCTGTCTTCGATTCCATGATGGATGTTGTGTCTCATTTACATTTCTCTATATAAATCCTTTAGTAACTCCTGTACCTATTTTAGACTAGGTCCTAGGAAGGGTGTTTTAAAGTTGCAAAATGGTATTATTGTATTCTCCATAAAGAAGTTTTCCTGAATAAAATATTGTAAAGGTTTTCATTTATCAAAAATGAAGGTTTTATGGTTATATTTGAGTTTTTTCGTATTTTTACCTGTTGGACGGGTGGTAAGGGTTCGCCTATCTAGGTGCATAGATTAGGCGCCCTCACATCCCGATAGGTTGGATCATGATAGATGGTATCAGAGCCTAGGTTACCGGTCTCCCAGTACAAGAGAAAAATGTCGAATAGAGTCCTGCGGATTGGTGTGTTAATGTCCACATCTAATCCTTGGGAAGCTATGAAGCATTCTAGGAAATATCCCTTCTTTCATTCTTTTCGTGCGGTTCGTAAATTACTTGTATGGGTTGAGTCCAATTGGTATCTCTCGATTCTAATTGGTATCTTAACATAGTGGAGGATGTCATTGGACTCCGGTTGCGATAAGACAAGCAAGGGAAATTGGAACCGGGAAGGTTACAATTGGTATCTGGCCTGAGAGGCTGTGGTAAACATGGAAAACCAGCTAATAGTCATCCATGAATATGAATGGACGGTAAATTTATGTGACTTGATTTTTGCTGTGGCCTGGAGTGGAAATGTTGTGTATTACTGTGTTAGTAGGACCTACTTGAATTTCGTGTAATTGGTTACCTTGATATGAATGTTGAGTCTGCAGAGGGTCATAAGTTGAAAGTAGTTTCTGTGCATAACTGCTAAATGTATTGATTGAAAAATTTGTAGCACATCTTGAAAAGGACTTATCATTGGTTAAGATGATAAGGGGATGAAAATTGTGACTTTAAGGAAACTTCGATTTCAGGACAGTCGGGACTTGATTGAGAACCATGGGAACAAGGGAGTTATTCGTGTGTAATAGTAGGAAGGTATTGTTGGGAACGATTGTCCTTTGTAAATCCTTTGTGATTGGTGATTTTCTAATGCTGAGTTTTGATATGTGCATTGCCAGGAATGGTGTTGGGGGTAGTCTAAGACCATGGCGAGATTGACGGGATTAGACAAGGATAACCGAGAAGGGGGAAGGATACACTTGGCTGAAAAGTCCAATTTTTGGACTGTTACCATCGGTACTGCCATAGCGGATGACACCGCTACGGCGATCCTGCTATAGCAGTATTTTCTCTGCTATAGCAGTTCCGCTGTAGCGGAGTAGCAACCCCCATAGCGGAGGGACGCGGGGCAGAACACCTGCCCTATTTTCCCCTATTTTTCATTCAATCCCGGGGCTACAAAACACAATAGTAAGCTATGAATTGCAGGAAAACAAGAAAATTAGCTAAAGAACTAATCTAGTATTGCATAAAAAGGGAAATAGTGTCTGAAACTAGCATCCACGTGCTAAAACGAGGGGAAAAGGGAAGGGGAAATATTGTCTAAAACAATCCCCAAATGGGGGCGAATCCCAAAAAGCAGTAAAAATGTATTATGAAGGGGGAGGGGAGGCCCTAAACCTTGTCATCGCTCAGGAATGGGAACTCCTGCCTGTCCTCGGGCACCAGGGTGGAAAGCTCTTGGCCCGGGGCAACACAAGAGAATATGACCTTGACGGTCTTCCACATCCGGGCAAACATATGATCCCGGGAATGCCTTTTCTTTTTCTCCTCCTCTAACTCCCTTCGGAGTGCAGTAAAGTCCTGAGCAGTAAGGGGTGGGGTTGTACCTTCAGTAGCAGCAGTGCCCTCTATGAAATTCCTGACTGCAGTCAGGTTCTCCTCTAGGTGCTAGTGATTGGGGCTGAGGCTGGGAACGAGCAGAGGTGTCATCATCATCATCATCATCGGACTCCTCGACCGGCTAACTGCTCCCTGCTTCGTCCACCTTTCTCTTCTTCTTAGAGACTACCTTCACCCGGACAGGGTCGAAGGGGTCATCCATAGGCACCTCCAAGTCAGTATGGTCCTCAGGCACTCCAACCTACCTGCACAATTCAGATACCATGCCCGGAATATAGGGGCCCTTCCTATGACCTCGGTAGAATTCCTTCCACTCGGAGATCATTTGTTCCCCCACATTCATGATAATGCCCTGCATGACACAAACAATCACCAGGGCCCGGTCATAGGTCACATCAGTCTTGTTTCCCAACGAAAGGATTCTCTGGGATACCAAGTTTAACCACCTCCTAGCATCAGCAGAGAAGTAAGCACTAATGATGCCCTCGGGGCTGGGCTAGTAGACCTGATCTCTGAACTCTGCATCTACCAAAGTATCTCTTAACCATGTCATATCCCAAAGTCTAGACTTGGCCTCGTATGCAGCATTGGAGACGTGAGGCACTCCTAGCACCTCATTGATAGTCTGAGCGTCCACAGGGACATCCACCCCTCGGATTCGGATAGTGGGGTTGGGATCATCCTAAAGGATGGTAGAAAGTATGACATAGAACTCCCATACCCAGCCTATCTATGCGGGAGGAGGAACTACTAGCAAGGACTCCCATCCTAACTCTCGCACTCTGCGGTGGAAGGCGGCTGCCTTTCCATCCACTCCTGTCGCCTTGCACCCCCTCTCATAGTAAAAGCCTAGTCTCCGGTAATCCAAAAATCTCTCTCAAATAGCATCATCGAGGAAACACTCATAGGGATACACAGGAAATTTTCCTTCAGCCATTGGAAGTATAACCTGTAATGTAGCTAGAAAACTGGATTAAAACTCGTTAAGGCATAAGGGATTTAGAAAAAGGGGGGAAATTTTCTATGTGTCAGCTTGGGAAGCTACTGGTTTGTGGCCTTCTGCTATAGCGGACAATCATTCGTCATAGCAGAAATTTGTGG
Organism: Jaltomata sinuosa; assembly: GCA_003996215.1. Classification (NCBI taxonomy): domain Eukaryota; kingdom Viridiplantae; phylum Streptophyta; class Magnoliopsida; order Solanales; family Solanaceae; genus Jaltomata; species Jaltomata sinuosa. The sequence continues at coordinate 186,390 of QJPP01001051.1, read as the reverse complement.
CCTTAGATAAAGTATTCTATTACTATTTTGTACAAAAATTTGGGCATTATAACTCCTAAATTCCGTCCAAATCGCAAGTTTATTCAAGAACAACCCTTCACCTCCTACCCCATTTTTGGCCCTTTTTGGCCAAAAATAGTGTAATCCTTATTCTCATAATGCCTTGGAGGCATTGTAAACGTAAAGGGAAGCATCCATGCTTCGGGAATCCAACAAAAATCCAACCTAAAGTTCAAGTTTAAAACCCACCACAATGTATACCCCAAATCCTTGTTGTCTACCAAAATTATGTCTAAATTCATGCAAGGAAGTAAGGGAACAAGTACAAACAATTCTTACCTGAAAATTTCAACGTTGGGAGCGGGGTGATTGGGAGAGAAGGTGGTATTTTTGGATGGAATATGGGGAGAATGAGGGGTGGAATCCGTCTCTCCCTATTTCAACCTGTTGTCAACCGCTATAGCGGTTGATAGTCCGCTATAGCAGAGGCACTATGGCAGAATAATATTCGCTATAGCAGAGGAAAATCCATTTTTGGAAAGGAAAAATTCTCCAAGGTCTTTTGAAATTCGTCCGTTCCAACATGACACGAGGTCTTGGATTTCTTGGGTACTCGGGGAAGTTACGTGTAAAATTTCCATGGGTAATTTAAAATTCTATGAGGGAGCGGAATCATTTAATTTCTTTCAAATTGGTGCGACTAATTGAGGGAAGGTTTGGTGATTCGCGTAGGTTTGCAAGTTACGCGATCATTTGGGACAGTGAGGGTACCAGAATAGTTCCTTCCATTGTCTTGATTTTGGGATCGTTTGAAGACGAATGATGGGTAAATTAGTATCTATTGTAATGACCAGATCCATTTTTATTTCAGGAAACACAACGTCGTGAAATTTCAGGTATGATTTAAAATATTATTGGTACTAAGTGGGGTGACGTAATGGAAAATTTCAAATTTTTGGAAATCATTCAGGCTGACGCACTCTGCTATAGCAGTATTTTATCCTCTATAGCAGAATCGCTATGGCAGAATGCCATCCGCTATAGCGGAATGACGGGAGGTAGTAGCCTCAGAATGGGATTTTAATAAAAGATTTCTCCTCCTCAGTTGGAAAATATATGAGGGTTCCTCCAAAACCCTCCTAAGCTACTCCAAGGCTTGAGATCCATGAGGAGGAGGAACTATGGCTGAAGAGCTGGAACAACAGATTCTAGGATCGCCATTCAGCCAGGAATGCCTTCACGGAGCCAGAAACGCATCCTTGCAGCTGCTTGGCGTCCAAGTAGGCTAGGTTTTCACTTTGAGTAGATAGACCTGTTGACATTCGTACTATTGTATAGTTGAAAAGGATAATCCATGATTAGGCCTCCGGTCACGGAGCCTGGTGGATTCGGTGTTAGTTGTGTGTGAACTAGGGATCAATTGGATTGATTGGTGGGAGGATGAAATATATTTTTGGCTGTTCAAGTTGTCTTGGTATGGGAAAATGATAGGATTTCAGGGACTGGGATGTCGGGAAGGTTCGGGGAATCGGAAAATGCTTGGGGTAACTAAAGGAGTAATATAAATGGGGAAATTCTTAGATAAGGTTCGGGCATATGAGTTGAATAATAAGGAGTGTCTGAATCACCAAGGTTAAGGGGTGGGTCCCTATTTTGTGATTTACTCGGAAAGGTTCGGAATCAGTTTAGTTACTAAGATGTGTTAACAAGGGGTGGATGGGATTTAATCTTCAAACGGGAGTCGGGGCTAAGTTATGTACCCGAGGAAAGGGTAGGTGATGGTTATTGCTTCCTGTATGCATTGTATGTTTGTGTACCCTTGTCTAAGTATTTGTATGGTTTGCATTGCTTAGGTAATGATTTAGGAATGTCCACAAGTCCTGTTTTCAGTCTTGTGAAATGAACTAGGTGTTATTGCTTGTTGGTTTACAAGTGTTGATTGTCCATTGTTTGTGACTGTTGATTTATGTGACATCGGTTGGCTCCTGTACGACGCCTGGTACGGGTCTACTAATAGTTGGCTCGGGTACCATGCCTGGTACGGGAATACTAACGGTTGGCTCGGGTACCATACCTGGTATGGGAAATACTAACTGGTTGGCTCGGGTACCATGTCTGGTACGGGTTTACTTTATTGCATTGTTGCATTTTGATGTTGGTTCCATGAGTAGACCGGGCTATGTTTATATATTGTGATAATTGCATTTTGGTCTTTGAGAGGCCGGGTTGTTATATTGATCTGTGAGTTTGGTCTTGGTGTAGAGCAGGGTGTGATATTATATTGCGAGTTCGGTCTTGGGGTAGACCGGGTTGTATGGTTGACACTTAGGTGTTGTCTAGAGGGGATCCAAGGTGGGTTCGGGATACATAATGGGGTATAATTATTGTTTATTGTGAGTTGTTGACCATGGTTATAAGAGTGGATCACAAGTTACTAGTAAGCTAGGGGAATGACTGAGAGTTAGGTGTCGTACTACTAGCTGGTATTTTTACGCTGGGGAATTTCCTAGGGACCCTAGAGAGGTCCAGATACTTGTGAGTAGAGCCATGAGGGTAGTGGGTCTGGATTTTATAGTTACTGGATTGTTCTGGATGCTCATCCATAGGGATTGGTCGAGTCAACAGGGTGGTAGTCTGGGTCTGGACTTAGTAGTCGGGCTAGTTGTGTGACTTTGGAAGTCTCAGGTTAAGGTGGCTTGGGAAGTCTAAGGTTAGTGTGACTTGAGAAGTCTTCGGTTAGTATGACTTGGGAAGTCTAAGGCTAGTGTGACTGGGAAATCTTAAGAGCATGGGAGTTAGCAGTAGAAGGAATAGTTAAGACATGAGTTATAGATAGAAGGGTGACGCGAGGTTGGTTTTAAATAAAGGCAGATGTTGGAGGATGGAACTATATTGTTTATTTTCATGTTTTTCCCTATTTTCCTATATGATGGTATGAGTGGATTCGGTTGGCCGATGATGCCTACCAGTACGTGTGTTTGTACTGACTCTACTCTTGCTATACCTTTTTGGTATAGTTTGGTATCCGGGTTGGTGATGTTTCATAGGTACATGACGATGGTGATCTGCAACAGCTTCTGTCTTCGATTCCATTACAGATGTTGTGTCTCATTTATATTTCTCTATATAAATCCTGTAGTAGCTCTTGTACCTTTTTTAGACTAGGTCCTAGGGAGGGTGTTTTAAAGTTGCAAAATGGTCTTATTGTGTTCTCCATAAAGAAGTTTTCCTCAATAAAAGATTGTAAAAGTTTTCATGTATCAGAAATGAAGGTTTTATGGTTATATTTGAGTTTTTTTCGCATTTTTACCTGTTGGACGGGTGGTAAGGGTTCGCCTATCTAGGTGCATAGAGTAGGCGCTTGCACGGTCCGGTATGTTGGATCGTGATAATTTTAATTTTTGCACTCTTTACTTTTAATTTTTCACACGGTACGTCTAGGATCATAAAATTAAATAACATTTTAGTACATTTAATTTATTTTTAATTTAAGATAATAATTTTTTATTCTTACTTTCTTAAACTCCCTATCAATTCAAAAACAGAATAATAGATTAGTGCGAAGGAAGCAAATAGCCTCCTATAAAATGATAGAAATGTCCTTACTGTATAAAAGAATGGAAGAAGCACACATGTCGACAAACACCTCTCTGCACTCTTCTATATAGTAGTAATTTTATAATTTTTAATTTATGTTAAATTATTTAATTGGACACAAAACTTAACCAAAAAAAGAGATATTTTAAAATTTATAGTTTTAAATATGCTATAATATTTGTATTATTATAAAAAAAAATTACGTTAAAGATAAGTTTTAAAGTTTAAACTAAACTCTTACGAAATTTTAAAAAAGGATCACTCTCTTTTAAATCAAATAAAAAAAATAGCTTTACATAAATTATAACTCAAACAATAATTATTGTCTCATGCATTCGAATCAAATGCTATCGGCTCTTTAGTTTATAGAAATATCTTGATTATATCAGCCATTGAGATGATGTGAGAACTTATATCTTGGATGATGAATAAGGAGAAAAAGGAAAAGTTGAGAAACGTGAACTATTAGAGAATTAGAAAATATACTTTCAATTACCAACTATATATTAAAACGCAAAATTAATCTATAACCAAATGCAAGAAATACACCACCAAGTAAAAGTAATAGTTGGATATTAAAAATATTTACTCACCCTAGATATTTATACTAAATCAATGAATATATAAGAATTAACTTTCTTACATATACGTATCATTTAATAATTGATCATATGATATGTATTCTGACTCTATTTTTAAAATTACTAATGTTAAATAGTAATTAGATTTGATATAAATATCGAGGTCAAAATACGCATTTACTAATAGTTATTTTTTAAAAGGTACACGATTGGTCAAAGAACATCAAGAATCCTTGAGGATACAAAACATCAGTAAGCACTTGACGATTATTCTTCCAAGGTTGTACAACTTCAATCTTGAAGTATGGCCAAATAACTTACTCGATGAATATCTGCTAAAGGTACCTGACTGATCTAAGAACGACAAAAATCTTTGGTAATAGGGACACCAATAAGCACTTGATATATAGTTAGCCTTTAAAAGTTGTGTAACTTTGATTTTGAAGCATGAATTGATAATTCAAACGATTGCATAAAAAAATCCGTTAAACTTCTTTATAATTTAATAAGGAATTGTGACCTAACAACATTTAATATTAGAGATTGTAAGAAACTCACCGCTCTTTTTTCAGCCTTTTCTTATTAGTCATGCTGGTAGATGCTCCAAAATCAGAATGCCAAATATATAGTGTATTGTATCTCCTCTCCAAACTCTTAGCTCCAAAAGGACTTAGGCGACAAATTATGCACATAAGAATGATTGAATCTATATTAGTATTCAAGAACAGTGTGATTTAAATGAAAGCATATTATGCCCTAATACCTCAGTCACATGTGAGGGATGTCAAAAGAAGGTTGAACACTAGGCCATTAAGGATAAAAATAGAGATGAGAATAATGATTGTTCTGAGCTCTGACCACGAACTCTGTCGTCATATTTTTTGTTGTTCATGCATTATCCATAATTACTATTTGACCAGTAGAATAGGCATTGTGATATAAGGAATTAGTATCATGTGAAGCCTAAGTGTAAGTGGATACTATCAAATACATATGAGACTTTAAATCATCCAATGTAGTTACTTTGATATGGCTTCTTCTATAAGAAGGAGAATATTTAATGTAATGAATGAAGGAAGAGATCCAACTATATTTCAGTGAGAGACAAATAATACATAAGCCATAAGTATGTAGATCTTGCAATGCTTGAGTGACTATGTCATTCATAATTAGTTATAGGTTTACCTACTGCTCAAAAAGAGCAATTAATTGAATAAAGTTATTGTAGACAGTCATATGTGGGTAGTACATCTTCTTGAATTTCAAGTACAATAGAAGAAACTTGATCAAGGTAGAGTTAGATAAGAGTCGAGCATCTTTGGAGGTCTCATAGTCATAGTTGTGAAAGGCATCAAGTACTGAAAAAGATAAAGTAACACTGGTTCAATCCGATATGATAGAATTCATAATTTGTATTCCTCAAGCATTGGTGATGGACATAAAATTGATTCATCAATCAAGTACAAAAGATTGTGACTTTTTATAATAGTAAAAAAAAATTCTTTCAAGTGAGATAATTGAAATATGCTAACGCAAAAGAAATAAATCTGTTGATGTTAGAAATTATTAGCGCAGGGTTTGAGAGATCAAGAAAGGTTCGAGATGAAGTATTTTGACTAGTGGGTGAATAAGTCTCGAAATCTATAGTGCTTTTGATACCAATATGAAATAAGAAAGTTGATACAAATATTGTGATGATCAGCTTGTAACAATCCAACCAGCTATTTTGAGTTTTGACGTTCCATTTTATGTTTTGAGGTCTTGATAGGTTATTTTTATATTTTGAAACTTGTTGGCATGGTTCAGGTTGAAATCTCGACATGCTCGAAAAGGTGAAGGCCTGATTAGCATTTGTAATATTTTGATTAGGTTGGGTTTGCTTTTGTGTCTCTTGCATCACAATTGTGGTAGTCACATTTGCAGATGCTTGATCGCTTTTGTGAAAGCTCAAGATCTAATAAGACTGGCATTTATAGAATATCAACAACTTTTGTGACTAAGATGTCACAATTGCGATAGGGATGTTGGGGGTATAAAAGTTGCAGTTTAGGATTTTAGCTATTGTTCCACCATTCTAAATATTTTGAGCTTGCCTTAGAGTGATTTTGGATGAAAAATTTATTTGCAAATTTAGGATAAGTGATCCTATTACTAATTTGAGTATTTATCTTGATTACTCATTGATTATTACATCTAAAATATGGATTAAGAGGTGAAATTTAAAAATTCTGAACCAAGCCACCATGTAGGCTTATTGTTGGCTTTCTGTTGATTTTGATTTTAACTTAGCCTATAATTATGGAATTGGGTCCAATAGACTTGGTTAACCTTGTTGAGTATCCTTTTGGATAGAGCGAGCATGTTTCGTAAATTCAAAGTAATAAAAGGAAATTTTTGAAGATTAAGGCTAGATCGAATCGAGGTAAGTTAAGGCTTTGATCTAAGTGAGAATCTTTTATCAAATTGACTTGTTTGATATATTTATATATAGGGTACCAAATATGTGAGGTGACAATATACTCAGGTATATATACACACATACTTTAAGAGGTATATGTATAGCATGATTATCTCATTGTTATGATCCAAAATTCAAGGTCATAATGGCACCTAAACTAATCTACTACTAGATAAGCCAAATCTCTACCTCCATCAAATATCAAGTCAATATATGGAAATAAATAAAATAGTGGAAGTAAGCCTCAAAATTTAAGCTTTCATAAATAAAATAGAAGTGTGAAAATGACAAAATACACCCAAGACCTAGTGTCACTAGTACAAAAGCATCTAAAATTTATTACATTTTTTCATTTCATTTTACAAGATTGTGTGAAATAGTAAAAAGATAAAAATATAAAGATTGAGGAAGCTAGGCATCATTCTAAACGCCAAGTAGCTCACAAAGTTTTTGAATAGTTCTGTCTCAGATAATATAATCAACTGGGTTCTCTAATATTAGAATTTACATCAAAAGATGTAATAAATTTAGTATAAATATGATAACACGTGTACTCAATAGGCATCATAGGTCGACTGCGCAAGAGTGAATAACTATATCGCAAAAAAAATGCTAAGAACCTAGCTAAATCAACAGAACTGTTTGATATCCAGTAAAAACAGTATAAGCAGCTGACAAAAAATATTCTTTAAATAAATGCAAAACACATGTAAAATAGATAATCAATGAAATGTAAAGCAAAGCAATATAATCATATGCAATACAATGATCAATGATCCTAACAATATATACACCCTCTCTACAGTGGCATGCTGTGAGACAAGACCCATGGAAGACTTACGAGGTCTATATATCCCGCCCAGAACCATTTCACATTAGGCGACAATCAATACTTTTTTCAATATCATCAATAATCAATCATCCAGAACCATTCTCGTCAGATTTAAATATATCTCAACACGTTGTTTCAATAGTACTAATCATGTGATCCATGAGATGAATATGTAAAAATGATCACAGTAAGTAAGAAAGTTATAAATACAACAAATATGAATATGAATATTTTTTCACCACAAATACCATAAGCAACAAGACTTCTCAAATAATAGATTTACTTTCAAAATCATTTCCTTAGGCCATGTTTTCATCAATTAAACAGATTTCTTTCAACACAATGCATGTTTAGGTAAAACAACACCTCAAGTATGATAAAATTCATGAAACCGCATAAAACTCAACAACGATATAATTTCAAGTTACAAATTGTCATGACCCAGACCGCCGTGAGTGGCATTGTCACGCCCCGAGGTTATCCCCTAGACGTTACAAGGGACCCCGGACCACGAGGATCCCGAGTTAACCCTTGGTCATAGCATTCTCGAGCATAACAAAGATAAAACATAACGAAAGCATCATAAGGAGGATCCAAAATAGAAAATCATATCATAAAGTTAAGAGTCGAATAAGGACTACGACTCAGAGTCAATACATAACTACTATGTCTGAAAGCCTCTAGTCATAAATAGAGAGTTGATGGGACAATAACCCAACTAACTCGAACATCTGAAAATAAGAAGAAGACATGAAACTGAAGTGGAGCCTATCCCTCGGGCTATGAGGACTCACCAATCACTAAGTAGGAGTGGACAGATCTCTAGCCACGAATCAGATAAGAAACACCTGAGTCTGCATCATATAAGGATGCAACGCAATATTCGTTAGTACTTTGGAATGTACTAAGTATGTGAGCAATGCATAAGTAAAGTAAAACATGATTGAAAACGTGCTTAAATCATAATCCATGCATAAAAGAATGTCATAAGAAGATATCGTAAAGGAAGCTAAATTATAAGGCAAAAGTCGACTTCCTAATGATAGTTCATAAAAGAGTTCATAAAGAGTTCATAAGCTTAGAAAACTTGAAAACATACATACGGAAAACATACATAGGGGAGTTTCTTATAACCAACATGAGATCATATGAGCTACATGGAATCTAACTATCTGACCCTAGTTAGCAAAGCTGACTTTGAACCTTGCCAAGGAACAAGTCACCATCTCCAACTATCTAACCCTAGTTGGCAAAGCTGTCCTATGCCCCGCTCAGGTAAGGACACCATTCATTAAGATGTGGATCCACTCTCATAAAAGCCCTTTGGGCATATTTCATTTCATACCTACGCTGGCAACGTAGTTTCTGGGACTAAGGGCAATCTTACCCCGTCCAACTAAGTGCTAAATACTACTTCCAAAATATGCATATATATATAGCTCATAATCATAGGGCACAATCTCATGCCAAATTCTTATTCATAAAGCATGAAAACACACGGGGTATCATGCATCTTTCATAATATAGTTCGTAAACCATGAAAACGCATCGGGTATCATGAATCTTTCATAACATAGTTCATAATCATAAGGGCATACTCTCATGCCAAATTTCATTCATAAAGCTTTGCATAACCATAATTCAAAACATGCTTTTCTTTCTAAATTCATGTTTGAAGAATCATACATGCAATTTTAAAAATTCATAAGGGCCATTAAATCTAATCATGCCAACTCTCTCTTGAAAACATGTTAATTCATGGAATCATGACAAAAATCAACTTTCATGCTTGGGCTTTCAAAACCAATGAAGGAATCATAAGTAAATCATGAATAATCAATAGGAAATCATGAATTTGAACATAGAAACTGATTTCATAAACTTTCCCCAATTTTGGTTCAAAACCCTAATTTCATGAGTTCATAAATCAAATGAGAATTTGCCTTAAAATCATGAATAGAAAATCACTTATGAAATTCATGCAAAACCATCCAATTTAGAGTTGAAATCCATAGAAGAGTCATGAGGGAACAATTTATAAAGAACCCATGAGAATTGGGTAAGAACCCTAATATAGAAATTCATTATAATAAATTTAGAAGATGGGGTTTTGGGTACAAGGGTGAAAGGAACCCATTGTTAAAGACCCACATACCTTGGATGAAGATTACCCACTTCAATGGAAAAGAACTAGGAGACTTGAACTTGAAGCTTGGAGACTTGAGCTTGAGAGCCATTTTCCTCTTTGAGTGAAGAATGATGAAATTAAGAGGGACTTAGGGTAATATGGGTGAAAACTCTTCTAAAAGTAGTCAAAACGACTTCACTTAATACATAATAGGGTGGGAAATAACCAAAATTCCCCTAGGAATTAATTGAGAAAAAGCTGGAAATGGGTCAACTTCCAGTGATCACGAGTGGAGTCTACGACTCGTAGACTTTTCCACGACTCATGGATAGCTAATTGTGGAAGTTGCCAGAAATTCAATCTGCAGGAGGTCTTCTACGGTTCAACAAGATGACTCGTGGAAGCTTCCACGAGTCGTAGAACCTAATCGTGGAACTCAGGGGAATTTGACTGACCTCTGTTCAACTTTCACGAGTTAACAGTACGACGCGTAGAAACTTCTATGAGTCATGGAAGTGACTCGTGATTGTCAGTACTGAGGTTGGTTCTGCAGGACTGGGATCACGAGTCACTCCTATGACTCGTGGATCCTTCCACGACTCGTGGACTTGAACCGTGGTCCCTGAAACTTTTGAATTTTTCTAAAGTTTTTCTCTTGGATAGTTGGATACGTGTACGGGGTGTTACAGGCACTCACCCAACTCCCGGGTGAGCGAACCATCACTTCCCATAACTTAACCGTTCTAACAGATTAAAACCAATGTACATAAAGTAAACTAGCAATCAATATAAATAAATCAACTCTAATATATATAACCTGTGGAAAATCACTCCCTAGAATCTGAAAGTCACCGTACTAAAACACTACCAAACTAGAGTACGAGGATGCAACCCTAATAAAAGAAATAGTCTAAGCCCGAAACAAGTGGGATATAACTCAAATAGATAGAAATCAAGGCAGCTTGGCCGAACAGCTCACCCTTGACGTCTGAAAGCTTGGCCGAACAGCTCACCCTTGACGTCTGAAAGCGCTGGGACTACAAGTGAGGTAGTGTATCAGCCGCTGAAAGATTTTCTGTACTCACAAAAAGACAAGCAAGTATACTATCAGTACACAACCACCATGTATTGGTAGAATTATCAGCCAGTTCCAAATAAACAGTGTATGAACAGTACAAAAGTCAAGTAATAGTACAGGAAACATGTAAATAAGTCAACAGGTAATTCTAGACTACAAGTCTCTCCCTAGCTTGTTCCCACATGTAATCCACTTTCACAACCATGATCAACAGTTCACAATAAACAATAATTATACCGGATTATATATCTCAGACCTACCCTGGATCCCCTCTAGACAACACATAAGTGTCAACATACAACCCAATCTACACCAAGACCAAACTCACAGATCAACATACAATCCGGCCTCTCAAGGACCAAAATGCAATATCACAATTTTGTAAACACAGCCTGGTCCACTCATGGAACCAAATCAAATACACAATGCAATAAGTAAACCCATACCAGGTGTGGTACCCGATACAACCAGTTAGTATCCAGTACAAGGCGTGGTACTCGAGCCAACCGTTAGTATTCTTTTACCAGGAATGGTGCCCGAGCTAATCGAATGTCACATAAATCTACAGTCACAATAAAGAATAATCAACATTTGTAAACCAACAAGCAATAACACCTAGTTCATTTCACAAGACTGAAAATAGGACTTTTGAACATTCCTAAATCATTCCCTAAGCAATGAAAACCATATAAATACTTAGACAAAGGTACACAACATACAATGCATACAGGAATCAATAACCATCACCTACCTCGAACGATCAAGCTCTACAGTGCCGGATTCCTTGCTTGTTCTTGGTCTAGAAACAAACACATAAGCACTATAGTTAATTAACTAGCCTAAATTACCCGGATTATACAAAATCCTAATCCCCAGGCCAAACTATAATCATCCCAACCTTTTCTGGGCTTTTCCGCCATTAATTCACCTAAGATTATCATTTATACCTATACATTTAGAGAATTAAATCTTGGTGATCATTACCCATTAACTATAAACAATACCCAAGAACTCTAGCACCCTAGAATTCTCCTTTTTCCCCAGATTCTACAATCCCAGTTGTTTTGATCCTTTTTGGGCAAGGATGGAAAAACATGGCTTTATTTGTTGAAAGGTTCATTTTGAAAATCTAATTAAAGTTTCCGAAATATTTTCAATTAAAAGCAAGAGTCGCCACTTAGTTTTTTATAAAGTAAAAACCAAGAAAAAACTTATAAGAATTTTTAAAATCCCAAAACAGATAAAGACTTTAAAAATTAAGAGATTAAGGGTAAGGGTTAAAGTTAATACTCTTGGAAGGGTGTTAAGGCACCAAGAGTATCCGCTAACTCGCGGTTGCCCGGGCTTGTTGGAAAAACTAACTTGTTGACTAACTTTTGAAAACGAGATTGGTTTATAAAACATCTTGTTTTTTATAAAGAAGATTGATTATGAAAAAAGGTTGTTTTATAAAAGACAATAAAAAGGGGTCCCTTTTTTATACTCACGGAAAGAAAAGAGTTGAAATTAAACAAATTGAGTAAATGAAACAGTAATTATCATAAAGTTTGATTCCTTTTGGGAATAATTTAACTAAGTTTCGCAAAGTTAGTCCAATTATACAATCAAACTAATCAACTAAGTAACAAGAAGACATAATTAAAATATGTTAATATTGTCCTAATACTAGTGTGTGGGCCCTCTTTAGGCCCACCGCTGTTTTCACTTTGGACTTAGTCCACTTTTCATCTTTTAGCCCTTTGGGCTATTGCTGCTGCTGAATCTTATGGGCTTTGGCCCAAATTTATTTATTCAGTCCATTTTGGACTTTTTCCGATGCGGATCATTTTTTTTGGGCGTGGCCCATTTCTCTCCACCGTTGTCGCTGCTGCCTCTGATGTTTTAGCCCTTTTGGGCTTATTCTTGCTGGACCATCAAATAATGTTAGGCTAAGCCCAACTAGAAGATGCAGGGGAATTTTGGGAGTCCAATTGGACTCCACCAGATTTCATACATAGAAAGAGTAAAATAAATGAGGATTAGTACGTGTCTTAACTAAATTAAACAAAGAAAATAATTCAAACAGAAATATACACCAATGCGCAGGTATTTATACCATGTTAAAGCATATGAAACAAGGACATTCATACAATAAAATCACCAATTTTATCACTTAAGACATATGTTTTATGAAACTTAGTCATTTTAAAACATTCATATGGATTAACCATTTTCCAGAAAATCAATGAGGGGGTAGGGAGTGGTTCAAACAAGACATGTATTCTTAGATGCACGGAAGTGGTATCACATAGTCATGAGGCACATATTCAATATTTTTCAATACTTACATTTAAATATATAGAGCAGATTCCATATAATTTGAACAAAAGACTAATTTAAGAACCTAATCTGTAAATCACATACCAGTCATAGACAAGTCAAGCGATATGAACAAGCGTTTTTAACATTGATTACTCAGTACAACTAATAAGAAATCACTCAAGAAAATAAAGGAGAAGTATATGGGAAAACTATTAACATGATATAGGCCGAAATCATCTCATGGTCCATACAGGTAACATGTAAAGCAAACAGGGAAGTGGTCATCTTGATGAAGATGAATCAGAGGAACCTACAGGGGTGAGGAATATGTCACAAGGAGGCATGCCTCACCTCTAGTTCTCTTCCATGACAGAACTTACACACACAACAATCATGGAGTTCAGATTTTTAAAACCTTAGACCTAAACAAATTCTAATCACATAACAACCGTCTAGTATGCTAAAATCATTTCAAGAGAAGGGGGGAAAGGAACAGGGTAATAGATAAAAAATGAGGGAAAGGGGATGAGAGTTGAATGGTCTAAAAACCTATAACATCTTCATATAGCAAACAAAGAAACATAGCAGTCTTGATGTTTTAATAGGTCACAATGTTCTACAAGCATTATAGACACCAATTCAAACATAAGAAAATAACAACAAAACCTAACTATTTCATATGCATCACTTAGTCATTTCAGCATTAGCAAAACAGTGAAAAAGGAAAGGGAGGAGGAAAATCATGATTACTGTTAAACAAAGGGAAGCAAGGAGGGGGTTTGAATATTTTTCATCAACAAACCAATAGGCAACATGTGCTCATGCTATACTTAATCAAACCAACAAACTTATGAGAAGAAATCAGGACTCAAAGATGACCCATACATCATCCTAAATGATACTTACAATTCAAACATGTAGACTGATACCACATAGCAAGAAACAATAGGGAAAGGAAGAAAAACCATTTAAAAGCAAGTTCAAATCTAAGGGTAAATAGGGTAGGGGTTAAACATGCTCAAATCAATTAACAAGTATGAAAATCTGTACTCAAATATATATATACTACACAGTTTACTTAAGAACCAACTAAACCATAGACAATCAAGGTTTAAAACTAACCTAAGCATCACCCCCAAGTATATGAGAGTAAGGCTAACAGTTCATACATAGTTAAGATAGTAAAGAGGAGAAAACAGGTTCTACAAAGAGAAAGACTAAGTTTTTCATGAACAAAATCAGCCTTAAATTCTAGCAACAAATTCTTGCTCAAGTTTCTGGCATTTAATCATCATATAAGTCAAACACAAGCTAATGAAATCAAGGGGTTTATACAGGGGAAGGGAAAACAAGTTTAAAAATCATCACAAACAGCCATGAGAAAAATATATCAACACTTAATCAATACATATACGAAATATCAGTTTAGGAAAAGTTGGTAAGCCAATAAGAACATGATTATGAAGAGGGGTTAGGGAACAAACAAGGATCAAAACCAAATATTTTTATGAATAAAGCCAGACAGATTTAATATCATTTAACAATAATCTAGGCTCAAATTTATTGCTCATACTCACTGTTTTAACAAATTAAACAAAATCAGTAAAAGACCACACTTCTAACACAAGATTGCTACTCAAAATCATAATATTAGTCTAACATTTAAGCGCATATCTTTGATACTAACAAACAAGACCAGAACCAGATTTCACCAAGGTTTAAACATTATAAAAGCAAATGAAAACAACAAAAACAGTAAAGGAGGAGGTTAAGGGATTCACCTTTTTTAGGGCAGCAACTCGGGCTTAGCACTTCACCGGAAGAGCTTACCACCACCGGACTAATACCCAATCCTTTAAAACTCGAATTTTTAGTGCTTTTTCTTCCCAAAGTTAACTGGTTACGTGAGGTTAGAGAAATAATTCTCCAGAACCCCCAATATTTCCCCAAAATCAGCGCCATTTTCATGCAGCTTGGGGGGGGGGTATTTATAGGGAATTTCGGGTGAAAATGGGGGGGAAAACCAGAGGGCATTTCTGGGATTTTTGTTGAAGGAAATTCGAATTCCTTCAATGGACGAGGTTGAATCATCAAGAAATGGTATAAACTCGTACCAATTTTCATGGATTTCACGGAGAAATCAACACCTAGGCGATTTATAGAACATTCTAGTCTGCCAGCTCAATTTTTGACAGAGCTAAGGACGGCATTTGGGAATTTTAACGAAGGTTGAGCGAATTTGAAGCTGTGAACGTTGGGGTTTTGAGTTGTCATTTGAGAAACGACGAAGAGGGAGAAGGCAACGTTGTACTAGTGGAGCTGACGTGTTGTACAAGGCGCGTTGCTCGTACAACGTCCTCTTTCTGGGAAACGTGTAAGAGAGTGGCGGGGGTATGCGACACTTAGGGTTTCTGAGAGGTGTTGGATGAGAGAAAACAAGAAGATGAAGATAAAGGGGTGTTTGGTTTTTGTCTTAGTAAGAGAAAAGAGAAAGGAGCGTATAAGGGTGGATTTGGGCTTGGGCCAGCCGGTTCAGGTGGATAAACAAAGGAAAAGGGGGAGTGGGCTGGCGGGTTGGTAATGGCTTTGGCCCAAAAGGGCTGAGACAAGGGGTCTAGTGAGGGAGTTATAAGGCGTATTGAGGATTTGGCCACATTTTGAAAAATATGGCCATTTCGAGTTAAAGATGTAGAAAAATTGAATAGGATTTAAGAAATTCAGCTAGAATTTAAATAGCTTTAGGGATTTAGGCTAGACTAGAAATAAAGACGGATTAATTAAAATTAATTACCCGAGCCTTTTTAACTTTAAACAAATTGAAACAATTATCATGTTCAACACATAATTTCCTCTTTTAACCATCATGAAATTAATTTATTCAATTAACCTCTTATTTGAATTAAATTGGAGGAAAATCAAGTGTTTAATCTTTTAAAAGGACCTTTTTTTATGAAACTAAGCTCTAAAATAGTTTTTTTAGTAAATTTTTTTATTTTCACATATTTAAATATGAAAAATATAAATTGTTACTCAGAACTATTTTAAAGCTGATTTGAAAATGATTTACCCCTTTTTACAAGACAATTATTTCAAAAATTGTTTAAAATTCAACAAGGCTCAAGATTAATTCGTAATGCGGAGGGTAAAAATTGGGTGTCAACAGCTGCCCCTACCTTTGGGTAGGGTGAGTGTAATAAACACTGGACAAAGGGAATTGACGTTCCCAATTTTATCCGATCACAAGTCCATCTTCAGGAAGCGATTGGTTTTAGCATGAATTTTAAGGAGTTATGGCCAAACTATGGCGTCGAGTTTCCTACATATCTCAGGTTACATAAGAACTCAGGCCACTTGTAGTTCAAGATTCTTGATTTTACGCATGATTTTCAAGGAATTCCAAACTTTCCCTGTTTTAGAGCACGGAGAGACCGGAAAGCTGGGGAGTAGGAGGATTGGGGGAGTTAGGAATGCAGCCGAGTTTTCATCATAGAGCCCGCCTAAATATACCAGGACTCAGGGAATCAGGCTGCTTGTAGTTCGACTCAATCGGTGGAAAAGGTAATCTTTATGTTAAGACGACTTTTGGCTCGGGATGAGTGACGAATAGGTTGAGCTATAGAAAAGAGGCTTGTAACCTCTCAACTATGAATGTGGTTCACTTCACACCCATAAGTAAGATTTTAACTGTACATAATTTCCAAAGCTCAAGGTGTATCGTCACTCGGATTTGAAAGGAAAGAATATTGCTTCCAATGCGGGTTCAGAAAATACCCTGGATGCGAAACCAAGACCCAAAGATAGGATATACCCACATGCCTTCTGATAGGGGTGTGGTTTGATGGTGGTGGTGTGTTGTTCCTCAGTTTGCGTCCAAAGAGTTTGATGTCCCTCTCTGGACTGTGTCACAAGTTGTTGCTAAGAAAAGGTTCCACATTGTGATGCATCCTTTTTGGTGTAGTCCGCACCTGTGGTTTTGCTTTTGAGAATTTTATCCTTCTTGGATGCTCTTGACAATATCTCAAAACCAAATGGTTAGTAGTAATAGAATTAAGTAAGGAGAGATAGCTTCGTACCTCATTTTCCTTTATCTGTTGTTTCTTGAGGAAGATGACGTCCTTTCCCGTCTCTGTTTTTAGGAAATGGCCGCTTCCATGACAGTTAAACGTGATAGCCTTCTTGGCTATTAGATAAGATTGCTTGTGTAGCAATTTTTGAATGATGACGGCCGTCTTGATTGTTTAAGGGCATTCTTTTGAATGCGATAGCCCTCTTGGCTTTTGGCGGTGGTCTTTTGCATATGTCTTTGGGGTAGATCTCGCGTATCTTCCGCATTGACATGATTAGCAGACACTCCTTGGATTGTCAGATTTTGGGTAATCTATCACATCATCTAACTTTGGATAGAGGCGGCTTACAGACGCCTTTAATTTGCCAGCTTTCGAGTAATTTTTCACATTATCCGACTTTCGATAGAGGCGGCCTACAGATATCCTTCGAATCGCCAGTTTTTGGGTAATCCTGCACTTTTATCCGATATTGGACGTGACGTGACTTACAGATTTCCCTCGAATTATTAGCCTTTGGGTAATCCTGCATAATATCAATGTGGATATGTCGCGGCTTATAGATAACCCTTGGACCATCTATTTTTGTTAGTCTTGCAGTTTATCTAATTTCGGATATCATTGTGACTTATGTGTTACCTTTGAACTGTCAATCTTCAGGTGATCTTGCACACTATCCGGTTTCAGATATCATTGCATCTTACAGACAACTCTTAGTTTTGTCAAGCTTCGGGCAATCTTGCACACTATCCAATTTTGGATATCGTTGTGACTTATAGATGACTTTTGACCTTCAAATGTTGGAAAATCTGATTTATTGTCCGATTTAGGCAGAGACGACTTATAGATATCCGTCAGATAATATGCTTCGAACCTTTACGACAGGTGGTATATAACAACATCTTCCGGTGATTGATGCTTTTGAATAAAGGTGCATAAAATATCCTTGACGTCAGACTCCTCCGCCTTACGCAATATGGGACATAAATATGTTGGATGGAAGACTTGGCATAATAAATGATAATGATATCCTCAATATCAGACTCTTTTGCCTCACGTAATTTTGGATATAAGCATGCTGCATGCCGGATTTGGCATAATGAATGAGGATTATGATAATGATATCCTCAACGTCAGACCCTTTTGTCTCACGTAATTTTGGATATAAGCATGCTGAGATCAATCCTGCACAGCTAGTGCGACTTGGGGACGCCTAATGAATGTCATACTCTTTCAAGCCAGCTGGCAGAGGGACATAATCTTCGCAGGGGATGTGTGTCTGCGATATATGATGATGATGGTCTTCTTGACATCCAAATATGAATGGCCTTCTCGGCATGGTCCTCTTGACATGGAAATATGAATGGCCCTCTCGGCATGATCTTCTTGACATGGCCCTCTCGGCATGCAAATATGAATGGCCCTCTTGGTATGGTCCTTTTGACATGGAAATATGAATGGCCCTCTCGGCATGGTCCTCTTGACATGGAAATATGAATGGCCCTCTCGTCAAGCAAATATGAATGGCCCTCTTGGCATGATCCTGCAATATGATGCCATACAATACAATGCAACATAATATAATATGATGCAATGAGATATGTCATAATATGATGCGACACAATGCTATGCCAGGTGATGCAATATGGTGCAATATGATGCAATGCAGCATGATGCAATGCGATGCAGTGCAACATAATGCAAATGTGAATGCAAAAATACGATGCCATGCAGCATGATGCAACGTGAATGCAAAATGCGATGCCATGTAGCATGATGCAATGTCCCATAGGGAAATCCTGAAAACATCACCTTTGGTCTTAATATCAACTCCTTTGTAGGTACCTGCGCTCAAGGCAAATGGTTAGCAGACACAGTATCACTTTTATCAGCGACTACAGTCAAGATTTGAAAGACTTTAAAGACAGCGTCTATGAAGCTGATCAAAATAACTTTAAAAATGCGAGCGAAATGGTCGTGCCTGCTTTCAGGGACAACCATGAATACCATTTTTTGAACATTGTCTGTTCGGGGTGATCCCTGTCTTGCTAGGCATTGGTGGGGAGTGTTGTTGCTCTTTGTTTGGTGCCCCCAATTTTAAAGCTGACCGAGATATCCTGATCCCTTTTGGGGACTTAAGAACGTTGTTGGGTTCTCTTTATCTTGTAGTTTATATGAACTACCAGAAAATTCGTCCGCTTTAGGGGCTTTTGCCTCTTTGGCCTCTTCCTGTTGTTTTGGGCTTTTCTCGCCAAATTTTAAAGCATCTGGTCTCGTTGCGTTTCTTTGAACGCGTTGGATAACGCGGGACCACTTTTTGATATACTTTTGGGGACAACCTGCATCCACAGAAAAATTGTTAGTTTTGTCAAAACTGGCCTGTGTTGACCTCCTTCGATCTTCTACTCCTGGTTCTGTCTTCTCCATATGCTTTCCAATCTTGGGTACTTGTCACCCTAGACTCTCCCCGGACCAAGGTAGACATAAGACAAAATCACATTAAAGGAGTAAAACTAATCTTTGTAAATATTTTTCAAACAAGTTCTTTGGAAAACAAAGGGTTTAAAAAGGAGATGATTTGGAAATGTCTCTGCCTGTCATGTCATGTATTAGTTCAACGAACATCCTTTACTCGAGGTCTTGACATTTCTGACATACTGCTGGCGGACTACGGAGGTCCTTCGTCGTCCTATCTGGGGAACTTGAAAGATGATTTTCAAGAAATCTATCACAACCGGGGATTAATCCATATAGGACTGGGGATTTCTTTGAAGTAGACTCTGATCTCTCTGTGCTGGAGAATTCCTTGGAGATTAATGTTGAACTCTTGAATGAAGCTTGGCGGAAATTTTGGGATCTTTCTCAAAATTTCTGCCCCAGTTAAAGGTTTCTTAGCAGATTTTATTCCTTCCGGCAAGAGACTTGAGACTCTGTGGGGATCGCGAGATTCTTTCTCGGTATTTGCTTTGGTTGCTCTTTGGAATACTCTGCATTCTTGATGGGGAGCTCTTCGGAGTCTAATTCTCTTCGTCTTCTGAATTTTTGAGATTCCTTTCTCAAAAATTCTACCCTAGTTTCCATTTCCTGGGCGATACGGATGAACCATTGTGGCATTTGCGTATCTAAAAGCATCCTCTTATCTTGTTGGTAACGACCTTCATATTTTGAATTTTTGAGATTCCTTTCTCAAAATTCTGCCCCATTTTCTATTTCCTGGGGTGATATGACTGAATCGTTGTGGCGTTTACGTATCCCGTTAAGGCAGGAATCAGGTCAAACGTAGTTCCCACACTTATAGTGGGAGATTATTGGAAATAATTAAAGGGATGATCGAGGCTGACAAAGGCCGCCTACGTATCTCATTCTTGAGAATTCAGGTCAAACGTAGTTCGTACGGGGAAAGATAGATTTTCCTAAGGGTTGACCGAGGACGACACAGGCCGCCTACGTATCTCATTCTTGAGAATTCAGGTCAAACATAGTTCGTACAAGAGGATAGGGATGTTTTAAGCTATTACAAAGCTTAAAATGATTACAATCAGGGAATGCAATTACAGGGAAATGAAATTAAAGGAAAAACTATCCCTAAACAAAGTATCTCTTCACAACATCAGAATTGATCGGTCTGGTCCACATTTGACCATCCATTTCGGATAGGATCAGAGATCCTCCGGATAACACTTTCTGGATGACATACGGGCCTTGCCAATTGGGTGCAAACTTTCCTTTGTATTCCTCCTGGTGGGGAAAATGCGCTTGAGAACCAGTTGTCCTACGGCAAACATGCGATCTCTCACTCTTTTATTGAATGCACGAATCATTCTTTGATGGTACAACTGACCATGGCATACAACACTCATCCTTTTCTCATCAATCAACATGAGTTGCTCGTGACGGGCATGAGCTATTCCTCATTGTTCAGTCCGGCTTCTTTAATGATCCTAAGAGATGGTATTTCAACTTCCGCAGGTATCACTGCTTCCGGCCCATACACCAATATATAAGGGGTCGCCCCGGTCAAAGTCCTGACGGTCGTCCGGTATCCCAATAAAGCATAAGGCAACATCTCGTGCCAAGATAGGTGATGGTCGACTATTTTTCTTAAGATCTTCTTGATATTCTTGTTGGCGGCTTCCACAGCTCCATTCATTTGTGGTCGGTATGCGGTTGAATTACGGTGAGTGATCTTGAATTGCTCACATATTTCTTTCATCAAGTGTGTTCAGATTTGTTCCATTGTCGGTAATAATTGACTCGGGGATCCCGAATTGACAAATTAGGTTGTTTTTAACAAAATTGGCTACAATCTTCTTGGTCACAGACTTGTAAGAAGAAGCTTCTACCCACTTGGTGAAGTAATCAATAGCTACCAAAACGAATCTGTGTCCATTCGAGGCAGACGGCTCGACTGGACCAATGACATCCATGCCCTAGGCTACAAAAGGCCAAGGTGTGCTCTTGCATAAAGATCGCTAGGCGGTACTCGAATCAAATCTCCGTGGATCTGACACTTGTGACATTTTTGTACGATCTTGCTACAGTCATTTTCCATGGTCATCCAAAAGTATCCAGTTCGCAAAATCTTCTTGGCTAGGGTGAACCCATTCATGTGGGGACCAAGCACTCCAGCGTGTACTTCTTCCAATAGTCTTGGGGCTTTAACTGAATCAACACATCTTAAGAATCCAAGGTCCGGAGTCCTCCTATACAGGATTTCTCCATTTAGGAAAAAATTGTTGGCCATTCGACGAATGGTTTTCTTTTGGTTGGCGGTCACATCTTCGGGATATACTCCAACTTCTAGATGCCTCTTGATATCACAATACCATGGTTTTCCATCTGATTCTGCTTCGACTTGCGCACAGTGCGCAGGTTGTTCTTTGAGACCTATTATCAATGGATCGATATAATTCTAATCGGGATGTTGAATCATGGAGGATATGGTTGCCAAGGCATCGGCAAACTCATTCTGAGTCCTTGGTGTATGCTTGAATTCGATATTCCTAAATATCTTGCACAAACTTTGAACCATCTTCACATACAACACAATCTCGGAGTTCTTCACAGCCCATTCACCTTGAACTTGATGATTAGCAAATCAGAATCACCTATGACCAAAAGTTCTCGGACATTCATATCAATAGCTAGTTGGATATCGAGAATACAAGCTTCATACTCGGCCATGTTGTTAGTGCACGGGAAACGGAGTTTGGATGTCACCGGATAGTGCTGAACAGTTTCTAATACCAAGACTGCTCCAATGACTGAACCGTTGAAGTTGATCACTCCGTCGAAGAACAATCGCCAACCGGGGTATGACTCAACAATATCCTCACCTACGAACAAAATCTCTTCATCAGGGAAGTAAGTTTGGAGCGGTTCATAATCTTCATCAACCGGATTTTCTACTAAATGATCTACTAAGGCCTGTCCCTTGATTGATTTTTGAGTCTCATATACGATGTCGAACTCACATAGCAATATTTGCTATTTGGCCAATTTCCCCGTAGGCATGGCCTTTTGGAATATGTACTTTAGGGGGTCCATTCTGGAAATGATATATGTCGTATAGGACAAACAATAATGTCTCAACTTCTGAGCGACCCAAGTTAAAGCACAACAAGTCTTTTCTAACAAAGTATAACGAGCCTCGCACGGAGTGAACTTTTTACTTAGATAATAAATCGCTCGTTCTTTCTTTCTGGTTTCATCATGTTGTCCCAGGATGCATCCGAAGGCATTTTCTGAAACCGATAAATACAGCAATAATGGGCTCCCTTCTCTTGGAGGAACCAATATCGGAGGACTGGACAAGTAGTCCTTGATATGATTAAAAGCTTGTTGGCACTCTTTGGTCCAACCAGTCGACGCATCTTTCTTTAATAACTTGAAAATGGGTTCAAAAATAACCGTTGATTGAGCTATGAATCGACTAATATAATTCAACCTTCCCAGGAAACTCATGACCTCTTTCTTGGTCTTCGGGGGAGGCAACTCCTGAATTGCTTTGATCTTTTAAGGGTCGAGCTCGATGCCCCTTCTACTGGCTATAAAACCCAACAATTTGCCAGCTGGCACCCCGAAAGCACACTTTGCGGGATTCAGCTTTAGGTTGTATTTTTGCAGGCGATCAAAAGGCTTCCTCAAATGGGTCAAGTGATCCGAACTCTTGCGGGATTTGACAATCACATCATCCACGTATACCTCGATCTCCTTATGAATCATGTCGTGGAAAATGGTTGTCATGGCTCGCATATAAGTAGCACCCACATTTTTTAGACCAAATGGCATCACTCAGTAATGGTAGATACCCAGGGGGTGATAAAGGCTGTTTTCTCCGCATCTTCTTCATCCATTAAGATCTGATGGTATCCAGCAAAACAATCCACGAATGACTGCATTTTGTGCTTCGCACAGTTATCGATAAGGATATGGATATTGGGCAATGGGAAGTTGTCTTTGGGACTGGCCCTGTTCAAGTCTCGATAATCGACACAGATTCTGATCTTCCCATCTTTCTTAGGAACTAGGACGATATTGGCCAACCAGGTTGGATACTTTTTAACCCCTACCACTCCAGACTGAATCTGTTTGGTAACTTCTTCCTTGATCTTCAGACTTAGATCTGGCTTGAACTTTCGAATATTCTTCTTGATGGGATCAAACCCTGGATAAATAGGCAGCTTATGGGAGACTATGTCTGTGCTTAGCCCTGACATATCGCTATAGGCCCAAGCAAATATGTCGATGTATTCTTGGAGCAATATGATAAGTTCTCTTTTCTGTGTTTCTGTCAAATGGACACTGATTCTAGTTTCTTTGACTACTTGGTCGTCTCCTAAATTGACCGTCTCAGTTTCCTCTAGATTAGGCTTTTCTCGGTTCTCAAAGTCTTTTAATTCCTCTGTCAAGTCTTTGGGAACCATAGTTTCTTCATCATATTCCTCGAAATCATCGTCACCTAGCTTAGTTTGTTCGTTAAGCCCTTGACATGACAGTGGCAGGTTTTAACTTATTATTACTGAAACCAAAACAAAATGGGTTAGATAATAATAAGCAAATAAAAATAAATCTTTAAATGGCGAATATTTTCAAAATAAGGAGGCTTTCATTTGAAATTCAAAAATATTTACAAACTATGGCTACAACCTACATGAATGTAGGTTCATGCCTTTTAGAAAGCAGTAAAAAATATGAGGAAATTTAAAACATAAAGGGCGGGTCGCGGAGCCTCATCCGGACCATCACCGAATTTTGCAAAACAAAGTCTTTGTCTACCCTACCGAGTGGAGAGTAGCCAAGGGAGTGGCGACCCAGTTTTGCAGCTCCTCACTGGGTTTGAGGTTTCGGATTGTGGTTGTTTTGGGAGCTTCTTCCGCGATAGCATCACACTCCGCAAACAGATACCCTATTCCATTCTCCAACCCATCGCTTGGGAGACTGACGCGTACCAGAAATGATTGATACAAATGAGGAAAAGGCTTGGGCAGTCCTGACCTCTTCTTTTGTTTGTTGCTGGCTTCACCTTCTTGGATCACATACCCCAATCCGTGCTTGCTCAACTGTCCAGGGATACTTAAAGGTTCAATTCGACCGTTAGAGTTCCTTCCTAGCCCCGAGCCTAGTTCATAACCACACCTCAACATTGTGGTCGCAAGCATCTTGTAAATGGGAGGCATAGGAATTTGAGAAGCTAGGTCCTCTTCTGTGGCATTCACTATTTCCACCGTATAGAAGTCACTCCTTCTCATGACCTCTTCGATTGTAGGGACACAGCCGTTTGGGCAACTCAGGTGGCTTCCCTCTCCATGGATTACCACTTCGTGCCCATCCCAAAAGAACTTCACCATTTGGTGCAAGGTTGATGGCACGGCCCCAGCTTCGTGGATCCATGGCTGTCCCAAGAGCAAATTGTAACTAGTGGTAATATCCATGACCTGTAACTCTGTTCGAAATTCAGCAGGTCCCATCTGGATGTATAGGTTGACTTCTCCAAGGGTATCTCTCTGTCCTCCGTCGAAGGCCCTCACATTGACCCTGCTTTGATGGATCTTTCCCAACTCGTATTCCAACTGTGTCAGTGTTGACAATGGACAAATGTTCAATCCTGATCCGTCATTGATCAGTACCCTATTCACAACCTTTTCTTGACTCTAAATAGTGATATGTAGAGCCTTGTTCTGCGTCACGCCTTCAAAAGGTAACTCATCATCGCTAAAACAGATGCGGTGGCTTCCTAGGACTTGGCTTACCATGGCAGTCAAGTTTTCTGCACTGGTACCCATGGGCACGTAAGCTTCATTTAGAACCTTGAGTAACGCCTGTCTGTGGTACAGGGAACTCCTGATCAATGCCCAACTAGAAACTTGAGCTGAGGTCTTTTCCAAGTGCTTCACAATCGAGTACTCTTTTGCCTGTATTCTTCTCCAAAACTCTTCTACTTCGCCTTTAGTGATTGGCCTTTTCTGCAGACTCTTCTTGTGAGCATCTTCTGCCAGATTATCAGGGATATAACATCTCCCAGATCTTGTCATGCCATGAGTTGCGGCGACTTCAATTATGAACTCTTTTTCAGCCGGCACCAACACAGCTAATTGCGGCTTCTCTGTGATGCTCAAAGCAGCTACAAACCTTTCTAGTTCCTCAGGCTTTCTGGGGCTCGCCGGCACTATGGACTTGCTTGCGAACCATTTTTCCTCTATTTCGATCATGTTTACAATGGCTCTTCCGTGATTTGGAAGTGGGTTGTTATTAACATTTGGCGGTGCTGCCTATAAGGTGACTACCTTCTGATCGATCAAATCTTGAATCTTGTGTTTCAGATTGATGTAATCCCCTGTGCCGTGTCCGGCGCCTCCAGAGTTGTAAGCACAATGCCGATCAACTTTGTAGAAAGGAGAGTTGATGTTACCTGGTTTATGCTGATTGGGCTGAACTAATCCAGCGGCCTTCAGTCTTTCATAAAAATGAGTTCAGGTCTCGGCTAATTGAGTGAAAGTTTGAGGAACTTTCTTTTCCAAATTTGGTCGAGGGAGACCGGGGTTAGCGGGAGGAGGAACCCGGTGGTTGTTCTTGTTTTCAGGAGCTCTTTGGTATACTGGAAAATTCTGGGGAGGTGAGGTAGGTGATGGTTATTATAACCCAATTTGTGTTATGTGCACATAATTATTGTTTTTTAGTATTACTTGCACAATACATGTTCAGGAAAAAGGGAATGATTGTTAAATGATCTCCTAAGTATTAATCACATGCAATGAGTCTGTTTGAAATCTTGTTGGCTTGTACAAGTGTTGTCTATTATCATTGTGGTTGTGATTATTGTGATATCTATCATTATTGTAGGATGTACTGGTATTTGGACATCTTTACAGGATTGGTTGATATTATTCTTTGGTTAGCTCGGGTACCACACCGGTACAATTTTTATGATTCATTAGTTCGCTCGGGTACCACACTAGTACAATATATGGATAAGAGCTCGTCCCCCGCAGTTCATGACTAGTAGGAGACCATAAGACCCTTAGCATGTGTGTACATGTTTACTTGTTATTCATATGTGTTGGTTCCTTGAGTAAACCATGCTTATCTGTTTATTGATGTTCATATGTGTTGGTTCCTTGAGTGAATCAGAATTCATTGTTACTTGACATACATGTTGGTCCTTGAGTGGCCGGGTTGGTGTGTTTAAGTGCTATGGTGCGTTATTATGTAAACCGATATGCATGTTAATTGCCATAGTTGATGTCCTAGGGATCCTTGGGTGGTCCGGGTTACTTGCAAGAAGTGACATAACTCTAGGTTGTCTTTTACTTATGTAGTTGGACATGACTTATATGGTTGTTGAGTGAGGTTTTTGACTTGGAGTCTTATTAGTAGTCATATTTAACTTGACTTGTTACATGGTTGTCTTGTTATACTATGTTATGGTTACATGTTTATATTTTGTATTTTGGTTGGCCAATAATTCTACCAGTACACTGTTGTTTCTTGTGTACTGATACTACATGTGCTTTTTTTTTTATTGAGTACAGGGCATATTCTGGCGGCTGTTACGAGACCTCAGGAGTGAGTCAGGCGACTTTCGAATTCAAAGGTGAGCTGCAAATTTTGGGCTACCATGAATTCTTTAGTTATTTCTAGTCTATTGTTCGGACTCAGACTTTATTTATTTAAGGGTTGCATCCTCTTCTTTTAGACAGACTTTATTCAGATTCTAAGGGTTTTCATTTTTGCAAGTTATTATGATTATTTTCGTTTAAGATGAATCTTGGTTTAATTAATGAAATTCGATTTAGTTTCTTGATTTTCGACTAATTATTGGGTTGGTTAATTAGTTCTTGGTTCTCCCACTGGGGGTTTAGTGTGGGTGCCACTCGCGGCAGGTTTAGGTCATGACAAAGTTGGTATTAGAGCCCTAGGTTCGTCGATCTCATCATACCAAAATGGGTCTAGTGGAGTTGTGGAACGGTACAAAGACATTTGTACTTTTCTTTGAGAGGCTATAGGACTTTAGAAAACTATCCTTTCTTTCTTATTTCGTGCTATAACTTGATTCTAATTGGTATCTGACGATCTAAATTGGTATCTGACCCCCTTCATTCTTTTATCTGTAGATGGTGAACACTAGGCGGAATAGAGAGAGGGCATCAACACCAGTTGTGGAACCGGTTATTTGAGGGTGAGGTAGGGGTAGGGGAAGAGGGAGAGCAGCACTCACCAAGGGTAGAGCTCAGGCAGCAACTGACCTAGCCCGTCAGAGGCTAACATCACCTCCCCCACCTTAGGATCATGTTGAGGAGGTTGAGGCAGTGAACGAGGATGGCGCAGAACTAGAGATTGCAGTACTGGTTGGAGGTGTGGCCCTTCCTCCGATGTCTTATGAGGTTATTAAGCAGGTTTTGACATTTATGTGTAGGTTGGCTGGTACTGGAGCCACTCCCACTATGCCAGCTACTCAGGTTTCAGGTGTCCATCCCACTGTCACCTTAGCTCCCAAGATAGCTGAGGCTTCGGGTACAAATGCATTCTTCCATCCGGTGTTAGGCCCTATCATGACTGGGACCGAACATGAGTTGCTGACTAAGTTTCTGAAAATGAAAGCTCCTTTGTTTCATGGTACAGAGGATGAGGATCCTTTTGAATTTATTCTTGATTTCTATGAGAGACTGCATAAGTTGGGAATTATGAAATAACATGGTGTTGAGTTTGGGACTTTCCAACTACAAGGGGATACTAAGCAGTGGTGGAGAGCCCATGTGGAATGTCGACCATCATCTTTTCCTTCGATGACTTGGGCTCAGTTCCATGACCTATTTTTGGAGAAGTATGTGCCCCGTACTCTTAGGGATTGCAAGAAGGATGCATTTATGGCTCTTGAACATGGAAATATATCTTATGCAGCATATGAGGTTAGGTTCCATGTGTTGTTTTTCTATGCTACCTAGTTGTTGGGAACTGAGGAGGAGAGGATCCGCTTCTATGTTAAGGGTCAGAATACTAATTTGTAGGTTCTTTCTGTTCCCATGACTTCTGCAAGGAGCTTCAATGATGTGATTGTTTATGTAAAGAAGCTTGAGGAAGTTAAGCAAGTTGGGCAGGCTAAGGTATAAGACAAGAAGTCCCGATGCATGGGTAATTATGACCCTCAAAAGCACTCTCCCAAAGGAGGTAGTAGCGATTGTCAGAGCAAAACAAATAAGTAACCCAACAAGTGTCGGGGTCAATTCCACAGAGAGTGGATTAGTGAATCACCTAAGGGATCATCGATTGATAATCACCAAGAGATCAAATATTCAAATAACTTAAAAGTAAAGATTGGGGGAATCGGAAAGGGAAAATTTCATAACAAGTTCGATTTCAATCACAAGAAAGCAATTAGACACGAGATTTGTAATCGATAAGATGGAAGACTAGGGGTATGCTTCTGATGAGATTCTATAATGGATTAGGGTACTTAAATAATTATGAAGATTCTCAATTAATGATAGCATTGGTTTTAGTCATATTCGGTAAGCTCTCGATCCTCCAAATATATATCCTATGGTCTTTGTTCAAACACCATAGGTTTTAACACAAACCAACAAATTCAATTACTTGGGGAGGTCATACTATTTCTAGCTTAGACTCTAATGGAGGTTTTCATCGATTAAGCTATTTCTAACCTCAATCTAATGTGGAAACCCCAAATTCCCACTATTGAATTCCTAATCCGAATTATGAACCCCTCTTTCAAGAAAGAACACAATTAAGAGAACTCAATTAATGTTTGCAACTATCAATTTTATGACTAAAACTTGACAAATTCAGTAGACCCATATCAATTCATCAACAATAAGCATAATCAAACAAGACCCATACTGAAATTCAAATACCCATTATGCACATACCCCTAGACAAGAAATTTAGTTACTCATGCTAAGGAAATAAGAAGTTATACCAATTGGGTAACTCATAATTCCTTTTATAAGTAAGCAAAACTCCAAATCCAAGCTTAAATCTTACAAAAATGGTAAATGCTAAGTGGGGAAGATAAAGGGAGAAGAGTACTCTCTCAATATCTTCCCTGGGTGTTAAGAAAAGTAAAAACTGAGAATTGTATATGGTACACAACCCAAAATTGGGTTTTAGAAGCTTCCCAATGCGTCAGTTGAAATTTGACAAAATTCCCTTCGGGCGTGGTGCGATGCGACATGCGGTCGTACCACGCATTTTGTGAGTCTCACATCTCTTTCTCCTTTGACCAATGATACCAATTTATGTTCTAGTGATATGTGAAAGGAGGTGCGGACTGCACACAACATTGTGTGGATTTCACATCAGCCGCACCTCTCGGCAAATTCTTCATTGTTCAATCTCCTTCACACTGTAACTCATTTTTAGCTCTTTGGATTCAATTCCTTTGTTTTCTACTCTTGACCAAGAGTACTTGTATTTTCATCAATAAAGTCAATAAGTACTTCTAATTCTCATCAAAACATGGCAATAATTAATGAATAAAGGCTAAATAAGTTGGTAGATTATCAACTTATCAAACTCCCAAACTTGAACTATTTTTTGTCCTCAAGCAAGATACTCACAAAGCAAGGAATGAATTATGCTCTAAAACACAAGATTAATCTAAAATTTAAAAACTAAGAAAATGATAAACTGTAACACCCCGTATTCTGCGTATACTAGTATTATTCATTTGATGTAGCCTTGTTTTATAAGGGAAGGACAAAGTTTCTTATATGAGTAGTGATGGTTTAGAATAGGTTTGGATGGTATCATAATGCCTCATACGTTTCAATACATATACGTCCAAGTTAATCTCGACAGAAGTATTTAAGCTCGAGATAGAAAGGTGGTATTTGAGCTTAAAGTTTAAAGTGAAGTGTTAAGTTAAAGCAAAAGGGATTAGGAATTAGAAAATAGAATAAAATAAGTGAGCTGCTTGCTTGACTTAACTAAGCTAGTAGGTGACAAGTAGGTGCATCACCTACTTTGACTTATTGACCATCCTAAAGAACTAAGTAGGTGCATCACCTACTAAGACTATTTTGACTAACTTAGAGGGCCAAGTAAACCCATCACCCACTTGAATAAATCTAGCCCAAAGAAGTGAAAGAAAGGGGAAGAATTGATAGCCAAGTCCCAATAAGTTTAAGTCCAACAAAGCCCATGTTAAATGGCCAAGTAGGTGTATCACCTACTTGACATTTTGTGGCTCTAAATGAGCAAGGAATGTTGGAGCTCATTTCACTCATTTTAACTTGGGAAAAAATTCAGATTTTAGAATTTCTTTCTCTCTCTCTCTCTCTCTTAGCTTCACATAGCAGCCATAAAATACTATTAGGGTTCTTAAATATTCTCCCTCTTTTCAAGATAAGTTGAAGGGGAGTCCAAGCTCTTGAAGAAGTACAAGATTAGGAGAACAGATTTTCAGAATTTGAGGTAAAGTTACCGCCTATTTTTGCCCCTCTTTCTATACAAGTTTGATGAAAACTTTTGTATGTGTTTGTGTCAAGAACCATGGGGTAGTGATTGGAATCCTCGAGTTTAATATTTTCTTATTGTGTTGAAGGATGTTTGGGGTTGTTTTATGTGCTATTTTATATGTATATGTTGGGGACAACATGGTTGACCGTGTAAAAGGGTATGTGAAGTTGTATTGAAGTATGGAAGGAGGGTATGGTGATACACTACTTAATTTGGTGTTACGTGAACTTACTGCCTGTCACACTTTTATATAATGTTTGGTATGGGTTTTGAAGCACAAGGTGTTTTGGGGGACCTTATAAGAAGTTTGTATAGTATATAGACGTGTTAGAGGAGAAGGGGTGAAAAGAATACTTTTTCTTTGATCAATTACGGGCCTACTACACGGTTACTCATTTAGTGAGATCAAGTAGCCCAAATTAGTTAATTAGCTAATAATACTAGTTTTGCCACTTATTTCAAAGTAGACAAATAATCTGAAGAGGGGAAGCTTAATTTGTTGTAATATCCGAGTTGCATAGCAAGGTATGTAAGGCTATCCGATTCCACATTCTTTGGCATGAAATCTAGTACTTGTGCTACTATCAACAAAGTGAGTTTCCTAAGTGCTCTTACGTGTAAGGATACATAGTGGCAGAATATAATTTCCAATGTAGCTAACGATCTTTTCCCTGCTCTATAGTGTGTCAAAGTACTTTAGTATGTGTGTATTATTAAATCTACGTGTTTATTCTTCCAAGTACATGGCAAAGGTATTCTATACAACAAGCTTTATGAGTTATTCTTTAAGTCAAATAAGGTTCATTGTGTCATATAAGTTCTTAAATTCTATGTTGATGTCACATTTTCTCCCTACGTCATTGTTACTTCCCTAAATGCATATTCTTATATCTTCTTCTACTGGTCCATAGTTCCAAAGTTTAATAATGATTATGACCACCAAGACAACAATCTCAAAGAATTAAGAAACTATATAAAGTAATCTGTATGAGTATGGGTAGAATCCCAGGGGTGAAAGCCAAGCATGGGTCGATCCCTATCTATGTACTTATGGGTGGAAGCCTAGGGGTAAAAGCCTAGCATGGGTTGATCCCAATTTATATATTATGAGGGAAGCATCTCAGGGGCTAAATTACCTAGAATGGGACTCCTATTTTACCATTGATCAGTTGGTCATTTGTATCACAAAGATTATAAAGCAAAGAAGAGTGAAGGAAAGAATGTAATGTACATGATTCCACAAATGTAAACAAAGGTGGTTTTCCGTTCTTATCTACGCATTTATGCATTGATATATGTTTTCATGCAAGCTCTTATTTTACATAAGGTTTACTTTATTCCTTACATATTCAGTACATTCTCACGTACTGACGTCCCTCATGGGGATGCGGTGTTTCACGCCGCAAGCATAGATACTCCAGCTAGTAGACCTCCCCAGTAGGAGCACAGGATACTCAGCTGCTATTGTGAGCTCCAGGTTAATTCGGGACTTTACCGTGTCTTTGGTACATATTTTTGGTATTGTATAGTTAAGGGTAAGGTGGGGCCCTGTACCGACCTAAACTATATTTGTTCATCTTTTAGAATATTTATAGACTAATGTTAAAGTAAAGCTTAGTTATGTCTTTGCGGCCTCAATGGCCAAATCATGTATATAAGTTTTGGGCCTATCTACGTTGATCTTTAATCAAAGAAGCTTATCTATACTTGTTAAAGACTGTAATTATCATAGCTATATACATGGAAATCACAGGACATAAGTTGGTTCTCTTGGGCCTTTAGGGCATCGGGTGCCTGTCCGTCTAAATGGGATTTGAGGCGTGACAAAAGTGGTATCAGAGCAGGTCATCCTAGGGAGTCTACAAAGCCGTGTCTATTAGAGTCTTGCTTATTGGTGTGTTGTGCACCACATCTATAAATAAGAGGCTGCAGGACATTTAGGAGTTGTCTCTTTTCCTTCTTCTCTTAGATCGTGCGATAGAGCAAATGTTGTAGGATTATTTATCTAACCTTTAAATTGTTTTTGTTATTGCAAAAATGCCGATTACAAGGAGAAGTAAGAGTACAGGTAAGAAAGTAGATGCGGATACTGGAGAAGGGACCAGCAAATCATCATCTAGATGAGCTAATCAAAGTGAGGCTCAAGATGTGTCTCTATCATGGACTTCCTCCACTCCTCCATCTCCAGAAGAGCTAAGGAGGGCGGCAGCACCCCAAGAACCACTTGTTAATGCTACCCAGCAAGATTTAAAGAATGTGGTTCAATTGTTGACTTGTATAGTTGCTGGTCAAGGCCAAGGGCAAGCAGGTCCAATTGCAGGTACTAGTGGTGCAGATAAGGCAGCTAGTGTGCGGATACATGACTTCCTTAATTTAGACCCTCCACCATTCACCGGGTCAGATCCTAATAAAGATCTGCAAGACTTTGTTGATCAAATCCAAAGGACCTTGGATATTATGCATGTATCTAGTAAAGAAGAAGTTGAGCTAGCAACAAATAAATTAAAAGGTGTGGCTATATTATGGTACGAAGCTTGGAAACAATCTAGGGTTACAAACGCACCTTCAGCAAAATGGAAAGAGTTTAAAAAGGCATTCTTTGACCATCTGCCATTGAAGATCCGTGAGGCCCGTGCAACTCAATTCTAAAATCTTCACCAAGGGAATATGAGCGTGAGAGAGTAGAGTCTCAAGTTTAATTCTTTAGCCAGGTATGCTCCTAGTGTAGTAGCTACTATGGAGGATAAAGTTCATCGATACGTGGATAGATTGGATTCATATCTGATTAGGGATTGTACTATTGTTGCTTTGAACAAAGACATAAATATAGCAAGGATACAAGAATTTGCATAAAAGATGGAGGATTAGAGGCAAAGGAGAAGGACACAAGAGTCGGAAAGAGGCCATTCCAAGAGGGCCAGATCTATGGGGCAGTTTACACTATCTCAAGGTGAGTTTAGGCCTCGATTTCCTAATAGACCGCCTAGGCCATCATCTATCTACCCTACATCTAGTGCTCTACCTCAATTTCAAGGGTCTGGAGGCAATCAATTTAGGAGAAGAAGTGAGAGTCAAGGCTCACAAGTAGTGGGGTACCAAGAACAGGGAAGTGTGATCCAATCAAGACCTCCTAAACAGTCTTGTAAACAAAGTGGAAGAAATCATCCAGGTATATGTCGACTTGGGATATATGATTATTTTTGGTGTGGTACTCCAGGACAAATGATGAGAATTTCCCTCAAAGGGGCATGGGTGGCATGGCATAACCTATTAGATCGATTACTGCATCATCATCATCGGTGCCTTCTTTAGGTATGGAGCCATAGGTTCCTGCAGGTTGTGGTAGAGGTGTTAGAGGAGCAGCTAGTTCTAGCGGAGTTCAAAATCGTACATACGCTCTAGCGGATCGACAGAATTTGGAGGCTTCACCTGATGTGGTTATATGTACATTGTCCATCTTTTCACATAATGTATATGCATTATTGATACGAGCTCTACACTATCCTATGTAACTCCATTGATTATTGTAAAGTTTGAAAGAACACCAGAATTATTGGTTAAACCATTTGAGGTATCTACGCCAACTAGAGAGTCTATTATAGCTAGAAAAGTCTATCGTAATTACATAATAACTATTTGTGATCGTAATACATTGGCTGACCTTGTTGATCTAGAAATGGTAGACTTTGATGTTATAATGGGTATGGATTGGTTGGCTTCATGTTAAGCCATGGTAGATTGCCGAGCTAAGAGGGTGAGTTTCCATTTTCCAAAAGAGGCAGTCCTTGAATGGAGAGGTAATGCTAGGGAGTTTCCATGGTAGGTTTATTTCTTATCTCAAGGCAAAGAAGATGATGTCCAAAGGGTACATATGTCATCTAGTGAGAGTGAGAGATGTAGATGCAGATCCACTAGATCTTCAATCCATTCTCGTGGTAAATGAATTTCCTGATGTATTTCCCGAAGAGCTTCCAGATTTTCCTCCAGAACGAGAAGTAGAGTTTGGTATTGATGTGATTATAGGTACTCAACCTATCTCCATCCCTATGTATAGAATGGCCCGTGAAGAATTACGAGAATTGAAGGAGAAATTGAAAGACTTGTTAGATAAGGGATTCATAAGGCCTAGTATGTCCCCTTGGGGAGCACCAGTTTTACTTGTATGTAAGAAAGATAGCTCATTGAGAATGTGTATTGACTACCGGCAGCTGAATAAGGTGACGATTAAGAACAAATATCCCCTCCCTAGAATTGGTGATTTGTTTGATCAGTTACAGGGTGCTAAATGTTTCTCGAAGATTGACTTGAGGTCGGGTTATCATCAAGTAAAAGTCAAAGAGAAAGATATACCTAAGATAAGTTTTCGAACACGGTATGGTCATTTTGAGTTTTTAGTTATGTCATTTGGGCTAACAAATGCACCAGCAGCTTTTATGGATTTGATGAATAGGGTGTTCAAGCCATTCTTTGACGTGTTTGTGATAATATTAATAGATGATATCTTGGTGTATTCAAGAGCGAAAGAGGACCATTCTAATCACTTGCGGTAGGTGTTACAAATTCTTCATGATCGTAAGTTATATGCAAATTTTTCTAAATGTGAGTTTTGGGTATAATCTATGGCATTCTTGGGTCGTATTATCTCCAATAAAGGAACAATGGTTGATGCTCAAACTATAGAAGTCGTGAAGAACTGGCCAAGACCTACAACACCTATGGAGGTTCGTAGTTTCCTTGGGTTGGCAGGTTATTATAGAAGGTTCGTTGAAGGATTTTCTTCTATTTCTGCACCCTTAACAAAGCTAACACACAAGACAGCCAAGTTCCAATGGAGTGATGCATGCAAAAGAAGCTTCCAAGAGCTGAAGAATAAGTTGACTTCTACACTTGTATCGGTACTTCCAGAAGGCACAGAAGGTTATATAGTGTATTGTGATGCTTCAGGAGTGGGCTTAGGATGTGTATTGATACAGCATGGTAAAGTAATAGCGTATGCCTTAAGAAAGTTGAGGCCACATGAAAAAAATTATCCAACCCATGATCTAGAGCTAGCAGCGGTTGTATTTTCTTTGAATATATAGTGCCACTACTTGTATGGGGTTTATGTTGACATATATTCTGAACATAAGAGTTTGCAATATATCTTTAAGTAGAAGGATCTGAATTTGAGTCAGCTAAGATGGCTTGAGTTATTAAAAGATTATGATGTTGATATCCTGTATCATCCGGGGAAAGAGAGCATGGTAGCCGATGCTTTAAGTCATAAGACAATGTCAAGCACCTACGGTCAGTCCATTAAAAGACAAAGAATAACTAAGGATCTATACCAACTAGCTAGCTTGGGGGTTCACCTTCTTAAATCTCTAGATGAGGGGGTTACTGTGCAAAATATAGCAAAATCGTTATTAATATCTCAAGTAAAAGAGAAGCAATATAAGGATCTTATTCTATTACAGCTTAAGGAGAATGTACAACAAGGTGTGACAAAGACATTTGAGCTCACGCAAGACGAAGTATTCCAGTTCCAAAATAGATTGTGTGTGCCTAATGTAGATGGACTAAGGAAGAGAATTATTACAGAAGCACATCATTCAAGATATTCCATCCATTCGGACTCAACTAAAATGTATCATGACTTGAAATAAGTGTATTGGTGGAGTGATATGAAGAAGAACATTGCAGAATTTGTTGCTCAATGTCCAAATTGTCAATAAGTTAAAGTAGAGAACCAAAAGCCTGGTGGTTATATGCAACGTATAGACCTTCCAATTTGGAAGTGGGACATGATCAACATGGATTTTGTCACTAGTTTGCCTCGCTCATTTCAGAAGTTTTACTCCATATGGATGATAGTTGATAGACTCACTAAATCAACGCACTTTTTACCTGTCAAGGATACTTATATAGTGGAAGAGTATGCAAAGTTGTATATTAAAAAAATAGTTCAGCTACATGGAGTCCCAATCTCTATTATATCGAGATAGGGGATCTTAATTCACCGTGAATTTTTGGAAGTCATTTCAGAAGAGTTTGGGGACACAAGTGAATTTAAGTATAATCTTTGACCCTCAAATGGATAGTCAGGCAGAACATACAATCCAAACACTTGAGGATATGCTACGAGCTTGTGTATTAGACTTCAAAGGTAGTTGGGATGACCATTTTCCGCTTATTGATTTTGCTTACAACAATAGCTACCATTCAACTATCAAAATGGCACCTTATGAAACTTTATATGGGAGGAAGTGCAGATCACCAATCGAATGGTTTGAAGTTTGTGAAACTGCCTTATTTGGGCCAGATCTTGTTCATCAAGCTATGGAAAAAGTTAAGGTGATACAACAACGGCTAGCAATGTCTCAAAGTCGATACAAATCATATGTAGATATTAGAAGAAGAGGGCTAGAGTTTACTATAGGAGATTGGGTATTCTTGAAGGTGTCACTAATGAAAGGGGTAATAAGATTTGGTAAAAGAGGAAAGTTGAGGCCGCGCTACATTGGGCCATATAAGATTATTCGAAGAGTTGGTCAAGTCGCATATGAGTAAGAGCTACCCCAAGATCTTTCAATAGTTCATCCGGTATTTCATGTCACAATGCTTCAAAAGTGTATAGGTAACCCATCTCGTATTACTCCTACTGAAGATGTACACGTTACGGGAGATCGCACTTATAAAGAAGTAATGTCATGCCCAGAGGTTACCCCTTAGACGTAACACGGGACTTAGGACCACAAGGATCTCGAGCTAACCCTTGGTCATAACATTATCAAGCATAACAAAAGATAAGCGGAAGTATAATAGATAAAGTCAGAATAGCATACATGAAGAATCAAGTCAAATAGGAATACAAGATTCGTAAGAGGACTCAAATACTGTCTATGTATGAAAAGCCTCTACTCATGACATAAAGAGTTGCTAGGACAAGACCCTAGCTAACTCAAAGTACGGAAATAAAAATCTAACATAAGCTAAAACATAAATAGTCCTCGACCTAAGAGGACTCACCAACAACTGTCTGGAAGTGGTCGGGAAACTCTAGCCACGAATCTGAGGAGGTACACCTGAATCTGCATCATCAAAGGATGCAGCGCGAGATATGTGTCAGTACTATAGGATGTACCAAGTATGTGAGCGATGCATGAACATGATAAACAGTTTAAAACATACTGAGTATGCTTTAGCAATTAAAATCATACTTTAAAAGTAAAACTGGATGCAAATGCCTCTATGAAACACCATAAGCTGAAAACATGATCGTAAACAAGAGTCTGAAATCCAAATAAGAGTCAAGTACATTTTTTTAAGTATAAATAATTTCTATGGGAGGTTCTCTAACCGACATAGACCATGTGAACTATATGGAATCCGATGTATACACCCCATCGAGAGGACCCAATATACCTTGCATGGGCATAAAGGCATGACTGTGGTGTGATCACTAAAAACTAATGCCCAACAGAGGGGACTTGTAAACCTACGGGGGCACGTAGTTCTGGGAATAAGGGTACTCTCACATGGTCTAACTCGGTGCTAAATACTACTCCCAAAACATATACATATAGCTCATATAATACTAGGGCATATTTGATGCCAAAACTGATCATAATTGGTGACATATCTGATGTCAAAACTGTTCATAACTGGTGACATATCTGATGTCAAAACTGTTTGAAAAGCAATAGTACATATCCGATGTCATGCAATTCAAAATCATACATCTAAAGAATGTGCATAGCCATAACTCAAATGATGCCTTTCCTTTCTAAATTCATACGTGAATAGCCAATTTCATAAAATACATAAGGACATGTTATCTAAACATGTAAACTTTCACTTAAAATCATGCAATTCAATCGAATCATGCTAGAATTCAACTTTAATACATGGGCTCTTGAAACCAATTAAGAAATCTTAATAAAATAATAGATAAACCATAAGAAGCCATGAATTGATGCATAGAAACTGATTCCTTAAGTTTTCCCTAATTTTAATCAAAACTCTAATTTCACAAGTTCATAATTCAAAGTAAGAATTGGGGGGTTTTGGCACAAGGGTGAAGGAACCCATTGTTGAATACCCACATACATTGATTGGAGCTAACCCACTTGAATTGGAAAGACTTAGGAGACTTGAACTTGAAGCTTGAGACCTTGAGCTTGGAAGACTTCTTTTCCTCTTTGGGATGTGAATGAAGGATTTTGAAGAGACTTGGGATAATAAGGGTGAAAACCCATCTTGAAATAGTCAAAACGACCTCACTTAGGAGTTAAAAGGGTGGGCAATGACTAAGATACCCCTGGTATTTAATTTAGAAAAATCTAGAAAATGGGTCGGCTTCAGGTTCTATGGGTTGGTTCCACGGGTCGTCATTTAAACCACGGCTCGTGGTTCCAACTCGTGGAACCTGGTCGACTAGATAATCTGCAGAAGGTGGTCTACGACTCGACAAGATGGATCTATCATTTGAATGAAGGGTTATCAGATGGACTCATCGTTCATGGGGAGTCAGTTGACCTCTGGTCAAACCACGACCCAGGACGACGGGTCGTCATTCAAATGACATGTCGTTGAACCCAGTCATAGAAACTGGGGAGCTTGCCATCCCTCTGATCTGTTTCCACGAGTCAACATGACAGACCCGTGGTTTGAACCACGGTCCGTAGAACCCATTCGTGGTTCCAGACCAGAGGCTGAACCAAACTGACAGGAATCACGGTTCCATTCCATGACCCATGGTTCAAACCACGGTCCTTGGTTTGGACCCGTCATTCTTGAAACATGGAATTTTTGAGATTTCAACTTAGATAGCTGGTTTTATTTTTGGGGTGTTACAATATCTCCCCCTTGGGATCATTCATCCTCGAATGAAGACTAAACAAGGGAAAACTAAAGAGAAAATAGCCCAACCAGTAATAGAACATGGAAATCAAAGAGTAAACATAAAAACTGAACTTTTCAACTTGAAAACATGATAAACTAACTTCGTAAAACATGGATGCATGCTAGAATCATAAGAGGAACTGGTGGAATAGAATCGGAGGGACATACTAAGGAGGAAACTAGTACCTCAAGTTGGAACTAAATCGGAAGGAAAGAGATGAGGATATTTGGCCTTCATGGCCTCTTCAGCTTGCCAAGTAGCACTCTCTACAAGCTGATTCTTCCAAAGGACTTTTACTGAAGTGACTTCTTTATTCCTCAACCTCCGAATCTGACGATCAAGGATCTCCACGGGAACCTCCTCATAGGTGAGACTATCCTTCACACCCACATCCTCTAAAGGGACAATCAAGCTCGGATCACCAACACACTTCTTCAACAAGGAAACATGGAAAATGAGGTGAACCGCTTCTAACTCAGATGGAAAATCCAACTCATAAGCAACCTTACCAACCTTCCTCAGAATCCAATAAAGACCTACAAAACGAGGTCCAAGTTTTCCCTTCTTGCCAAATCTCATCACACCCTTCATGGGTGATACCTTTAGGAAAACCCAATCATAAACTTTAAATTCCAACTCCCTTCTCCTCACATCCGCGTAAGATTTCTGTCGACTCTGAGTGGTCTTCAACCTTTCCCTAATAAGTAGAACCTTCTCCATAGTCATAAACCAAATCTGGACCAATCAAGGCTACCTCACCTACCTCAATCCAACCAATAGGAGACCTACATCTCCGGCCATAAAGTGCCTCATATGGAGCCATCTGGATGCTAGAGTGAAAGTTGTTGTTGTTGGCAAACTCGATAAGAGGTAAGTGATCATCCTAATTACCTTTGAAGTTAATCACACATGCTCTCAACATATCCTCCAAAGTCTGAATAGTGCGCTCTGCCTGACCATCTGTCTGAGAGTGAAAAGTTGTGCTAAGCTTCACCTGAGTACCAAGACCTTTCTGAAATGATCTCCAAAACTGAGATGTAAACTGAGGACCTCTATCCGAAATGATAGACAAAGGAACACCATGTAATCAAACTATCTTCCGAATGTAGAATCTGGCATAGTCGTCTGCTGAATCAGTAGTCTTAACAGCCAAGAAGTGGGATGACTTGGTCATCCGGTCGACAATTACCCAAATGGAATCATGTTGCCTTCTAGTATGAGGCAAACCCGTAATGAAGTCCATATTGATCGCTTCCTATTTCCAAGTGGGAAGGTCAATATCTTGAATCGTTCCACCCGGCCTTTGATGTTCCACCTTTACTTTTTGACAGTTGGGACACTTAGCCACAAACCCAGCTATGTCCCTCTTCATACCATTCCACCAAAACACTTCCTGTAAATCGCGGTATATCTTAGTAGCACCCGGATGGATGGAATATCTAGAACCGTGAGCCTCAGTCAGAATCTGCTATCTCAATCCATCTACATCTGGCATACATAAGCGACCTTGATAACGAAGCAAACCATCTTCCCCTTGGGAGAAAACCTCCACCCGCTGCTGATGAACTGCACCCTTAAGTTGAAGTAAAATGGAATCCTTGTCTTGCTTTGCCTTCACTTCTGCTACCAAAGATGATTCAGCACTATTTTGTACAATCACACCACCTTCTGTCGAGTCCATAAGGCAGACTCCCAACTGAGCAAGCCTGTGAACCTCTTTAACCAATTATTTCTTCCCATCAGCAATGAAAGACACACTTGTCATGGACAGTCTACTCAAAGAATCCTCCACGACATTGGCCTTACACGGATGGTAAAGCACACTTATATCATAATCCTTGAGAAGCTCAAGCCATCTTCTTTGTCGCAAATTCAATTCCTTTTGAGTGAATACATAATGAAGACTCTGATGATCGGTGGAAACATCCACGTGCACCCCATACAAATAATGTCTCCAAATTTTCAAAGCAAAGACCACGGCTTCCAACTCAAGATCATGAGAAGAATAGTTCTTCTCATGAGTCTTAAGTTATCTCGAAGCATAAGCAATCACCTTACCATGCTGCATCAAGACACAACCCAAACCAATCCTAGAAGCATCACAATACACAACAAAATCATCTAAGCCCTCGGGTAGAGCTAACACTGGAGCTGTGGTCAATCTAGTCTTCAATTCCTGAAAGTTCTTCTCACACAAGTCGGACCACTGAAATTTTACCTTCTTCTGAGTCAATCGGGTCAAAGGGGCAGCAATGGAAGAAAATCCTTCCACAAACCTTCTGTAGTAACCAGCCAAACCCAAAAAGCTCCTAATATCAGATGGAGAAGTAGGTCTAGGCCAGCTCTTCACTGCCTCGATCTTTTGGGAATCAACCGAATACCATCTTTAGTTACGATATGACCCAGAAAAGCAATAGACTGCATCCAAAACTCACACTTGCTACACTTAGCAAACAACTGTCTATCCTTGAGAGTTTGCAACACAACCCTCAAGTGGTGTGCATGCTCCTCCTCACTCCGAGAGTAGATGAGGATCTCATCAATGAAAATAATCACAAATATATCCAGGTACTGTTTGAACATATGGTTCATCAAATCCATAAAGGATACAGGAGCATTTGTTAGACCAAAAGACATAACAACAAACTCATAATGACCATACCGAGTCCTGAAGGTTGTCTTTAGAATATCACACTCTCTAACACGAAGCTGATGATAACCAGACCTAAGGTCAATTTTGGAGAAGAAGCTAGCACCCTGAAGCTAATCGAATAAGTCATCAATCCTAGGAATGGGAAACTTATTCTTGATTGTGACCTTGTTCAACTGACGGTAATCAATACACATTCTAATGGAACCATCTTTCTTTCGAACAAATAAAACTGAGCACCCCATGGAGAAATTCTAGGCCTAATGAAACCTTTATCAAGAAGATCCTTCAACTGATCTTTCAACTCTTTAAGTTCCATGGGAGCCATTCTATAGGGAGGAATAGGGATAGGATTTGTATCTGGGAGAAGATCTATCCCAAAGTCTATCTCCCGCTCAAAAGGGACTCCAGGCAAATCATCGAGAAACACTTCTGGGAATTCATTCACAATAGGAATAGACTGAAGGGATGGGGTTTCAGACTCCATGTCCATAACCCGCACTATGTGATAAACATACCCCTTTGAAATCATCTGTCTAGCCTTAATATAGGATATGAAATGACCTTTCGAGGAAGAGGGTCTACCTTGCCATTCTAAAATGGGTTTATTTGGAAACTTAAAACTAACAATCTGGGTACGACAATCAACATAAGCTTAACATGTATACAACCAATCCATACCAAGAATAATTACAACTTCATGGTCATAAATTAACACTTATAGAATATACAATCATTTAAAAGAAAAAAAAAATACAATTTTCCCCCAAAACCTAGTCTAGACCTGTGCAAGAGCTACTAATGAAGGACATGAAAAATAAAATATGACACAACTTCTATCTGAGGAGTAGAGAACACAGAAGGTGATGATAGAGACTCTTCAATCCATGCAAGGAACATCAGTCAATCTGTCACACATCTACATCCAAAAAGGTGTAGCAAGAGTAGTATCAGTACACCACATGTACTGGTAGGTATCATCGGCTGACCAAGATTAAATCATATAATACATGTATAAAAATCAAGATACGACAGATAATCCAATATCAACATTTACACTAGAGTTCCAACTTAGCACATGTCAAATGCCACTCTCATACACATCCATTATGACTTACAAGTTTGATATCCTTACATTCGAATTTACCTTAGTAGTTATCTCTAATCCTTTTGTACCATCACAAGGTATCTCATATTACACACGTTCTCTATTTAACTCATATACAATGTTCACATTTCAAATATATTCCATCAATTATCATTATTACAGTTCTCACCCACATCCCAAGTTCACACAATGATCAACAAAATCAGACAATAACCTTCATTTAAAGATTGGCAATATCAATAGACAAGGACATAAAAGTCACCAACAAGTATAGCAAGTATAACAGTCAAGGACATACCAGTCACAACTAGACATATCAAGTCACACAAATTA
Source organism: Jaltomata sinuosa (assembly GCA_003996215.1). Lineage (NCBI taxonomy): Eukaryota > Viridiplantae > Streptophyta > Magnoliopsida > Solanales > Solanaceae > Jaltomata > Jaltomata sinuosa. Next base: position 142,399 of record QJPP01001051.1, on the reverse strand, counting down.
CTCAAACGGATGTAATCATAACATAGTATGGATCTCATGTCTACCATAACTCTCAGACTTATAGTCTCTGTATCTCAACTATCTCAGATATGGTGACTATACTCACCTAACTCACTCAGTTGTAGCTAAATAACCTCAGTCTCATCTATCACAGTATCAACAAAATAAATGTAAATGTGTACACACATGCTAAAGAGACTTATTTCTACCCAACTAGCCATGACCTGTAGGGGATGCACTATGGGTCCATGTACCATATCGACTCATAGTACCCGATCCATAATAAGTTAAACAACATCAAATTTGTATTGGCTCGTGGTACCTGATTCAACTAACAATAGTGAACCTCTGGTTTCAAGTCTATCTCTTAGGATACTTCATGGTGCACTAATTACGCATACATTTAGTCATTTCAAGTCCTTTATTTAGTTCATGTATTCACAACTTTTTCATTCAAGCACAACATGAAAACAATCATCATTCAAACATGTTTGAAGAGCAAACACAAGTCATATAATTTAACCACATAAATACACTAAAACAAGTCTCAACTCCAATTTAACCATGTTATACACACAAGGATATTTAACCGGCATCACTAGGGTGTAGACTCACCCTTCTCGTAATTAATTATTCATACATACTTCATACTCAGCCCATATCGGACAACTCGACCACATTATACAGACCACACAATTATAACTTGCTTTTTTTTTATTATAGATCAAGTTCTCACCTTAGCCATGCTTTTTTCTTAAGATGATTCTCATTTAGCACACCATTCTACTACACACTCAAGGCTTACAATAATTAGTTTAGTAAATCAAGAACCTTAAGTCAATAGTATAAGGTCTAACACAATTTCACATAAGTTACTAAATAGTAATGCAACAATCAAGAATTCATATTTAGACGTACAGTTCTATTTCATCTCCCATATTCAGTTCTGACTTCCACTACCACAATGAATATATTCACATCAAGTTACACATAATGTAAACATCCCTATTTGCAAAAATTACAGTCTTATCAATTTATTCTAAATAAATTCCATCAAGACTCCATGCCCGAAGACCTAATCATGCTGTCTCTGTCAATCTCTATATAATAATTACGATCAAGAATCTTAGTCTTTACTACACATTCAACTATAACCTACCTCATTCGAAGATCTTGAGACAAGCAAGGCACACCACAGATGCTCTTTCCCTTTCTTCATACCTCAGAATATTCAATCATCTAATAAACAAATAATCGTAAGAGTAATTAATCAGTTGCTCTTCAAATAAACACTTCGCGAATAGAAACCCATTAATTCTACTGTTAATCACGATCTATATCATTACTCAAGGGTCAATTAACCATTAACTAGTCCTATTATACTCACGTTATCTCGATTAATAGAGTTTTCATGGTAAAGGTCCCATTTTTAATGAACTCAAGGTTCTCAACCACCAAAATTCATGTTTTAGAATAACGAATTCATGCTAAAAAGTATTAGTTAACAATCTAGAAGTAATTCTAGATGATAAAATATATACCCATAGGTTTTCCCATAATTTTATGAACCTAGGATTCTAATCCCCAAGAATTTCATCACAATACTCCATTCTAATGATTCTAGAAGAAGAACATATTAAACAATGTAAAAAGGGAGTAATAATCTTACCTCAATGAAGAAGTTTTACCCTAACCTTGAGAAAATTGCCCCTCTAGGGCTCTAGAATAAAGTTTTGAGTTAATGACCTAAAATTCAGAAAAATAGGCATATACACTGCTCGAACTCCACTGCAGTGAGCCAAAGTTTGTTGCAGCGAGCTCGCCTGGACAAGCTTTTTCTGCTATAGCGACACCCACTTTCCAACACAGACACCCTTCAGTAAAACAACTATAAATTTCTACTCCTGAATCAAAATACCAAATGGTAGGTGGCCTCGGAAAGAAGACTCGAAGACCTTTAATTTATTAGGTCTTGGACCTCTTAACTCTTCATATTATAGGAGGTGTGATTGTTTGAAGTTGACCCTATTAAAAACTTATATCAAAACTCAATTGGTAAGAATATTTTCAACTCAACTTTGTGCTAGGGGTTTCGTACAAGCTTAATTTATAAATAATTAACTCTTACACTAAGGAATCGACCCTAACACCTATGTCAATTAAGATTTTATGGCTATACTACAAATATTTTTAGTAATGATGGAATGAGTCATTACAATAATCTTTGTTCATCATACAGTTCACTGACACTTGCTATATATTGAGGGGCAACATTAGTTATATATAAAAATCAATTTCAAGCAATAACTGCTAAAATGGTTGTGCTACAAAATATCTTTCAATTTAAACATGAACAAAACAAACATTGATAGAAAAAATATTGACATTTGTTATGATCAGAGTCTACACCGTGGATGTGGATGGAACCCGATGCCATCTCTATCTTGAGTGAACCACTTAACATACATTATGAACATCTAACTACTATATTGCGGAAGACATAAGTAAGGAATGACACATCTTATAAAAGAAAACGTCTTTCATTAATTTAATAATAAGAAAACTAAAAGACTCATAAATATAGTGACACAAAGGTAACAATCCAAATAATATAACTTACCAACTATGGTCTATGAAGCCTCTGACTCTGAATAATATTATTTACCAAGACAAGGCCCTCGTCACACCTTAAAGATAAAAAGGACTATCAAGTCTAACTAAACACGCAAAAAGAAGAGAGGGTCACTAAAAGATGAACTATGATGATCTTAAATGTGCTGGAACACAAACCTGTATACTTGAGTTTGCATTATACAATGATGCAACACCAAATGAAATCAGTACATGGAATGTATGGTATGTAAATGGGTAGAAAAGAATACATTGTAATATATCTGAAATAATACATAACAGTAGAAGTAAGATGGACATGGTAATAGCTCAAACTGAAAACTAGCCTAAGGAACATTAAGTTCATTTATATTCACTTTTTTCATTGTGAAAGTGAACAGTTTAACCGTCACATCATTTCATGTTTAACTATCACAACGTAAACCGCCGCGAGTGTCACCCACACTAAGCCCCCGATGAGTGAACCAAAAATCAACCCAATACTTAATCAAAAAGATTAGACAACTAAGAAATCTTTATTAAGTAAAGCAGTGATTCATATCTTTAAAGAAAAATGATAACAACTTACGGAAATTAAACCCCTAGAATCTGAAAGTCAATGTACCAAAACTCCATACTAGTGTCTGAAAGAAGGGGATAGAACCCAGAAGAATAAAAACAAAGATAAAGTCTAAGTCCGAACAATGGACTAGGAATAACTAAAGAATTCATGGTAGCCCAGAAGATGCAACTCACCCTTTAATTCGAAAATTGCCTAACTCACAGCTGAGGTCTCGTAACAGCCATCGGAATATGCCCTGTATGCAATAAAAGAAGAACAGGTGTAGTATCGGTACACAAGAAACAACAGTGTACTAGTAGGATCATAGACCATCTCCAAAAATATGAAATGTGAACATATAACAAACAGATAAACCTAGTTCACTCAAGGAACCAACACATATGGATAACAAGTAAACCTGTACACACATGCTAAGGGTGTTATGGTTGCCCACTAGTAATGACCTGTAGGGGATGAGCTTTTGTCTGTGTACTGTGTTGACAAGGGATCCGAGCCAACCAATGAATTATAAATAATATACCAGGTGTGGAACCCGAGCTAACCCATGAATAATAGAACTTATACCAAGCGTGATACATGAGCCAACAAAGGAAGAATAGATATCACAACAATCACAACCACAGTGATACCATACAATACTTGTACAACAAACAAGCTTTCAAATAGACTCATTGCATGTGGTTAACACTTAAGATATCATTTAACAATCATTCCCTTTTTCCTAAACACGTATTATGCAAGCAATACTAATGAGACAGTTATTATGCATACTTAACGCAAATTGGGTTACATTAACCATCACCTACCTCAATCCAAGCCTGAAATGCTCTATCAAACCTGAGCTTTCCCTTTTCTGGTAAACTCGGCTTGATTGTGGTCTAAAAATAGAAATGCAAACACAATTTTAACCCATGACCTCAAATATTGCGGATTATAACCTAATCCTGAACCCCAGGCTAAATCCATGATCATTACACCCATACTAGGGTCTTACCACCAATAATTCACTTAGAAACTACCAATTCTATGGTTACACTAGAGAATTATGGTAATAAAATCATGAATAAACAACTTTAAATCAAAAGCCAAGGTTTTTATACCTCAAAATCCCTCTTACACCAGATTTTACAGCTTAGGTCAAGCTAAACCCTCCCCAAGGCCTGTAACTAATGATGATAAGACATAGAAATCAAAGTACTAGATTACGGGGATAAAAGACTTACCTTAATAAAAAAATAAGGTGGAAAATCAATAGAGTTTGCCCAAAATCGCCATAGCCTTTCCAAAATGTTTTTTATGAAATAATGAACATTTTTGGGGAAGTTATTATATTAACAGTGATTAACCCCTCTATAGTGGCCCAATGCTGCTATAGTGGTACCACCGTAGTGGAAGCCTTCCACTATAGCAGAGTTGACTGACTTTAACTTTTGCTATAGCGGGAATTTGTCTGCTATAGCAGTGTCACGATCGTGGCCCGCCACCAACTATAGTGGGTGTGGTGAGGCATAAACTCAAAAAATCTCCCAGTTTTTCCTTTTTCACAACATACTCTCAAACCATGATGTCCCGACTAACCTCTTTACGTCAAGTTTGATATCGGGAGTTCTACTTACCCGAATTAACTTTCAAAAAGTCCTACGGACTCCTTATTGCCTTAGTTAAAATAAAATCAAGCTAAGATTTTTTTATTTAACCTAATCCCTCCTCGGATTTGCCTAGACCTCACCTTGATTGGATTTCGTCCATGACTAGCCTAGCCTGAAATTTCCCACTTCAAATTCTGGAAATGTTCCAACCCCGATTCTTGCCCGATTAACTCACTCATATGATGGAAAGGGTCATTACAACAGATACTAATTTATCCATTGTTCATCCCCAAATGGTCAAACAATAAAAAGAGCTAAGTTAAAAAAGAAATAGTACCTGAATCCTAGAATAAGTGAGGGTAGTTGTCTCGCATTTCCTTATCAGTTTCCAAAGTGGCTTTTTAACCAGATGATGATTTTATTGAACCTTTACTGATCTAATCTCCTTTGTCCTCAACTTTCGGACATCCCGATCAGGAATGACAACCGACTCCTCCTCATAAGTAAGATCCTTATATAGCAAGACTGAATCCCACATCATGATGTAATCCCTATCTCTGTGGTATCTCTTCAGCATGGATAGATGGAATACCAGATGGACTCCCAATAAGTTAGGTAGCAATGCCAACCTATACGCTATTAGCCCCACATCTTCAAGTTCCTCAAACAAACAGATGTACCAAAGGATAAGCTTTCCCTTCTTGCCAATCCCCATGACTCCTTTCATAGGCGACACCTTTAACAAAACTTGTTCACCATCTTGAAATGACATATCCCTTACCTTGCGGTTTGCATACTCCTTTTGTCTACTCTGAGCTGCTAATAACTTGGTTTGGATACCTCTCACTTTTTCCTAAGCTTCCTTCACCAAATCAGTGCCCAAAGGCTTTACATCACCTGCCTCGAACTATACTATAGGCGATCTACATCCCCTCTCATAGAGTTCCTCAAACAGTGCCATATCAACACTAGAGTGATAACTATTGTTGTATGAGAATTCACATAACAGCAAGAACTGATCCCAATGGCCTACGAAGTCAATCACACATTTTCTCAAGCACCTGAATCATCCTCTTCGACTGTAGATCGGTCTGAGGATGAAAGGTTATGCTAAAAGTGAGTTGGGTGCCCAACTCTTCGTGCAACCTGCCCCAAAATTTAGAAGTAAACTGCATACCTCTGTCTAAAATTATGGAAAGTGGCACCCAATGTAACCTCACTATCTCCTTGACGTAGAACTTGGCCAACTACTTAGAGTTGTAATCCACCCTAATTGGAATAAAATGGATTGAATTAGTCAGTCTATCCACTATGACCCAAATTGAGTCATACTATCCCAATGTCTTAGGAAGGCCTACCACAAAATCCATACCTATCATTTTCCACTTCTACTCAGGAATAGGTATCCTTTGAAGCAAACCTGCAGGCCTTTGATGTTCGTACTTCACTTGTTGACAATTGTGACACCTGGACACATATTCTACTTTATCCTTCTTCATCCCAAGCCACCAATAAAGTTGCCTTAAGTCCTAGTACAATTTGGTTACACCTGGATGAAAAAAATACCGCGAACCATGAACTTCAGCTAACACATTTTGAACTAGGTCACCAAACCGAGGAATACATACTTGTCCTCTACACCACATCACTCCACATGCATTAAGTGTTGCATCTGAAGCCTTACCAGATACCACTTTGCTCCGGAGCTTATTCAATTGCACATCCTCAAACTATTTGGCCTTAATCTCATCCAGAAATGTTGACTTCACCTCAATACTAGCCAACACTCTACCCCATTCTAAAATAACAAACTGCATGAACTTGGAAGCTAGAGTTTGAATCTCTTTAGCCAAGGGTCGCTTTGACACCCCCAAACACGCAAAATCGTCCATACTTACTGCTTTCAGGCTAAATGTTCCTGCCACCATATTGGCCTTACCCAGATGATACTGGATGGTCACATTATAGTCTTTCAACAACTCTATGCATCTCATCTGTCTCAGATTTAGATCCCTTTGCATAAACACGTGTTGCAGGCTATGATGGTATTTTAATACCTTGCACTTGAAACCATAAAGATAGTACCTCCAGATCTTAAGTGCAAACACCACTGCTCCTAACTCCAAATCATGAGTTAGGTGATTCTTTTCATAAGGCTTCAATTACCCCAAATCATAAGCGATGACATTCCTGTCCTGTATCAACATGGCACCCACACCCGAATGTGAAGCATCACAAAATACAATAAAATCCTTACCTTCAACCGGCAATGAGAGAATAGGGGCTGTAGTCAAAAGTGTTTTGAGCTTTTGGAAGCTCTCCTCACACTTATCTGACCAAAACAAATGACACCTCCTTCTGAGTCAACCTTGTCAGGTGAGTAGCAATATAAGCAAAATTCTTGACAAACCTATGATAGTAACTAGCATGACCCACTCCTAACCTCAATCACAGAGCTACGTCAAACCCAACTCTTAACTGCCTTAATCTTCTGAGGATCTAACATCACCCCTTTTCTAAGACTACATGCCCTAAGATGGAAATCGAAGATAACCAGAACTCGCATTTTGAGAACTTTGCATACAACTGCTTCTCCTTCAAAATTTCTAAGATAATACGAAGATGATCTGCATATTCCTCCTTGGTCTTGGAGTAAATCAAAATATAATCAATAAATACTATCACAAAGGAATCCAGGAATGACTTGAAAATATCGTTCATCAAGCTCATAAAGGTCGCCGACGCATTGGTCAACCCAAATGATATTACCAGGAACTTGTAGTGCCCATACCGAGTCCTTAAAGACATCTTAGGTATATCTTTAGGTTGAATCTTTAACTGATGGTACCCTGATCTCAAGTCAATTTTGGAAAATACTAAAGCACCCTACAACTGGTCAAAAAGGTCATCTATGTGGGGTAGAGGATACTTATTCTTGATGATAACCTTGTTTAACTTCCTGTAATCTATACATATTTTCATGCTACCATGTTTCTTATTAACAAAAAATACCAGAGCACCTCAAGGTGAAGCACTAGGATGAATAAATCCCTTATTAGGTAGCGCTTGTAACTGAGTTTTGAGTTCCCTCAACTCTGCCAGAGCCATTCGATAAGGAGGAATAGAGATTAGGCGAGTGTCTCGATCCAAATCAATATAAAAGTCAATATCTCTGTCCCGAGGCATACCAGGCAAATTCGTAGGAAATACCTCCTGAAACTCAAAAACCACAAGGACTGACTCAATATGAGGGGACTCCGTACTAACATCCTGAAGATGAGCCAGGAAGGTTGAACACCTCTTCCCCACTAGCTTTCTTGCCGAAACAAAAGATATGATTTTCACCGGCTTAGGCTTATACACACCCTCCCACTCTAGTCTATTCATGCCCGATGTTGACACTCAATTCTTACCCTCCACACTACAAATTAATTTTGAGCCTTTTTTAAATTTTAAATAATTATTTTCTAAAAAGGATAAAATATTTTCTAAATTAGCTTTATAAAAGTTTTGAGTAAGAATTTATATTTTTCATATTTAATTATGTGGAATTTATATAAGTTTACCTAAGAAACAATTTTAAAGTTTAATTTCACAAGAAAATTCTTTTAAAATTGAAAGTGCTTAATTTCCTCCAAATTATTGAATAATTAATTTCATAGTTTTTAAAGAAAATAGTCATGCTTTAAACATAATAGTTATTAGAAATTTTTTATATTGAACAACCTCAAAAATTGATTTTGATTAATTCATCTCCATTTCAATTCGAGCCTAATTCCTTAAAATTATTTCAATTCTAGGAAAATTTCATCAAACTATACCTGCTACCTCTTAAACTTAAAAGTGGCCACATGGCCACCACATTTCGCATAATATGTCCAAAACTTAAACATCCTTATAACACCTTTTCTTTCAGCCCCTTTTGGGCCAATTAAACCCAATACCCGCCAAGCCCACAGCCTTATTCCCCTTGACCCGTCCAGCCCACATTCTTAATACACCCTTAACTCTTCTTTCCCTTCATCTCTCATAATAGAAACCAAACGACCCCTTATCTCTCCCCTTTCTCCCTCTAAAAAAATGACCAATAACAACTTCGTGAACCCTAATAGCCGCCACCCTCGTCCAGCAACTTCCTTCTCCTCCTTACTAAAATCATGTGCCTAGAACGAGATTTGTACCAAGAAGGTACCTGAAAAGCGACGTGGAGCCTCATCCCTCCACCTTCGTCCTTTCTTTCGAAATTCTACTCAAAATCTATACCAAGAGGGTACTATTTGTGAGCTGTCCAGCCTTATCCCCAATTCGAATTCAAAATCCTCAGTGAAATTCAAAAAAAAAAACCTGAAATCTCCCTCTCCCACTTCGCTCAACCCTCCAAAAATTCCCCAAATCATTTCCTATAAAACCCCCACAATTTTCATAGTGTGGGTAGGTGTTCAAGTAATTTCTGGGGCTGAAACCTTATAAAGACTCATTTGAGCTTAGGTTTTGGCTGAGAAATTCGGAGTTCACTTTTCTGGCGATTGTCGAAGTTCTCCGACGAAGCTCGTGGTTCCAGTCGCTGCTCCAAAGAAGGTAAACGCTTTAACTTTTCGTATTTATCTTTTGATTAAGTGTTATGTCCAGTTGTTTGCTTTAAAATTTCATGTTGGTTGGGCTGATCTTGTTTGAAATTATCAGACTGTTATTACAAGAAACTAAAAATGAGATTCTGTGGTCTTGCTTGCTAGCCTAAACTTGTGATCGAACTTAGAGCATGCCGAGGTTTTCAGTCCTTTCTTTTCATTGTTTATAGTTGCTAAGCTATTTGTTTGTGTTATTTTGGGTATGAACTGCTTGTTTGATCCTCATAGTTTCATCTTTTGGCTGTTGTTAGCATTGTTTTAGGATCATGTGTATGCTTTCGTGTGAACGTTGTTATGAGGTATGTTAAAAATCATCCAAGCATGACCATTTCTCCCGTCTTAGCAGACCAACATGTTCCCAGATTTCTACGTCCTTATTATCTGATGAAATTTGTTTAGATTTAAACGGATAGCGTTGTATTGACGAACAGATTTCAGTCATGGTTAAAATATGTGTGTTGTCTTATGCGTTTTAAACAAAGTAATCAGTCATTTTGTTTACAGGTCCAAGAATTTTCTTTTCATCTTTAAAGAAGTGTTTCTTTACTCATATCAATGGGTTTATTTAAAACGACTTCAATTAGGAATTCTTTGAGATGTGGCATTATTGTTGCTTAAATTTGATCTGATTGCTCACTCAATCTGGAGTATGAAACCTGATTAGTCAAGAGCCTTCTAATACTAATCTTTGCATCTCCTTTGTTATGAAATGAATGGGTCATTCCCCCTATACCTCTTCCCCGTCTTGTGAAGTTGTGGAGTTCAATTTATGTGTTATACTTGCTACTGGACAGCAAAGGCCCTCGTTTTTTTAACAACTATGTTTACCTATTTGACGTCTTAGATGAATCTGTAGCAACTTGTTCCCTTTTTTTTGCATATGATCGTTCTGTAATGTGCGGCCATTTTGTTTGTATTTTAAGGAAATTTGCCCATTCTCACTAACATGTTCTCACGTTGTATGGGTGCATTGTTCTTTTTTTAGCATAGCATCTAATTTAAATTAAAATCAGCCTTGCCCCCTTCTGATTTCCTTCTCGAGTGACTTGAGTTTATTTAAAATTGATTGTCTATGTTATTTAGCTTTATTATTTTTGATAACATGTTTAACTAGTTAGAAGATATAAAGGTGAAGGTGATGGCGTCACAACTATTTGATTAAATCTCCTCTCATTTTCTTAAAATCTTCTCTTTACCAAAGCTCGCTTATTCGAAAAGAGAACTGAAGTTTCATCTCTTCTAGTTAAGTCCAGGTCAAAATGATTTAGCTTCGATCAAGGGTGTGCGTATATATAGTTATTTCAAGTGGAAATCTGAAAGCATGTCTATCTGATATTCTGATATGAAACTCACTACTATGTTTAGCCTGGGCACATTTGTTCAAGTCAAGAAAATAAATGATTCCTTGAGCTTTAATATGACACCACTTGACAATGGAATATAAGGGAGTTCGATCTATAATGCTTTTATTGGATACTTAACTTGGGTTTGTTTCCATTCTTATTTATTAAAGGAAATTTAAGTGCATCAATCTTGTTGTTTTCATTATTGCAAAACCATGTTCAAATAGTTCCTGTATGTAATTAATTTTCATATATCTTTTCAGACTGTTTGCTTTGACATAGCGGGAGCTTTAGTGCACCGGGCTGCCCTTTTTTTACTGTTTGCTTTGACATAAAAAGTCTAATGATTATCGGCCATTTACTTATTGGTATTTTATTCTTGTGACATGTGATGCTTCCGAGTCCATTTTGGACTCCCCCCTCTTGCTTGCATTACATCGTTAGGCCAAAGCCCAACAATTGGTCGAAGTCATCCATATTACCAGGGAAGTAGATATAAGCTTTGGAAGCAGGCATACAGCGAGCATACAACCCCTGTATAGGCTAATACACAAAATAGTGGGCAAAAGCCCATAACTTCACAGCAGCAGCCTAGGCAGGCCAACGAAAAATTCAAATGGGCCAAGCCCATAACAAAAGCAGCAACAATATCAGTCCAAAAAAATGGACTAAATTTGAAGAAGAATGGGATGAAGCCCATGAGCATACAACAATAGTAGTCCAGCAGGCAGGAGATAGAGAAAATTAGACCCAAGTCCAAAAATTGTGGGAAAATGGGCCTCAAAGCCCAATTAGACTTAGGACAGGAATTTGGATAAGTCTAAATTAATTAAGACCAAGGCTTAATCTCTTCTTCACTATCTAAATTTTTTGTTTTATGTTTGTTAGAATTATTTGGTATAATTTGGACTGACATCTTTAGCTTAATTGAATTCTCCCTAAAAGAAAAACCTTTCTCGTTTGAATATTTTCCTTAAAGTTAATTAATTTCCTTTTGATTAATTTTTTTATTATGAAATATTTTCTTAAAGCTCCAAAAACATGATTATTATTCTTTAAAAATGAATTCACTATTTCCCCAAAGTCGTTATCGAGCATTTTAACTTTATAATTGCACACTTATATTTTAGTCAAATCACCCTATTAATAGTAATTTTCGTATTTTCTAAAAACAAATATTTTTTAAAGTTAGTCAAATAAGTTGGTTTTAAACAAGATCGGATAATCACAAGTTAGCGGATGCTTTTAATGTCTTAAAAACTTTTTAAAAGCGTTAATAGGAACTACTTACCCCAAATCTTTTAATCTTTGAAATCTTTTATCTGTTTTAAGATTTTAAAGATCTTTTCAAGTTTTTCTTGGTTTTTCCTTTAAAATAAACTAAGTGGCGACTCTTGCTTCTTTACTTGAAATTGTTTTGAAACTTTAACTTAGATTTTTGAAATGATTTTCAAATTCGAGATAATCATTTTTTCCGAAAAGAGAAATGACGACTCTTCTTGAGAACATTCAACTAGGTTCTAACCATATTGTTGCTACTAACTTATTTGACTAACTATTCGAAGTTGTAATAATTTTACCGCTTTCTTTACTTGTTTACTTTTCGCAAAATATAAATTGTTCATAGCATCTTCCGCCTCTCTTGGCAAAGCAATAGATTGCATTAGGGGTAAAAAGAGCGATTATGCAAGTATTTGCAATCGTCCTTCACTAAAAATACACTTTCTCAAATCAGAAGAGTGAAGTAGTTAACCCGCGGTCGGTTAACGGTCACTTATTATTTTAGCCGCGGTTGTCTGCCAGGGTTCTCAGTCCTTTTCAAATAAATCAATTCTAGTCAACCTAGGATAGAACCAAACCAAAATCCTAAAAATAATCATTGACCTAAGATGTCTTAATATCCAAGGGATATTAAGTCCATTAATAAGACCACCCTGTGTTCGAAAGGGCCCACGGCCTGAAAGAACAAACATCCCTTATGTGGTTAATTGAAGGATGTGATATCGGGTTGTACGAACCATTCTTCCCTGGGGTTGGGAAATTTTAGGTAATTCTTTATTATCAAGGAAAGAAAGTCATCCGAAAGGCATTTGGAATTTCAAGAAGTACAAGTTCGAGAATGAAGGACTAGCCACGGCGATCAAGTTTAGGATTGTACCCCTGTGTTGGGACTGATTTTTGATGTACATTCCTTTTTTTCTTATTTTGTATCCCTATTTCATTTAATCGGTTTGTATATAATATTTTCGAGGGGGATGGAACATTTACAAATGACATGCATATCCTTCAATTCGTTAGGCCTACCTTTGGCATAAAAGGTCACATATTTGTATAGGACGCGCTATGAACTGTTATGTGATATAACTTTCTTACGTGCTTATATGTGTTTCTCAAATCAAAGGTGAATTGATCCACTCCTATTTGAATATTTTTAGAACCCATAGGCAGGATATAAGCCCACCATGCAAGGTCCGATCAAAATCTCTCTTGGGGTTCTTCAAATTTCCCAGAAAAAATCCAAAGACTTCTTAAAATCCCTTTTAAGTCTTGTTTCTACCTCTTCAGAAAATGAACTTACCATATCCGAACTATATCCTTTCAAGGTCCGTCCCCTACCTTTAAGAAATTTTCATTTTCCCACTTTGACAAGATACTTAAGAATTCAGAAGACACATCAAACTCTACAAAACAAGTATCGGAATACAAAGATTCAATAAGTCAACTTTCCTGATGAAATCTACTTATCTGAAATCGATGGACAAATTCCTGTCCATTGAATCCTCGAGTCAATAACTACCCGTGGATCAATTTTCCTTGACAAAAAGCAACTTTATGTGTTAAAGCTATTATTATGTGTTTATTTCCAGTCAGATATCTTGTGTTGCTTACCACTAATGGGATCTAACGTATTTACCTTTGAGTTGTTTTTACTTCAACAGGTAAAGAAACTGATCAGTGTTGAGAGAAGATGGCAGAATACTCTTACCTCACAAAATCAAGAGAAAAAAAAGTTTCCTCCCCTGATCGTTACTTAGGGAAAAGAATAATGACTGGGGATACTGAGAACATCACTTTAACTAAGATGACTACTCTCATATCTAAGCAAAGTGAGTTAATTGTGCTACTGGTGCAACTAGTTGATAAGATGGGAAATAAGATGAGAGAGACAAAAAGTCTGATTAATTTAATTATTTATGAAAATTGCCCACTCCAAGTGAAGGAAGGTCTCTACTCCATGCCCCTCCCCTAAAAATGGCGGCACCTGAACACTCTTCCAACAATACACTTGCATCTTCTTATAACTGGAGCACATAAAAGTCTCTCAAAAATGGCTCGATAAAACCTTCGCCACTAAAAGTCTACCCTTCAACCTCACAAAACTCCTATCCCATCTTTTATGCCCAACCTAAATATCAAACTCCATCCCCAAGGTACCAAGCTCCACCTTCAAATTACCAACCGTCTCCATAAACATACCAAAACTTTCAATCAAATTTTCAAGTGCCAATTCCTTTCTATTCAAATCCACAAACATACCACAAAGTAGCTACCCTGACATATCAAAATAAAATATCTCATCCAAATCATAAGAAGAAACCTCCTCAAGGCTTTACTCCATTAGCTGAAAGTCGAACTCAACTCTTTGAGAGACTAAACGCATTTGGACTAACACAGCCCATTAAACCAAAGCTTGCTAACCCTGCATCTAGGTTCTTCAGACCTGATCGACATTGCGCATATCATTCAGGAAGCGTTGGGCATACCACTGAGGATTGTATCAATCTGAAACACGAAATTCAGAACCTAATCGATCAAAGAGTCATCATTCTCCAGACGACCTCCCCCAGTAGCAATCCTTCACCGAAACATGGAGGGTGACCATCAGTATAGACAAAACTGATAACAAATGGTATGCAAGAACTATTCTTAAAGAGGATGATCGAAAATTACCAAGAACTTTGACTCATCTATCCAGTTTTTTCCTACAAGTGATGATTTAGGGGGTGGAATAGGAGATCTATTCAAGGAATGTGATGCTATAACAGAAGAAATTCCTGAAGCAACCATGATCAGGGATGCCAGGCCTGGCCAAAAGTTGTAGAACTGGTCTGCAACTCCTCTTATGATTCACCATTTGTCTGGGTAGACAAAGACTTTGTTTTCATGAAAAATTGGTGATGGTCCGGATGAGGCACCGGGATCTGCCCTTTATGTTTTTGATATTCCTCATACTGTTTTACTGCTTTCCAAAAGGCATGAACTTGAATTCATACGGGTGGTAGCCACAGTTTGTAAATATTTCCAGGATTTCAATGAAAGCCTCCTTATTTCAAAAACATTTGTTGTTCATTATTATTTATATTTACTTGTTATTATCTAACTCGTTTTGTTTTGATTTTAGTAATAATAAGTTAAAGCCTACCAATGTCATGTCCTATCAAGAGCTTAATAAAAAAATCAAGCTAGATGATGATGATTTTGAAGAGTATGATGAAGAAACTATGGTCCCTGAATAGTTGACAGAGGAACTAAAAGATTTTGAGAATTGAGAAAAGCCCAACCTAGAAGAAACTGAGACGGTCAATCTAGGGGACGACCAAGAGGTCAAAGAAACCAGAATCAATGTCCATCTAAAAGAAGCACAGAAAAGGGGAACTCATCAGATTGCTCTAAGAGTACATCGATATATTTTCTTGGGTCTATAGTGACATGCTAGGGCTAAGCCTTATTGACCACTGCACGAAGCACGAGATGCAGTCATTCGTGAATTATTTTGCTGGGTACCACCAGATCTTAATGGATAAAGAAGACGAGGAGAAAACAACCTTCATTACACCTTGGGGTATTTATCATTACCGAGTAATGCCGTTTGGTCTTAAAAATGCAGGTGCCACGTACATGAGAGCCATGACGGCTCTATTCCATGACATGATTCATAAGGAGATCGAAGTGTACATGAATGATGTGATTATCAAATTCCACAAGAGTTCAGATCACTTGACTCATTTAAGGAAGTTCTTTGACCGACTGAGGAAGTACAATCTGAAGTTGAACCCTGCCAAGTGTGATTTTGGGGTACCGGCAGGCAAGTTGTTGGGCTTCATAGTCAGTAGGAGGGGCATCAAGCTTGACCATTCGAAGATCAAGAAGGAAGTCATGAGTTTCGTGGGGAGATTAAATTATATTAGCTGGTTCATAGCCCAGTCAACGGTTATTTGTGAACCCATCTTCAAGTTGCTGAAGAAATATGCACCAACCAGCTAAACTGAGGAGTGTCAGCAAGCTTTTGACCATATCAAGAATTATTTATCCAGTCCACCGGTATTGGTTCCTCCAAGAGAAGGAAGTTTGTTATTTCTATATCTGTCAGTCTAAGAAAATGCATTTGGTTGCGTCCTGGGGCTACATGATGAAAGTGGAAAGAAAGAATGAGAAATTTATTACTTGAGCAAGAAGTTCACTCCATATGAGGCTTGTTATACTTTGTTAGAAAGGACTTGTTGTGCTTTAACTTGGGTTGCCCAGAAATTAAGACATTATCTGTCGTCTTACACGACGTGTCTCATTTCCAGAATGGACCCATTGAAGTACATATTCCAAAAGGCCATGCCTACAGAAAAATTGGCCAAGTGGCAAATGTTGCTAAGTGAGTTCGACATCGTATATGTGACTCAAAATGCAATCAAAGGACAGGCCTTAGCGGATCATTTAGCGGAAAATACGGTTGATGAAGATTATGAACCACTCCAAACTTATTTCCCAGATGAAGAGATTTTGTTCATAGGAGAAGATATTGCAGAGGCATACCCCGGTTGGAGACTGTTCTTCGATGGAGCAGTCAATTTGAAAGGTTCAGGCATTGGAGCAGTCTTGGTATCAGAAATTGGTCAGCATTACCCAGTGACAACAAAACTCTATTTTCCATGCACCAATAACATGGCCGAATATGAAGCTTGTATTCTCGGTATTCAGTTGGCTATTGATATGGATATCCGAGAACTCTTGGTTATAGGTGACTCTGATTTGCTAATTCACCAAGTCCAAGGTGAATAGGCTTTGACAAACTCCAAGATCATATTGTATGTGAAGCTGGTATGAAATCTGTGTAAGAAGTTCAGAAAGATCGAGTCCAAGCATACTCTAAGGATTCAGAATGAATTTGTTGATTCTTTGGCAACCATATCCTCCATGATTCAGCACCCAAACCAGAATTACATCGATCTATTGGTGATAAGTCTAAAATAGCAACCTGCACACTGTGCGCAAGTTGAAGCAGAACTGGATGGAAAGCCATGGTATTGTGATATCAAGAGGTATCTAGAAGATGCGACTGCCAAAAAAAATAAGACAATCCACTGGATGGCCAACAACTTTTTCCTAAATGGAGAAATCCTTTAAAGGAGGACTCCAGATCTTGGATTCTTAAGATGTGTAACCTCGGTTGAAGCCACAAAGTTTCTAGAAGAAGTGCATGCCAGAGTGTGTGGACCTTATATGAATGGGTTCACTTATCCAAGAAGATCATGCGAGCCGGATACTTTTGGATGACCATGAAAAATGACTGTAGAAAGTTTGTGCAGAAGTGTCACAAGTGCTATATCCACAGAGATTTGATTTGAGTGCCGCCTAGCCAGCTTCATGCTATGAGTTCACCTTGGCCTTTTGTAGCCTGGGGCATGGATGTCATAGGTCCGATCGAGTCGTCTGCCTCAAACGTACACAGATTCATTTTGGTAGCAATAGACTACTTCACCAAGTGGGTAGAAGCTACTTCTTATAAGTCCATAACCAAGAAACTTATAGCTGACTTTGTCAGAAACAATTTGATTTGCCAATTCAGAATCTCTGAGTCAATCATCACGGATAATGGAGAAAATCTGAATAGTCATCTAATGAGAGAGATATATGAGCAATTAAAAATCACTCACCGGAATTCAGCCGCATATCGTCCACAAATGAATGGATCTGTGGAAGCTGCCAACAAGAATATCAAGAAGATCTTGAGAAAGATAGTCGATAGTCACCGTCATTAGCATGAGATGTTGCCTTATGCTTTATTAGGATGACTGTTATTGATGTGCCGCCATTCTACGTCACATTTGACTCCTTTAAACTAAGAATAACCGTAAGTTCTCAAGCAACCGTCGTCGTTTTTGATGTTTTATGTTATATTTGCAGGAAAGAGAGACAAACATAGAAAAGGAAGGAAATACGAGCAAAAAGCCCCTCTGTATAAGAGTGACGGCCACCCTGACGGCCAGTCACTCATGTGACGGTCCGTCAGGAGGGACACCAAGTGAGGCAACACCACTGCCTAGTGGCGACGGCCACCATGACGGCCCGTCACGCATGTGACGGTCCGTCAGGAGAGCCACCAAGTGAGGCAGCACCACTGCCTAGTGGCGACAGCCACCATGACGGCCCGTTACGCATGTGACGGTCCGTCAGGGTGGGCCGTCAACACGACGCGGATTCCGAACATTCTATTTTTGGGTTTATTTCCTGGACTACTATAAATACCCTATGTTAGGTTTATTTTATATTATTCATTACCCAATAGTTCTAGGATATTTTTGAGCGACTTTTGAGAGGAAGAAATACGACAAACACGTTTGTCTTCTTCTTCATCATATTCTTCCATTGTTCTTGGGATCTTGGTTTCTTGTTCTTGGATAATTGAAGCTTGTGTTCATATATCGTAAGAATCTCTTCTTTCTATTTTGAATATGATTTTCTTCTCTTCTCCTAATAGCATGAGTAACTAACTTCCCACAACTAGGGTTGTGAGAGCCATGGCGAAAGTAGCAATATAGATTCCGGGTAGCGTAGGGTTCAATCTTTATGTTGTGACGTTGTTAATCATTCATTATTAACGTTTTCTAGTGGTTGCAAACATTAGGACATGCCTAGGTTTAATTTGCTTGAGTAAAGAGATTAAAATCGGGAATTTTGATTAACTACGAGGATTCGAGACTACCAACTCTCGTCTTATGATTAATGCTGTAACTAGATTAATCTACTTGATGTTTTAGGATTGAAATAAGCAAGCTCACCTTTTCAAGTTTGAGAGAATTGAAAAGGAAATTCGTCTATTTGGTTGAGAAACGTTTAGATGATACCATTAATTCAATCACATCGTGACATGCATATAGAAAGAACCCGGTTAAGCTTTGAGTCGACATTGTTACGAAGCCATGGTGAACAATTCCCTAGTTCACTCTCATATTGATTATTCATCGTACATTATTATTTGTTTTGATCAAATATTGTTCACACAAACCCCCCTATTTACCGCAAACTATTGATTACTAGTCATCTAATTCACTAACGACTTAATTTGCACCTTATTCCCTGTGGGATCGACCCCAACCTCTGTTGGGTTCTATATTTGATGACGATCGCTTACGCTTCGTAATTGGAGTTGTAATTTGGGCGTATCAAATTTTGGCGCCGTTGCCGGGGAATACGGTTGTTTATCAAGTCCGGTGTGTTTATTTGACTCTTAGTCATATTTACTGCTTTTACTTTTATTTGTTGTTTTTGTATGTTACAAGGTACATAGTTGTGCATGCCGAATACCCGACGCTCGGGTGAACCAATATTACCCTATGACCCCGAGCTTGCAAGAACGCTAAGGCAAACCATGAATGTACAACAGGAGGAGGCAGCAAGGCTCGATGCAGAACAACAGGCTCAGCATCACTTGAATGATGAGGATATCGACTTGGATGGAGTTGGTGATACGGGCGCCATTGCACTTCCTCCCCTAGCGCCCGGGGCCAAGTTCAACATTACTAGCACAATGATTCAGCTGTTGAACTTGAGAGGAGTGTTCCGTGGTGTTGCTGGTGATGATCCAAACCGACACCTGATGAATTTTTTGGGTATCTGCAAGTCGTTCGAATTGCCTGGAGTAAGTCAGACTGCGATCAGGCTCAGGTTGTTTCCGCTGTCCCTGTCTGATGAGGCAGCATTATGGTTGACAGAGCTAACCCCCGATTCTATCACCACCTGGGGAGAGTTGAAAGGAGCTTTCCTAGAAATGTTCTTTCCTCCCTCTAGGATGATACAGTTGAGGGATGAAATTAGCAACTTCAGACAACAACCTCATGAGGCGTTACATGAGACTTGGTTGCGGTTCAAGAAAAAGCTGACACAATGCCCAAACCATCAGTTGACCGAAGATTTTTTGATGCAGACGTTCTACAGGGCACTGAATTCGGCTACCAAGCCGACATTGGATAACGCAGCAGGTGGAGCATTTATGGGACTCACTTTTATTGAGGCCACAACTATTTTGGACAGGCTCACCAAAACCAACAGGGCCTGGCATACACGTGATACAGAGGTAGCAGCTAGCACTTATGCAGTTGGTATGTCAGCAGAGCAGCGCAGGAAGGAGGAAGAGCGGGACCAAGATATGGCCCATATGAAAATGCAAATGGACCTACTGACAAAGCATTTGTTGTCAGGAGGTATTGAGAAAGTGAAAGTTGTGGGTTCTCAAAGTAGAGCAACAGAGTTTGAACCTGATGAGGAGGCAAATTATTTGGGTGGTTTCCAGGCCAATGGTCAGGGAAACCAAGGTCGGAACTATCAGAGGGACAACTACTATGAAAAAGCTGGCTACAGAGACCGCGATCAGGGGAACTGGAAGAATAAAACTGATGGAGGTGGGTTGTATGTACCACCTGGTAATCGGGAAAAAGCTAGCACCGAGACAGGGACGTCCAAACTAGAGAACATGATGGCTAAGATGCTGCTGAAGGTGGAATCTACTGACGCCGGGGTAAAGGAGATGAGGACTGAATTATCAGCAATGAGTCAGGTAGTGGATTCACATTCCACCTCGATCAAGCAATTAGAGCAGCAAGTGAGTCAAATCTCGGCGTCTCTAAATCAAAGGAAGACAAGTACCTTGCCGAGTGACACCATTCAAAACCTGAGGAATGATGGGAGTTGTATGGCGATCACTACTAGAAGCGGTAAAATATTATCGGAATCACATTCGGTAATTCAGACTCAGGAAGGTGATGATGCGGATGAAAATGTGGCAGAGGATGGTACGAAAAGGCCCTCGGATAAAAGCAAGGAAGTTGAAAAACTTCCAACTATGATGCGTCGGCCACCGCCTCCTTTCCCACAACGGTTGAAGAAGAAAGTGGAAGATAGCAAGTTCCTAAATTTCATGACCATGCTCAAGCAGATATCAGTGAACATCCCACTGGTGGACGCTCTTGAACAAATGCCCGGATATGCCAAGTTCATGAAGGACTTGATTACCAAGAAGAGGACAGTGAGCTTTGAACCAGAAGATGACCTCCACCACTGCAGTGCTATTTCTTCAAGATCGTTAGTGGAAAAGAAGGAAGATCCAGGTGCTTTTACTGTTCCCTGTACGATTGGGAAATTCAACTTTGAAAAAGCCTTGTGTGATCTTGGTGCTAGCATCAACTTGATGCCGCTGGCAGTCTATAAACAATTGGGTTTGGGAGCGCCCAAACCAACTACCTTGAGGGTGTTAATGGCTGACCGTTCAGTAAAGTGACCGGTGGGAATATTGTCTGATGTGCTGGTAAAAGTTGGTAAGTTTATATTCCCGGCTGAATTTGTGATCTTAGATTGCGAAGTGGACTTTGAAGTTCCCATAATCTTGGGACGACCATTGTTAGCCACTGCAAGAGTGTTGGTCGACATGGAAAGAAATGAACTGACATTCAGATTAAACAATGAATTGGTCAAGTTTGATGCGTGTAAATTGATGAAGCCACCAAGAGACATGAGAGTGGTCTCGGTTATAAATGTTGTTGATGAAGCCCTTGCGGAAGTGCATATTGAGGAGAAGGGTTGTGTCGAGACTCTAGCTGTTATGAGAATGATGCTGTGATCACAAGAAGAGAAACCTACAGAGGAAGGCGGTGAGAACAAATCAAGGAAAAGAAAACACCGCAAGAAAACCAGCAAAGGAAAAGAGTTAGAAAGAGTAAAGAAGTTGTCGCGACTAGCTGTAGAGACGATAAAAGAGAAAGTTGGAGCTCAATAGGATGGTGTAGCTTGCACCTATTCCATCGATTTCGCCTGCTTTGGAGGCCCTGGCGGTCTCCAACATCATGCCAGACTCCGAGTCCTATGGGCCTCACAGGTATTCCTTTCTCTCCCATTTTAGCTTTCACATGTACGCATTGGGGACAATGCATGAGTCTAAGTTGAGGGTGTTGGGATACCTGTGAGTCGTTAACCACCGAGGATTTTTGTTGCCGTGTTTCTTTTCCCTCCGGTGTCATATCTAGTAGAACCGGCATGTTTAGGTTGTCGTTTAAATTTTGGTTGTGTTGTGATGTCTATAGCAAGCATGACTTTTTGAAAGTTTAAATAAAAGGAGCCCCCTCTGAAATATTTTTTACTTATGTTTGAAACGATTGACTGTTCTGGATCCTTGGATGTCATTGTGTGGTTGTGATTGTAGTAATTATGCTTAAGCCGAGCTGATGTTTTGATAGTTGGTAGTGGTATGGTTTCTTGGTGCCAAGTGTGTGTGAGCGTACTGTTATAAATTCTTACTCTGTGCATGCATCTAGAACTTGCCCGGTCTATTTTGTTAAGTTTGAAGTTGGTTGCTTAGGAAAGGATCACAGGCCCTTTTTGTGTGCAGTCCACTTAGCCTATAAGACCGTCCAAATGCAAATAATCCCTTTGATCCCTGTTTGAGCCATAATTGACCCTATTCTTTCAATAACCTGTCACCGTTCCTTGTTTAACTTTGAATCCCTATTTTGGCCCTGGTCCTTCCTTGGACATCGTGCACCTCAACTCAGGCAATCAGCCTAAGTTGAGGGTGGCTACTATAGAAGTAAATGATAAGAAAAATAGGATGGATAAGATTGGTTGTGGATAGAGTGAAAGTTTCGGGTGTGTGTCCAAGAAAAGAAAGAAAAAGAAACGAAAAAGAGATGAAAAAGAATGAAAAAGAGATAAAAAGAATTGTCAAAATAAAGAGGCCGCACCTGTAGCTAGAAAGAAGGGAATAAAAAGGTGAATAAGGATGGACAGAATAAAGTTAAATGGAAATAGTAGGTCGGTGATTCCAAGGAGGGTTTAGTCACTATTCCCCAAACGTATCCTACCTGCACCCGAAGTCTCATTACAAGCCAAAACAAGTCCTGTAGTGATCCTGAGCAGCTTTCTGAAAAACTGAAATAGAATAGCAAGGGCAAGCTTATGGCATCGCATGTGCATTGTTTGAAATCGTTTGTGAGTGTGAGCGCCTTACCCAGTCCCAAATCTTGTGTGTGGGACTTCTTTGTGGTGAGGGCACCAAGATCTCTGTATTATCTACTGATTGTTGGGATAGCTATGCGTGTGTATGCATAATATTCTATTATGTAGGAATGACATGTTTGGATCCTTGCAAGTTAACGTTTCATACATTTGTGTGCTACTAGGGGGCTTGATTTAAAATTGAATGAACTGTTGAAGGGCCATGATTTGCTAGTGACACGAGTTTGTTTTCTTAGTTGAGTCGTCTTATTGTTTTTGTTATCATGTTGCTTGAGGACTAGCGAACGTCTAAGTTGAGGGTGTTGATGTGCCACCATTCTACGGCACATTTGACTCCTTTAAACTATGAATAACCGTAAGTTCTCAAGCAACCATCGTCATTTTTGATGTTTTATGTTATGTTTGCAGGAAAGAGAGACAAACATAGAAAAGGAAGGAAATACGAGCAAAAAGCCCCTCTGGATAAGAGTGACGGCCACCCTGACGGCCAGTCACTCATGTGACGGTCCGTCAGGAGGGCCACCAAGTGAGGCAACACCACTGCCTAGTGGCGACGGCCACCATGACGGCCCGTCACACATGTGATGGTCCGTCAGGAGGGCCACCAAGTGAGGCAGCACCACTGCCTAGTGGCAACGGCCACCATGACGGCCCGTCACGCATGTGACAGTCCGTCAGGGTGGGCCGTCAACGCGACGCGGATTCCGAACATTCTATTTTTGGGTTTATTTCCTGGACTACTATAAATACCCTATGTTAAGTTTATTTTATATTATTCATTACCCAATAGTTCTAGGATATTTTTGAGCGACTTTTGAGAGGAAGAAATACGACAAACGCGTTTGTCTTCTTCTTCATCATATTCTTCCATTGTTCTTGGGATCTTGGTTTCTTGTTCTTGGATAATTGAAGCTTGTATTCATATATCGTAAGAATCTCTTCTTTCTATTTTGAATATGATTTTCTTCTCTTCTCCTAATAGCATGAGTAACTAACTTCCCACAACTAGGGTTGTGGGAGCCATGACGAAAGTAGCAATATAGATTCCGGTTAGCGTAGGGTTCAATCTTTATGTTGTCACGTTGTTAATCATTCATTATTAATGTTTTCTAGTGGTTGCAAACATTAGGACATGCCTAGGTTTAATTTGCTTGAGTAAAGAGATTAAAACCGGGAAATTTGATTAACTACGAGGATTCGAGACTACCAACTCTCGTCTTATGATTAATGCTGTAACTAGATTAATCTACTTGATGTTTTAGGATTGAAATAAGCAAGCTCACCTTTTCAAGTTCGAGAGAATTTAAAAGGAATTTCGTCTATTTGGTTGAGAAACTTTTAGATTATACCATTAATTCAATCACATCGTGACATGCATATAGAAAGAACCCGGTTAAGCTTTGAGTCGACATTGTTACGACGCCATGATGAACACTTCCCTAGTTCACTCTCATATTGATTATTCATCGTACATTATTATTTGTTTTGATCAAATATTGTTCACACAAACCCCCTTATTTACCGGAAACTATTGATTACTAGTCATCTAATTCACTAACGACTTAATTTGCACCTTATTCCCTGTGGGTTCGACCCCAACCTCTGTTGGGTTCTATATTTGACGATGACCGCTTACGCTTCGTAATTGGAGTTGTAATTTGGGCGTATCAGTTATGTAATGAACCTCCCAGTTATTTTCCTATTTTTTGTGCTTTTTCTATGTTTCAAGGAAATTAGCGGCTACAGGTCATTTATGAGTTGTTGGGACTGACGGTTTGATGCCGGGGTCGTTCTCTTGGTCGTTATGACCATTTCCCTGTCTTAGAACTTGAACTTAGAAAATATTTGATTTTGGTCAACTTTCTTGGTAAACATACTCAGAATTGAATTCCAGAAGTTTCGTTGGGTTCGAAACAGGGATTTTGGTCTAGTAGGACCATTGGTCTCGGTCTGAGTGCTTTTAATTTGGTTTTGTGTTGCTTTGTGGGTTTTCAAGTCAGTTTGGCTGGTACGGTTAACTTTGGTCAACATTTAGAGAAGACGGCCTCGGATGGAAATTCCATCAACGTTGTTAGCTCTGGAATGTCGACTTTGGGCTAGGGGGACCTTTGGTTCGGGTCCCGTGGCTTTCAGACTTGTTTTTGGGTTTTGATTTCCCAGTTGATTTTGGGCGTGGAGCCCACTTTTCATTAAAACAATCTCCATTTGGAGTTTCATCGATTCCTCTGAGTTCGGAATGTCGTTTATGGTAGGGTAGCATGGTTAGTTTGTGTTCACGGGGTTCTAGATGAATCTCGAGGACCCGTCGGAAGATTTTTGGCCTTAGTGTCATTGCCGGTTGCTGCATTAAGTTGCAGACCATTTTGGTCTTCGCGATCACGGAGCTTCAATCGCGTTCGCGATGGTCTAGTTTCTTGACCATCGCGATCGCGAAGGTTTCTCGTCACATTCGCGATGAAGCCAGCTGGGACTCGGCTCAACTTTCTTCTTCACGAATACGGGATGGACCATCGTGATCGGGGTGGTCGAGCCACCTGTTCTCCGCGAAAGTGGGGGTCCTATCGCGATCGCGATGAAGGACCCCTGGCAGCTATTTAAAGCTCCAACTTTGTTTTCTCCTCCACCATTTCTAGTTTCTCCATTGTTAAAGCTTTCAAGCTCCGGTTTCAACATCCCTTCTTAGTCTACTTCGTCTGGTAAGTCCCCTCTTCTCCTCTCATCTCTTTTACGTTGTTAATCCTCGTTAAACACGTTAGTTTTTTTCCATTGCTTCCTTGATAAATCCTTTGAATTAGTAGCACTTCAAGGCTGTTTTTAGCCCCAAAATGAACTCCGTCAGTGCTCAAATTTTGGGCATGGGTTCGGCCCCGAGGTAGGTTACAGTTTACTTTCTAGACTAAGTTTAGTTAGGTTTTATATATTATATGTTACTGGAATGTTAGGTTTGGCTATAGGTAGTTTAGGCTTAAATCTTGTGACTTATTCTATTTTGGCCATTTTGGATCATAGATTAGAACTATTCATGCTATCCTTAGTCTAGGAGCCCGTAATATGGTTATTCCTAGCATATAATCCTTGATATGCTTTTAGGATATTTTAGAAGTAGAGCAGATGCTCGTAGTGGTCTCCGTTATTATTTTCTGCTATTTCCACTTTAATTGTTGGTTGTGCATAATTGTGGGCCCAAGGCCATAGCTTGGTTTTGGATGGCGTTTCCAAGTCAATTCTCTTGGTTTGGAGGATATTTTTTCCCTATTTTGCCTTGTGGTGTGCTACTTTCTCCGATTTTGTATGTTTCATGCTCATACTGCATTGCATACTATTGATACAGAAAAGAAAGGTTTTCGAGGCTTTTGGTTCAAATACTAGGGATTTACTATGGTTACTGTAGTTTTTGGATGTTTGAAGAGTTGTACTGGGTTTACTACTGATTTTCAGAAAGGAAAGGAAAGGTGGTACTTTTATGTAGGTCAAAGGGATATTCTCGGACCTTTTCTCTACTATTTTCAAATTTATATACTCATAGTCGGATGCGTTATTCCGAGTCTTATTTTCATACATATATATACTCATTTTTCGATGTGGTATTTCAGACACCCGATGTGTTATTTCGGGTCTTATTTTCATATATATATATATACACTTATAGTCGAATGCGGTATTCCGGACTCCCGATGAGTTATTCCAAGTTTTTACTTCTTTTATGCACATATGCATATATATGCATAGTCCGATGCGGTATTTTGAGCGCCCGATGCGGTATTCCATGTTTATACTATTATGCATTCATACATCACATCATATCTCATAGCATCGCATTGACTTGAGTGTACTTGGATTGCCGGTTGTTTGTATTGTTGTTATTATTATTGCCTCCTTATTGGTTAGGATATTTCTGGTTTTGGTTTTATAATTAGATTTAGGTGGATCCCTGTATTTGGTGTACTTTCCTGTATTTTATATTTATACTATCTTTCTTTGCTCGGTTGGCCTATGATGCCTACTGAGTACCCATTGTTTTGGTACTCATACTACATTCTGCATCTTTTTCTGATGCAGCACCTAGTACGAGCCACCCTCACTGACCTTCCTATCATTCGAGACCTGTTGCAATTCGGATCGCGGTGAGCTCCCGACGCTCTTGTAGACTTTACATGCTTTCCATCTTGTATATTCTGTCTATATTTTATATTTTGGATAGACAGAATCTGTTGTATAGCTACTCCTTGCTTTAGTCGCTCTTGTACTAGTGACACCAGGTCCGGTTTGGTTCTCCAGTCTATTTTGTCTTGTTGGTCACTTTAGGGACTTCTTATGTATATTTTGTACGATGGTATGTATATAATCTATTGGCCCTGTCTTTTCATTTACGTCTTCCACTTTTACTTACTTTAACTTCTTTAATATCTTCCACATTATTGGGTTTGGCTTGCCTACCGGGGGCTTATGTAAGCGCCATCATTGCTTTGTTTTGGGTCGTGATAGAGTGGTATCAAAGCTCTAGGTTCACCAGTCTCGCCAGTACAAGAGCAAGTGTCTAGTAGAGTCTCGTGGATTGGTACGATGATGTACGTATCCTATCCGCGAGAGGCTATAGGACATTCCTAGGAAAGATTCCATCTTGTTTGATTCTTGATCGTGCGTCCTTGACCCTATCGACTTCTAAAACTTATGTTGCTTCTTTCCTCCTCTAAAACCTAGGACGAGTACGACAACAGGTGATGATGAGTCTTCTATGCCTGTTACTTCAGTTCTTTCTTCAGCCCCAAGATTTCAGAGTGTGGGCTTACTGCTTTGCCTAAGAGAGGGGTTTGAGGCTAGCCCAACTTTCAGTGTAATATATGGCTACCCCAGTTCTTCAAGGCACCGTGGCTTGGACTCCGAGTCTTCCAGAGGGTGTATCTGAATCACGGGTACGTGCAGCACCCGGTTCTTCGAGAGGTGCTTTGGCTAGGTTTAAGGTTACGTCTTCCCCTACCTTAGACTTCAAATTTATCTATTATAATTGTATTAATTGGAATCCTTGGGTTGGGTATTCTAGGTTGGCACCCCAGACCTTGCCCGTTTTGTTCCGCCATCTTATTTCTTACTTTGGTTATAGTATTACACCTATGGCCCCGCGTGGCCTTTGTATATGCCTTTGGACCATAGATGGTGGGATATTCTGGAATATTCGCGAGTCCCGGACATCTAGTTATAATTTTAGGTTGGTTATGTATGATGTAGAGCTGATTGTGCTTGTGCAGGGCTGATAGGCTGATTGTGAGTTGTTAGGCTATTGTCTATTTGCGATCATATCATTCATGCAAAGGGTTTCCTGCAACATTCACTATTGTTTTGGCTACTGGCCTACTATAAATGGGTTATAAAACATGCATGGCCTTAAGGGCCTATTTTTGATAAAATGATTATAAAAGGGATTTGGAACATACTTTATGGATTTTCTTGGAGTAAGAAGGAGTATTATGAGGATTTTATCATCGATGCTTATACTGATACTAGGCTCGGCTGTGCCATAGTGCTAGACATGCTTTTATATGGATTTAGTCCTGGATACACTTCGGGCACCCTATATAGGGGTCTGAGATTTGCGGTTTATTATTTTAGACCCGATAGACTCCGGGAAATTATGCTTTGAGATCCCTCCATTTTTGTATGTGGTCACTTACACTTGCACAGATCTTGCCAATCTAGACTAGGGGCCATGAGCTACAAGTGTCGAGGAAGGTGCATACAGCACTACGGTCACACCTACTTCCATCATATCAGTCATATTATGTTCAGATTCTTGTTTGCTGGTTGTTCAGTGTGCGCTCTGATATTATAGGATGCCGGAGGGATTGTGTGCTCTTGTATGAGTTCCTTGGGTGTACGGACGCCTGTTGGGACTGTAGGTGCTTTAGGGTAGGCTATCTTCTTGTAGTGTTTGGTAGCGGCATTCTGATCAGTGTAGATTTACTTATTCCATCCTATGGTAGAACTTGCAATTTTGGGGTGTTTGTGTCTGAGTCCTCAGTCGTTGAATTCTTTAGAACTGTATGGGGTGTGTTGACCTGGTGAGGCAGCTAATTGGGGTTTGACCTATGGGCAGGTCTTTTTAGCTTTATTTCTGGTTTTAGTCATGGTTTTAGGGTTGGGCTGAGTGTTTTATTTTGTCTAGAGGCCTTAGGTGGTCTTTGTTGAGGTCGTTATCTATCGTATTCTAGGAGTTGTTCTATTAGTATGGTGCGGTACCGGTGGTAGTGCCGGAGTTTGCCCTGTCTTAAGTCGGGTAGTGTTGGTTATACTGATGAGCATTGGTTGGTTTTGTTTTCTCAGGTGATCTGAATCGAGCTTCCTTAGTGTTAGGTTTGGTAAGTTAGAAGGTATGGTTTGTTTTCGTGGTTCCTTCTATTCTAAGTCTAGATGAGTTTCTTTCTTCCCTCCCCAATTCCCGATGATATAATTGAGTTTGAGTATGGCATTGTGGTCGGGTTCTGGCTTTATCTATTTCGCTAAGTGTTGGTTATAGCATTATGACTGCGGTTTGACTGTGGAATTGTGGCTTTGCGGTTGGATTTTTAATTATAGATTTTTCCTTGGTTGAGTTAGGCATTTGGCCTACCCTCATCCTGTCGTACCAAGTGTTGTCAGTAGGAGTTGTGGGACCTAAGAGGATAGCTCAAGGTTGCATTTGAGAGAGAGCTTGTTAGGTTTGGTATTTCCTTGGAAAGGGGTATTCTTTGGTTTGCAAAGGAGGATGATGACTTCTAGTTCGTTCTTATGTATTTTAGTAGTTGGCGGAGGTGACGGTTGAGAGCTGCTTGAGTTTGTGTGTGTGACATGACTTAACTGACTATAGATTGCAGTAGCTTTTTGGCGATTGGTCCAGGGTAAGAATTCTTGTTGGTGAGGGATCGAGGTAGTGGTCATTTTTAGTTCTACCTTTGGGGACTCATCGCATCAGTTGTGATTTCCTGTGTTGTTCGGTAAATGATCCAAGTCTTTGTAGCATTACAGTTTGGGCAGACTGTATGTTCAGAGCTAGCTGACTCCAGTTCCTAAGTGTTCATCAACAGTGTATGGGTCTACACAGAGGTTCAACCGAGGTATTAGTTGTCAACTAGAGTTGGGTTTTACAATTGTGCGCTAGCAAACCACTTCGGGTGGTTCATGGTTGGTTCCCTTTGGTTGCAGCTTCTAAAGTTGGGAGGCGACGAGTTCAGACAACTTAGCTTTCTTATTTTAGTTATGGAGTGTCATTTAGCCTTGGACACCTAGTCCTTGGATATCCTTTGAGCTAGGCAAGACATTCCACTTTTCAGCAATTTTCTCGATAGTACGAGGTCCCTTCTTCTATGGTTGGACAGACTCAGCAGCATAAATTCAAGATTCAGCGGTAGGGTATTATGTGTGATCAGATTGTGCGGGTTGAGACTAGCGAGGCTATTGTGGGTTCTGAGGATACTTTGAGGTTGGTGGCTGCCTTTGTATTCCGAGGGTTTGGGAAGCTGATTAGGTGTTCCTTCATAGGCCATCTTTTATGATGGGTTCCAGTATTGGTTAGACTCAGCTGGTATGGGCGAGAAGTTCAATATGTTGTATGCTTCTGATTTGATGGTTTTGTGTGTTGGCGAAGTGGAGCGGTTGATTCAAGACAAAGAGATGAGTTGAAGGTTTATGCAAAAATTTCTATAGCTAGATGGAAACCTTGAACCCCAAGTGCCTTTTTACCTTTGCCTTAGGGGTGTTTTGGCTTGATATTCGTGGCGAGTTGGACTTCTTCCTGAGGTGAGATTAGTAAGGCGGTTTCAGATCTGAATGGTGTTTGAGTATTTTGAGTAGCAGCAATATTTCTTAGATTTTGGAGCTAGGCTGATGATTACAGACTTTGTGGTAAGCTTACCACCCTCCTTGCAGAGGCTTAGTCTTGGTTTGGGTCTTTTGGGCAAGGTTGCCTTGGCATTCATTTTCAGTTGATACAGACTTGGCACGGTTTGGCAAGGTTGGCTTTGTTCGATAGTTGGAAATTTCTCCATTGACACAGGGTGTTCATTCATGCCATTTCCAACCCTGGTGTGCAAGCTACAATCGGGTTCAGATGGTTGTTTCAGTCGGGTTCAGATGGTTGGTTCAGTCGAGTTCAGATGGTTAGTTCAGTCGAGTTCAGATGGTTGGTTCAGTTGGGTTCAGTTATTGAGTTTGATGTACAAAAGTGTTTGTTCGTTGGTTGATTGTTAGTCGGGACAAACAACTCCAGTTTTCAAGGATACTCTACGGGTTGTCATCTTGGATGGCAAGGGTATTAAGTTATAGCATCGCTTGGGTTGAATTTGAGTATAAAGGGTGACTTCATTCATGGTGGAGTGCAAGCGAAAGATAGGGGTCCCCAACGTGTCAATTGATACTTCGAGAGTGGATCGAGTGTGCGGCTTGTGTGCAGCTCCATAGTTATGGTGCAAAAAGGATTCAGATCAGAATAAGGGGTTTAGTGGATCAGCGGGTTCATGAGTTCAAGTTTTATGCTGGTGGCTTTTCTGGGTAAACTTGGTTGTGATGTTAAGGATTCTGATCCTGTGTGTTGATCACCTTGGTTCTCTGGTTTCAGTGTTGTGTTGGTGCTTTCGATAGAGATTCTTGAGGGTCAGTTTGGTTGAGAGATCTTTGGAGGATTTAGAGTTAGAGGCTAGAGTCTAGTTTGGATGGTGAGGTGTTAGGGGTAGGTAGTTTTCCTTTGGTTTAGCTTTGTGGGGTGCCGCCCAATCGGGGAGGCTACCCGGATTTCTGAGTGAGTGGTGCAGGCTTAGTATCCGTCTTTGTTTGAGTCTTCTGGTGTTTTCCCTTCTTTAACTTTCGCGGATGAAAGTTCTTCTGGTAGTGTATGTTGTAATGACCCTCCTGATCATTTTCCTATTTTTCATGCTTTTTCTGTGTTTTGATCTTTCCTTTAGCGGGTAAAGGTTATTTATGACTTGTTGGGACTAACGGTTGGCGCCCAGGCCATTCGCTAGGTCATTATGACCATTTCCCTGTTTTAGAACTTAAACTTAGAAAATCTTTGACTTTGGTCAACTTTCTTGGTAAACGTGCTCAGAATTGAATTTTGACAGTTCCGTTGGCTTCAGAATGTGGATTTTGGTCTAGTGGGACCATTTGTCTGGGTCTGAGTACTTTCAGTTTGGTTTTGTGTTGCTTTATGGGTTTTCAAGTCAGTTTGGCTGGTAAGGCTGACTTTGGTCAACATTCGGAGAAGACGACCTCGGATGGAAATTCTGTCAGCGTTGTTAGCTCTGGAATGTCGACTTTGGGCTAGGGGGACCTTTTGTTTGGGTCCCATGGCTTCCGGACAGGTTTTTGAGTTTTGAGTTTTGAGTTAATTTTGGGCATGGGGACCACTTTTCATTAAAATGATCTCCGTTGGGAGTTTCGTTGATTCCATTGAGTCCGGAATGTCATTTTTGGTAGGGTAGTATGGTTGGTTTGTATTCACAGGGTTCCAGATGAATCTCGAGGACCCGTCGAAAGATTTTTGGCCTTTGTGTTATTGCTGGTTGTTGCATTAAGTTGCAGACCATTTTGGTCTTCGCGATCGCGGTGCTTCCATCGCGTTCGTGATGATCTAGTTTCTTGACCATCGCAATTGCGAAGGTTGCTTGTTGCGTTCGCGATGAAACAGGCTGGGACCCAGCTCAACTTTCCTCTTCGCTAACGCAGGATGGACCATCGCGATCGCGATGGTCGAGCGAGCTATTCTCCACGAATGCGGGGGTCCTGTCGCGATCGCGATGAAGGACCCCTGGCAGCTATTTAAAGCTCGAACTTCATTTTCTCCTCCACCATTTCTTGTTTCTCCATTGTTGAAGCTTCCAAGCTCCGGTTTCAACTCCCCTGCTCAGTCTACTTCATCTAGTAAGTCCCCTCTTCTCCTCTCATCTCTTTTACATTGTTAATCCTCGTTAAACCAGTTAATTTTTTTCCATTGTTTCCTTGATAAATCCTTTGAATTAGTAGCACTTCGGGGCTGTTTTGAGCCCTGTAATGAACTTCGTCCACCCTCAAATTTTGGGTATGGGTTCCTTAACCCATTACAGATATAATTATGGTTTTTATTTTCTGTTTAATTGCGTGGATCTCGAAGGTCATTTTTCGACCCGATTTTTTGCCTGATTTTTTCGTAAATCAATATGGGTGTCGTTCTTCTTGTCTTGACACCTAGTTTATGTTCTTGATAGCGTGGAAGCTTTCTGAGGCTGTTTGAAAGGGGAAGGCATACAATTGATGGTTCGTGTTTGGAGTTCGGCGCCGAGGTAGGTTACGGTTTACTTTCTAGACTTAGTTTAGTTAGGTTTTATATATTATATGTTACTGGAATGGTAGGTTGGATTATGGGTAGTGTTAGGCTTAAATATTGTGACTTATTCTATTTTGGCCATTTCAGATCATAGATTAGACCTACTCATGTTATCCTTAATCTAGGAGCCCGTAGGATGGATATGCCTAGCATAGAATCTTTGATATGCTTTTAGGATATTTTAGAAGTAGAGTAGATGCTCGTAGTAGTCTCCGTTATTATTTTTTGCTATTTTTGCTTTAATTGTTGGTTGTGCATAACTATGGGCCCGAGGCCATAGCTTCGATTTGGATGGCATTTCCAGGTCAGTTCTCTTTGTTTGGAGGGTATTTTACCCTGTTGTTCCTTGTGGTGTGCTACTTTATCTGATTTTGTATGTTTCATGCTCATACTGCATTCCAAACTATTGATACGGAAAAGAAAGGTTTTCGAGGCTTTTGGTTCAAATACTGGGGGTTTACTATGGTTTCTGTGGTTTTTGGATGTTTGAAGAGTTGTATTGGGTTTACTACTGATTTTCAGAAAGGAAAGGAAGGTGCTACTTTTATGCCGGTCCAAGGGATATTCCCGGATCTTTTCTCCGCTATTTTAAAATTTATATACTCATAGTCCGATGCGGTATTCCGGACATCCGATGCGTTATTCTGGGTCTTATTTTCATACATAGATATACTCATAGTCCGATGTGGTATTCCGGACACTTGATGCATTATTCTGGGTCTTACTTTCATATATATATATACACTTATAGTCTGATGCGGTATTCTGGAACCCCGATGCGTTATTCTAGGTTTTTACTTCCTTTATGCACTCATACATATATATGCATAGTCCGATGCGGTACTCCAGGCGCCCGATGCGATATTCCGGGTTTATACTATTATGCATTCATACATCACATCATATCTCATAGCATCACATTGACTTGAGTGTACTTGGATTGCCGGTTGTTTGTATTGTTGTTATTATTATTGCCTTCTTGTTGGTTAGGATATTTCTATTTTTGGTTTTATAATTAGATTTAGTGTGGATCCCTGTATTTGGTGTACTTTCCTGTAATTTATTTTATATACTATCTTTCTGTGCTCGGTAGGTCTATGATGCCTACTGAGTACCCGTTGTTTTAGTATTCATACTATATTTTTCATCTTTTTCTGATGTAGCACCTAGTACGAGCCACCCTCACTGACCTTCCTGTCTTTCGAGGCCTGTTGTAGTTCGGATCGCGGTAAACTCCCGACTCTCTTGGAGACTTTACATGCTTTCCATCTTGTATATTCTGTCTATACTTTGTATTTTGGATAGACAGAGTCTGTCGTATAGCTACTCCTTGCTTTAGTCGCTCTTGTACTAGTGACACCAGGTTTGGGTTGGTTCTCGAGTCTGTTTTGTCTTGTTGGTCACTTTAGAGCCTTCTTATGTATATTTTGTACGATGGTATGTATATATGCTATTGGCCCTGTCTTTTAATTTACGTCTTCCACTTTTCCTTACTTTAACTGCGTTGATGTCTTCCGCATCGTTGGGTTTAGCTTGCCTACTGGGGGGTTATGTAGGCGCTATCATGGCCCGGTTTTGGGTCCTGACATGTTAGAACTTTGACTAGGGAAACTCCTTATGCGTTGGTATATGGGTCAGAGGCGGTGATACCCGCTGAAGTTAAAATACCCTCCCTTAGGATCATTAAAGAAGCAGAACTAAGTAATGAAGAATGGGTTCACGCCCGCTATGAACAACTCATGTTGATTGATGAGAAAAGGATGAGCACTGTATGCCACGGCCAATTGTACCAGCAACGAATGAATCGTGCATTCAACAAGAGAGTAAGAGATCGTATGTTTTCCATAGGACAGTTGGTCCTTAAGCATATTTTCCCGCACCAGGAGGAATACAAAGGAAAGTTTGCACCAAATAGGCAAGGACCGTACGTCATCCATAAAGTGCTATCTGGAGGAGCTTTGATTTTTTTCGAGATGGATGGCCAAGTGTGGCCCAAGCCAACTCCGATGATGTGAAGATATACTACGCCTAAAGATGGTTTTTCTTTCATTTCTTTCCCAGTAATCGCATTTTTTGATTGTAATCGTTTTTATGCTTTGTAATAGCTTAAAAATTCCTATCCTCTTTACACGAACTACGTTTGACCTGAATTCTCAAGAATGAGATACGTAGGCGGCCTGTGTCCGCTTCGGTCAACCCTTAAGAAAAATCTTTTTTCCCCTTTCTATCTCAAACTATGTTTGACCTGAGTTCTCAAGAATGAGATACGTAGGCGGCCTTTGTCAGCCTCGGTCACCCCTTTATCTATTTCCAATTTTCTCCCACTATGAGTGTAGGAACTACGTTTGACCTGATTCCTTCTTCAACGGGATACGTAGGTGCCACAACGGCTCGGTCATATCACCCAAGGAAATGGAAACTGGGCAGAATTTTTGAGAAAGGAATCTCAAAAATTTAGAAGGCGAAGATCATTCTCTAACAAGTCAGAATACAGAATGTGCTGAAGAGCAACTGAAGTGAATCTCGCGAAAGAATCTCATAATTCCCACAAAGTGTCAAATCTCTTACCAATGGAATAAGATTCATCATAAAACCTTTAACTGGGGAAGAAAATTTGAGAAAGACCTCAAAATTTCCATCAAACTTCATTCAAGAAATCAGAAACAAACTCGAAAGAATTCCCCCAGCACCAAGAGATCAGAGTCTACTTAAAAAAAATCCCCAGTTGTAACGAGTTCGGGGTGGATTAATCCCAAGCTATGACAGATTTCTCGAAAGATCATTCTCGAACTCCCCAGCTAGGATGTTGAAGGATCTCCAGAGCTCGCCCAACAGCATGTCAGATATGTCAAGGCCTCAAGTGAAGGACGTTCGTTGAGCTAGTACATGACATGATAGGCAGAGACCTTTCCAAAGCTATCCTTTTTCAAATCTTTGTTTTCCAAAGAACTTATTTGAAAAATCTTTAAAAAAGATTAGTTTTACTCCTTTGAAATTTGATTTTGTCTTATGTCCTCTGTGACCCGGAGAGTCAAGGATGACGAGTACCCGAGAGTGGGAAGCATCCATAAAAGACAAAGCAAGGAGCAGAAGATCGAAAAAGGTCAACACAGACCAGTTTCGCCAAAAACTAACAATTTTTCTGTGGATGCAGGTTGTCCTAAAAAGAATGTTAGAGATCAGTGAAAGTCCCTCATTATCCAACACTTTCAAAGAAACGCAATGAGACCAGATGCCCCAAAATTTGGTGAGAAAATCCAAAAGAGTGGGAAGAAGCCGAAAGAGGCAAAAACTCCTAGAACGGATAAATTTTCTTGTATTATGCAGGAACTACCAGATAAAGAGAGATCGGCAGCATCCTTGATTCCCCAAGCAGATCAGGATGTCATGGTCAATCTCAAAATTAGAGCACCAAATGAGAGATCAGTGACGTCCTCCGCCAATCCCCAGCAAATCAGAAACCACCACGAACAGACGATGTTTGAAAATGGTACTTGTGGCTGTCCCCATAAATAGGCACAATCATTTCATTCACATTTGAAATGAAAGTTATTTTGATTAGCTTTATGAACATTTGTTGCTAAAGTTTTTCAAATTCAAATTTGACTGTGGTCGCTAGCAAAGCGACGTTATGCCTACTAATCATTTTCCTTGAGCGCGGGACACACAAAGGAGTCAACATAACAGCATAAAGACCAAAGGTGATATTTTTTGCAACTGCTGCACATGCCATTGCACGATCATGCACATCATTATCATGTTTTCATGTCGCAAGGACCATGTCACAAAGACCAGGTCACAATGACCATGTCACAAAGACCATGTCACAAGAACCATGTCGCAAGGACCATGTCGCAAAGACCATGTCGCAAGGACTATCATCACTAATACCGCAGATACACATTTGCTGCGAAGATTATTTCCCTCTACCAACCGGTTTTATATAGGATGACATTCAGAGGCATCCCTAAGTTGCACTTGATGCACAGGATCGACCCAAAAGCATTTATATCCAAGATCACGTAAAGACGATAGAGTCTGACGTTGAGGATATTTGCACATGCATATTTATGCCACATATATTTATACATCCTTATTATTATGCCAAGACAATGGAGTATGGCATTCAACATATTTATATCCGATATCGCATAAGATAACAGAGTCTGACATTAAGGATATCTTCGCTTTATTATTATGCCAAGATAATAGAGTCTGGCATTCAGCATATTTATATCTGATATCGCGTGAGACAGCCGGGTCTGATGTTGAGGATATCTTTGCTTCCTTATTATTATACCAAGACAATAGAGTTTGATATTCAGCATATATATATTTGATATCATGTGAGACAGCGGAGTCTGACATTGAGAATATCTTTTCTTCCTTATTATTATGCTGAGACGATGGAGTCTGGCATTGAGCATATTTATTACGATATCACGCAAGACAGCAGAGTCTGACATCGAGGATATTTATGCACCTTTATTTATTATCGCACTGAGACAACAAAGTCTCACAGGAAAGGATGTTTATACATTGAAAAGCATCGATCGCCAAAGGATACAACTATATTTGATCGTGTGGCAAAGTCTTTTTCAACCCCAATAATCAAGTATCGCTTGCTATCAAGGTTGAAAGCATATAGTCTGAAGAATGTTTGTAAGACGCCATCCAAATTGGATGATGAACCGGATCTCCCAAAATTAGAAGGCCAAAGGTCGTCTGTAAGATACAACAACATCTGAAATCGGATAGTGTGCAAGATCACCCAAAGATTGACAGTTCAAGGGTAATGCGTAAGTCGCAATAAAATCCAAAATTGGATGAAAGTGCAAGACTACCAAAAATTAATAGTCCAAGGGTTTATCTATAAGCCACAAAATATCCACATTGATATTGTGTAGGACTACCCAAAGACTGATAATTCAAGGGAAATTTGTAAGTCGCGTTACATCCAAGATCGGATAAAAGTGCAGGATTACCCAAAAAACTGGCAATTCGAAGGACATCTGTAAGCCGCCTCTATCCAAAGTCGTATGATGTGCAAGACTACTTAAAAGCTGACAAATTAAGGGATATCTGTAAGCCGCCTCTGTCCAAAGTTGGATGATTTGCTAGATTACCCAAAGCCTGACAATTCAGGGAATATCTGTTAGTCGCGTTGATACGGATGATGAGAAAGACTTGCCCCAAAGACATATGCAAAGACTACTACCAATAGTCATGAAAGCTATCACATTAAAGAGAATGCCGCAAATGGTTACGAGGACCATCACATCATAAGGCTATGAGGGTCATCATATTTAAATATCACCACGTCCAACCTCCACAAAGGCAATCCTATCTGATAGCTATGAAGGCTATCATGTTTATTTGTCATGGGATTTGTTATTTCCCAAGACAGAGACAGGAAAGGATGGCATATTTTTCAAGAAACAACAAATGCAAAAAAATGAGAACAATAGGTACGAAATACGTCGAAAGGACATAACAACATGGGATTCAAACATAACCCAAGGATGAGGTATGGCAAAAAAACTATCTCTCTAAATGGAATTACTTTACCACTAACAATTTTGTTTTGAGACATTATCGAGAGAATCCAAGAAGGATGAAATTCTCAAGAATAAAACAACAGGTGCGGACTGCGCCAAAAAAGGACGCATCACAATGTGGAACTTTTTCTTAGCAGCAAATTGGGACATAGTGCGGAGAGGAATATCAAACTCTTTGGGCGCGAGCTGAGGGAAGACTTTCACTGCCATCAAATTATACCCCTATCAGAAGGCATGTGGATATTCGTATCATTGGGTCTTAATTTCGCATCCAGAGTACTTTCTAAACTCACACTGGAAGCAATATTCCTTCCATTCAAATCCGAGTGACAATACACCTCAAGCTTTGGAAATTATATCCAGGTAAAATCTTACCTATGGGTGTGAAGTGCACCATATTCATGGTTAAGAGGTTGCAAGCCTCTTTTTCATAACTCAATTATTTGTCACTCATCCCGAGCCAAAGATTGTCTTAACATAAAGATTACATTTTCCACCCATTGAGTCAAACTACAAGTAGCCTGATTGTCGGAGTCTTGGGATATGTAGGCAGGCTCTATGTTGAAAACTCGGCTGCAGTCCAAACACCCCCCAATCCTCTTACTCCCCAGCTTTTTTGGTCTCTTATTTAGTCGAAACTGGGATAGCTTTTAAATTTATTCAAAATCAAGCATAAAATCAAGAATCTCAAACTACAAGTGACCTGAATTCTCATGTGACCTGAGATATGTATGAA
Organism: Jaltomata sinuosa; assembly: GCA_003996215.1. Lineage (NCBI taxonomy): Eukaryota > Viridiplantae > Streptophyta > Magnoliopsida > Solanales > Solanaceae > Jaltomata > Jaltomata sinuosa. The sequence goes on along the minus strand of QJPP01001051.1, from coordinate 102,743 downwards.
ACCCGATATCAGGGTTCGGCCATGATTCCTTGAAATTCATGCTAAACCAACCGCTTCCTAGAGATGAATCTGTGGTCGGGCAAAATTAGGATCATCAATTCCCTTTATCCAGGGTTCATTGCACTCACTCTACCCAAAGGGAGAGGAAGTTGTTGACACCAAATTTTTACCCTCCACACTACAAATTAATTTTGAGACTTTTTCAAATTTTAAACAATTTTGAAATAATTGTTTTGTAAAAAGCGTAAAATATTTTCCAAATTAGCTTTATAATAATTTTGAGTAAGAATTTATTTATTTTCATATTTATTTATGTGGAATTTATATAAGCTTACCTAAGAAGCTATTTTAAAGTTTAATTTCATAAGAAAATCCTTTTAAAATTGAAAGTGCTTAATTTCCTCCAAATTATTGAATAATTAATTTCATAATTTTTAAAGAAAATAGTCATGCTTTAAACATAATAGTTATTGCAAATCATGCAAATTGAACAAGCTCAATAATTGATTTTGATTAATTCATCTCCATTTCAATTCTAGCCTAATTCCTTAAAATTATTTCAATTCTAGCCAAATTTTATCAAACTATTCCTAATTTGGCTACCTCTTAAACTTAAAAGTGTCCACATTTCGCAAATGTGGCCAAAACCTAAACATCCTTATAACACTTTTTGTTTCAGCCCCTTTTGGGCCAATTAAACCCAATACCCGCCTAGCCCACACTCTTTTTCCCTTTGGCCCATCCGACCCAGATCCTTAAAACACTCTTATCTCTTCTTTCCCTTCATCTCTCATAACAGAAACCAAAATGACCCCTTATCTCTCCCCTTTCTCCCTCTAAACGATGACCAACAACAACTCTGTGAACCCTAACAGCCGCCACCCTCGTCCAGCAATTTTCTTCTCCTCCATACCAAAATCGCGTGCCTACCACGGGATTTTTACCAAGAAGGTACATGAAAAGCAATGTGGAGCCTCATCCCTCCACCTTCGTCCTTTCTTCCAAAATTCTGCTCAAAATCTATACCAAGAGGGTACTATTTGTGAGCCCTCCAGCCTTATCCCCAATTCGAATTCAAAATCCTTAGTGAAATTCCAGAAAACCCCCTGACATCTCTGTCTCCCACATCGCTCAACCCTCCAAAAATTCCCCAAATCATTTTATATAAAAACCCTACTATTTTCATAGTGTGGGTAGAGGTTCAAGCAATTTCTGGGGCTGAAACATTGTAAAGACTCATTTGAGCTTAGGTTTTGGAGTTCACTTTTGCGGCGATTGCCGAAGTTCTCTGACGAAGCTCGTGGTTCCAGTCGTTGCTCCAACCAAGGTAAACGCTTCAACTTTTTGTATTTATCTTTTGATTAAGTATTATTCGATTTGTTTACTTTAAAATTTCATGTTGGTTGGGCTGGTCTTGTTGAAATTATTCGACTGTTATTATGAGAAACTAAGAATGAGATTCTATAGTCTTGCTTGCTGGCCTAAAATTGTTATCGAACTTAGAGCATGCCGAGGTTTTCAGCTCTTTCTTTTCACTGTTTATAGTTGCTAAGCAATTTGTTTGTGTTATTTTGGGTATGAACCGCTTGTCTGATCCTCATAGTTTAATCTTTTGGCTGTTCTTAGAATTATTTTAGGATCATGTGTATGCTTTCGCGTGAACATTGTTATGAGGTATGTTAAAAATCATCCAAGCATGACCATTTATCCCGTCTCAGCAGACCAGCATGTTCCCAGATTTCTACGTCCTTATTATCTAATGAAATTGGTTTAGATTCAGACGAATCGTGTTGTATTGATGAACAGATTTCAGTCATGGTTAAAATATGTGCATTGTCTTATGTGTCTTAAACAAAGTAATCACTGATTTTTTTTATAGGTCCAAGAATGTTCTTTTCATCTTTAAAGAAGTGTTTCTTTACTGATCTTAGGCGTATTTATACACCTAAGTGTCATTATCTATGTGCATTTAGCTTAGTTTTGAGGATAACTTGATGTGATATTGAGGTATATATTGTGTATGTGTGTATTTGGTTTCTAAAGTACATGTTTAAAGAGTTTAAGATGCACTTGGAATAAGTCAAGAGTCAAAATAATCAAATAGAGTTTGGACAAAAAAAAAACTAGCTTTGCTAGCTTGAGTTATGCGTATTCTAGTGTACTTTGATGAGCTCTTTTGTGTTGTATGGACTAATGTGTGTTATGAATTATTGTAGGAGATCATTGGAGGATATATGAAAGCTAAATGAATCCTACAAACAAGCCACAATAAGTGGGGAAGCAAGGAACAAGTGTATGAGGAGAAGAGAGCAAAAAGCAGATGAACCTTCACGTTTGGAGGGGGCCATGCGCCGCATACCTCAAGGATGAGGTGGAGGATATTCTGCAAGACCCCCAAGTCTGAGGTGGAGGGTAATCCTAGCAAACCCCATCACGTAGGTCTACTGGTTTAGCCCCACAGCCAGCCACATGACGCGACCCCTCCCTAAAACGTCCAAAATTGGGTTTTAACTTGGTTTAAGTTAAGGGCAAAGTTGTAAATGCATATATTTCTTATGGGACAGCCTATGGACGAAATAAAACACTATAAAAGGAGTACTTATTCACATTCACACACATATTGGGAAGAAGACACGAATTGGAGAGCACAAGAGACATCAAGGAGCTTAAACTAGGGTTCCTTGTTCTTTAACTTCTCTTTCTTGTAGTTTTACTTTATGAATTCATCTATGGTGATTCTTTGTAAAACTATGAGTGGATAAACACCCTCTTTCTAGGGTTGAGGCTAGAACATGATTACTTAATTATGGTTTTATAGTTGTTTCGTTCGTTAATCAAGTAATGTGATTGTTCTTGCGTTGTTGTTTTACGATTCTAAAGCGTCATGAATTTTAGGATAAATCTAAGTCTCAAAACGAATTGAACATAGGAGTTGAGGGATTAAATGAATTGCTCCATCAGGCTTTCGCCCATTGCGGAAAATTCCCCACTGCTGCCTCCCTTAGGAGTCTGGGCCGTGTCTCAGTCCCAGTGTGGCTGATCATCCTCTCGGACCAACTACTGATCATCGCCTTGGTAAGCTATTGCCTAACCAACTAGTTAATCAGACGCGAGCCCCTCCTCGGGTGGATTCCTCCTTTTGCTCCTCAGCCTACGGGGTATTAGCAGCCGTTTCCAGCTGTTGTTCCCCTCCCAAGGGCAAGTTCTTACGCATTACTCACCCGTCCGCCACTGGAAATACGGTTTCCCGTATTTCCCGTCCGACTTGCATGTGTTAAGCATGCCTCCATAACGTAGGGAGAGTGGATCATATCTTTTATTGTTAGTTAGCAATTATAAGAGATTATTTGTGGTTAGGATAGAGATATACCTAAACGCTCCACTTGGTTAGTAAAATGGGAAGATAGTTGAATGCATCAAAATTAAAGACTCACATCTCCGCTCAACGATGTAGTTGTGGGATTAATTTATGGTATATGACTTAGAGGATGACCATTTTCAAGTTGTAACATCAACCCCATAGACCAACGATCATGATAAACACTAACACCAACTATAAACTATGGTTATGCATGAATGTGTAGTAAATGCCTCAACCGTGGATCTCTCCATATATTGTTTTCAATCTAAATTTCATATCATTGTTATATTTAATTTTTAGTTATAAAATAAAGCTCAACTCTTGGTTACGAATTGCATTTATTCAACTTCAGTAGTATTCAGAAAGATTAGATTGTTTGGTAAGCACAAGTCCCCATGGGTTTAATATCCGGCTCGAAAGAGCCACTATATTACTTGCACGACCACGTACACTTTTGTGTGTGCTATAGGATTTCTCTTTTTATTTATTTTGATTAAATTGAAAAAAAAATTATAAAAGAATTTTATCTTTGTTTGTTTTGTTTTGTGTCTGGTCTATTTTGTAGAAGCACACTTCACCCACCCCTCGGTTTTCTTTTCAGTTCTTTTCCGAGGGGGAGTCCTTTGAACCTAGTATCTTTTTTCATTTTTAGAAGTAAATTTAAAATTTTGGTCATTAGGAATAAATAAAGATGCTCTTGCTAGGTGCTACACATGATTACTGGTTACAAGTTGGTGTTTAATTCTATGGCATGATTTGAAAGATTGAACGACTACTGTGAGACACCTAGGCTCTTTTATCTAACTCTTGTGTGATGTTGGATTAATTGTGAATTCATGAAATTTCTTGGTGGAGAGTCTATAGGTAGCCTACTTGATTTTAACATGTGCCAAGTGTGAGTGAGGTTTATGTTATTCCATGTTGCATTTGTTGTCTAGAACTTACCCCGTGTGTTTGCAAAGTGAAATAAAGAATGTTGTGTTTAGGAGATGATATAGTCATTTCTTTGATAGCCATGTTTTATACCCTCTTTATCTACACTTTGTGCATGACCTTAACTAGCCTCGTTGAGCCTTTAGCCTATTCTTTGGAAGCCTCATGCATAACTTATTACTTTTCTTTCAATTGCCCGCAATTTGATCCAAAACTCCTAAGTGTTTTAGTTGAAAAATTAAGATGTTAGGGAGTGTAAAATTGAAGAAGGAAAAAGTGAAGTTGAAGCCCCAAGGAAATAGCTTTTGGTGCGTTGAAAAGGTTTATATTTTGTTGGTAGGGAGTAATGTAATGAAAAGAAAAATTGATCAAAAGAAGTGAATCATGTGTTGATAGAAAAAACTCCACGCCAAGGATTGTAAGCTAGATTAAAAAGAGGAGGCAAAACAAAAGAGAGTTGGGAAGATAATAATGGTGTAAAATAGGTTTGTTGAAAATGAGTTTGATGTAAGATGTGATGTATTAAAGCGCTTAGGGAAGATAATCAGTATTTTTGACCAAATAATTCCTACCCATCCCTTAGCCAACATTACAACCCTGAAATTCCTACTTGATCTTGAGCTTTGACATTCGGACATTAGTGGAGTACTATACTATGGGTAAGCCAATGGTTCATCTTATGTGACATGTGAATTCTTTGTGAGAGTGAGCGAAATTTGATTCTTACACCCATTCTTATGATAAGTGTGACTGAATATGGGTAACTCTCTGGTGGTGAGGACGCATGTCTGATGATAGATAGGTGACTTATATGATCTCTTTGTTGAGTAACGTGCATGAGTTTGCCAACTGAGTAGAGTCAATTCTCGAGGCTAGGAAGTCTTGAAGTAGTAATCATGTGATTCCAGTTGTAATATGGCATGCCAAATATAGAACTTGCTATTCATATGGTCGTTATAGTTCTAGCGTGAGTGTATTAGTGTTAATAGGAATGTTAGAGTATTCCTTGAGTATGATTAGTGTAAAGCATTGTTCGAGGACGAACAAGGTTTTAAGTGTGGGGTTGTGATCTTAGGCGTATTTATACACCTAAGTGTCATTATCTTTGCGTGTTTAGCTTAGTTTTGAGGATAACTTGGTGTGATATTGAGGTATATATTGTGTATGTGTGTATTTGGTTGCTAAATTATATTTTTAAAGTGTTTAAGATGCATTTGGAACAAGTCAAGAATCAAAATGATCAAATAGAGTTTGGACAAAAAAACTAGCTTTGCTAGCTTAAGCTATGCGTATACTAGTGTACTTTGATGAGCTCTATTGTGTTGTATGGACTAATGTTTCTTATGAATTGTTGTAGGATTTCATTGGAGGATCTATGTAATCTAAATGAATCCTAAAACAAGCCACAAGAAGTGGGAAAGCAAGGAACAAGTGTACGAGGAGAAGAGAGCAAAATGCGGACGAACCTTCACGTTTAGAGGGGGCCATGTGCCGCACCCTTCAAGGATGAGGTGGAGGCAATACCTTGCGAACCCCAAGGCTGAGGTGGAGGGTTATCCTCACACACCCTATCGCGTAGGTTCACTGGTTCGGCCCTGCGGCCAGCCACGTGATGCGACCCCTCCCTAAAACGTCCAAAATTGGGTTTTAACTTGGTTTAAGTTGGGGGAAAAATTGTAAATGCATATGTTTCTTAAAGGACAGCCTATGGACGACCTAAAAAACTATAAAGGAGTACTTATCCACATTCACACACATCTTGGGAAGAAGACACGAATTGGAGAGCACAAGAGACATCAAGGAGCTCAAATTGGTTGTTCTTTAACTTTTCTTTTTTGTAGTTTTACTTTATGACTTCATCTATGGTGATTATTTGTAAGACTATGAGTGGCTAAACACCCTCTTTCTAGGGTTGAGGCTAAAACATGATTGCTTAATTATAGTTTTATAATTGATTCATTCGTTTATCAAGTAATGTGATTGTTCTTGCGTTCTTGTTTTACGATTCTAAAGCGTCATGAACTTTAGGATAAATCTATGTCTCAAAACAAATTGACCATAGGAGTTGAGGAACGGAATGAAGAACGTAGGGAGTGTGGATCATATATTTTATTGTTAGTTAGCAATTGTAAGAGATTATTTACGGTTAGGATAGAGATATACCTAAATGCCCCACTTGGTTGGTAAAATGGAAAGATAGTTGAATGCATCCAAATTAAAGACTTACATCCCCGCTCAATGATGCAGTTGTGAGATTAATTTATGGTATATGACTTAGAGGATGGCCATTCCCAAGTTGTAACATCAACCCCATAGACCAACGATCATGATAAACACCAACGCCGGCTATAAACTATGGTTATGCATGAATGTGTAGTAAATACCTCAACCCTGGATCTCTCCATATATTGTTTTCAATCCAAATTTATATCATTGTTATTTTTAGTTTTTAGTTATAAAATAAAGCTCAACTCTTGGTTATAAATTGCATTTATTCAACTTCAATAGTATTCATAAAGATTAGATTGTTTGGTAAGCACAAGTCCCTATGGATTCGATATCTGGCTCGAAAGAGCCACTATATTACTTGCACGACCACGTACACTTACGTTGCACTTGGGATGCAATATTTACTCATAATCAGTGGGTTTATTTAAAATGACTTCAATTAGGAATTCTTTGAGATGTGGTATCATTGTTGCTTAAATTTGATCTGATTGCTCACTCAATTTCGAGTATGTAACCTGATTAGTCAAGAGCCTGCTAATACTAATCTTTGCATCTCCTTTGTTGTGAAATGAATGGGTAATTCCCCCTATCCCTCTTCCCCGTCTTGTGAATTTGTGTAGTTCAATTTATGTATTATAGTTGCTATTAGACACCAAAGGCTGTCATTTTTTCAATAACTATGTTTACCTATTTGAAGTCTTAGATGAATCTGTACCAACTTGTTCCCTTTTTTGCATATGATCGTTCTGTAATGTGCGGCCATTTTGTTTATTTTTTAAAGAAATTTGCCCATTCTCACTAACATGTTCTCACGTTGTATGGCTGCATTGTTCTTTTTTTAGCATAACATCGAATTTAAATTAAAATCAGCCTTTCCCCCTTCTGATTTCCTTCTCGAGTGACTTGAGTTTATTTAGAATTGATTGTCTATGTTATTCAGCTTCATTATTTCCAATACATGTTTAACTAGTTAGCATATATAAGGTGAAGGTGATGACATCACAACTATTTGATTAAATCTCCTCTCATTTTCTTAAAATCTTCTCTTTACCAAAGCTCGCTTATTCGAAAAGAGAACTGAAGTTTTATCTCTTTTAGTTAAGTCCAGTTCAAAATGATTTAGCTTCGATCAAGGGTGTGCGTCTATATAGTTATTTCAAGTGGAAATCTGAAAGCATGTCTATCTGATATTCTGATATGAAACTCACTACTATGTTTAGCCTGGGCACATTTGTTCAAGTCAAGAAAATAAATGATTCCTTGAGCTTTAATATGACACCACTTGACAATGGAATATAAGGGAGTTTGATCTATAATGCTTGCATTGGATACTTAACTTGGGTCTGTTTCCATCCTTATTTATTAAATGGAATTTAAGTGCATCAATCTTGTTGTTTTCATTATTGAAAAACCATGTTCAAATAGTTCCTATATTTAATTAATTTTCGAATATCTTTTCAGACTATTTGCTTTGAAATAAAAAGTCTAAAGATTATCGGCCATTTACTGATTGGTATTTTATTCTTGTGACATGTGATGCCTCCGAGTCCATTTTGGACTCCCCCCCTTGCTTGCATTACCTCATTGGGCCAAAGCCCAACAATTGGTCGAAGTCAGTCGTATTACTAGGGAAGCAGATATAAGCTTTGGAAGCGGGCATACATCGATCATACAACCCATGTATAGTCTAATCCATGAAAAAGTGGGCAAAAGCCCATAACTTCACAGCAACAGCCTAGGCAGGCCAACGAAAAATTCAAATAGGCCAAGCCCATAACAAATGCAACAACAATATCAGTCCAAAAAAATGAACTAAATTTGAAGAAGAATGGGCTGAAGCCCATGAGCATACAAAAACAGTAGTCCAGCAGGCAGGAGATAGAGAGAATTAGACCCAAGTCCAAAAATTATGGAAAAATGGGCCTCAAAGCCCAATTAGACTTAGGATAGGAATTTGGATAAGTCCAAATTAATTAAGCCCAAGGCTTAATCTCTTCTTCACTTTTTAAACTTTTTGCTTTATGTTTGTTAGAATTATCTTGTAGAATCTGGACTAACATCTTTAGCTTAGTTGAATTCTCCCTAAAAAAACCTTTCTCGTTTGAATATTTTCCTTAAAGTTAATTAATTTCTTTTTAATTAATTTCTTTATTGTGAAATATTTTCTTAAAGCTCCAAAAGCATGATTATTATTCTTTAAAAACGAATTCACTGTTTCCCCAAAGTCGTTATCGAGAATTTCAACTTTATACTTGCAAACTTATCTTTTAGTCAAATCACCCTGTTAATAATATTTTTTGTATTTTTTAAAAATAAATATTTTTCAAAGTTAGTCAAATAAGTTTGTTTTAAACAAGGCAGGATAATCGTAAGTTAGCGAACGCTTTTAATGCCTTAAAAACCTTCTAAAAGCATTAATAAGAACCACTTACCCCAAGTCTTTTAATCTTTGAAATCTTTTATCTGTTTTAAGATTTTAAAGATCTTTTCAAGTTTTTCTTGATTTTTCCTTTAAAATAAACTAAGTGGTGACTCTTGCTTCTTTACTTGAAATTGTTTTAAAACTTTAACTTAAATTTTTGAAATGATTTTCAAAGTCGAAACAATTATTTTTTCCAAAAACACCCAATATCTCTAGAGTCATCGTCTTAGAATTGCAGTTCAAAATGGTGTGATAAGGAGACAACCAAGTCATACCCAGAATAATATCAAAATCAAACATATTCAAGATTATCAAATCTACCCAAGTCTGCAAACTCATAAACAAAACAGAACATAAATGATACATATGGGTCACTACCACAAACTCTCCAACCAGAGTAGAAATATGTACAGGAGAATCAAGAATATCATAAACCAAGTTCAGACCCAAGGCAAATCTAATAGATACATAAGAGTAAGTGGAACCCAGATCAAATAAGACAAAAGACATCTGGTCACAGACAAGAATAGTACATGTTCACACAACATCAGACGCCTCAGCCTCAGACTTTCTTGTGAAGGCATAACAATGAGCTTTATCATCAAGTCGGGCAACTTCCCTAGCAAGTTGTGCTCCACCCTTCCCTGCATTACCATTACCTCTGTTTTCACCATGGCCACCCTCATTATTACCTCATCCATCTTGTGGATGACCCCTACCATTTCCACATCCACCTGCTGGAACCACAGCCCTGGCCTGCTGCTACACCTGGTTACCTATCTGTCTCAAAGGGCACTCTCTCTTGAAGTGACCCACATCACCATAATAAAAACAACCTCACTCAAGAAAAGTCCTGCTGGCCGAAGAATATGAAGCCACCTAGCCTCTAGTAGCTGGAGACTGCTGAATAGCCCCTAAATGACCACATGTATAAGATGGCAAGGCTGAATGAATAGGCCGAGCCAAATGAACCTGCTGGCTGGGACCTCTGTAATAAGAACCATTGTAATTACCCACACTCTAGGACTTCTAGGCTAATACCTTAGCCTGCCTAACTTGCTTAACTCCCTCAAGTTTCTTCACATAATTAGTCACCTCATTGATGCTCCTTCCTATAGAAGTCATGTGAACAGACAGAACCTGTAAATCAGTATTCAGGCCCTTAACATATAATGGGATCCTCTCCTCCTTAGAGTTGGGTATCATAGAGAGACAGAGCATGGAACTTAGCCTCATAGGCTACAACAGACATATTGTCCTATTCAGGAGCCATAAAATCATCCTTCTTGCGATCCCTAAGAGTGCGAGGTATGTACTTCTCTATAAATAAGGCATGAAACTGAGCCCAAGTCATCAGATACAAGGCTGATGAATGACCCTCCACATGGAATCTCCACCACTTCTTGGCATTCTCCTACAGTTGGAAAGTCACAAAACACTATGATGTTTCACATTCCCTAAATTAAGCATCCTCTCATAGCAATCAAGAATAAATTCAAAAGCATCCTCATCCTCTGTACTATGAAATGAAGGGGGTTTCATTTTTAGAAACTTAGTCAATAACTCATGTTCGATCCCGGTCATGACAGGGATTAATACCAGAGGGAAGAACGCATCTGTACCCGAAGCCTCATCCATCTTGGGAGCTAAGGTGATAGCAGGATAGGCACCCAGAACCTGAATAGCCGGTGTGGTGGGGGTGGCTTCAGTACCCACCAGCCCGCTCAGAAATACTAAAACCTACTGAATGACCTCAGAAGACATAGGAATAAGGTCTGTACCTCTAACGGGTGTTGCCACATCTAGTTCCGCACTATCCTTGTGCACTACCTAAGCCTCCTCAACATGATCCTGGGGTGGGAGAGGTTTCAATGGACTTTGATCAGCTGCTGCCTGAGCTCCACCCCTAGCGGGTGCTTCTCTCCCTCTTTTCCTACCTCTATCTCGCATTCGAACTACCGGTTCCACAACTGGAGTTGTTGCGCTTAATCCGTTCCGCCTAGTGTTCACCATCTATGGATAAAAGAATGAAGGAGGTCAGATACCAATTTGGATCGCCAGGTACCAATTGGAATCAAGTTATAGCATGAAGGAACAAAGAACGGGTAGTTTCCTAAAGTCCTATAGCCTCTCGAAGAAAAGTACAGATGTTTCTATACTGTTATGGAAGACTTTACTATACCAATTTTGGTATGACGAGATCAATGAACCTAGGGCTCTGATATAAACTTAGTCACGACCTAAGCCACCGCGAGTGACACCCACACTAAACCCCCAATGGGAGAACCAAAAACTAACCCAACACTTAATCAAAAATATTAGACAACTAAGTAATCTTTATTAAGTAAACCAATGATTCATATCTTTAAAGGAAAATAATAACAACTTGCGAAAATTAAACCCCTAGAATCTTAAAGTTGATGTACCAAGACTCTATACTAGCTATCTGAAAGAAGGGGATGCAACTCCAAAATAAAGATAAAGTCTAAGTCCAAACAATAGACTAGGAATAACTGAAGAATTTATGGTAGCCCAAAAGATGCAGCTCACCCTTGAATTCAGAAATTGCCTGACTCACAGCTGAGGTCTTGTAGCAGCCACAGGAATATGCCTTATACTCAACAAAAGAAGAGCACGTGCAGTATTAGTACATAAGAAATAAAAGTGTACTGGTAGGATCATCGACCAGCTCCTAAAATATGAAATGTGAACATATAACAAACAAATAAGCCCAGTTCACTAAAGAAACCAACACATATGGATAACAAGTAAACCTGTACTCACATGCTAAGGGTCTTATGGTTGCCCACTAGTCATGACCTGCAGGGAACGAGCTCCTATCCGTGTACTGTACACGGCGTGGTATGCAAACTAACCAATAAATCACAAATACTATACCAGGAGTGGTACCTGAGCAAACCCATGAATAATAGAACATGTACCAGGCGTGGTACCTGAGCCAACCTATGAAGAATAGATATCACAAAAGTCATAACCACAATGATAGCATACAAGACTTGTACAACAAACAAGCTTTCAAACAGACTTATTGCATGTGATTAACACTTGGAATATCATTTAACAATCATTCCCTTTTTTTTGAACACATATCATGCAAACAATACTGATGAGACAGTTATTATGCACACATAATGAAAATTGGGTTACAATAACCATCACCTAACTCAATCCAAGCCTAAAATGTTCTACCAAACCCGAGCTTTCCCTTTTCTAGCAACTTCAGCTTGATTATAGTCTAAAAACATAAATATAAACACAATTTCAACCCATGACCTTAAATATCATGGATTATAGCCTAATCCCGAACCCCTAGGAAAAAATTCATGATTATTCCACCCATCCTGGGATATTCCCGCCAATAAATCACTTAGAAACTACCAACTCTATGGTTACACTAGCAAATTACAGTAATGAAATCATGAATAAATAACTTTAAATCAAAATCCAAGGTTTTTATACCTCAAAATCACTCTTACACCAAATTTTACAACTTAGGTCAAGCTAAACCCTCCTCAAGACATGTAACTAATGATTTTAAGACACATAAATCAAAGTACTAGATTACGATGATAAAAGACTTATCTTAACGCAGAAATCTGGTGAAAAATCAGTAGAGTTTGCTCAAAATTGCCACAGTCTTCCCCAAAATGTTTTTGTGAAATAATGAATATTTTTTGGGAAGTTTCTCCATTAACAACGATTAACCCCACTATAGCGACCCAATGCCGCTATACCGGTACCACCGTAGCGGAATTGACCGTCTCTAACTTCTGCTATAGTGGATATTTCTTTGATATAGTGGTGTCGCAGTCATAGCCTTCCACCAGCTATAGCAGGTGTGGCAAGGTAGAAACTTGGAAAATCTCCCAGTTTTCTTTTTTTATAACGCATCCTCAAACCATGACGTCCCGGACTAACCCCTTTATGTGAAGTTTGATATCGAGAGTTTTACTCACCCGAATTTACTTCCAAAAAGTCCTATGGACTCTTTATCACCTTAGCTGAAATAAAATCAAGCTATGATTTTTTTTAATTTAACCAAATCCCTCCCCGGATCTCCCTAAACCTTACCTTGCTTGAATTTCATCCAAAACTAGCGTAGCCTGAAATTTTCCACTTCCAGTTCTGATAAAGTTCCAACCGCAATTTTTGCCCAATTAGCTCACTCATAATGATGGAAAGGGTCATTTCATTAACTCTATATGTATGATCTCCCTTTCCCCAAATTAATTGGGGGGTTTCCTTTAAGCTCCCCAAATTAGTTGTGGGGCTCTAGTTGAGTTGAGCACCCTTGCCCTAATAAATATGGGAGACTCTATTATTGAGTACCCTGGACCCAATATCAATGGGGGATCTATTTTGTTTGAGCACCATGGCTCAATGTCGGTGGAATACTCTATTCTTGAGTGCCCTGACCCCAGTGGACATGAAGGGCTCTATTCATTACTGGTAGGTTAGCCACTTTGGCTCGTTATTTTAAGTTAGCCTTTTTTGACTCATAGTCATAATTTATCTTGTTCATTAGACTTTCATAGAGGATTCATTATATAAACTATCTTATTCTCCATTATTAAAGAGGATTTCATGGGAGGTACTATCATCATTCATCGTTCTCTGATTCACAAATTTATAGATTCTTTATATCTTTGTGGAGAGTAAGGTTTTTGGACTATTTGATATTGTTTTAACATAGTTATTATGATTTGGGAGCCCATGTTATCGTATCAAGCATATACAAAGGAACATAGGCTTATCACGATGAAAACATACTTAGGAAAATTTGTCTTAAAGACCATAGATATTACATTAACATAAAGGTTAACACTTTGAATTTTCACAAGATTCAATAAAATCATAGATTCATAGATTTTATCAGATTCATGAGACACATAGGTTCATTAGATATGTAGACTTCATAAGGATCACAAGCTATACAAAATTCATGAGATTCTTATAACTTCTATAAGTTTCACCAAATTCATAAACGCTTCTAGAGGAACATGCATAGAAACAGGAGAATCATTATCAAGAAATAGAAAAATAAGATTTTATGATTTTACATAAAACCCTAGTTTTAATATTTCTAGAACTAAATCTTTAAATAGTTGGGTATGTGGAAGAAAATAGATCTCACACTATGGTAGCCTTACATACCTTGAGAGGGTTGGAGAACTTGAAAGAAGAACTTGAGGAAGGACCTTGCTTGAATTTGTAGCGTACCTTCTTGAAATCCCAGTGATTTTTGGATTGGGGAGGGAGGAGAGGAATAATATGAAAGAATTCTTAAGTGTTTTCCTCTATTAAAGGCGGACTTATAACGTGCAAAAGAGTATCCAAACATAGAAGGACGAAAATGCCCTTAAGTGAGCAAGTGCACTTAGCCCTGCCCAAAATGGCCCAGGGAGCCGCCATAGGCATTTAGACAGTGGCTCTTGTGCCTTGACCATCCTATGCAAGTTTTGCTATGGTGATAGCTGGGGCTCCGTTGTAGTGTATTTTGCCATCCGGCTTGGATTTTCCTCCCCCTATTCCCTAAAGCAAGCTCACATTATCTTGGGCTAGTTTCTAACTTATTTTTGGACTCTCGAAGCTCCAACACTTGTATGGATGATTCTAAAATATAACTCAAGACGTGTGGTGTTACAATTACAATAGAATTCAACAGATTCGGGCCTAACTACACACTTAAAACGATTCAAATCTTAGCTCGAAACTCAGAGTGTTACTAACATCTTTTCCAATAACAGCTAAAATAATGCTTAATAACCAATGTTATTGGACTAAACATTGCTTATTAGGCAACACTACCCGACCATATAAGTTGATAAAAAATACATATGAACACCTGTTTTAGCAAAGGAAATCATAAAAATTGTGTCTAAAGAAGTGTTACATGACAAAATAAAGATTCTAATGTAACTCCTATATTTTCCTAGTGCTTCTACTCTTCTTCACAATAACTACTACATAATTTTGTATGACTTTTATTTTAAAATTCCCATCACTCTTTGACAAGGAAAAGGGTATGAATTAAATAAATTTTATATAAAAGATTTTGTATAATGATTTAATTGATATTGCGCCTAAAAATAGCTCCTAAAAAGATACTCTCTCTTTTTGAATTTGTTTGGTCTATTTTGACTTGACACGAAGTTTATGAAAATAAAGAAGACTTTTGAATCTTGTGATTTTAATTTAAAAATATTTCAAATTTACCATTTTAATCTTGTAGTATTAAACATGTCATATGAAAAGTTAAAATTAATGAGTTGCTAAATAGGGAAAGATTCAAAGATGTGACTTTCACAGGACCGATTGCTCTTTGCCGTCAAATGAAAAGTTAGCTCATAGGGCTGGTGCGTGAATTGAGTTTTTTAAACAGACTAAAAAAGAAAGTAGGTCAAACAAATTAAAACAGAGGAAGTACATGTATAAACTTCCATTAAAAACTTAACTTTTCCATTAGTTTTTTACTTTATTGAAAATATGTGCATAGTTTGATGATTATACTATCCAAAAAAAATTAAAAGTTACTTTAGTGGATATTTCTACATGTTCAATGATCATTTAAGGAATTGTCTCTTTTATAAATAAATGCTTGCGATTATATGCTATTACAAACTTTTAAATACACATAATTTTACAAAAAAATCATTGGTTTAAAAAATCAACAATAGTAATAACTGGATATTCTTTAATATAATTCTTCCACATGATACACACAATCTATTCACGTCGATCATGAGTTTTTATTATAAAATTTAAAATGATGAGTCATATTTTACAAAATATATGCTTATGGATCAAGTTTTACCTTTTAAATAATTTAAAATTTGAATCCTACTTTTTTTTAAAAATTGAGATTTGAAAATCATGATTTGAAATATTATGCAAATTTCATAAACAAACACTAATTTTAAATCAAAATTTGAAATTGGATCCCATATCCTATAGCCAAACTCCTACAGTCCTACTAAAACAGCCATTCATATGAATAACCTTTTTCTGTTTTGTTCTTTAACCATCCAAAAAAAGTCATTATTAAATCAGTATATCTAAGTACTAATTTTTGGCCCTTCTTTCCACCATATATTAACTGCTATTTCATATTTTGATTTTTCCCTGGCTCCACTGAAATGCCCAAGCATCTGACCTTCCATTATAACTTATAGGCGAAATTCATCGATTGCCCCCAAAAGTTGACATATTTTTTAATTTAGATATCTTAATTAAAAGTTGTTCATTTTAAATACCTCATGTAGGGGTTCACTGTGTCATTTTGACACTTTTTTGACAATCAACAACAAATACAAAGAAAGTGTAATTCACTCGACGATGACGTGCCAAACAACTAATTAAATAATTACACGTAATATTTTAAATTAAAAAAAAGGAAAAAACCATTTAAAAATCTATTTAACAAACAAAATAAAAATAATATTTTTAAAAAATAATAATTAATTTACAACCCCTTCCCCTCCAAATCATCTTCTCCACCACATCCGCAAAAGCTTTCACCCCCGCCCCAGATCGTCCCCCAACTCTTACTTGAATCCCTAGACACTAAACCCCTAGTAGTACTGTCGTGTGAAAAGGTTTATTCAACAAACATGTTTGACTCGTAGTGGATTCGATTACTATCCTAACTGATTTTGTGCTTATAACCCATTTAAACATCTTATTAAAACCTGTTGAAAGATGGGATACAGTGGTGTTCATTTAAATTTAAATGGTCAGAGTTTCATTCATCTTGCATTGTATGAAGAGAAAAAAAAATGGTAAGGCTGTACAGAATTGAAGCTTACTTGAGCCAATTTGAACTGTTGGTAAGAGAGTGGTGGCTGATTAGAATAGAAAGAGCCAAGATTTGGTTTAGTCATTTTTGGGTCAACATAGCTGGACTTGTCTTCCCAAGAGGAGCCGCCCAAATTCCAATTTTCTGATGACAGAGTCCAATTTCACCATGGAAGAAGGTTAAGCTTAGAAAAATGGTGGCCGAAAAATGGGGAAGAAGAAGGAAAAAATAAAATAAAAATGGGCTAAAATAAGTCTTTTACGCGTCATTAATGAGTGTATTACACTCACTTTGTCATGTCAGCAAAAAATGTCAAAATGACACAGTGAATCTCTACATGAGGTGTTTAAAATGAACAATCCTTAATTGATGTGTTTAATTTAAAAGTCGTGCCAACTTTAGGGAGTCGCCGATGATTCCGTCTAACTTATATTTATGTATCTAGTCCACTGACAAAATGAGCATTTTAGGATTATTTTTAATTCGTTATATGATATTACGCTCAATTTTTGAGTAAATTATTTTATAAGTTCTTTTATAATATATTTACACTATATTTTAAAATTATTTTGAGATCATTAGTTATAAATTGTAACTTCATATTTATGAATTTGGTGGAAATTAAAATAAATGAAAAGATGAAACACACCTTCTGAAGTTATTTTTACCACTAATCTTCACATTCACTTGTCATGCCTTCTTGAAAAAGATAATGAATAAAGAAGAATAGATCATTACTGGTCTATTTGAGGAAGATAAGAAGTCGGAAGAATGTTTGGAATATCTATTGTTTGTATAACATTTAACTAAATAAGATTTTTATATTGAAGCACCTCTAAGAATGTTGAGATTGATTAGTTAATTAGTGGTAAAGTTAGAGACAGTTAGTTTTTGTGTTAGTTTTGTGATAGCCTGTCCACAGTTATATCTAATTGATTAGAAGGATTAAGTTAGTTAGTTAGTTAATTAATTAGGAGGGTATTTTCGTTATTTCTGTAGATGATTAGTCAGTCAGTGTATTGTGTATAAATTAGCCTAGGCTTGTATTCAGTTTTTCAATACAAAAAGGAAGATATTTTTCTTTAATTCTCTCTCTTCAAGCCCAATTCAAGTCAACAATGGAGTTGCACTACGAATTCTACCATGGTAACAGAGCTAAGAATTTTGTTTCCGCTTTTCTTCTTCAATTGATTGACTTCACTTTGTGTGTCACACCTCTAAATTTATATAATTGAATTCCTTCATATTTTTTTCCTTTTTTCCGTTCTCTATTTTATTGCAATTTCCATCTTATCTCAGTGTGTATTTGATTTTCATTTCTCTTTTTTACTAGAGATTTCAATTTTGTCTATGTGTCAATTGTGTTGTTGAAATTTTCCTTCACTTTCACTCCAACTTCTCATATCATGGTAAGAGATAAGGAATCCATAGATTCAACTAACCATATGTACATGCACCCCTCTGAGAGTGCTGGATCTAGAATAGTACCCTCCATCTTTGATGGAGTTGGTTACTGGTCATGGTGGCGAGGAATACTACAAGCCCTATTCATGAAGAACAAAATAGTGTTCATCAATGGAAAATGCAAAAAGCCAAACCAAAATTATCTTACATTCAATCAGTGGGAAAGGTGTGACGATATGGTTACTTCATGGATCTTAAACTCACTCTGATACAATATTGTATATGTGAAAAACAAAGAAACAAAGAATTAAAGGAAAAAAAGGTAGAAAGGTAGACACAAAAGTGAAATAAAAGGCAACCAATACTATAACAAAGTAAAGATTTCTTTCGAATATTCAAATGAACACCTAACCTATAGAGATAACCCTCAAGAGGAATGATTTCCTCTAGCAAGCAATCCCATCAATATTTCAAGCAACAATGGCCTTAGCCTCAACTCTCACAAGAGTTTCACACATAATCTCAATAATCAAAATAGTCTCCAAAGTAGTGACTCGATTCAAAGTCTACAAACATCATAACTCGACTTTGTGTGCAAGATTTTGAGGAAGCTCGGCTTCCATCATTCTCCCTTTCTTAAAAAGGATTTCTCCTCGAATCCAAACCTAACAAAATCATAGGAAAAACAAACAACAACAAGGACCTCAAGGCATGAGGGTTAGTATTAGCGCTATCAATCCTCCCAACATGCCAAGAACGCACATACTTATTATATAACCAAGCATCAACTATTCTTTTCAAGAACAATCTTTCAAATAGAGCAAAAAGTACTTGGCTATTCCAAAGATCTGGAACAAAGGATATAATAAAAGAATCAATGGTTTCAAAATAGCAAGCAAGCAATGTCACATTGATTCTATTAAACATGCAACTCAATTGATCCTCTATTTTCAAATTAGACCATTTTCAAGATAGTATCATGGCCAAATCACACAGTTTCAAAGTGTCACCGGGATCAAAAGGAAAGATTATCCACCACGTTGATCAAAAGAACGCCCATGTACCCTACTAAAACTCCACCCAACATAAGATATGCTCGCAACACAAGTACAAGCATCATCATATGCAAATAGATAATAAAGAAAGGTATCACTCAAAACAACTTCATCTAATGTGTCCTCATATGGACGCTCATCATTAGATTCAAGAACATCATCAAGCACATTATCAAGAATTGGAACACTCAAATAAGAAGTAACCATTTAAAAATAATTATCACCTTCAATCTCAACTTCCCATAGTGGGTTATCATAGAAGTTATAGCCTTCAAGAAGAGCTATATCACCATCATTTTTAACACCACTAGGCATTACACTAGAAATGATCTCATCATCAGCAAACAAGATATTATACTTAAAGAGAGAATAATCAATCAAAGATGAAGAAGGAAAACATGTAATCTCATTCTCAAAAAGACAAATGTCCTATTTCAAGACACCTTCAATCACACAATCTCTATGAGCAAAACAAGTAATGGAATCTTTAAAAAGAGTTATGCTCAAAGAGTCACTCCTATTCACATGATGACCTTTATCAATATCATCAGTAATTTGCGGCTCATTAATCACATCACCAACTCCCACAATTAGTGGACTAGAATCACAAATAAGTTGATTAACACAAGTGTCATATGACAATGTATTATCAATCACATCACAAGTGTCAACACTAGGTGGACATAAATTGTTCTTATAAAAAGAAATAATTCAGTCATCAATAGGATCAACTAGTGTATGAACACTCTCAACAAAGACATTATCATTATATGGTAAAGAATCATTAAGCTCATATAACAACAAGCTACCACTCACACTTTGTTCATTAGAAAATTCTAAAGTGTCAAATTTAGCTATTTTATCTTGAATCTTACAAGAAGAATTTTCTTTACCTTGGGGCGAGGTTCCCACTCTCATATTTTTATGCAAGTCAAACCAGTTGATCCAATAAGCTATTACATTCCTCACATCCTTAATCGTAGGCTCTTTGTTGGGAGGTTGTATTCCTCCATTCTCCATGCGTGTACCTACAAAAGAATCCATACAAATAGGAGAAGTACAAGCAAAAAAATTAAAGAGAATTTGTGGCAACTCTCTCACATCACTCTACAAATCCTCTCCTTTTTCCACTCTTGAGTTGCCACTTTATACTCCCTTACTCCTTTCAATCTTTTGTCTCTCATATTCATGGGAGTTAAAAGAAGTGCCAAAAATTCCTCGATGAGGATTAGAGGAAGTAGGTGTAAAGAGAAGTTCCAATTGATTCACTCGAGTGGTCAATCGATCCAACCAGTCTATCTTGGTAGAGAGGGTGGTGAGCAAGTTCAATAATTGACGCTTATGGGGTTCCCCGATAGGAACTCAGAGTTATGCATTATGACTAATCATTTATACTTATTTAAGACACTCAATCAAAGAAATCAAACACGTTAGGTTAGGTTAAAGCATAGCTCATAACCACTCAAGGATGGCGCACCTTTGTTTGCCTCACAAATTGCTTTGGCCAATAATTGTATCGTGTTTAGTTCGATGAGTTGTAAAGGTCCAATCTCTACTTGAGGTCAAGAATGGATTCTTGTTGACTCAAGAAAGAACGCTCAAAAGCTAACGGACGAGCCAAGGACTTTCAACGAAAATAAGGAAGAAAAGATGAAGAAAAAAATTGGCACACATTTTGAACTCGAGAACTAATTATCAAGCAAGTAAAAGGAATTACTTGATGTTAATTAGTTTTAGAGAATTAAAAAAATGAGATGAGGATGAAGAACTAGTTAACAAGTAATTAAAATGGTAATTAGTTGATAAATTGAAAGAAAAATGAGTGTAAGAGAAGAAATGGATCAAATCTGAAAGTCAGAAAAAGTTCTGAGGGACCAAATCTGACACTTAAAATTTTTTAGGGGATGAAATTTGATACTTTAAAAATGTCCTACAGAATCTGCTCTCTGAAACTGTATCCACGTGCATCATGGCGCGTCTGGGCAAGTCTACCTGCGTGGCTTCTTTACTGGCAGTTGTGTGGTGTTGATGTGTCAGTTGTCTGCTGACGTGGCAGTTGATGTAGCAGTCCACATTTTTTTTGAATTCATTTTTTCACTAGTGGACCCAAACAAACACATTTTGTCAAAATTCAAGAGCACTTGAACATCAAATATACCTTTTTAACATCTTCTTCTTCAAGAACACTTAAAGATCTTCAAGAATACCAAGATAAAATTCTTCTTCAAAACTTCACCAAACTTCTCTAAATCTTAGGATTAACTCCCTCTCGACCTAGAGAACAAACCCCAATCAATGTTAACCTTAATTTCAACTAAAATCAACAAGACCCACTCGAATTTCTTCAAGTTTTTAAAATTTCAAAACTCTTCCATGGTAGAATCTTCTCTACAACTCGAAATGACTTTAAATTTTGAAGTTAGACTAAAATGATACTAGAGAACAAGAATCTATCATCAAAATAACAAAAAAATATTAGACTTTTTTTTTTGAATTTTTTTTGGAGGATTTTTTTTAATAATATCAAAATCACAAGACTAGATTTGTTGGAACAAATCTAATCCAAGATCTGATACCAATTGATATAATAATGGATACGAGAAAGACAAAGAAACAAAGAATTAAAGATAAAACAAATAAAAAGGTAGACACAAAAGTGAAATCAAATGCAACCAATACTATATCAAAGTAAAGACCTCCTTCGAATAATCAAATGAGCACCTAACTTATAGAGATAACCCTCAAAATGAATGATTTCCTCTAGCAAGCAATCCCATAAATATTTCAAGCAACAATGGCCTTAGCCTCAACTCTCACAAGAGTTTCGCACATAATCTCAATAATCAAAATAGTCTCCAAAGTAGTGACTCAATTAAAAGTCTACAAACTCCATAACTCGACTATATGTGCAAGATTTTGAGGAAGCTCGACTTGCATCACACTCTCGGGGGATATTATTGACAGTTTGCAGTATGTGACAATGCCATAGAGCTTTGGCAGGAGCTGAAAGATAGGTATAATCAAACTAATAGTGCGAAACTCTATCCACTTCAAAGGAAAATCACTAATTTGACTCAAGGGTCTATGGATATCACTACCTACTATACTAAAATGAAGAAACACTGGGAGGAACTTGGGACATTGAACAGGAGTAATCCGTGTAGTCTCTTGTGCACTTGTGGTGCTAAGATAATTATGCCCAAGGTTGAACAAGATATGAGACTTATAAAATTTCTCATGGGGTTAAATGAGGTGCACTCTGTGAGAGGTAACCTTCTGATGATGAACCAACCATATCCCCTCTATTGACCAAGGATTCTCCTTCTTGATTCAGGAGGAAAAGCAGGGAGAAGTAAGACCACATAATCAACTAAGCATGAAAGGTACATCCCTAATTGTGAATGGAGGGAATAAATTTAGAAAAAAATACTATGAATACAATAATCAATATAATAGTAACATGGGAAATATCTCCAACAATAACACAAAAATAGGCCTCGTCATCAGTCTGACAACTTTCAACACAAGGGCAGCTCTTCAGGTCTTTGACTATTTTGTGACTACTATAAGAAGCCAAGGCACACAAAAGACAAGTGCTACAGACTCCATGTGTCACGCGCCGAGGTTATCCCCTAGACGTAACACGGAATTCGGGGCACGAGTATCCCAGACTAACCCTTGGTCATAGTATACTCAATCATTCATAAGAAAACATAGCGGAAGCATAGATAGAATATTAGGCAATCTAAAACAATAAATGATAAGTCAATACGAAACATAGTTTTAAAAGAGTGACTCAAATACTGGCTATATCTGAAAAGCCTCTACACATGACATAAGGAGTTGCTAGGACAAGACCCTAGCTAACTCGAGGTACAGAAGTAAATAACCAACAACTAGCTAGAATCATAACAAGCCCTCGAACCATGAGGACTCACCGACACTGACTGGAAATGGCCTGCGATCTCTAGCCACGTGCCTGAGGAAGGGAACCTGAATCTGCATCATCAAGAGGATGCAGTGCAAGTATGCGTCAGTACTATAGGATGTACTGAGTATGTGAGATATGCATGATAATGATAAAATATACTTAAAACATGCTTAAAATGAGCTCTTTCGAAATAAGAGATAGCATAAGAAATTATCCAGATATAAGGCCTAAACATGAAGTAAAGACAAGGTTCCAAAGTAAAGTATCATATAACTTCATAACTTGAAAATAATCATGTGGGAGTTTCTCTTAATCGACATTAAACTATGATGAGCGACATAGAGTCTAGTATCATGCACCCACACTGAAAAAGGTTGTCCTAACTGGCCAAGGTTAGAACCATGTTAATAAGGATCCTTTCATAAGCCACTGAGGGTAATCTACGGTGGCAACGTAGTTTTGGACTTGGGTTATCTAGAACCCTCATCGTTCGATGCTAAATACTACTTCAAAAATATATAACATAAGGCTCACATACATGTGACATATCTAGATATCGAGCTTGTTCATTAAAATGTTCATAACCCAAATCTTCATACTACTCATGAATCTTAGTTTTTGAAAATAGTTTTTGAGATTGATGGAACATCGGGTGTCTTGCATTTGCATAATAGTTCATAATTTGAAAACTTGCATGACACTAGTTTAATTTCATAATACATATACTTTCTTAAAATATAGGAACTAGGCATGCACTTGCTTGAAATTCATGAAAACATGCTATAAAATACCCAATTTACTTGAATTAAATTATGCATGTAGAATTTGCCATAATTAGCCTTTAATTTGAAAGTAGGAATTCATATGTAAGAACTTATATAAAATCATGCAATTTAGTAGTAATTTCATAATAAGATCATGAGAAGGCAATTCATAGCAAAACCCATAAGAATTGGGTAAAAACCCTAATTTGAAAGTTCATGAAATCAAAATAAAGATTCAGGGCTTTGGGCACAAGGGTGAAAGAAACCCATTGTTGAATACCCACATACCTTGATTGAAGTTAACCCACTTGATATTGAAAAGAAAAGGAGACTTGAACTTGGAGCTTGAGGCCTTGAGCTTGAGGGAGTTCTTTTCCTTTTTGGAAGATGAATGAGGTAATGAGAAGGGATTTAGACTAATAGGTTTAGAAATCATGCTAAAAATGGCCAAAACGACCTCACTTAGGAGTTAAAAGGGTGGGTAATGGCTGAAATACCCCTGGGACTTAATTAAGAAAAAGCTGATTTAAAACTCGACTTCAGGTTCCACGGGTCCCTTCCATAAACCGTAGAACTAATCACGGCTCGCGGACTGGAGTCGTGGTTCCTGGGCCAAGATTTAGGCTGCGGATCATCTTTCACGAATTAATAAGATGACTCGTAGAAACTTCTACGAGTCGTGAAACCTAGTCGTGGTTTCTGAGGAATGGCCCACTCTCTATCTGACTTCCACAGGTTGGTACGTTCCACGACCCATGGAAAGTTCCATGAATCGTGAAACTGTCTCATGGTTCTAAGACCTGAGTGTGGTCTGTAGGACTATAATCATGAGTCCCTTCCACGACTCATAGAACTTTCCATGGCTCATGGACTTGAACTGTGATCCCTGAAAGTTTAGAAATTCTGCAAGTTTCTAAGTTTAAAAGCTGAATCAATTTATGAGGTGTTATAATATCTCCCCTTTGGAATCATTAATTCTCGAATGTAGACTATGTAAGGAAAACTGAAGAGAAAACAGCCCAACCAAACAACAACAAAATAGGAAA
Organism: Jaltomata sinuosa; assembly: GCA_003996215.1. Classification (NCBI taxonomy): domain Eukaryota; kingdom Viridiplantae; phylum Streptophyta; class Magnoliopsida; order Solanales; family Solanaceae; genus Jaltomata; species Jaltomata sinuosa. The sequence continues at coordinate 77,782 of QJPP01001051.1, read as the reverse complement.
TTGAAGAATAAACATAAAACCAAACTTCTTAACTTAAAACATGACTGAATCAACTTCAAAAACATGAATACATGCTAGGATCGTGAGAGGGACTGATGGGGGGTAGTATCGGAGGAACATAATAAGGAGGAAACTATTACCTCAAGCTTAAACAGAATCAGAAGGGAAGAGATGAGGATACTTGGCTTTCATGGCCGATTCTGCTTCTCAAGTAGCTCCCTCAACTAGCTGATTCCTCCAAAGGACTTTTACCGAAGCGACTTCTTTGTTTCTCAACCTCCGAATCTGATGATCAAGATTCTCCACGGGAACCTCCTCATAGGTGAGACTATCCTTCACACCTACATCCTCCAAAGGAACAATCAAGGTCGGATCACCAACACACTTCTTCAACAAGGAAACATGGAAAACCGGATGAACCACTTGTAATTCCGATGGATAGTCCAACTCATAAGCAATGCTACCAACCCTCCTCAGAATCCGATAAGGGCCTACAAAATGGGGACTAAGCTTCCCTTTCTTGCCAAATCTCATCACACCCTTCATGGGTGACACCTTTAGAAAAACTCAATCATCAACTTCAAATTCCAATTCCCTTCTCTCCATATCTGCATATGATTTCTGTTAACTCTGAGCAGTCTTCAACCTCTTCCTGATTATTTGTACCTTCTTCATAGTCTCATAAACCGAATCTGGACCAATCAAAGCTGCCTGACCTACCTCAAACCAACTAATAAGAGACCTACACCTGTGACCATAAAGTGCCTCATATGGAGCCATCTGGATGCTAGAGTTAAAGCTGTTATTGTAGGCAAACTTGATAAGAGGTAAGTGATCATCCCAATTACCTTTGAAGTCAATCACTCAAGCTCTCAACATATCCTCCAAAGTATAAATAGTATGCTCTGCCTGGCCATCCGTTTGTAGGTGAAAAGCTGTGCTAAGCTTCACCTGAGTACCGAGACCTCTCTGAAATGGTCTCTAAAACTAAGAAGTAAACTAAGTACCCCTATCTGAAATGATTGACAATGGGACACCATGCAATCTGACTATTTCTCGAATGTAGAGTTTGGCATAATCATCTGCTGGATTAGTAGTCTTAACAGCCAAGAAGTTGGATGACTTTGTTATCCGGTCCACAATCACCCAAATTGAATCGTGTTGCCTACGAGTATGAGGAAAACCTGTGATAAAGTCCATATTGATCTCTTCCCAATTCCAAGTAGGAAGGTCAATGTCCTGAGTCATGCCACCTGATCGCTGATGCTCTACCTTTACTTGCTGACAGTTGGGATACTTAGATACACAACCCGCTATGTACCTCTTCATACCATTCCACCAATAGACTTTCCATAGATCACGGAACATCTTGGTGGCACCGGGGTGAATGAAATATCTGCAACTGTGAGCCTCGGTCAAAATCTGCTGTCTCAACCCATCTACATCTGGCACACACAATTGACCCTGATAGCGAAGCACACTATCTCTCCCTTGGGAGAAAACCTCAACTCTTTGTTGATGGATTTCACCCTTTAGCTGAAGCAAAATAGGATCACTATCTTGCTTTGCCTTCACTTCAGCTACCAAAGATGATTCAGAACCATTCTGAACAATAACACCACCTTCTATCGAGTCCATAAGGCGAACTCCCAACTGAGCAAGCCTATGAACCTCCTTAACCAATTCCTTCTTCCCGACTTTGATTGAAGACAAACTACCAATAGATAATCTACTAAGTGCATCCGCCATAACATTGGCCTTACCCGGATAGTAAAGCACACTCATGTCATAATCCTTAAGAAGCTCAAGCCATATTCTTTATCGCAGATTCAATTCTTTCTGAGTGAACACATACTGAAGGCTCTTATGATCGGTGAAACCATCCACGTGCACACCATACAAGTAATGTCTTCAAATCTTCAAAGCAAAAATCACTGTTGCTAACTCAAGATCATGAGTAGGGTAGTTCTTCACATGAATCTTAAGCTGTCTAGAGGCATAAGCAATCACTTTACCATGCTGCATTAAAATACAACCCAAACCAATCCTAGAAGCATCACAATATACAACAAAATCATCTAGGCCCTCGGGTAGAGCCAACACTAGAGCTGTGGTCAATCTAGTCTTCAATTCCTGAAAATTCTTTTCACAAAGGTCAGACCACTGAAATTTTACCTTTTTCTGAGTCAATCGAGTCAAAGGGGCAGCAATAGAAGAAAACCCCTCCACAAACCTCCTGTAGTAACCAGCCAAACCCAAAAAGCTTCTAATATCAAATGGGGAAGTGGGTCTAGGCCAGTTCTTTACTGCATCTATCTTTTGAGAATCAACTCGAACACCATCCCTAGTCACAATATGACCCAGAAAAATAACAAACTACATCCAAAACTCACACTTGCTAAATTTAGCAAATAACTATCGGTCCTTGAGAGTTTGCAACACCACTCTCAAATGGTCTGCATGCTCCTCCTCACTCTGAGAATAGATAAGGATATCATGAATGAGTACAATCACAAACATATCCAAATACTACTTGAACACACGGTTCATCAAATCCATAAAAGCTGCAGAAGCATTCATTAGACCAAAAGACATCACAACAAATTCATAATGACCATAACGAGTCCTGAAGGTTGTCTTCGAAATATCACACTCTCTAACACGAAGCTGATGATAACTGGATCTAAGGTCGATTTTGGAGAAGAAACTAGTACCCAGAAACTGATCGAACAAGTCATCAATCCTACGAATGGGATACTTATTCTTCATTTTGACCTTGTTCAATTGACGGTAGTCAATACACATCCTAAGGGAACTATCCTTTTCTCGCACAAACAAAACTGGGGCACCCCATGGAGAAATGCTAGGCTTGATAAAACCCTTATCAAGAAGATTCTTCAACTGATCCTTTAACTCTTTAAGTTCCCAGGAGACATTCTATAGGGAGGAATAAAGATAGGATTCATATCTGGAAGAAGATCTATGCCAAAGTTTATTTCTCGCTCGGGATGGACTCCGGGCAAATCTTCGGGAAACACTTCAGGGAACTCATTCACAACATGAACAGACTGAAGGGATGGGGTTCCGGACTCCGTGTCTACAACCTGAACTATATGATAAACATAACCTTTAGAAATCATCTTCCTAGCCTTAAGATAAGATATGAAATGACCTTTCGAGGAAGGAGGACTACCTTGCCATTCTAAGATGGGTTCATTTGGAAACTTGAAACTGATAACCTGAGTACGACAATCAACTGAAGCATAACAAGCATGCAACCAATCCATACCAAGACATCAAAATCAGTCATCTCCAACTCTACTAAATCCACTTAAGTGAATCTATGAAGGACTGAGATAGGGCAATTTTGGTATATTCTTATGACTAGGACTGACTCACCAACAGGAGTAGAAACACAAAAGGGTTCTAAAAGCAATTCAGGACAAATTTTGAATTTGCATGCTATATAAGGGGTCACAAAAGATAAGGAGGCACCAGGGTCCAACAAAGCATACACATCAAGAGAGAAGACTTTCAACATACCAATGACAATATCAGGTGAACTCTCATAATCCTGACGAGAGGACATAGCATAAAGACGGTTCTGGCGCTGACCACCAGAACTAGAAGCTGTGCCCTGCTGGGCCTGTCGACCTCCTAGGTCTGTCGACCTCCTGGGTCTGCTAGAGCAGACTGAGACCTACCATTTCCCTGCCCCTTCTTAGCTGACACCCAAAGCATGCTCCCGTGCCCAAATGACACTCCACCAGGTGATTCTTCCTACACTTGGTATAAACGGGGTAGGAAGACCCCTTTGCACCACTCCCTTGAGAATAAGAGCCTGCACCCCTAGCGGATAAATCATGACGAGACCTGGAGGCCTGAGAAGGAGCACTGGCTGAAGAATGCACTGGTCCTGATGACTTCTTCTGAAATGAGGAGCGATGTTTGCCACCAGACCTCTGATGGCCAAAACCCAAAATCTCGAATCTAGCCCTGTTATTCTCTCTAGCCATCTCCCTAAGCTTGTCTCCCTCGATCTAGTGAGCATGGGTCATGAGTCTGAAAATGTTCATATCACTCAACAGCATAGAAGACCTGAACTCCTTCTTCACCATATCTGAAACCTCATAGATAAACTTGTTCATCTGATCCTGTGGGTCAGCCACCATAGTAGGAGCGTATCTGGAGAGCTGAGTGAACCTCAAACTATACTCCTAGACGGTCATGGATCCTTGTCTCAGGTTCACAAACTCTTCAGCTTTCACTTGCCTCAACTCTCGGGGAAAGAACCGATCAAATAAGGCCCTCTCAAAACACTCCTAAGTCATAGGGACCCATTCCTTAGCTCTAGATTCCTTCCATTGCGTGAACCAGATATGGGCTACATCCTTGAGTTGATAGGAAGCGGGCTCCACACAATCAACATCACCTACTTGCTTAACATCAAAGATTTTCTTCACTTCATCAATAAAGCTGAGTGGGTCCTCACTCACCTTCGAACCCCAAAATTCAAGTGGGTTCATTCAGATAAAATCATAAACCCAGGACGCTTCCCCACCTTGAGGGTGGACAGGGATAGGAACCGGTTGGTTTGCCTGAGCGGCCATGGTCTTGGCTAGCAAATGGATGGCATTCCTGAACTCCTCATTCGTGACCTCGGGGGTTAGAACTGGAGGAGTAGCATTCTGAGCGGCTCGATAAGGCATAGCACATCGAGGCATGATCTAAAACATACAAGTAGAGGATTAGAGGGATATTAGAGTTAAACTCTTTCGCATGATATGATCATGAAGGAAGTGAACTTTTTCTAAAACACCTCATAGCCTCTCCCTCATATGTGTGGTGCACTTTACACACATGAAAGAGATTCTACTCGATACGGCTTCAGACACCCTAGGACTCTTGAACCTGAGGCTCTGATACCAAGTTTGTCATGCCCCAAGGTTACCCCGTAGACGTAACACGGGATTCGGGGCATGAGTGTCACAAACTAACCCTTGGTCATAGCGTACTCAGTCATTCATAAGAAATCATAGAGGAAGCATAGATAGAATATTAGGCAATCCAAAACCATAAATGATAAGTCAATACAAAACATAGTTTTAAAAAAGTGACTCGAATACTGGCTATGTTGGAAAAACCTCTACACATGACATAAGGAGTTGCTAGGACAAGACCCTAGCTAACTCGAGGTACGGAAGTAAATAACCAACAACTAGCTAGAATCATAACTAGCCTTCAAACTATGAGGACTCATCGAATCTGACTGGAAATGGCCTGCAATCTCTAGCAACGTGCCTGAGGAAGGGAACCTGAATCTGTATCATCAAGAGGATGCAGCGCAAGTATGCGTCAATACTATAGGATGTATCGAGTATGTGAGATATGCATGATCTTGATAAAATATACTTAAAACATGCTTAAAATGAGCTCTTTCGAAATAAGAGATAGCATAAGAAATTATCCAGATATATGGCCTAAACATGAAGTAAAACCAAGGTTCCAAAGTAAAGTATCATATAACTTCATAACTTAAAAATAATCATGTGGGAGTTTCTCTTAACCGACATTAAACTATGATGAGCTACATGGAGTCTAGTGTCATGCACCCACACTGAAAAAGGTTGTCCTAACCAGCCAAGGTTAGAACCATGTTCATAAGGATCCTTTCATAAGCCACGGAGGGCAACCTACGGTGGCAATATAGTTTTGGACTTAGGTTATCTAGAACCCTTATCGCTCGGTGCTAAATACTACTCCCAAAACATATAACATAAGGCTCACATACATGTGACATATCTAGATGTCGAGATTATTCATAAACATGTTCATAACCCGGATCTTCATACTACTCACGAATCTTAGTTTTTGAAAATAATTCATGAGCATTGATGGCACATCGGGTGTCTTGCATTTCATAATAGTTTATAACTTGAAAACTTGCATGGCACTAGTTCAATTTCATAATACATATACTTTCATAAAATATAGGAACTAGGCATGCACTTGCTTGAAATTCATGAAAACATGCTATCAAATACCTAATTTACTTGAATTAAATTATGCATATAGAATTTGCCATAATTAGCTTTCAATTTGAATGTAGGAATTCAGATGTAAGAACCCATGTAAAATTATGCAATTTAGTAGTAATTTCATAATAAGATCATGAGAAAGCAATTCATAGCAAAATCCATAAGAATTGGGTAAAAACTCTAATTTAAAAGTTCATGAAATCAAACTAAAGATTTGGGATTTTGGGCACAAGGCTGAAAAGAACCAATTATTGAATACCCACATACCTTGATTGAAGTTAACCCACTTAAAATTGAAAAGAAAAGGAGACTTGAACTTTGAGCTTGAGACCTTGAGCTTGAGGAAGTTCTTTTCCTTTTTGGGAGATGAATGAGGTAATGAGAAGGGACTTAGGCTAATAGGTTTAGAAATCATGCTAAAAATGGCCAAAACAACCTCACTTATGAGTTAAAAGGGTGGATAATAGATGAAATACCCCTGGGACTTAATTAAGAAAAAGCTAATTTAAAACTCGACTTCAGGTTCCACGGATCGCTTCCACGAACCGTAGAACTAATCACGGCTCGTGGACTGGAGTCGTGGTTCCTGGGCTAAGATTTAGGCTGCGGATCATCTTTCATAGATTAACAGGATGACCCGTAGAAACTTCTACTAGTCGTTAAACCCAGTCGTGGTTTCTGAGGAAAGGCCCACTCTCTGTCTGTCTTCCACGGGTTGGTTTCACGACCCATGGAAACTTCTACGAACCGTGAAACCAACTCATGATTATCAGATATGAGGGTGGTCTGCAAGACTAGAATCACGAGTTCCTTCCATGACTCGTGGAACTTCCCATGGCTCATGGACTTGAATCGTAATCCCTGGAAGTTCAGAAATTCTGCAAGTTTCTAAGTTTAAGAGCTGAATCGATTTACGAGGTGTTACACCATGGCTTCCTAAAAAAATTCAAATTCATAAAGGAGAAAAATGCAGCCTCTGCTATAATTATTCATGGAAGATCTGTTGAGTTATTTGTTAGGCATCATAAGGGTTCTAGTATCCAAGGAGGAGTCATTGGGTGCAAGAATCTCCAGCATCTTATAGAAGACCAACATAATCAGCTGATGCATATGTTGAAAATATTTTAGTGTGGATCAGCATGTGAGACCTCCAAGACCATCACCAATGGAGCTGCAAACATTGTAAGTATTCTTGCTCGCTCTACTCATAGTGAAATTATGAAAGATCTTTCATACAAGTGTTTTCATTCACCTGCTGACTTCTGGATCATGGATTTAGGTACATCTAATCATATGTCTTATAATAAAAACCTTCTCATCAATAGTAGAACCCTACCTTATTCATTTTTAGTTACCTTTACAAATGGTAATTGGGTGAAGTAACAGAAATAGGTGATGCTATTCTCAGTTGAAAATTGACATTACATAAAGTGTTGTTTGTTCCCAGTTTCAAGTTCAATCTCATTTCTGTTCATTCTCTGACTATACAACATCTTAGGTCCAATGTTAACTTCTCTGCTTTCTTATGTACCTTGCATAGCCCTTCAATAAAGAGGCCTCTGAATATTGGTAGGTTAATAAATGGACTATATTTTCTTGGCACCAAATGCCGGTTTACTGAGTCTTCTCATCCCTCATTCTTTATTTAACTTTCTATTTCTGTTTCATTTTCTTCACTCGAAAGTTATTGTAGGTCTATATTATGTGTGGTACTTGTGATCCTGCTGGTGTGTGTGATACTCGTGCTTCATAGATTTATTTGTAGAAATGAAAATTTCATTGGATAAATTCATATTAAATTTTGGATTACATCTTAAATTCATGATATGTTGACAAAGTTGAATTAATGTTTAAGTTGATATTATATGAATTAAATGAAGTTCAATTATATTTGGACCAGTCTGTTAAGTTTATAAGATGAGCCCAATCCATACTCTTCAAGACCAACATTTGCTAGAATTACTTGGGGACCAAAACACCCTCAAATCCTAGCTCACACCTATATAAAGGAGTCTTCATAATGCTAAACGAATAAAAAAGACATAGAGAGACTCTGCTCTTCAGTGGTGATCTGTAAGTCTTCCGTATATAAAGAAGTATTTATCTCCAAGTGGTGAGTTGTAAGCTCCCATACCTCCATGATTATGATCAAAGCTTGGCTCTGTATTCATGGTAAAATTCTAACAAGTATCCCATCAATTCAAGAACAAAGTAAATATCTTGAGTTGACAAATCGTGAGAATAAAAATTAGAGGATTATATTTTTTTATATAAGATTTTATAAAAAATTATAACTCACGCTTAAAATATTGATATCAAATATTATTACTATCACTATTTTTATTGTCTTGATTAATATTATTCAGGAATGAAACTTAATCGTTTATAAATTTGGCATACTCAGTGGGATCAAATCTACCCTTCATCTCCTCTCTCACAAATTAGATATGAAAATTTGGAGCCATAAAACCACAAAGATGGAAGCTCCAATTTTATGGGTACTTCAAGTCTTGTCTTTTAGTTTCAACAAGTTTATACTCTGAGAAGACTTGAAGTAGGAGAATTTGTAGATATCAAAATTTTGTGAGACTCTACAAGATGAGTCTAATACTATTAAGTTTCTTGGAGGCTACTCTACCTTAACCCTAGCTTGGAGGCAACTCTATCCTAAACCCTAAATCATGCACATTTAAAGGGTAATATATTCCCTTGAAGAGACATCTTGAATATCTCATTAACTCTTGGGATATTTATAAAGAGATCAAGATATGATCAGACTATTCTTTATAATCAAATACTTAAAAAGATCCAAAAAATCAGCTTTTCATGGATATCAAATACGCATCATCTTAGTCAAAAAATACGCTACTAACAGCCCTAAAATCAAGGAAGAAAATTCAGAGAGAAGAATCAAGAGACGAATATAATTGTACTAAAAAATATTCATTAATAAAATCTCCATTTCATCATATTTTTTTTGTGATTGCTAATAATTTTTTACCACTTTAGAAAAAATTGAAGTCTGATCAGATTTGGCCTTGATTGGCTCTTTAGCTTTGCGCGTTCGTGATAGAAAATTCGTAACTCGGAGTAGGAGTTCCAAAATCATGAGCTTCCTATTTCTGTTGATAGATAACTCCAAGAACTACAATCTGTATAAAAATCAAAACCAACAGCTTTATGAATTTGTACTGGTTTTTCTTCAAATTTTGTCTAACTACACTAAACTTTCATATTTGCTATGTCTGACAAAGAAATTAATATCTCAAGCTTGAGAGTCTGAATGAGAAACTGTATGAACCACCACAAATTTTACTTCAAATGATGCCTCCATGCCAAATATAGAGGCTTGCTTATTGCTGAATTGATCTATAAAAATATTTGAAGTGATTGTGTGTGATGAAGAAATTATGCAAACTTGATAAAGGCATTCAAGAAGAGTTGGCAAGACACTTCTTGGCATCTATTGTTTTTCTACTTTGGCATTTTATATAAAATAATATGCTAGCCATTTTCTTTCATACCTTCTCTTGTCATTGTTGATGTATAAAAACTCTTGTAATTTTGAAGCAATAAAACATATTTAATTTTCACTTCAATGCAAAATACATGAGTTTCCTTTTTTAGTTGTGTTCTAATTTTCCTAGGCCGCCTCTGTCGAGGTTTTCAGTCTAGTGGACCCTTTTTTTAGACCATAAATAGTTTAAACTCATGAAGATCAGGAGTAACAACATGAAGATTTAGCTCATTTTCATGGAGCTTTTATGATTTAAAGACATTGCTTGATTTTGAAAAGTTTTTTAACTTGAAGATTTGACTCAAATTTGAATAGCTTTGCAACATGAATATTCGACTCAAATTTGAATAGCTTTGCAACATGAATATTCGACTCAAATTTGAAGAGCTTTGTAACTTGATGATTAGTTCAAATTTAAAGAGTTTCATAACATACAGTTTAATCTTGTGAGTCAATGAGCATTTCAACTTGAAGATTTAGGTTAATGACCACCCCGTCATTATTAGAGAATTGTGATAAAATTATTGGATTAATATCCATGGAGCGGGAATGTGAGAGTTAGAGTCATGGGGTTGATTTTATGGGTGTTTAAATAAACCTCGATCATGAAATGTATCCAAGGACATGCTTTCATCATACCTCGTTGGGATGAGCCTAAGCTCATCATGATGGTTCATTGCAGTGAAGGAGGGCCCATCGTGACAAATCGTCCCTCATCGCGATGAGGGCATGGGACAAAACCCAAGATAAACCTTTCTCAAGACCCAATTTCTCAGTCATGATGGCACCTGCAATCCCCCAATAGGCGAACCAATCCCCGTAGTACGCAATGGTCAGTAATGGAGTACTATCTAACAAGCAAGTGGAAGAAGCATAATATAAGCGGAAGCAAGGGAAATAAGCAACTGAATAAATAAGCGTAAATTAAACCAAACCCCAAAATATGTTATCATAGTATAAGAGCCAAAACTACATCAACGGAGTACAAGGGATCCAAAATCATATATATACAAATCCGTCTCTGAATAACAAAAAGAGTACAAGACATAAAGGATGAGCTAAGAACTAAGACCGGCCGTCAAGAGCTCACTCTCAGCCTCGAATAGTCCAAAAGATCAGCCGCACGAGTCTCCAATGGATTAGCGGTGATGTCCCATACTAGGATCTGCACCAGAAGATGCAGACAGTAGTATGAGCACCATTTGCTAAGCCACGGGTACCCAGTAGGTTTCATAACCCGACTGGGCACATATAAGATATGAGAGGAGTAATAAAGAAGAAATGAAGCAAGTAGTCACATAAAATAATGAATAAGTACATGAAAGCTAGCACAGAAAGATACATGGTGAAAACAACATGCTTGGCTAGCTACGGGAATATATATCACACAGACACAGGTGAAAGAGAGAAGTAACGCACCTGGTGCCCTCGCAATAACAATATTTATAGAGAATTTAGAAATAGGCAGTATACCAGTAACCTCAAGTAAAAAGGGAAGGAGGAAGAATATTGAAACGACATCAGGCTTGAAAACCAATACTAACACTAGATAATGCCAATAATACAACTCTCAAATCAGGGATAACCGGAATACTCAAGTATAACCATAATCAGGATCAAACCGCGATAGGATACTAGTAAAAAGGCTACCTACAGTCCCAATGGGCGCCCATACACCCGAGGAACACATACAAGTGAAGAGAAACCCTCCAGCATCCCATACTAACGGAGAATACACTCAGCAAACAACAAACAAGTTGGAATTGAACACAAATGAATAATATGATGCGATATGTGAAAACCAGGTGGAACAGTAAACCTGTATGTACCCCCACCGACACCAACGGGCCTAGCAGGTAGGATCTATGGAAGGACACAACTGTATACCTCAACTACACCGTATACCCCTCCCCCGACACTCTCAGCACGTAACCCCTGGTCTGGGTCGGCAAGGTCCATAGAGTTCCTCGACCACATACTAACTCTCATAACCTCAACAAATGGTCTGGAATGAATCCGAATCCAAATAAGTCACCAGATCTTAAAATTGCACGCTCGAGGTTCTACCCAGGTCTAAATCAGTGAATCAAACCTCAAAAAGCCCCTACAAGGGTGCTCGGACACAACCGGGTCTAAAACAGTAGTAAAACAAGTCTGATGCTCAGCCTAACCGAGTGTAGTATCATCTCCAATCAATAGTAAAATAGGTCTATCACTCCGGCCCCACCGAGTCTAGTAGTAGTCTGAAAATGGTGATAAACTCAACTTACTAACTTTCTTACCCCAAGAAGATCCATTAAAACCACTTGCAAACCATTTATAACCACTTTTCACCAAAAAGGGCCCCTCGGAGCCATGCAAAGTTTAGAAAACCATAAATAGTGGGCCTAAAGCTAAAACTATAGTAAAACATGCGAAAAACCTTTATATGCATGATAATGGAATGCTCAATCATAAACAGTAGCCCAACAACTCATAATCAATCTATCGGCCTTGCAAAGGCTCCAATGGCTCTACAACACAGATAACCAACCTAAGATCATAATATCGATGTCCGAGACTCATGGACATTCTCAAATAACCCACTATCTATGGTCCAGAGTCAATGCAAGGCCACACAGGACCACCAGGGTGATGTAAGCAATTACAACGAATTCTACAACCGAACTAGTGAAATAATACGGACATGAAAGAATGGCCAAGGTCTTGGGTACCAAAGTAATATACCCAACCCAAGGATGCCAATTAGTACAATTATATCCTGTATATGCAAAGTCTAGAAGAGTTAAACCGTAACCTACCTATCGTCTGATGACAAGCTGCTGGAACATCGATGTCCAGGCCCGAACCACTCTGAGAAGCTCCGAACGGAAATCAAACTATCAAGAACATAAACTACACATTAAACACGACTAATGATACCCATATTGCTATACTTATAGCCGGGTCAAATTTGGGTCACCAGCAAGCCTATAGGCTCCACAACCAGAGGCTAAAAATGAACAAGAGCAAAATGATCACAATGATCCAAGGAGTGCATGCACAGAAAATTAGAGCAATTGAGCAAGAATTTAGGGCTAAAACAGCCCACCCAAAATAAGAAATTAAAGAGGGAATTTGCAAGAATTAACCTGGAATTGAATAATGGAACTTACCGAATTAATGACGGTAAAATGATCGCGAAGCAATGGTGAATCTACTCCAAGAAATTTGATGGGCAAGATGTAGAAAATGGTGTTTTAGAGCTGGTATCAATGGTGAAAATAGAGGTGGAAGTTTAAATGAAATTAAAAGAAGAAGAAGCAATGCATGTGCGTACACGGCCAAGGCGCTGCCTACGCGGCCATGCGTACGTGGGCATAAAGCTATGCATGCGAAGGCCAGGCGCTGGCCAGGCCAAGCGCTAAACCTAGCACGGACGCGGCCAGACCACCACACACGCGGGCCCATGGATGCGGCCAGGGTGTCGCCTAGGTGATGGCCGAGAAAATGGGGCGGCTGGCACTGCTGCTGTGTGGACGTGGACGAGCCCTGCGTTGGTGAAAGCCTGGTGATGCCATGACAGCAACCAGCTGCCAACAACATGCCAACTTAGAATTTTGACTCCAACAGACCCTCAGAAACACATCCGGGTCTCGCAAACACAAACGAGCTGAGCTATTCAACTAAAAATGGCATTCCGGACTCAACATAATCAATGAAAGTCTCAACGGAGGTTGATTTAATATAAAGTGGGTCCCACGTCAAAAAACCAACTTTAGGCCAACTTTTCCAAAATGGAACCCCATGGCCTAAAATGAGTCCGGAAGCCTCGAGACTCGAACCAAAGGTCCACCTAGCCTAAAGTCGATATTCCAGAGCTAACAATGCTGTCAGAATTTCCATCCGAGGACGTCTTCTCCGAATTTTGACCAAAGTCAAACTTTCAAGTTCAACTAGCTAGAAAACACAAAAACTCATAAAAGACCAAACTGAAAGCTCCCCAGACCCCGACCAAGGGTCCATCTAGACCAAAATCCATGCTCCAGAGCTAACAGAATTGTCAGAATTTGATTGCAGATGCATTTACCAAGAATGTTGACCAAAGTCAATGCTATCCTAAGTTTAAGCTCTAAAAGAAAGAAACGGTCATAATGACCAAACGAACGGCCAGGGCACCGAACCACTGGCCCTAGCAGCCATAAATGACTTGAGGCCATTACAGGCAAGCTCTAACAGTGCAAAGAAAATGTAAATGAAAAAATGACCGAAAGGGTCATTACATCATCCACTACTAAAATGACTTTCATCCTCGAAAGTCAAGAATAAGGAAGTACCTGAAGGCTCAAACAACTACAGATACTGAGCCCGCATCTCTCTCTTGGTCTCCTAGGTAGCCTCCTCAACTGGACGGTGCCTCCACTGGTCCTTAACAACTGGAATCTCTCTAGATATCAACCTCCTGACATCTCTGGCAAAAATAACTATCTCCTGACATCTCTGGCAAAAATAACTATCGACTCCTCAACAAAGGATAAACTCTCATCCAACTAAACTGAATCCCAATGCAACACATGAGATACGTCTGGGATATACCGTCGCAATATTGATCCATGAAAAATCAAGTGCATAGCATAAAACATCAGAGGCAAAGCTAATATGTAGGTAACCTTACCAACCCTTTGAAGAATCTGAAATGACCCAATGTACCTGGGGCTAAGCTTGCCCCGCCTACCAAATCTCATCACGCCCTTCATAGGAGATATACGAAGAAACACTAAGTCCCCAAAACTGAACTCCAAGGCATGAAGTTTATGAGCAACGTAGCTCTTTTGCTTGCTCTGAGCTACCCGAAGTCTATCCTGAATCACTCTGACCATGTCCAGTGAATCGCAAAGCAAATCTATACTCTATGGCCTAGAATCCAAACCATCAAACCAACCAACCAACGATTTGTAACGCCTACCATACAAAGCCTCGAAAGGTGCCATGGCAATGCTCGAATGAAAACTATTATTATAAGCAAACTCGGCCAAAGGCACAAACCAATCCCAAGAACCCCCAAAGTTAAGAACACATGCCTGAAGCATGTCCTCCAGGACCTGAATAGTCCTCTAAGATTGGCCATCTGTCTGAGGGTGGAATACAGTACTAAACTGAACCTCTATACCCAAATCTCGCTGAATAGCCCTCCAAAACTGAGAAGTGAACTGAGTGCCGCAATTTGAAATGATAGAAGCTGGGACCCCGTGCAACCGAACAATCTCACAAAAGTAAATTTAGGCTAACCTCTCTACACTGTAAGTAGTCTGGACCGGCAAGAAGTGTGCTGACTTAGTCAGTCGATCAACAATCACCCAAATAAAGTTGAACCCTTGAGAAGTACGAGGCAATCAAACTACGAAGTCCATAGTGATCCCTTCCAACTTCCATTCAGGAATGGAAAGTTGCTGCATCAATCCACTAGGTCTCATGTGCTCGAACTTCACCTGCTGACAGTTCAAGCACCGAGATACAAACTCTTCTACATCCCGTTTAATACCACTCCACCAGTAAATCTTCCTCAAATCTCTATACATCTTCATTGCACCAGGATAGATGGAATATCTAGAACAATGTGCCTCACAAAGTATCAACTAAATTAAATCCCCAACTCTCGAAACACAAAAATGACTGTCGAACCTCAAGATACCATCAAAACCCAAAGTAGCTTAACTAGCCTCACCCTGAACAACCTGATCACGAAGGTCACATAACCGTTGATCCTAAAACTGTCAGCTCTGAATCTGATCAACTAGAATAGAACGAACCACAATACTGGTATGAACTCTGCTAGGATCCGACAAGTCAAGCCTAACCAACCAGTTAGCCAAGGATAGGATGTCCAAGGCCAACTATCGCTCTGAAACTAAAAGTGAAGCTAGGGTACCCATACTCACCTTCTTCTGACTCAAGGCATCCACTACCATGTTTGCCTTGCCTGGATGATACAAAATGGTGAAATTATAGTCTTTTATTAACTCAATCCATCTCCTCTGCCTCGATTTTAGCTCTTGCTGACTCGTGATATACTAAAGACTGCGGTGATCAGTGAATATCTCGCAATGAACTCCATATAAGTAGTGCCTCCAAATTTTGAGCGCAAAAACTTTTGCCGCCTACTCCATGTCTTAAGTGGGGTAGTTGCGCTCGTGAACCTTCAGTTGTCTCAACGCATACGCTATCACATGACCCTGATATATCAACACACAACCAAGACTGACCCCTGAAGCATCACAATACACATAGAAACTCTCCCCCTCTACTGTCAAGGTCAACATTGGAGCTGAAGTCAATAAGGCCTTAAGCCTCTGGAAACTATCCTTGCATTGATCCGACCAATGAAATGGAACATCCTTCCTAGTTAGCATAGTCAAAGGTGCTGCTATGAAAGAGAACCCCTTGATAAACCATCTGTAGTACCATGCTTACCTAATAAAGTTGCGAACCTCACTAGGAGTAGTAGGTCTAGGCCAATCATGAACTGCTGATATCTTCTCCGGGTCCACTCTAATCCCATCCTTAGACACCATGTGTCCTAGGAATGCAACTGACTCAAGCCAAAACTCGCACTTTGAGAACTTGGCATAAAGTCAAGGATCCGTCAAAGTCTGAAGTATAGTCCTCAAATATTGCTCATGCTCCTCTCTACTCTGCGAGTATATCAAGATGTTATCTATGAAAACTATCACGAACAGGTCCAAGTACAGGCTAAGCACCATGTGTATTAAGTCCATGAAAGCTACGAGAGCATTATTCAACCCAAAAGACATCACCAGGAACTCATAATGGTCATAATGTGGCCTGAATGCTGTCTTAGGGATGTCCTCTGCCCTAATCCTCAATTGGTGGTAGCATGAGCTCAAATCTATCTTTGAAAACATGGCTGAACCCTAAAGCGGATCAAACAAGTCATCAATCTGTGGCAGCAGATACCTATTCTTCACAGTCACCTTATTCAGCTGCCTAAAATCAATACACATCCACATCGACCCATCCTTCTTCTTCACGAAGAGAATTGGAGCACCCCAAGGCGACACACTCGGCCTAATGAATCCTTTATCTAACAAGTCCTGGAGCTTCTCCTTAAGCGCTCTCAACTAAGCTGGAGCCATATGGTAAGGAGAAATAGAAATGGGCCTGGTGCCGAGCTCTAACTCAATAAAGAAATCAATATCTCTCTCAGGTGGAAAGCCTGGAAAGTTGATAGGGAACACATCTAGGAAATCTCTCACCACAGGAACCAACTCAGGGGAAGAAGGGTTGGCACTAGCATCTCGAATATATGCTAGATAAGCCAAACACCCACGAGAAATTAACTTTCTAGCTCAAAGACAAGAGATGATCCCATACGATGGGCGACTGATAGAACCATACCACACAATCGGGGATACACCGAGCACGGCGATGGTAACGGTCTTGGCATAGCAATCCAAAACCACATGATGAGGAGATAACCAGTCCATGCCAAGAATCACATCAAAGTTTAGCATATCAAGAATCATCAAAACACCCCAAGTCTCAAAGTCTACAACAGAAATCATACATGATCTCACAATCTGATCCACTACTAAAGAATCTCCTACTGGGTCAAAACAGATACAAGCATAGATAATGGCTCACTAGCCAACCCCAAACAAGGCAAATTATAGGCAGATACATAAGAGCAAGTAGATCCACGATTAAATAAAGCAAAACCTGGTGGTCAGCATATAAAAATTCTACCTGTGATCACAACATCTGAGGCCTTGCCTTTGGTCTCCTAGGGACCACATAAAACTGATAACGACCACCACCTGACCGACCGCTATCCCTACCACATATCCTGCCATGCGGGCTACCACCTCTAGTCTGACCACCACTTCCTTTAGCCATTGGATGAACTACACAAATAGGCTGAGCTGGATGAACTGTACCCCGCTGGGGATAATCTCTAGCATAGTGACCGACCACACCATAATCATAGCAAGGTGCGCCCTGCAGGGGGCAATCTCTGGTATAGTAACCGCTAACACTGCACTCATAGCAAGGCCCTTATTGCCCACCCTATCCAAATGAACCAGTTGAACCCGTATGGGCACCACAGCCTGATGCCCCAGAAGTTGTACCCCTTGAAGACTGACTACGGTGATCCTGCTGACTACCCTGTCCCTGCTCAAGCGGAAGACCACCAGAAGACTAAAGTGAAGCCTAAACTGGTCGACTAGACTTACCCTGGTGCTTCTGTGGCTGATACCCTCGGCCCTAGTGGCCTGAACCTCTACCACTGTGACGGGAACCATTATAGCTACCCTGATGTCGAGGCATCTTATCTTTGGCCCCTCGATTACGATAATGTAAATCATTTATGGTACAGGCATAGTTTGCAATAGCCTAGAATGATCGACCACTGGAAACTAGTATCTTAGCTGGCTCTCTAAACTCTGTTCATAATCCCCAAATAAACCTACGGACTCTGTCGGGCTTTGTAGGCATGATTATAGCCCTAAATAGAGCGAGATGGTAGAAACAAGTCTCATACTCTTATACGATCATAGAATCCTGCATAAGTCTTGTGAACTACTCCCTACGACGCTCTTTCTTGCTCTGTGGCAAGAACTTGGCCATAAAGGCCTCATAGAACTCTGACCAAGATAATGGAGGTAAAGAAGATGGTCTACAAGCATCCTGGGCCCTCCACCACAACTTAGCTAGTCCCTCCAGTTGATAAGTAGTGTATCCAACACCGCGAGTCTCCAGTAAAACCAAATGGTGTAGTATCTCCTCACAAGTAGTAATGAAATCATGTGGATCATGACCAGAAGTACCAGCGAACCTCAGAGGTGCCAATCTTAGAAATCTACCCAATTCCTTCTGCTCCATCTCTGTCATCACTGGATGGGGAGCAAGAGGCTATGCCATGGATTGAACCGGAAGGACCTCAACACAAGGAGTCGCAGTAGTAGGCTGCGTTCCGAAACTCGGTGCACCCAGGGCTACCCCCCTGAGCGGATGTATGTGCTACCTCAGCAGGCTGATCCCCGATCATACCAAATAACTGTAGAAGTAAACCCCGGACACCTGAAGACTAATATGGGACTGATGCTGGCACTAAAGCTGACACTGGAGTGGGCACTGGAGTTGGTGTCACCAAAGCTGCCCCCTGTTCCACAAGTTGCTGCTCGGGAACAAACTCAGGCTCATACTCGGGCTCAACCTCGACTCTAGGACCTCTAACTGGTGACGCTGCTTGGGCACGCCCCTAGCTCTACCTGTGCGACATGTCTGACCCCTAGCTGGAGTCGAGGGTGTTAGAGTCAAAGGCTCTCCTTCGCCTGATGCCGATGATCTCGTACGAACCATCTGTGGAAGAGTGAACTACAACAAGTGAGATTCAAGAAACTTTCAAGGATACTACGCATAAAATAGAAGTAATAAAAGGTCCATGTTTCCTAAGATGTCACTATAGCCTCCTGAAGATTGAGTACAGACATCTCCGCCCCAATCCGCAGGACTCTACTAGACATTGGCTCTTATACCAATGACACCGGTGAACTTAAATCTCTGACACTAAGCTGTTATGACTCGGTTTCTCGGTTATAATGGCACCAACAATCCCCAGTAGGCGAATCAATCCCCGTAGCACGAAACGGTCAGTAATGGACTACAATCTAACAAGCAAGCAGAAGAAGCATAATATAAGTAAAAGCAAGGGAAATAAGATAAAGAAATAAGAAACTGAATACATAAGCGGAAACTAAACCAAACCCCAAAACTAAACCCCAAAACCTGGTATCATAGTATAAGAGTCAGAACTACATCAATGGAGTACAATGGGTCCAAAACCATATATATATATACAAATCGGTCTCCGAATAGCAAAAAGAGTACAAGATATAAAGGATGAGCTAAAACCTAATCTACGGGGGCATTATTCAACCCAAAAGACATCACCAGAAACTCATGATGGCCATAATGTGTCCTGAATGCTGTCTTAGGGATGTCCTCCGCCCTAATCCTCAACTGGTGGTAGCCTGACCTCAAATCTATCTTTGAAAACACGGCTGAACCCTGAAGTTGATTAAACAAGTCATCAATCTTTGGCATTGGATACCTATTCTTCACAGTCACCTTATTCAACTGCCTATAATCAATACACATCCACATTGACCCATCCTTCTTCTTCACGAAGAGAAATGGAGCACCCCATTGCGACACACTCGGCCTAATGAATCCCTTAGCTAACAAGTCTTGGAGCTGCTCCTTAAGCTCCCTCAACTAAGCTATAGCCATACGATAAGGAGAATTAAAAATGGGCTTGGTGCCTAGCTCTAACTCAATAAAGAAATCAATATCTCTCTTAGGTGGAAAGCCTGGCAGGTCAGTAGGGAACACATCTAGGAAATCTCTAACCACAGGAACTAACTCAGGGGAAGAAGGGTCAGCACTAGCATCTCGGACATATGCTAGATAAGCCAAACACCCGCGAGAAATCAACTTTAGAGCTCAAAGACAAGAGATGATCCCATACGGTGGGCGACTGATAAAACCATGCCACACAATCGGGGATACGCCGAGCACAACGATGTTAATGGTCTTGGCATAGCAATCCAAAACCACATGATGAGGGGATAACCAGTCCATGCCCAGAATCACATCAAAGTCTAGCATAACAAGAATTATCAAAACACCCCAAGTCTCAAAGTCTACAACAGAAATCATACAGGATCTCACAATCTGATCCACTACTAAAGAATCTCCTACTGGGGTCAAAACAGATACAAGCATAGATAACAGCTCACTAGACAATCCCAAACAAGGCAAATAGTAGACAGATACATACGAGCAAGTAGATCCAGGATCAAATAAAGCAAAAGCTGGCTGTCAGCATATAAAAATTATACCTGTGATCACAACATCCGAGGCCTTGCCTCTGGTCTCCCAGGGACCGTATAAAACTGACGACGACCACCACCTGACTGACCGCCATTCTTACCACATATCCTGCCATGCGGGCCACCACCTCTAGTCTGAACACCACCTCTTCTAGCCAGTGGCTGAACTATACAAATAGGTTGAGCTGGCTGAATTGTACCCCACTGGGGGTAATCTCTAGCATAGTGACCGACCATACCACAATCATAGCAAGCTGCGCCCCGCTGGGGTAATCTCTGGCATAGTAACCGCTAACATCGCACTCATAGCAAGGCCCTGATAACCCACCCTATCGAGACGAACTAGCTGAACCTGTATGGCCACCACATCCTGATGCAACAGAAGTTATACCCCTTGAAGACTGACCACAGTGATCCTACTGACTACCCTGGCCCTACTCAAGTGGAGGACCACTAGAAGACTGAAGTGAAGCCTAAACACCTCTAAGGCCATATACCAATTGGAACTTTCCTGGTTCCAACTTCCCTCACTTGTGTCATTTCAACCGAAGAAAATGACTTTTAATTTACTTTGTTGAGATATCAATTAGAATCAAGAGATACCAATTGGACTCAAACCATACAAGAAAGCAATAGACCGCATGAGAAGTAAATAATTTCCTAGAATGCCTCATAGCTTCTCGAAGATTAGATATGTATGTCAACACCCCAATTCGCAGGACCCTAGTCGATATTTGCTGTTGTACTAAGAGACTGGTAACCTAGGCTCTGATACCAAATTATCACGACCCAACTATCAAGCCATGCAAGCACCTACTCTAACACTTAGATAGGAGAATCCTTACAACCCGATTTAAAATAGGTAATGCGGAAGTAAACAGATCACATGATATATCATCATAATAAGGTAAAAAGAATAAATCTTAACCTTGATTATAATAGAAATCTTTT
Source organism: Jaltomata sinuosa (assembly GCA_003996215.1). Classification (NCBI taxonomy): domain Eukaryota; kingdom Viridiplantae; phylum Streptophyta; class Magnoliopsida; order Solanales; family Solanaceae; genus Jaltomata; species Jaltomata sinuosa. The sequence goes on along the minus strand of QJPP01001051.1, from coordinate 56,384 downwards.
TCAAATACAATGGAAAACCCTCCCTAGGAACTAGTCTGAACAGGTACAAGAGCTTCTAAGAGAATGGAAAAGTAAAACAAGACACAGCTCCCACCATAAGAAAGAAAAGAGTAGAAGCTATCGGAGATGACCATCGTCTTCACCTAGGAAACATCACTAATCCTGCAACAAGACTATACTAAGTGGCATAGCAAGAGTAGTATCAGTACAAAAAATACATACTGGTAGGCATCATCGGTCGACCTGAATCCAACATATAATATTTAGAAGAAAGATACAACTTGAAGTTATACAATCCCATTCCTTTAACAACAGCCCTTACTACCCAGGTATAATACCCATGAGCTTATACATTTTATCCTAAGCCTCCCTACCTTATTCCGCTGCCAACTCCACCATTAGAAGCTATTCCACCCTTCTATCCTGGTCATAACCTGACCCCTTATAACACTAAGACTTTCCAGCCTACCAATCATTCCTAACACTAGAAATACCTTACTTGTTCCAATCCCGAAATTAATATGCTAACTATCCCTGTTAGTTGGTCCGCCACCCTCACTTAAGATCCTATGTCAAAAACCTTGGCAACCCAAGGATCCTTAAGACATAGTCTACGATAAATAACATGCAATCCCAGTGTGCACAAGAACCATCCCAGCATTTACACACACAAATCCATCCACTCATGGACAAATATGTAATAGATATATCACAATGAATAAACTCGGTTATCTCATGGAACCAACATGTAATAAATACATCACAATAATTGAACTCGATTCACTTATGGAACTAACACACAAAAGAATAATCAAACATGTACCAAGCATAGTACCCGAGCCAACCATAACAGAACTTGTACCAGGCGTGGTACCCGATCCAACAAATAGATATCCCATACCAGGTGTGGTACCTGAGCCAACCAATAATCTATACTAATAAATTCTCAAATCGTACTCCCCAAATATGGATGCACAACTATCGTCAAGCGAAACACATTTATAAGTACCCAACAGGTGTCGAGGTCGTACCCACAGAGACTTGATGCTAGCTAAATAAAGATTGTATCAAAATGAGTTCACAAGGAGATTAAATGTTCAAAACACAAAAGTAAAAGGTTAGGGGAATTGGGATTCTGTCACTACAATCACAACTCAAATTTAAAGCAAGTAAGTAAAATGGGTGTATCAAATTGATTAGGCGACTAGGGATTTGTATTCAATGGGGCTTTAATATGGGATAGGGTGTTTATCAATTCACACTTATTCTCATTGATTGACACAAGTAGCATTGGTCATGAGTATGGTTGTTTATCTCTCAATCAACAAACATATATCTGATAATTCCAGTTAGAGCATCATCGGTTAAATTAACAAGCAACCAATATCTAACTTGGGGAGGTCACACTATATCTAGCTTAGACCCTTAAATGGGTGATTCCGTCGATAAGAGCTATTTCTAGCCACAAATCTGAATGGAGTCCCAAGTTTCCACTAGTAATCTCACATCCGAAACCATGAAATTCTCTTTCAAGCAACAACATAGTCAAGTAATAAAAATTAACATTTGCAACCACCAATTTTAGGATTAAAACTTGGTGAAACTATTAGACCCAATTCAAATAAGCAATTATAAGCAAGAATAAACAACACCCACACCCATTTGTAAAGCACCCTAGACAAATGAAATCAGCCACTCATAGCAAAAGAGAGAGATATACCAAATGGGTAAGTCAAAATCCTCTTCATTCAAGCTAAATTTCAAGTTTTAAGCTCAATTTGAGTACATAAATGGTTAACCAAGAGAATAGATTCAAACCTTGTTCTCTTTGGAGAGGAAAACTTGTTCTCGAAGGTAAAAAGCTCTTCAGAATGTTTTGGACTGAAGAATGTTATTTACAATTATACCAAATTGACCTTTTATACTTTCCTAAAACGTCATTAAAATTTAGGAAAAAATTTCCCTTCGGGTGGTGTGCGATGTGTGGTTCGCACGTCATGATGTGCGTGTCGCACACTATCTTCAGTTGATCCAGTGACTTTAGCTTATTTTGGAGGCTTCGTGAGAAAGAGGTGTGGTTCGCACCTTGGGTTATGCACATCGCACAATGACTGAACCCCTTAGAAAATTCTTCAGTGACTTTTGCATATCCATGCAGTAGGGGTGCGATCCCCATTACGGCTTGTGCATGTCGCACGGGCACCGCATCTCAGGTCAGAATCTCAATCTTTTTTTATCGTTCCACACTTCACTCCTTTTGAGCTCTTTTTGGGTCAATTTCCTTGTTTTTCATCACTAGTCAAAAGTAGCTGCATAGACATCAATAAAGGCCATAAGAACCTCTAAATCTATTCATAACATAGCAATAATTCATGGATTTAGGCTCTATAAGTTGGTAAATTACCAACTTATCAAACCCCCAAACTTGAACTATTGCTTGTCCTCAAGCAAGATACTCACAAGGCAAGGAATGAATTATGCTCTAGATTCAATCAAGGCACAAAATACTAATCTATACTAAAAGTTTAGAAAAAATAATAAATAAAAGACTCAAACAAAATACTCAACTACGATGCTTATCTCAATTTGAACTGCCACAAACTCAAGGTAATTGCTTATTTTAAAACAAATCTTTTCCAAAAGGACTTCATTTCTCATTCAAAACCAAGGGAATTTTGTCATTCAAAACAAGACATTAAAGCTTATCAAGTCATTGGCATGGACCGTCAAGGTTTGCCTCGAGATTCGCCACATAACTTGTCTCATTCATTTCCCTCAATTGAAATAGAGACTTCATGTTTCAATTTGAGTGCATGATGCCACTCACCACAAGAAAGAATCCCACTCACAATCAATCAATTCTCAAAATAACGAGATTATAGGAGAACCAAGAAGACTCTCACTCTCTCAAGGAAGTTCAAGTGCATACGCGTCGAACCATATGCTTGCCCTTCATGTAAATCGCCACTAATGTAGGGTAGCCAAGCTCGAAATCACCAAGGACTTGCGAGTTACGATGATGGCTAGGGCTAAGGTGATGATTTCATTTGGTTCAAGTGACTACACCTGCCTAATGCTCTTTGTTCTCATTTTGAAAACCGGTCACATTTTCAAATTTCAACTTCACCTTATTTCTTCCTCACACAACCCAAGCTTCTCCTTTTAAATCATAATCATTCGACTCCTTGTATCACCTTCATTTTGTGGCACCTATTTTTACTTTTCATTTTCGCTCATTGGATTGACTTTTGGAGCAATTGTCAATTCAAACCTAAGGTGCTACCTTGCATTTGAAGTGCATTCCTTTTCTTCTCTTTATTTGATCACATACACCCCCAAACTTAGGCATTTGCCTATGATGTCTTTTAATTCCCCCCCCAAACTTAGGCTTTAGCCTACATTTCACTTTCACGAAATTAGGGAGGATGGGTGCCAAGAAAGAGATTCAAAAGGGTCAAGGTGTTAACAAGGAGCCAAAGAACGGTTACAAGCTCAAAGGGGTTCACTAGGGTTGATGTTATGGGAAGTCATTTGGGTGAAGTGGCTATCAAAAAGGGCCTAAGGTCATCTTCCAAGCTCGGTCACACCTAGAATTTTGCATTGAATCACATTTGGGGCAAGTTCTAGATGACACACATGAATGAGAGTCAAGGTAAAGTCTCACCACGCAAGGCATCATGCCACAAGACTTCTTTCATTAGTCTCAAAATCAATTGGGACAAATGATTTTTGACAAGCTATTCCGAGTTCGTTACACACTCGTTTGTGATTCAATCAACCCAAAGCGAGAGTTTGCAAGTCATGACAATAGAATGCTTTTCCTCAAAAAATTCATTTCCCTTCTTCCTTTTTTTTCAAAAGCAATTTTCCAAGATTTTTTTTTGGTGGGCCTAGTTTGAGACAAGCAACTATGGAGTCAATTTAAAACTAACACTTGGCATTTTTCCTTAAGAACGTTGCATCTCAAACTATCATAGGGAAACACCAACCCGGTTCGACACAAAAATAAAAGAAAAGAAAAAGAAAATAATCAAAAACTTTTGCTCCTTGGGAAAGAACCGTGGTATTAAGAAAATCCTTAGAGTTTATTTCTAAACTACTATTAACAAGGCGATATTGAAATGTGCGCTCATGATTCAATTAAAAACAAGCCTCGACGTAGGCCTTTAGCGCATTTGTAAAGAATGGGTAGTAAGACAATGGGGCATATAACACCAACCCGGAAACACAATCTCAACAAAAAAAATCAAGCCTGGCGAGGGCGCCAATTAGCTCAAAATAAAAACATAAGCAAAAGGCCCGGCAAGGGCAATAAGCATCACAATCATCCAAAATATGCCCGACAAGGGCCAAATCAAATCTAGCAGAACTAAAATGTCAACAAGGCCCGACAAGGGCAATAAAAATAATATCTCAAGCCCAATCATAGGCACCCAACAAAAAGGAAGTAAAGCCACCCCCTCCCCATAAAAGAAGCATTGCCCTCAATGCTAATTGTTCAAGGGAAAGAAGGTGGAACTCCCTGGACATGGGTGACTCCTCCTCATTATCAGACATGGGCACCAACAATTTGTCTAGTGGGCCAGGAATGGTGCGAGGTTGAGGTAAGGTATTCAAATTTGCCTCCTCCACTGGGTCTTTACCTTTTTCTTTGTTGAGGTCTCTCCGGAGTGTATTGGTTTCAGGAGGATGAGACTTTCTTTTTTTCTTTTGAGATAGGGTTGGAGGAGGAGGGAGCCATTGGCTGTCGTGAACTTCTCTCGGTGTTACCCCTAATAGAAGACATGTTCTGCATACAGAGATTGTGAGCGAAAAACAAAAACAAAACTTAAAAAGAAGTTAACAAACTAAAAAGGTTAGAATGCAACAGACTAGAAAAACCAAGTAGGTGATTGAAGGCTTGTGCGGACCACATGAGAAATGCACCAGAGGGAGTGCACGTCGCATGTGCTATCACACAAGCTTATATAATCCTACAGGGATTTTTCATCGAGGTGCGAAGCTGGTGCGAAATGCACCATCCAAAGTGCATGTTGCACTACGCTTCACCCCTCGAACGAGTAAGCTGGCTATCTTTTTTAGCATGGTGCGATATCTTGTGCGAACCGCACATCAAGATCTATGCATCGCATGCGCAATGCACTAAGGCACAAATGATTTTTTTGGTTCCTTGTGCCCTTGTGAATTAGACATGTGATCCATAGAGCAAGATGTATTTAGGAACTTTGCACTACGCAACAAACCAACAACAGTTAAAGAAGGGGGCCAGGGATATCATGACCATGAATATCTAGGTACTCAAACTTCTCTGTATTTCCATTGATAACATCAAGCAAGAAAAAAAACTTAACAACTTCCCTTAAGATGGATGTTACCCCGTCTACCATCGGGAACATCAAGTCCTTTCTTGCAACAATGGGCACCAACAAACTTAGCAACAATTAACCCCTCCCTCGTACAAGATCATACACCCAAATATAATTTGTAACAACGAATCATGGGCATACAAGTAACAAAATTCAGCCTTCATAATCGATTTTCAACAAAAACCTTGTGACTAACGATGATTTTCCCTTAAGAACGACATCACCCAATCTATCATCGGGCCAAACTATTTGTCAATAACAAGTGGGTTACTCAGACTTCACCCCAAACTCAGATTTCCATGCTAAAATTTGCTACAAATCAACATGAATTAACACAATTCCAGTTCTACCAAGTTGAAAGTAAGCAAAATCATCAATACAACTAAAAATTGGGGACCCAAAATTTTTGGATCTCACCCAAAATAAACATTCCAATTCTACTAAGCATGCTTCACAATATGAGTTCCCAACCTTCATAAAAACTAGTATTTAATGTCAGGAAACTTACCACAAGTGAAGATTAGGTGGAGAGAAGTGAAAATTGAAGCTTTTTATAGTGCAATAATGGTGACCCAATCAACTTACCCGGAGAGACGATGGCAACAATAGTGGTGGAGCAGCATAAATGGTTGGATGAGGGAATGGGGAGTTTGAGAGATTTAGAGAGAATTTTGGGAGAGAAATTTTGAAGTTTGGAGAAAAGATGGTGGAAGATGAAGAAGGAGGCAGTTTTAAGAAGAAAAAGAAAAAGAAAAGTCGACTGGGTCATATCCGGGTTGGGTCGGTCAATGGGTTAGGTAAATTAAAATTAAAATTTACCTCTTTTTCTCCACGACATGTGATTCGTACCAGCCTTGGTGCAGACGCATGGCGTTTCGCACATCACCCTCTTTCTCCCCTGGGTTTGCCCAGGCTTCTTGTCTGCCATGCGATGGAGGTGCAATGCGCACTTGGGCTCGTGCGGACCGCACGGCCCAGTGCACGTCACCTTCAATTTTTCAACTTCCTTCCAGACACTCAATTTTGGCATGCGATGAGTTGTGCGACCCGCACAATTACTTGTGCGGTTTGCACAGTACTCTACACGATCCATGTTTTCACTTGTCCATGTTTCTACTTCATGCATTCCTTACAAAGACACTTAAAACAACAAAAGATAACCAAAAACAAAGTAAAGAAACTTGGGTTTCCTCCCAAGCAGCGTTTGATTTAACATCGCGGCTCGATGATACTACCTCAAATCACTCATTTTTTGGATTGGTGATGGTATCACTAGGCAGCATCCCCTTCATCCTTGGGTTTATTTGGCTTGAGAGGTGGTTTATTTGGGCCTCAAGATTCTTGATCGAGGATGAGTGGGAGCTCACGGTTTGGTGAAGTGTTGAAACTTCACTCTTTAGCTCACTCACTCCAGTGTTTGTCATATCCACCTTCTTGAGAACCAAGGACAATATGTCCTCTAGCTTGGAATGACTGGAGTTGCTTGTGCCCTGTTGGTAGAGAGAGGCCGCTATTCGGAGGTATATAGGGATTTAAGCTCTGGTGATTGAAACGATCACCGTCTTTGTCTATATCCATCAAATTTCCATCCCTTTCCTTGTCTCTTATCCAACCTTGGTTCTCCACCCTCGGGCAATAATACCTGGGATGAGAACCCGCCGACACAAAGCATAGTTTACCATCAACAACTGTCATCATCTCATCAAAGTGGTACTCACAACATTCACAATTTTTGCACCACCTACTTCCATTACATGCTTGGCCATCAAGTCAATTTGTGTCATCATCTTGGCCATTGACTTATCCCTCTCCTCTTCTCTTTTTCTCATTTCATTGGTCAAGATGGATGAAAGTATTCCCGAAGCTGGCACATCTACTTCTCTCATATGCCAAGATTGGTTGGTTTTGGTCATTCGATCTAACAAAGTCGAGGCAATGGGAAATTCTAAGTCCATGAAGGTGCCACCTCCAAGGTTGTCAGCCACCGACTTATTTAGAGAGTTCAACGATCGATAGAAGCTTTATAGCAATACATTGTCTGACAACTCATGGTTCGGACACAAGAGAAGCTTCTTTTTGAACCTTAACCAAACTTCATGTAGAGGCTCATCCGGGAGTTTTCTAAAGTTGGTAATCTCTTCTCTTAGCTTCATCATTTGAGATGGAGGAAAGAATATCGATGTGAATGCCTCAACCAACTCGGCCTAAGATGTGATAGAGTCATCAGACAACTCTTTCAACCAAGCTGTGGCTTCCCTCGTCAAGGAAAAAGGGAATAGGCGTAATCGGATAGACTCTTGGGAGATATGTTGAAAAATGAACGATTGGAAAATCTCTACAAAATTCTGAATATGCTGGTTGGCATCTTGATGTGCTGCTCCACCAAATAGGCCCTTCATTTGAATTAAGTGGAGCATAGTGCTAGTCACATAAAAAACAGCATTTCCCACCGTAGGGGGTATCTCCCTCCATGAAGCTGTCAACGCTCTCGTTTAATCACAACACAAATAACAAACAAAACTAAAAGAAACAAGCACTCACAAAGTGACTTCAAATTAGCAATAAAAAATAGCTAGCAATTCAAGTCCCTGGCAATGATGCCATTTTTGATAAATGCTCAGATCGTACTTCGCAAATATGGAAGTACGACGATCATCAAGCAAAACACATTTATAATTACCCAACAGGTGTCGAGGTCATACCCATAAAGACTTGATACTAGCTAAATAAAGATTGTATCGAAATGAGTTCACAAGGAGAGTAAATGTTCAAAACATAAAAGTAAAAGGTTGGGGGAATTAGGATTCTATCACTACAATCACAATTCAAATTTAAAGCAAGTAAGTAAAACGGGTGTATCAAATTGAGTAGGCGAATAGGGATGTGTAACCAATGAGACTTTAATGTGGGATAGGGTGTTTATTAATTCACACTTATTCTCACTTATTGACATAAGTAACATTGGTCATGCGTATGGTTGTTTATCTCTAGATCAACAACCATATATCCGATAATCCCAGTTAGAGCATCATCGGTTAAATTAACAAGCAACCAATATCTAACTTGGGGAGGTCACACGCTCTCTAGCTTAGACCCTAAAATGGGTGATTTCATGGATAATAGCTATTTCTAGCCTCAAATCTGAATGGAGTCCCAAGTTCCCACTAGTAATCTCACATTCGAAACCATGAAATTCTCTTTCAAGCAACAACATAGTCAAATAATGAAAATTAATATTTGCAACCACCAATTTTAGGATTAAAACTTGGTGAAACTACTAGACCCATGTCAAGTAAGCAATTATAAGCAAGAATAAACAACACCCACACCCATTTGTCAAGCACTCATTATCCACACATCCCTAGACAAATGAAATCAACCACTCATAGCAAAGGAGAGAGATATACAAAATGGGTAAGTCAAAATCACCTTCATTCAAGCTAAGTTTCAAGTTCTAAGCTCAATTTGAGTACACAAATAGTTAACCAAGAGAATGGATTCAAACCATGTTATCTTTGGAGAGGAAAACTTGTTCTCAAAGGTAAAAAGCTCTTCAGAATGTTTTGGTCTGAAGAATGTTATTTGCAATTATGCCTAAATTGGCCTTTTATACTTTCCCAAAACGAAACTAAAATTTAGGAAAAAATTGCCCTTCAGGTGGTTTGCGATGCGACGTGCAGTTTGCACGTCATGATGTGCGCGTCGCACACTGTCTTCAATTGGACCAGTGACTTCAGCTCATTTTGAAGGCTTCGTGTGAAGGAGGTGTAGTTTGAACCTTGGGTTGTGCGCATCGCACAATGACCACACCCCTTAGAAGATTCTTCAGTGACTTTTGCATATCCGTGCGGTAGGGGTGCATTCCGCATCACGGCTTGTGTGTGTCGCACGGGCACCGCATCTCAAGCCAGAATCTCTATCTTTTCCGCTCCTTCCACACTTCACTCCTTTTGAGCCCTTTTTGGATCCATTTCCTTGTTTTTCATCACTAATCAAACTTACCTACATAGACATCAATAAAGGCCATAAGAAACTCTAAATCTATTCAAAACATAACAATAATTCATTAATTTAGGCTCAATAAGTTGGTAGATTACTCACTTATCATATACCAGGTGTGGTACCCAAACCAAACAAAGAATCACAACTATCATACAATCACAAACACAATGAATTCAACAACACTTGTAAGACAAACAAGCATATAAGACAAGTTCATTGCATAAGATTGACAATAAGATATCATTTCACGTTCATTCCCTTATTCCCTAAACACGTGTTATACAAGTAATACTAATGAAATCATCAACATGCACATATAACATAATTTGAAAAATAATTCAACCATCACCTACTACAACCGACCTGGTTCATTATCCAAATATTCAAGACCCATCCGAAGACGAACCCCGACCTAATCAATTAATCATATCACACATAAATCTCCATACTGGACTTAAGAGTATATGCCTGTCCCTAGGAAATCCCTTCATAATACTTCAAACTCAACACCTTTCTTGTTCATCCCATTTCTCTCATTCCTACGAAAACCAAGAATCTACTATGACCTAGCAATCCCTTCACACATAATCATTACTGATGCCATGAACCACCCCAAAATCCGATTAACCAAAGATTAACACCCATAAAATAAACACCCACTGTCAATCATAGGGTCAACATTACTTACCATAGTAATTTCCCACCCTAATAGTAATAATCAACATGTTTTAACCATCCAGACTCCATGCCCCAAAGTCTAAGCATGAAATATTCCATCAATTTACAATACATTATGCATTTAGAAATAGGTCTAAACTACTCAGTTAAACCTAGCCTACCTGGACGCTAAGCAGCTGCTGCAGAAGTCTAAACACAAATGTTTAGCTCCGTGGAGACAAATTCTGATGAGAACTAGGCGCGAAACCTATGGGTTTTACCCCATTTAAGCCAAAATCCCTCCTCTCCAGTGCTTCCAAGCTGTAGGGCAGCCTAGAAGAGTTTTTGGAGCAACCCTCATCTTTTGCAATTAAAGAGGATAAGTCCATTAAAAAATTTTGCATGTCTGGCTATTGGTTCCATCAGTCCGCTATAGCGACCTGCCAGCCGCTACAGCGGCGGTGCTATAGTCGGAAAATTCTCGTTATAATGGTATGACGTCAGTCCGAGAAAAATTTCAAATTTCAAATTTTTTTGTCGTGTCACCCCAAATTAATTTGGTAGCATATTTCAATAGTTCTTGCAAACCGCAATGAGGTGCCTTTTAATAACGACTGAACAGATCGTTACAATTACAAATTATTCCATTAGAAATTCGTAATTGCACTCATCCATCTATATTTTGGCATTCCCCGTTAAACACTTATGTAATTCCCCATGTTAAGAATACATATTCTAATTAATGAATTTAATCCAATGATTAATTTATTTTAGAGCACTACTTAACATCTTCATGTGTAAAATTCATAAATTCACGTGCAAGGTTTAACACAATGATAACTTATAAGCTTCTCAAAAAAATATTATCAATATCTATACTGAGACATGGATTTCATTAACTAACTTATTATTTCACAGATATATATTATTATCATCCAATGTACTAACCAATTGATCTATGTCAGGATCTCATATTTTAATACATCAAAATAATAATTAATAAATACAACTCATGTAAAAGTTATATCAGGATCAAGAATATCAGTACATTTAATAGCTTAAAAGATATGTTTTTTCCAGTCAGTTTAAAATATCTATCTCTACTCAATCGTATTCAATACATACAAAATGCACTAGTACAAGAAGTCAGAACAACACCGTACTCCTAATTAAGATAATTCATATTTAATCTTTTGTTACAATCATATCGATGACTTCTTCAATTTTCATCTTAGATTGTGAACAAAAAACTTAACACTAATAAGAAACGGTGATTTAGTCCTCTGTGTGTAAGATAAAACTCTATACAGTATATTATCTACTACATACGTAAACAGACACATAAATAAATTTATAATCTATCAAATCATTTATTAAAATTAAATAAATAATTATTTTATAATAAATACTATATCTAAATATATGGTTAATAGTATATATCACAACAATCTCTCACTTAGACTTTAAACCATCACACTTATTATAATATACTATATCTAAACTCATGGTTAATAGTATATACCCTTAAAATCTCCCACTTAGATGTTAAACCTTGAAAATTGCTAGAATACTATGTCTAAACATTTAATAGTATATACCATAAGGGACGTTTCGTAGAATGTATTATAAGAAATAATACATGTATTAGGTGTGGTATTATTTAATTATTTATTTGATAAGATTTTTAGGCAATGTATAACTGTATAACTAATACAATTATACACCCTATTCGTTATTATAAGATGTATACACCCTATTCATTATTATAAGGTGTATACACTCTATTCATTATTATAAGATGTTTCTTGTACGCAGATCTTGACAGTCATCGATCAGTTATAGACATCAATCAGAGTCTACAAATTGCCCTGTTATAGACCACAACATCAAAGGATCGACCATTGCAGTTTTATTATGTCTATTGCAGAATATGTTATTGTAGGTGGACATTACATGGGTGAATGCAAGGAGACTCCAAAATATTGGAATTGAAAATCTGTCAGTAAGCTGACAGTGCCAATTGCCCTATGTTATAATAGTTTATATAACGACTTGGTTGCAAGCGTAATTATCATGACCCAATTTCTCGGTCATGATGGCACCTACGATCCTTCAGTAGGCGAACCAATTATGTAGCCTGGAACGGTTAATAATGAGCTACTATCTAACAGATAAGCAGAAGAACAGTCTAAATAAGCGAAAGCAAGGGAAATAAGCTGAAGAAAGTAGATAACAAGAATATATAACAATGTATGCGGAAGATAAACCAAACCCCAAAACCTGGTATCATAGTATAGAACCGGAACTACATATAAGGAGTACAAAGGATCCAAAATAATATATATACAAATGTCTAGGAGTAGTAACAGAGTACATAATACAAAAGATAAACTAAAGCTAAGCTCCGATCATCAAAAGCTCACTCTAAGTATGAAGTGGTCCAAATTCTCTTCCCACGAGTGTCCATGAGAAAATGGCGAGGGTCCACACTAGGATTTGCACCATAAGATGCAGAGTGTAGTATGAGCACCAAATGCGAAGCAAAAGGTACCCAGTAAATATCATAGGCCGACTGACACATATAAGATAAAAGAGCAGTAATAAGCAGAGTAGAAGCAAATAGTCACAGAAAACACCAATAAGTACATGAAAGCTAGCACAAATGGAATACAAGTAGAAGACAACATACATGGCTAGCTACTAGGATATATATCACAGGCACAGGAGAAAATAAGAAGTAACACACCTTGGATCCTTGCAATAATAACATATTTATAGAAGTTTTAGAAAATGGGCGGTATACTAATAACCTCAATTAAAAAGAGAAGAAGGGAAATAAAATAATGATAGCATGCTCGAAAACAAGAATAAAACTAGGCCCAGCTACCTAATACTAGTCTCAATATCAAGTTACAATAAGATATTAACATAAGGAATCATAAAACTCGATAAAGAAATAATAAGTATACCTACAGTCCCAACGGGCGCCCATACACCCAAGGAACACAAACAAGTGAAGACAAACCCTCCGGCATCCTATACTACCGGTGCATACACTCAGCAAACAGCAAACAAGGGTGGAACCTCACACAAATGAGTGGTATGATGCATGATGAAAACCGAGTGGAATAGTAACCCTGTATGTACCTCCTCTAGCGCCTAAGGGCCCAGTAGGTAGGTCCCATGGAAGGACATATCCCGTATACCTCAACTCCACCGTATACCTCTCCTCCGGCACACTAAGCACGTAGCCCCTGGTCCGAATCGGCAAGGTCTATGGAGGTCCTCGAGCACATACTAAATCTCAATCTCAATATCATCATTCGGAGTGGATCCGGATCTAAAGCAGTAACCCAAATCTCAAAAATGCATGACCAGAACCTATCTAGGTCTAAATCTGTGAAATAAGTCTCAAAAACCCCCTTCAAGGGTGCTTGGGCATAACAAGGACTAAAACACTAGTAAATCAAGTCAAGTTCTTGTCTTTACCGAGTCTAACATCATTTTCCATTAATAACAAAGCAAGTCTAGCACCTCGGCTTAACTGGGTCTAGTATAAGTAGGAAAACTGTGATAAATCTCTCTTTTAACTTTTCTTACCCCAAGAAGATCCATTAAAATAGTGCTAAACAATTTTATAATCACTTTTACCAAAAACGGCCCCTGAGGCCATGCAAGATAAAGAAAACCGTATAAGATAGGCCCGAAGCCCAAATCATAGTAAAAATCATGTAGAAATTCCTTATATGCATAAAATGGCATGCTCAATCACAAACAATAGCCCAACGACTCACAATCAACCTATCGGCCCTGCACAGGCTCCAATCATTCTACAACATAGATAGCCAGCTTTATAACAATAATAACAATGTCTGGGACTCATGGACATTCCCAAATAACCCACCATCTATGTTCTAGAGTCAACACAAGGCCGCACAAGACCACAAGTGTAATAACGTCATCTATAACAAATATTACAAACAACGGAGGAAAGAAACGAGTCAGACATGAAGAAGCGGTCAAGGTCTGTGGTACCAAGCTAGTAAACCCAACCTAAGGATGGCCATTAATAAAATTTTATCCTATATATAGAAAGTATAGGGAGTTTAGACTGTATCCTACCTGTCGTCCGATGACAAGCTGCATGAACGATGATATCTGAGGCTGAACTGCTCTGAGAAGATCCCAATGGGAATCAAACTATCATAATCATAAATAATACATTAAAATGAGACTAACGATACCCATATTACTATAGTAATAGCCAAATCAAAATTCGGGTCAAAACCAGACCCGTGGGGCCCACAACCTGAAATCAAAATGGAAAGATGCACGATGACCATAACAATGTCAAGAAGACAAGCTCCAAATTTGAGCAAAATTGGCCAAGAGGAGGGCACAAAAACAGCTCGCTCAAGCTCTAAATTAAAGAATGGAAAATTAAGAACAAAAATCAGAAATTGAGCAAGGAAAGCTTACCACAACAAGAGAACTACGCCAAGGAAATGAAAACAAGGAATTCACGGAGCATGCAACTCTAAGGAGACAAATTCTTCAAGAAAACCAAGCTTTTAGAATTATACCCATGGAAGCTTCAACAATGGAGGAAAAGGAAAATTTGGGGAAGAAGAACTTACCAAACTAGCAAGGAAGCAAGATTTCTCCTCAATACATGGGATTACCAAGGTTAGGAACTATTTTGAACACTTGGTGGAGGGAAAGTTGAGTTTTAGAATAGGAAAAATGAAGGAACAAGGCTGGAAAATCGAAATGCCAAGAAATATTTAGTTGATGGTCGTTGGTCAGCGCTATCACGCTAAACCACCGCCATTATGCTAAGGGGGGCCAGACGCCATCGTGCTATAACAGCGTAATCGTGTTGGCCGGTAAAATGCGCACGAGCGCGATCACTAGGCTAGCGCCATTAGCGTTGAGGAGCTGCCTGCAATTATAGAAAATCTGCAACTTTTAAAAACTCTACGGGGCATTTCGAGCACAATCGGAAACCGATACTCAAAAATCAATAATGTCAAAAGAGTGGAAACGATATTTCGGACCCAACGAAATTGACAAAACTTCCATACGAGGTCATTTCGTAGAAATGTTAACCCAATTCAACACTAACCAACAAGCAACCAAACACTCAAAAAGAGCCTGACATACCCGGGGCCCAAACCAACCATCTACCTAACCCAAACTCATCATTCCAGAGCTGATGGAATCATCAGCTATTGAATCTGATGCTCCGATCATTGAAAGCTGACCAAAGTTACACTTTAAACTCCAAATGGCCTGAAAATAGAAAGACTAACACAAAACCCACACTGGAAGTTCTCAGGCCTCGACTAAAGGTTTTAATTCTGAGCACGTTAGCTAAGAATGTTGACTAAATTCAATGAATTCGTAAGTTAAAGCTCTAAAATAGGCAAACGGCCATAACAACCAAACGAACGACCAGGGCACCAGACCATTGGTCCCAGCAAGCCACAAAATGACTTGGGGCCGATACAAGAAATATCTAATAGTACAAAGAAAGCAAAAATGCAAAGTATGACTGGAAGGGTCATCACAACATCCACTACTAAAAAGACTTTCGTCCTCGAACGTCAGGAAGAATGGAGGTACCCGAAGGCTCAAACAGCTGTAGATACTGGGATCGTATATCTCTCTCAGTCTCCAAAGTAGCCTCCTCGAGTGGATGATGCCTCTACTGGACTTTCACTGCCGGGATCTCCCTAGATCTCAACCTCGTAACATCTCTGGCCAATATAGCAACTGGCTCCTCAACAAAGGACAAGCTCTCATCTAACTGAACCGACTCCCAATGCAACACATGAGACTCATCTGGCATATACTGGTGCATCATCAAAACATGAAATACATGATGTATAACTGAAAATATCAAAGGCAAAGCTAACTGGTAGGCAACACTGCCGACCCTCTGGAGAATCTCAAATGGCCCAATGTACCTGGGGATAAGCTTGCCCCGCCGACCAAATCTCATCACTCCCTTCATGGGCGATACTCAAAGGAATACCAAGTCACAAACACTGAACTCCACAGCACGAAGTCTATAATAATCAATGTAGCTCTTCTGCCTACTCTGAGCTGCTTGAAGTCTATCCTCAATCACACGGACTCAGTCTAAGGAATCTCGAAGTAAATTTGTACTCTGTGGCCTAGAATCCAAACCATTGAACTAACCAATTGGCGATCTGCAATACCTACCATACAATGCCTCAAAAGGTGTCATGCCAATGGAAAAATAACAGCTATTATTATATGCAAACTCGGCCAAAGGCACAAACAGATCCCAAGAACCTCCAAAGTCAAGAACACAGGCCCGAAGCATGTCCTCCAAGACCTGAATAGTCCTCTCAAACTGTCCATCTGTCTAAAGGTGGAATTCAGTACTAAGCTAAACCTCTATACCCAAATAGCTCTCCAGAACTGGGATGTGAACTGAGTGCCGCAGTCTGATATGATAGAAGCTAGGACCCCGTGCAATCAAACAACCTTACGAATGTAAATCTGAGCTAACCTCTCTGCACCGTAGGAAGTTTGAACAGGCAAGAAGTGTGTTGACTTAATCAGCTTATCAATAATTACCTAGATGGAATCAAACCCTCGAGAAGTACGAGGCAAACCAACCACAAAGTCCATAGTAATCCCTTCCTACTTCCACTCAGGACTAGGAAGTCACTGCATCAAACCACCAGGTCACATGTGCTCGAACTTAACCTGCTTATAGTTCAAGCACCGAGATACGAACTCTTCTATTCTCGCTTCATACCACTCCACCAATAAAGCTGTCTCAAATCCCTATACATCTTTGCTACGCCCATATAAATGGAGTATCTAGAATAATGCACCTCACGAAGTATCAACTGAATCAAATCCCCAACTCTCAGAACACAAGGATGACTTTCGAACCTCAGAATACTATCAGAACCCAAAGTAGCAAGGCTAGCCTCACCCCAAACTTCCTAATCATGAAGGTCACATAATCTCTGATCCTCAAACTATCGGCTCTGAATCTGATCGATTAGAGTAGAACGAACCTCAATACTGGCAAGAACTTTGCTAGGATTCGACAAGTCAAGCCTAACCAAATGGTTAGCCAAGGGCTAGATGTCTAAGGCCAACGGTCGCTCAAAAATTGAAAGTGAAGCTAGGCTACCCATATTCACCATCTTCTGACTCAAGGCATCTGCTACCACATTTGCCTTGCCCGGATGATATAGAATGGTGAAATCACAGTCCTTCAGTAGCTCAATCCATCTCCTCTGCCTCGAGTTTAGCTCTCACTAACTCGTAATATACTGAAGACTATGGTGATTGGTGAATATCTCACAATGAAATCCATATAAGTAGTGCCTCCAGATCTTGAGCGCAAAGACTACCGCCACCAACTTCAAGTCATGAGTGGGATAGTTGCGCTTGTGAACCTTCAACTGCCTTGATGCATATGCTATCACTCTACCCTTCTGCAGCAACACACAACCAAGACCGACCCTAGAAGCATCACAATACATGGAGAACCTCTGACCCTCAACCGGCAAAGTCAATACAAGAGCTGAAGTCAACAAGGCCTTAAGCCTCTGGAAGCTATCCTCGCACTGATCCGACCATTAAAATGGAATATCCTTCCTAGTCAGCATAGTTAAGGGTGCTGCTATGGAAGAAAATCCATCAATAAACTGTCTGTAGTACCTGGCTAACCTAACAAAGCTACGGACCTCAGTAGCGGTAGTAGGTCTAGGCCAGTCACGCACCGCTAAAATCTTACCCAGATCAACCCTAATCCCATCCTTAGACACCACGTGTCCTAGGAAGCAACTTACTCAATCCAAAACTCGCACTTTGAGAACTTGGCATAAAGCCGATGATCTCTCAAAGTCTGGAGTGTAATCCTCAAGTACTGCTCATGATCCTCTCTATTACGCGAGTATATCAAGATGTCATCTATGAAAACGATCACAAATGAGTCCAAATACGGGCTAAGCACCATGTGTATCAAGTCCATGAAAGCTGCGGGGGCATTAGTCAACCCAAAAGACATCACCAGGAACTCATAATGGCCATAATGTGTCCTGAAGGCTGTATTAGGGATTTCCTCTTCCCTAATCCTCAACTGGTGGTAGCCCGACCTCAAATTAGTCTTCGAAAACACAGCTAAACCCTGAAGCTGATCAAACAAGTCATCAATCTGCTACATCGGATACCTATTTTTCACTATCACCTTATTCCGCTGCCGATAATCAATACACATTTGCATCGACTCGTCTTTCTTCTTCACAAATAGAACAGGAGCACCCCAAGGCGATACACTCGGCCTAATGAAACCCCTTAGCTAACAAATCCTGGAGCTGCTCCTTAAGCTCCCTCAACTCAGCTGGAGCCATACGGTAAGGAGAAATGGAAATGGTCCTGGTGTTCGGCTGTAACTCAATGGCAAAGTCTATATCTCTCTCAGGTGGAAGGCCTAGAAGGTCGGTAGGAAACACATCTAGGAAGTCTCTAACCACAAGAACCGACTCAAGGGAAGAAGTGCCAGCACTAGCATCTCAGAGGTATGCTAGGTAAGCTAAACACCCATAGGAAATCAACTTCATAGCTCAAAGACAAAAGATGTCCCCAGATGGTGCACGACAATAGAACCCTGTCACACAACCAAGGATATACCAGGCACGACTATGGTAATGATCTTGGCATAACAATCCAAAACCACACTATGAGGGGATAACCAGTCCATGCCCAGTATCACATCAAAATCTAGCATATCAAGTATCATCAAACCACCCCAAGTATTTAAATCACCAATATATATCATACAAGATTTCACAATCCAATCCACTACTAAAGAATCCTCTACTGGGGTCGAAATAAAAACAGGGACAGATAACGGCTCACTAGCCAACCTCAAACAAGGCACAAAGTAGGAAGATACATATGAACAAGTAGATCTAAGATCAAATAAAGCCATAGCTGACTGATGGCATACAGAAATTATACCTGTGATCATAACATTTGAGGCCTCTACCTCCGGCCTCCTAGGGACAACATAGAACTGACGATGACCTCCACCTACCCGACCGCCATCCCTACCACTTGCTTTACCACATGGGGCACCACCTCTAGCCTAACCACCACCCCCTCTAGCCACTAGCTGAACTGCTCGCAAAGGCTCGATCAGCTAAGCGACTGACTGAACTGTACCCTACTGGTTGCAATCTCTAGCATAATGACCAATAACAACACACTCATAACAAGACCCTGATGGCCTGGACTATCGAGATGAACCAACAGAACCTGTATGGCCACCATGGCCTGATGCCCCAGAAGTTGTACCCCTCGAAGACTGACCCTGCTTAAACTGAGAACTACTCAAAGTCTGAAGCAAATCCTGAACTGGCCGAACCCTGGTGCTGCTGTGGCTAATAACCACGGCCCCACTGGCCCAAACCCCTACCACCATGACGAGACCCATTGTAGCTACCCTGATGATGAGGCCTCTTACCTCTAGCCTCCTGATTATGATGATGCAAGTCCTCCACAGTACTGACATAGTCTGCAATAGCCGTGAATGACCGACCACTAGCAACTAAAATCTTAGCTGGCTATCTAAGCTTTGTCCGCAACCCCCAAAGAAATCTGTGAATCATGTTCGGCTCGGTACGAATGATCATAGCTTCAAATAGAGCAAGCTGATGGAAATGGGTCTCATACTCGGATACTGACATGGATCCTTGTGAAAGCCTAGTGCACTACTCTCTGCGACACTCAAAGTCACTCTGAGGCAAGAATTTGGCCATAAAGGCCTCATAAAACTCAGACCAAGACAACGGAGGAGATGAAGATGGTATGTAAGCAACCTAAGCCCTCCACTATAACTTAGTTGGGCCCTTCAGCTGATAAGTAGTATATCTGACCCCGCGAGTCTCTGACAAACCCAAGTGATGTAACATCTCCTCACAAGTAGTGATGAAGTCATGTGGATCTTGTCTAGATATACCAGCAAACCTTGAAGGTGCAAATCTAAGAAACTTACGCAATGCCTTTTGCTCCGTCTTTGTCATAACTGGGCAAGGAGAAAGAGGTTGTGGAACTGATGGAATCAGAATAACCTCGGCACAGAGAGCCACAGTAGCAGATTGTGCTCCTTAACTCAGTGTACCCAGGGCTGCCCCCTGAGTGGATGTTTGTGCTACCTTAGAAGGTCGCTCTCCAATCATACCCAAAAGTTAAAAAAGTAAACTCTGAATATTTGAAGACTGAGTTGGGGCTGAAGCTGGCACAAATACTTATGCTGGAACTGGTACTACAGCTGGTGGTACCAGGGCTGTCCCCCGGTCCATATGATGATGCTCATGAACTAACTCTGGCTCATAGTCATGCTCAGGATCTATCTCAACTCTAGAAGCTCTAGTAGGTGCCACTGCTCGGGAATGTCCACGACCCCTACCTCTACGACCTCCCCGGCCCCTAACTGGTGTCGAGGGTGCTAGAGTTAGAGGCTCATCTCTGCCTGACGCCGACGCTCACGTATGAACCATCTGCAGAAGAATAAACTAGAGCATGTGAGATTTTCAGAAACTTTCAAGGATACTACACACGAGATAGAAATAAGGAGAGTCTATTTTTCCTAAGATGTCAGTATAGCATCCCGATGATTGAGTACGGATGTTTCCACCTCGATCCGCAGGACTCTACTAGATAGTGGCTCTTATACCGATGACACTAGTAAACCTAGGCTCTGATACCAAGCTATCACGACCCAATTTATTGGTCATGATGGCACCTACAACCCCCAATAGGCGAACCAATCCCTGTAGCCTAGAACTGTTAGTAATGGGCTACTATATACAGATAAGTGGAAGAAAAGTCTAAATAAGCGGAAGCAAGGGAAATAAGCTAAAGAAAGTACATAACAAGAATATATAACAATGTATGTGGAAGATAAACCAAACCCCAAAACTTGGTATCATAGTATGGAGCCGGAACTACATATAAGGAGTACAAAGGATCCAAAATAATATATACACAAATGTCTCTGAGTAGTAACAGAGTACATAATACAAAAGATAAACTAAAGATAAGCTCCGGTCGTCAAGATCTCACCCTCAGTCTGAGGTGGTCCAAAATCTCCTCGCACGAGTGTCCACGAGCTAACGACGAAGGCCCACACTAGGATATGCACCAGAAGATGCTGAGTGTAGTATGAGCACCAAATACGAAGCAAAAGGTACCCAGTAGGTATCATAGGCCGACTGGCACATATAAGATAAAAGAGCAGTAATAAGCAGAGTAAAAGCAAATAGTCAGAGAAAACACAAATAAGTACACGGAAGTTAGCATGGATAGAATACAAGTAGAAGACAACATACATGGCTAGCCACTAGGATATATATCACAGGCACAGGAAAAAAGAAGAAGTAACGCACCTGGGATCCTTGCAATAATAACATATTTATAGAAGTTTTAGAAAATGGGCGGCATACCGATAACCTCAATTAAAAAAAGAAGAAGGGAAATAAAATAACGATAGCATGCTTGAACACAAGAATAAAACTAGGCCCAGCTACATAATACTAGTCTCGATATCAAGTTACAATAAGAATTAGCATAAGGAATCATAAAACTCGATAAAGCAATAATAAGTCTACCTACCTAACAGGCGCCCATACACCCGAGGAAGACAAATAAGTAAATACAAACCCTCTGATATCCCATACTACCGGAGCGTATACTCAGCAAACAACAAACAAGGGTGGAACCTCACACAAATGAGTGGTATGATGCATGATGAAAACCGAGTGGAATAGTAACCCTGTCTGTACCTCCTCTGGTGCCGAAGGGCCTAGTAGGTAGGTCCCATGAAAGGACATATCCCGTATACCTCA
This sequence comes from Jaltomata sinuosa, assembly GCA_003996215.1. Classification (NCBI taxonomy): domain Eukaryota; kingdom Viridiplantae; phylum Streptophyta; class Magnoliopsida; order Solanales; family Solanaceae; genus Jaltomata; species Jaltomata sinuosa. Next base: position 34,456 of record QJPP01001051.1, on the reverse strand, counting down.
ACTCCACTGTATACCCCTCCTCCGGTACACTCAGTACGTAGCCCCTGGTCTGGATCGGCAAGGTCCATGGAGGTCCTCGATCACATACTAAATCTCAATATCAATATCATTATCTGGAGTGGATCCGGATCCAAAGCAGTAACCAAAATCTCAAAAATGCATGCCCAGAACCTATTTGGGTCTAAATCGGTAAAATAAGTCTCAAAAACCCCCTTCAAGGGTGCCCGAGCATAATCAGGGTTAAAATAATAGTAAATCAAGTCCAGTGCTCGGCTTTACCCAGTCTAACATCATTTTCCATTAATAACAAAGCAAGACTAGCTCCTCCGCCTAACCGGGTCTAGTATAAGTAGGAAAATTGTGATAAATCTCTCTTTTAACTTTTCTTACCCTAAGAAGATCCATTAAAACAGTAACAAATCATTTTTAATAAAAAGGGGCCCCTGAGACCATGCAAGATTTAGAAAATTGTATAATATAGGCCCAAATCCCAAATCATAGTAAAAATCATGTAGAAATCCCTTATATGCATGAAAATGGCATGCTGAATCACAAACAATAGCCTAACGGCTCACAATCAACCTATTGTCCCTCCACAGGCTCTAATCATTCTATAACACAGATAGATAGCTGTATAATAATAATAGCGATGTCCGGGACTCACGGATATTCCCAAATAACCCACCATCTATGTTTCAGAGTCAACATAAGGCCGCACGAGACCAGAAGAATAATAACGTCATCTATAACAAATACTACAAATAACAGAGGAAAGAAATGAGTCATACATGAAGAAGCGGCCAAGGTATGTGGTACCATGCTAGTAAACCCAAACCTAGTATGCTCATTAATACAATTTTATCCTATATATGCAAAGTCTAGGGAGTTTAGACCATAACCTACCTGTCGTTCGATGACAAGCTGCAGGAACAACGATATCTGAGGTCGAACCGCTCTAAGAAGCTCCGAATGAGAATCAAACTATCATAATCATAAATAACACATTAAAATAAGACTAATGATACCTATATTTCTATAGTAATAGCCGAGTTAAAATTTAGGTCAAAAGTCAGCCTGCGAGGCCCACAACCCAATGACCATAACAATGTCAAGAAGACATGCTCCAAATTTGAGCAAAATTGGCCAAGAGCAGGGCACAAAAATAGCCCGCTCAAGCTCCGAATTAAAGAATGAAAATTTAAGAACAAAACTCAGAAATTGAGCAAGGAAAGCTTACCACAATGAGAGAACCACGCCAAGGAAACGAAATTAAGGAATTCACGAAGCATGCAACTCCAAGGGAACAAATTCTTCAAGAAAACCAAGCTTTTAGAATTATACCCATGGAAGCTTCAACAATGGAGGAAAAGGGAAATTTGGGGTAGAAGAACTTACAAAACTAGCAAGGAAGCAAGATTTCTCCTCAAGACATGGGATTACCAAGGCTAGGAACTGTTTTGAACACTTAGTGGAGAGAAAGTTGAGTTTTAGACTTGGAAAATGAAGGAACAAGGCTGGAAAATCAAAATGCCAAGAAATATATAGCTGATGGTCACTGGTCAGAGCTATCATGCTAAACCAGTGCCATCGCGCTAAAATAGCACAATCGTGCTGGCCGGCAAAATACACACGAGCGCGATCGCTCTAGGTTAGCGTCGTTGGTGCTGAGGAGCTGCCTGCAATAGAAAATCTGCAACTTTTAAAAACTCTATGGGGCATTCTAGGAACAATAAAAAATTGATACTCAAAAACCAATAATGCTAAAATAGTGGAAATGACATTCCATATCTGATGTCAAAACTGATCATAACTAATGACATATCTGATGATAAATCTGTTTGGAAAGCATAAGGACATATCTGATGTCATGCAATTCAATTCATAAGTCTTAAAACTTAGCATATCCATAATTCCAAAACCTATTTTTCTTTCTAAATTCATAACTTGAAGAATTAGGCATGCAATTTCATAAGTACATGAGGTCATGTTATCTAAACATGTCGATATTCACTTGAAAACATGCAATTCAATGGGATCATGCTAGAAATCATCTTTAATGCATGGACTTTTGAAATCAATTAAGAAACCTCAAATAAATTTTACATAAGTGATGAGAAACCATGAATTGATGCTTTAAAACTGAACCAATAAGTTTCTGACCAAACAGAATCGACAAAACTTCCATACGAGGTCGTTCCGGAGAAATGTTGACCCAAGTCAACACTAACCAACAAGCAACCAAACACTCGAAAAGAGCCCAACACACCCGGGACCCAAACCAAGCATCTATCTAACCCAAAATCATCATTCTGGAGTTAATGGAATTGTCAGATTTCAAATCTGACGCTCTGATCATCAAAAGTTGACCAAAGTTACACTTTCAACTCCAAATGGCCTGAAAATAGATAGACTAAGACAAAACTGATACCAAAAGTTCTCAGGCCTCGACTAAAGGTCCAACTAGACCAAACTCAATGTTCCAGATCTAACGGAACTGTCAAAATTTGATTCCAAGCACGTTAGTTAAGAATGTTGACTAAAGTCAATGAATTCCTAAGTTGAAGCTCTAAAACAAGCAAACGGCTATAACGACCAAACGAACGACCAGGGCACCGTACCACTGGTCCCAGCAAGACATAAATGACTTGGGGCCGCTATAGGAAATATCTAATAGTACAAAGAAAGCAAAAATGCAAAGATGACCGAAAGGGTCATCACAGTAATGGAAAGCAGGGAGTTAGATTATGAGTCAATTAACTTATTCATTAGTTATATGATGAATAGGAGGGGGGAAATACATCTATTCTTCATAAATAATTATAGGTACATTGTCACGACCAGAAAATTCAGGTCGTGAATGCACCTACTACAACCCTCTCAGTAGGAGCCAACCCTTAGCTCAAAATAATAAGTAACAGGCTAGTGTGAGACAACAAGGAAATAGAGGAAAACAAGATTAAAAGACTGAGAACAAGAGGAACATATCAATATATATATCTACCAAAGGGAGGGAAATGAAACAAAATAAATAGAAATCACCCCCGAAGACCTGATATCATCCAGTACAAGAGCAACTACAACATAAGAAGTACTAGATAAGAGTAAATATATAAAACCAGTATCTGAAATACAAAAGAAGACTAATCCCAAGGTAGATGGAGATAGATCAACTCTGGACGCCAAAAACTCACCCTGAATCTCTGATTCACAACTCTGCACGAGGATAACATCAGCAACAATAACTCATACTAGGGTTTGCATTAACGAATATGATGCAGAAGTGTAGCATGAGTACCAAAACATGCAGTACCAAGTAGGAATCATAGGCTGATTGAGCTCAAATAAGATAAAAGTATAATAAATGCAAATATAAACTAAAAAGGGAAAAAGAGGGTCAGAGGAGAAATACAAGTCATAGCTAGGTAGAAATGAAATGCATAAATAAATAACCCAAAAAGCATAAGAAAGTAATCTAGCTATAACCTAACCAGACTCCCATAACCTCGGAAGGTACACACATCAGCTAATAAACTCGACCGAGCCCTCATAAGCCCGACAAATGCGAACAACTAACATTACCAATTATCGACTAAGTTTAAAATAGGAAGTAAATGCGGGGAAATGCCATAGGTAGCAAAGGAGATGATGAATATCAGACTCAAACCGAACTTTTAAATATAAATCAAGAATTGTAAGTGCGCGAACTAGAGCGAGATTTAATTAGTAAATAAGCATGACCAGACTTGAACCGAGGATTTATTTAGTAAAAGCATGATTAGACTTGAACCAAAGATTTAATAGTGAATATGAATTCCCAGACTTGAACCAAAGCTGATATGATACGAGTTCAAACTCAAACTGGGACTAAAATAAACCATTTTCCCTATACATAAGCCAAACCCTCTACAGATTCTAAAATTCCACTTTTTAGCCAAAAACAGTATTCTTATGCCAATTAATCGATATGCTGTGACAAAATAAATGATGACCCAAATGGTTAGAGGAAACCATATCGATAAGCACAACAATATCAAACCAACCATAGTAATAACATCCAAGGCCTAAATGGTAGGAGACGATACTATCCTACAAAAGATACGATTCAGAAAGCGCTAAGCTTGCTAAAATTTCCAAGGTTCCCCACCTAAAGGAAGTTACTTCTCGAGACTAAGATAAGATAGCCAATGCTAATCCTAAGGATACTACCCCGACTACACCAATTCAAAAGGGAGCAAGGACCAGCCAAACTAAGGAACCCAACCCCAATTCTATACTAATGCACTTAAATTGGCTACAAGGATCATAAACACCTAAATAAATATATCCAAACCATAATATCCCACCAACAATTAGAAAATTACCATACAAATACCTTAAACGATTTAAGTATAAAATTAGGTAATTTGTAACCTACCTAGAAGCCAAACACGCACGCACGCACTCACTAGACCAAAGCTTTTTCTTTCCAGGAGGCCTCCGACTGCTACCATAGATGAATAGGTAGAAAAAATACCACAAATATGAGGAAATTGACCCCTAAGCTTTACAGCTGAATCCACCAAGTTTCCTTAAGCTTGAGCTCTCCAAAAATGGTTATTTTTGTATTAAATAATTTGAAAAACAAAGGGAGAGAATAAATACTACCAGGCCACTGGCCTTCACAAACGCGAGAAGGCCATCATAAATGCAGCCTCGTGTAGGTGGCATGCCCCTTGTGAATGCAATGAGTTGAAAGGTCGGGGCCTAGAGCCCCTTCTTCGCATATGCGATGGAGCTACAACGTATACATGCTCACAAACACGGGTAACAGCTACTTATTCTTCATTGTTACCTTATTAAGCTATCGGCACTCAATACACATAGGCATGATGACATCCTTTTTCTTCATAAATAGGACAGGAGCACCCCAAGGATAAATACTCAGTCGGATGAAACCCTTACCCAAAAGATCCTGAAGCTGCACATTAAACTCTTTTCAACACAACAGGAGACATACGATAGGGTGGAATAGAAATGGGTTCGATGCCTATTTCAACATCAATAGCAAAGTCCATATCATGCTCAGGTGGGAGTCTAGGTAAGCCAGTAGGCAAGACATCTGCAAATTCACAAACCATGGGAACTGAATCAAGCGAAAGAATGTGGACGCTAACATCACAGACATAAGCAAGATAAGCCAAACACCCCTTCAAAACCAAACTCCTAGCCCAAATATAAGAGATGATCCACGTCAAGGTGTGGCTAACTAAACCTTATCAGACAACCGAGGGTAGGCCAGGCATAGCTATGGTAACATTCTTGGCAAAGCAATCCAAGACATCATGATAAGGGGGACCAGTCCATTCCCAGAATAGTCTCAAAATCTACCATCTCAAGCACCATAAGATCCACCAAAGTGTCATACTCCTGATTAGTCACCACACAGGATCTAAATACCCAATCCAATACTAAAGAATAACCTACTAGAGTATCTATATACAATGGCAGATACAAAGGCTTGCTAGACAATCCCTACCGAGAAGCAAAGTATATAGACACATATGAATAAGTAGAGCCTGGATCAAATAAGACAGATGCTGGCTGACGAGAAACTAAAATCATACTTGTGATCACAGAATTTGAAGCCTCCATCTCTGGTCTTACGAGAATGGCATATAATTGTATGCACCCACTGTTGGGCTGCGTACCTATATGAACACCGGTACTACCTGGATGAGCACCACCATAAGCACCCCTACTAGTCTAAGCATAATATCTGGCCGGTGGCTCTACTTTTCTAAGAGGCTGAGCAGTTGGTGAAAGATCGACCATCCCATGTCAGGGACACTATCTAGAATAGTGACCAACCTTCTTGCAATCATAACAACCCTGAGGAGATCTACCCTGCTGTGAAGTACATGCTAAACTGGAGCAGACACAATGGCCTAAAAACCCAAAATATGAACCCTACAGAGACTGATCAAAACTCTAACCATTGTATCTAGGTTGTCTACCTCTAGAAATCTGAAGAGAGGCATGTATGGGCCTACTAGGCTTAAAATAGTGATGCTGCTAACCCCTACCAAAGGAATGTCTACCACAGAACTAAGAACTACTATAGCTACCCTAGTGGCAGGGCCTTTTATCACTGCCCCCGTGAGCCTCACGATGAATGTTCTCAATGGTGCAGGCATGATCAACAGCATCTAAAAAGGACTGGCCTAAAGATACCATACTATGTATAGCTAGGCAAAGCTAATGTATCAACCCTCTAATGAAGCAATGCACTCTCTCATGCTCGGTAGGACGAATCACAGTAGCATGCTTGTATATCTCATGGAATCTCAACTCATACTCTACCACTGTTAAAGAACCTTGATCCAATCTCGAGAATTTATCCCTCAATCTCTCACACTCATTGCAAGTCATGTACTTTCCAAAGAAAGTCTCAGAGAACTGTGCCCAAGTCAGAGAAGGGGACCCAGATAGTCTTCTCTCTAAATAATCCTTCCACCACTGCCTCGTTGAAACATCAAGCTGAAAGGCTATGTAATTTTCCCTATGAGAGTCCACTAGGCTGAGGTTATGCAACCTCTCCTGATAACTTGTAAGAAACTCGTGCGCGTCCTTCCCTAGAGCATCTCAAAAGTCATGACTGGTCGAGTTGCCACTGGTGGAGTAACTAACGATGCTGGCGGTACCTTAATATGGGGAATCACAGCGGCAGGCTGTGGTCCTGCACCCTGAATACCCTGGGCTGCTTCTTGAGCTATTGTCTGCGGCATACCTCCCAAGGCACTCAATAACTGAACTATACCGACCTGGGGTGCCAGTGAAGCTACAAGTCCCAGTGGAGACTAGGCTGGTCCCTTCCCCACCGGCTACTAAGGTGGTGGATCCTCTGGTACTATCTCTAGAAAAATCTAGGGCTCCTGATCATAAGCAAGCTCTGGTGATGGATCTCTTTTCTGGCTTCGAGCTGGTGCTGCAGCTCGAGCCCTGATACATATGGGATTTTACATGTTGATATTTTTGTTGCTGGCTCTAAGCCTATATTAAGGATAAATATTGTTGAGAGATCTTGGGAAGAACCTTCAACATCATTTCTACCCCCACCAATACACCCACTTGTCGATGATGATTCAGTTGGATATGAGGGTGTGGGTGATCTTCTCAGTAGCTCTAAGGTAGTGTTTCTTTATTGTTTCATAAAACAAAAAGCTAAACAATTATAACTCCAATTAGGAGAGGTATACCATTTGTTCATTATTTGTTGTTGCTTATGTATGGATCACTTCTTTTCAATTTATCAAGATGATAATTTACCCTCGAATAATTGAAATAAGAATACTGCATTTTTTTATTTTTTCCATTTTAAGAATGAATAATAAAGCTTCGCAAATAAAGTACATAAAGTTATAGAATGTGAAGGGTATTTTTGTAAATAAATAAATTCAGAAATATAAAAACACATTTTTTTAATACATCAAATCAAAAACTTGACAAGAAATAATACCAACATTACTAAACTCATCATTATTGATCCCACCATTACTAATAAACCTTACTCAGTACTATTCTTATACACTATCAAATGACCCTAAAAAATTATATCTCTTATAAAATAATTTCTAGCTAAACCTCTATCTGTTGATACTCATTTAACCCATTCTATAGAGGTAATGTAACCAAGATTCTAACCCAAATCAAAATCGGTCTTCTCGAGCCTTTGATTTTTTTGTTTGTCAATTATTTTAGTGCATTTTTTCTGCAATTCATTATTAATTGTTTTTAAATTTCAATTTACCTTTTTTACCCAAAAAAGAGTTGATCACATGAAAACTTGTAATAGTAAAAAGGGTAATAGCATGACCTTTTCCTCTTTTTTTGGGATAGGGTAAGGTTTATTGTAGAACAAAATTTTGTAAGAGCTGAACGGGCTTGGGTAATGACTCATTGTTTAGCTCATCTTGATTCGACACTGTTTTACCCCTTTAGGGATTTTATATGGAAAATAATTTTGACTTAAATTATTTTGAAAACTTAAAGAATTTTTCAAAATAATTTAGGAAAATTACAGAGTGCCACTTAATTTTTATAAAGAAATTAAGAAAACTTAAAGTATTTTTTAAAGACTTAAAAACATAAATAAATTTTTAAAAAATAAAAAAAACTAGTTAAGGGTTCAAGTAACGTCTTAAGAGGTGTTTTAAGGCACTTAAGTGTAATGAACCTCTAGGTTATTTCCTTGATTTTCATGCTTTTTCCATGTTTTGAGCTTTGCCACTGTGGCTATAGGTCATTTATGACTTGTCGGGACTAATGGCTCGGATCCTAGGCCGTTCATTTGTTTTTTAAGCTCATTCCCTATTTTGCAACTCTTAAGGCCGGTAGAGTTGACTTTGGTCAACATTTGGAGAAGGCGACCTTAGATAAGAATTATGTCAGTGCTATTATCTCTAGAATGTCGACTTTAGGCTAGAGGAACCTTTGGTTTGGGTCCCGAGGCTTCCGTACTCATTTTGGGCTATTGGGTTCCATTTTGGTTAAAGTTGGTTTTAGGCATGGGGATCAATTTTCATTAAAATGATCTCCATTGGGGATTTCATCAATTCCATTGAGTCCACAAGGTCATTTTTGATAGGGTAGCATGTCTGGTTTGTGTTCACGGGGTTTTGAATGAATCCCGAGGGTGCGATTGGAAAGTTTTGTGGCTTGTTGTTGCAGTTGGTGCTGCTGTTTCTGGTGTGGCGCGCCTGCCTTCCTAGGGACGCACCTACGTTGCTACCCCTATGGTCACCAGCCACACCTGCATCCCTCAGGGATATCAGCAGGGGGTTCCCCTGCGCTCCTTTTGTTACGCCTGTTGTGCTGCCCCTGCGACGTGTTCACCGCACCTTCAAGGGTTAGGGGTTTGTTTGACCACCCCCCTTCACGGTGTTTTGGGTGCCATAGTGATGCTGCACTGCATCATTTTGACCGCAAGTGTGCCGATCGCTAGTAGTTGAATGAGTTCCTTCTTCATTTCATTTCTCATTTCCAACTATTCCTCCACTTTTGAGCTCTGGTGAAGAGGAAAATACACTTCTTCTACCAAATTCTTGAAGTTTTGAGGTAATACTTATGCCCTCGTCATTCTAGTGCTTGTTCTACCTTTTTTCCTGCATTTCCTCCCGTAAAATTGCTCCCATTGCATGCAATTCTTCAAGTTAAAGTGGACTTTGGAGCTGTTTTGGGTCCCAAAACGAGTCGTGTTCGTGCGCAAATTTTAGGCATGGGTTTATAAACCCACTGTGAATATAATTGTGAAATTTATTTTTTGTTTTGTCACGCGGGCCTCGATTTTTGGCATGTTATTTCATATAGCAATATGGGTGTCATTCTTCTTGTCTTGACACCTAGATTATGTTCTTGATAGCATGGCAACATTCTAAGGCTGTTCGAAAAGGGGAGGCACACGAGTGATGATTTGTGTTTGCAGTTCAGCATCGAGGTAGGTTACAATTTATTTTTCTTAGACTTGGCTTAGTTAAATTCTATATATTATATATTATTGGAACGCTAGTAGGATTTTAGAGTAGAAATAGGCTTAATTCCTGTAATCTTATAAGTTGGCCATTTCGGGGCCATAGTTTTGAATTGTACTATTTTTCCTTAGTTTAGGAGCTTGTGGAATTATTGTGGCTAGCCTAGAATCCTTAGAATGCTTTTAGAAGGTTTTAGAGGTAGAGTAGGTGCTTTCGGTGATTTTCATAGTTAATTGCCAGTTGTTCCCTTTATTATTTTACTGTTATTGCATAACTATAGGATTGAGGCCATAGCTTTAAGCTGGACGGAGTTCCAGGTAAGTACCTTATTTGGAGGGCACCCTTGTCGTATTCCTTGGTTTTTATTTTATGCTTAATTGAGTGTGCACTGCATGTACATATATACTTATCCTTTTCGGTGATCATGGGTATGGCACGAATGAGTTTTCCAAGGAAAATGGTTGGCTCCCGGGTTTAAAAGAGACTTTTCACTTTTACTGTGCATTTCAAACTTTTAAATGTATTTGTACCACTTTACTATTGATTTAGGATCTTAGAAACTAAAAGCCTTATTTTCCACTAACTTCTGCTTAGGGGAGAGCATCTTTTATTTTATCATCCATCTGATGTAAGATTCCAAACTTATATTTTACTTATCGTGTGTATGATGTAAGATTCCAGACTTAAATTTACTTATTGTCTATTTGATGTAAGATTCTGAACTCACATATGCGTTGGCGTCACACTGTATCGCATGGATTTTACATTGCATCATGATAGTTCCTGGCTTGTACTTTACCATGGATGTCCACTTCTTTCTTCATTGTTATTATTATCTATATTATTGGTCTAGATTATGTCTATGCTTTGTTAATAACTATATTTTAGGTGGATCCCTGTAGTTAGTTTACTTTCCTGTAGTTTATACTATATACCATCTTTCTGAGCTCAGTCGGCCTATGATGGCTACTGGGTACCCATTGTTTTGGTACTCAGACTACATTCTGCATCTTTTTTTGATACAACACCTAGTATGAACCAACCTTTTTGATCCTTCTATTATTCGTGGCCATCTGCTGTTCGGATCGTGGTGAGCTCCCGACGTTTAAGAGACTTTTACTGCTTTCCATCTACTTTATTGTCTATAAATAGATATTTCGTACCTTAGAAGCTCTTGTACCGGTGACACCAGGTCCGGGGTTGGTTGTTGTGTATATATATTTTTTTGGTCACTTTAGGGCTATTTTTATTTATTTATTACAGTTGTTATGTATATATACTATTGGCCCTTATTTTCTTATATTTTCTCTTCCACTTTCCTTATTTATATTATATTATTATCTTTCGCATATTTGGGTTGACTTGCTTATCGGAGGGTTATATAGGCACCCTGACGATCCAATTTTGGGTCATGACAGAGTGATATCATATTTCTAGGTTCATCGATCTTGCCAATAAAAGAGTAAAATGTCTAGTAGAGTCTCGTGGATCGGTATGATGACATCCGTATCCTATCTGCAAGAGGTTATAGGGAATTCCTAGGAAATATTCCATCTTGTTTGATTCCCTATCATGCATCCTTGACCTTATCAAATTCTAAGTATCTTTTTTTTTCACTATTTCTCAAATAGTTTGGACGAGATTAGCAGCAGATGAGGACAAGGCCTCTGCACCTATAATTAGAGCCTAACTAGGGGACAGGGTAGAGGTCAGCCCAGGGGTCGAGGTAGGGTATGAGCTGCGGTGCCAGCTTGGGCCTAAACTAGGTTATCATCACCAGAGCCTGATATTGTGGTTGAGTAGGTACATTATGAGCCAGAGGGTATGGAGCCAGCCCAATATTTGGCGGGTTTCGTGGCTACTCTAGTGCTACAAAACACTTTGGTTTTCTTGCTTGGGTATGTCACAACCAGCATCTTTGCCCGGTACTCCTATTAGTTCACAGGTCATAAATGAGGCTCAGACTTTAGCCCAGGCAGCAGCATAGGATTTAGGAGTGCAGTCTGCTACTGTGGCTCCCCGATTAGAGGTATTGCCAATTCCTACTGTTCTCCTGCATATCCCAACTAGGCATGTTATGTCTTCTGAGGAGCATAAGGTTCTTGGTAGGTTTCTTAGGTTTGGGACCCCAAGTTTTTTAGGTGCTCCTACGTGAGACCCCGTGATTATTTTTGCATAATATACGTAGCATAGCATGAGTGTATGAGGTGTATATGACTTAGTGTAGCAGATCTGGAAAATAAGGTTGCAAAGGGGCGGTAATGTCAAATATTAAACCAAAAATTTAGGTCAAGGATGCCCTTAAACAAGTTCGAGTTAAAGAAATTCCTTGTGTAACACCCCCTTGTTCAAAAGGTTTAAATTGACCAGTACATTAGGGGTAAGACTAAGAGCATCTTATATGCTAAGGAGGATGTGTTAGGAGGTTATATAATCATGTAATGGTCATATTTTAAGTTTTGAAGTCAAGCAGGTTGCGAAATAAAAGTCGACAAAAGTTAGCATAAGTTTCTTTAATAAACTTTCTGAAATTTAGGTCAAATATCTCGGATCTTTTCTCTCAATTGATAAAGGTTTAGAAGGCCCTAACCTATCAAATTGAAGGTCTACGAGTCTAGTTTCTAACACACTAATCTGTTCATCCATAGAACCTCACAATAGAGAGACATTTATATTTTTCTGAGACTGTACAAGCAGGCACATGAAGGTGGACCCCTAGCCACTATGTCAGTTAAGCTTTATAACAGTTGATTTCCCTTTGTTTTAACTCATTTTTTCGAACAAATAAGAATCAAAACATTCCTAAACCTCTCTAAGGGTTCCCCTACTATCCAAGCCAAGATCTATAAGATTTCAACGTGATTTCACCCTCAAAATGTTCGCAGAGATTGTGTTACTTGTTTCCTCCTCTTTGGTTATGATTTAAAGGATTCTTCAAGGTGAAGGAGTCTCTTTTTTAGGTAGTGTTGCTGTTGTTTGTAGGTAGTAATTCTCACCCTTCATTTTATTGAGTTAATACAAGTAATAGCTAAGCTATGTAAGCAAGAACACACGAATAGACGGTCGGAAAATTGTATTTGGATTGTATGTAATGTTGGGCTGTTTTGAAGTATTCTCCTGATGTAGTTGTTGTTGGAATTTTTGGAAATGATCTGTATGTGTATGGTTGTTGTTTATATTCATTGAGGAGATAATTATGAGTGTACATGAGTGTCGAATTGTAAGATAAAGTAGCGTAACGTTAGTTCTATTGTTGTATTGTGATTTTCAAATGATTTCTTCTTGATTCAAGGTCTTGTGTTTGAGAAAATTGTTTGTTATTTGAGGAGACAAGTTGAAATACTATAAATTACATCAATTTTAAGTTAAGTTTCTTCCCTCTTAACCCCTTATTGCTTATGAGGAGAAAGACATGATTCTAGACGTAATTGTTGTACAAACTCACAGGATGGTGATCGAAAGTCATGAGTTCAAGTTATTATGGTTATTATGAACTATTATAGGACTGTATTATATATTATGTGGCTTTAAAGGTTTTAAGACTCATGGTTGGGGTTTGGTTGTGGCTATTTTGGGGTTGAAAAAAAGGAGTATGGCGATACACCGAGTTTTTATTATTGTGCAGGCATACTGTCTATTTGGTTATGGTGGACTATTTAGTAAGCCTCCAATTGTTAATAGCTGCTAGAAAAATGTCCATTTTGTTGTTAATTTGTGGTTGTAATTTGGAGAAGAAAGTGTAATGAAGCATACGTTAAAAAAGAGTCTGATGAGCTAATCACTCGCCTAGTAATCTCTAAATTTCTGATTTGATCCTGGCCTGTTAATATTCCGTTTGTTATGGTTGTGTCACTTAATTTTGTGTAGAATACATACTATAAGGAAGGGGTACAGTACATATTAATATCGCAAGACCTAGAATCAAAGTATGTTAATACTAAGCTTCGTCCTTCCTTTGAGAACGAATATTAGAAAACTCCTAAATCATAAAATGCGATATTTTACTATTTTATTGCTAGAAAGACCTTCTGTGAGAGGCATTGGGATCGTATCTGAAGTATTTTCATGACTCTATTACGTTGATATTCCACTCATTCAGTTATATAGGGTATTGAACATCCATACGTTATTTTATCAACTTCCTTGACTATATGTCCATATGTATAAATTCTTATTCTTCTTTGGGTGTTGTGACTTAAAATGGTTATGAAGGAACATTAAGAATTTTTAACCTGTCCTCCTTCCTCGCTAAAATGATTTTCGAAAAATTGTAAAATAATACGTCGATTTTGAAAACTCTCAAATGTAACTCGTATGTTTAAAATACTAAATGATATAGTTTTTGAAATACTTTCCTTTACAAACTATTCAGGAATCCCGACTAGTAATTGTAGTGCTACGCTTGTAGTTTCTTATTCTTGGATTCCTTATAGTATTATTTTGTGGTAGTTCTCCCTTTCTATCTGTTGTTTGTTAATACATATTACTACCTATTGTCTCTTGTATTTTTATCATGTATTTTTATCTTGTATCTTTATTATGTCTTTTTGTAGACTTTTTTTAGACTGATTTTGTCTTGAGCCGGGGGTCTATTGGAAACATCCTCTCTACCTCTCCTCTGAGATAGAGGTATGGACTTCGTACACTCTACCCTCCCCAGACCCCACATTGTGGGAATACACTGGGTATGTTGTTGTTGTTGTTGTTGTTGTTGTTGTAAAAACTATTCAGGAAACATATATAAAAACTAAGTGAAATACCTTAAGCTCTTTATGAACATTCACAGGTTTAAGTTACCTTTCTAAAGTCGAGTTAAGTGTTTATGTTTATTCTAAAAACTTATGAGGTTCTACGAGTCATTTACATGTGATACAAAAGTGACTACAAAATTAGGATTATAAAGAGTACCAACGGGCCAAGATTGGCAACATAATTATGATGACATACGTGTATTATGAATCCATGGCATGACATGCTATGCATTCTACTCGTGAGCTATAATCGAAAGATATGAGCCCTATTGCCTATATTTATATGTATGAGACACAGATGGCCACAACTTGGCAAATATGATGTCGATTAGCTACCGAAAGGCACCACCATTGCTAGCATTTGGTTGGATATGATATGTATTTGCATCTATATATATGTATTCACAATATACGATTACACAAGCATACCATACATATTTGATTACTATGAGGTCAGATATTGGCCATGGAGGCTATCAGAGTTTCAGTTTCAGTTGGTATCTCTATTACCCTTTTTACAGAAGATACCTATGACTCTACTTTCCACCTTATATAACAATATATTTTTATTCGTACTGACGTTCCTTTGCCTAGGATTCTGCATTTTTGTTTTGTACGTGCAGGTCCAGATCAGGATTCTGATTGACCCCTTCGCTAGAATTCGGGGTTCAACTGTGAGTTGGTATGCTCTACCTCTTCTTAGAGCTTTCATAGGATGTTTACTTTTATTGTATATTTTGGGTATAGTCGGGGCCTTGTCCTTACCAATTTTTATTACATTCTTAAAGGCTATTGTTGACACAATACCTCTGTGGCTTATTATGACAGGATCCTGGTATGACATGGTTCTAACTTTGGCCGGTTAGGAAAGCCTTTTCAGTGGTGGTGCATGAAACTGGACTGCATGTAGCTCCGTATGGTTTAATGTCGGTTAAGATAAACTCCCACATGTTTATTTTCAAGCTATGAGGTTATATGATTCTATACTATGAAAGTTAAGCTTTATTTCTTGTTTCATGTCTTATACCTTGATATTTATTCATGTACCTTCTTTACGTAACAAGTTTATTCTTAAGCATGTTCTAAACTGTTTTTATCATGATTCATGCATCGCCCACATACTCAGTACATTCTATAGTACTAACGCATATCTTGCGATGCATCCTTTGATGATGTAGATTCAGGTGTTCCTTCTCAGACCCGTGGCTAGAACTTCCAGGCCACTTTCTGACAGTTGTTGGTTAGTCCTCTTAGATCGAGGACTAGTTATGTCCTCAGATAGTGTTAGCTATTTTATTTTTTGTACTTCGAGTTAGCTAGGGTCTTGTCCTAGCAACTCTTTATGTCATGAGTAGAGGCTTTTCAGACATAGATAGCTTTTGAGTCTCTTTATGGATTTGGTATTCCTATTTGACTTGATTATCCATTTATGTGATTTCGGATTTATCTATTGTGCTTCCGCTTATCTTTTGTTATGCTTGAGAATGCTATGACCAAGGGTTAGCTTGGGGAACTTGTGGTCCCAAGTCTCGTGTTACGTCTAGAGGGTAACCTCAGGGCATGACATTGTGGTTTAGTTACTCTATTCTAGGTTATAAATTGTGAGAATGATCTCGATTTATGATTATCTTGAGAGTTTGTGGTTTTAAGTATGTTTCCGTTATTTTATGGCTTCTAGTTGATTATGTTGGACTTCTTTCTTTCTTTCCCTTTTTTACTTGAGGTTACCGGTATACTGTCATATTTCTAAACTCTCTTCTTCTTGTACTATTGTTGCAAGGATTCCAGGTGCGTTCTTCTTCCTTACACCTATGTTTCTGTGTTATGTATATCTTCTGTGATAACATTGTATGCTTATATCTCTTGGTTGTCTATTTTTCGTGCTAGTTCCTTGTGCTTTCTCTATTGTTTAGGTGACTATTTTCTTGCTATCTGCTATATTACTGTCTTTATATCTTATATGCGCTCAGTCGGCCAATAATGCCTACTGAGTACCCATTGCTTATAAATTGGTGCTCATACTACACTTCTGCATTGTAAAACCTCAGAACTTCCAAGCCCAGACTTAGCTCAGAAAACCAGGAGAAATAAAAAATTTCAACTGTCAGGAACCACGAGTCACTTCCACGAGTTGTGGAACAGTCCATGAGTCATGGACTGGACTCGTGGAACAAAGATCAGAGGACTGATCATCTGAAGTTCATCCCACAACTCAAGTCTACGGACCGTAGAAGTTTCCACGGACCGTAAAACTTGTCCGTGGAATCCTTGTAACAGACGGCCTTCAGGAACCACGATAGGGTTCCACGACCCGTGGTAGTTTCCATGAGTCGTGAACCCAAGTCATAGAACCAGTTCCAGTAGCCTATGCATATGTTCTCAGGAACCACGAGTGGATTCCACGACCCGTAGAAGTTTCCACGAGTGGGTCCCATGACCAATGGAAGTTTCCACGAGTCATGAACCCAACTCGTAGCGTTCATTCCAGTGGCCAATTTTCATGACCAGGAAACCACGATAGGGTTCCACGACCCGTGGAACTTTCCACGAGTCGTAGAACCCAGTCGTGATCCTTGGGTCGCGATTTTCAGCAGCTTTTCTAATTAAATTCCAGGAGCATTCCAGACATTTCCTACCTAATTTAATGACTACACTACGTCAGTTTATATCGTTTAAGCCTGATTAAGTAGCCTAAAACTAACTAAACCCTCATTCTCCTAAAAATCATCGGACTTAGACAAAAAGGAATCAACAGAGGCGTAGTTTCACTCAAGAACCAGCAGAGGCCTTCACCAAAGTTTATCCCAAAAAATTCAAGGATCTCTCCGTGGATTTCTTTACCAGGTATGTGGGATTTCACTAGTGGGTTCCTTTCACCCATTAGGCCCCTAGATTCCAACTAGTCTTCAGTTTCCTCCATGAATTGTCAAACCTAGGGTTCCTAGAACTTAGAGATTTTTATCGTAATTCAGTTTCTATAATCTCTAAGGTATTGACTACATGTTCTTGGAGAATTAGTGTAGTTCCATGTATAAGGTTCAGAAAACCTAGTTGTGTACATCCAGGATTTCATGAATTAAGTTCAGTAGACATGCTAATTATATGTTCCTGTACCACGATTCGAATGCCATATCTCCCAGTATATTTATGTTGCATTCTCAGTTTATTTTCAGTATTTTGAGCTATCCATCATTTCAGTATATTGTTTTTCACATTTGGTTGGGAGTAGACTTAGTACCGAGCGGATGAGAAGATGAAGGATTAGCTGTCAGTTTAGGCTAAGAACTTTAGTAACAGTCCTCAAGTCCCAGAACTATGGCCCCACCATAGGTTTAAAGAGTCATCTGTCAAACTAGGCTGCATCTCCTTGTCCCTTGTGGACATCTGTAGTGGATCCATGTCATAGTTGTTCGTACCCTTGGCAAGGTGTGAACACCCTCCCATCCAGGGTTATAGGTTGGCCCCATAGTTAGCTCAACTTGGGGTATGTTGATTAGTAGTGGTTCCCACAGTCAAATTCATGTGCATTGACCTTGTATCCAGTATTTATGTTCAGTATTCAGCTCAGTATGCTATGTCATGATTTATACTTGGTCATTGAATTCAGTTCATTGTTGAGTTATGTTGCAGTAAATCTATCTTCATGTTCAGTTTTATATTGCCCAGCTTTGTATATTTATAGATCCTGCATGCTCAGTACATTCAAAGTACTGACGCATACTCCTGTGCTACATCGTTTTATGATGTAGGTTCAGGCACTCAGCATCCAGACCGCACTTAGTTTGGTTCCACAGTTTATACTCAACAGTTCAGTGGTGAGTCTTCATTAGTTCAAGGATGGTAGACATGCTTCATTTCAGTATTTACTTTCAGTTTTAGCTTTGTAGAGTTAGCTGGGGGCATGTCCCCGCAACTCCCATTCAGTTAGAAGGCTTCCAGACATAGACTAGAATCAGCAGTTATTAGTGTTGTTTCAGTCAGCACTTAACTATATTTCTATATTATACTCTTTTCAGAGTTGTTGGGCTCTCATCTTGCTTTAAGATATTAAATTGCTTTAGTTTTCTTCACAGTACATATCTTTAAACTAGGTTTACATCGATATGCCATGCCATGGATTAACTTGAGGTCACTTGTGACACTAAGCACCGTGTTGCATCTTGGGGGTAGCTTCGGGGCATGACAAACTTGGTATCAGAGCATCAGGTTTAAGTGTACTAGAATGTCTGAAAGCCGCGTCAAGTAGAGTCTTCTTCATGGGTGTGAAGCGCGCCACACTTATGGGGCAGAAACTATGAGACGTCATTAGGAATAACTTTCCTAGTTTCTTTTCCAGTTCATGCTATAGAGTATAAACTCTATTTATATTCTCCTCTATTCTAACTCATGCTCTTCGCATTTCAGAAAAATGCCTCCCAAAAGAGCAAACGCTAGGAATCAGCCAGCACCAGCAGCTCCAGCAGACCCATTGAATGAGCAGGTTACGCATGCCAAATTCAGGGTTGTTTTTCAATTACTTGCTCAGGCCATGACCGCCCAGGTCAACCAGCAGGCTGTGGCTCCAGCACCACCTTAGGTCAATACTGCTACAGCCAGAATCCGGGACTTCACCCGGATGAACCCTCCAGAATTTCATGGGTCCAAGTCAGAGGAAGATCCTCAAGAGTTTCTAGAAGATATTCATAAGGTTACAGACGTTATGGGTGTCACCCCGGTGGAGAGTGCTGACTTAGCTGCCTATCAGCTGAAAGGGGTAGCTTATACTTAGTACCAACAGTGGAAGGAATCTCGTTCTGCCAATGCAGGGTCAGTGACATGGGATCTTTTCAAGACTGTATTTCTAGACCAATTCTTCCCACTAGAGCTCAGGGAAGCCAGGGTTCAAGAGTTCATCAATCTGAGGCAGGATGACATGAGCGTGAAAGAGTATGCTCTGAAGTTCACTCAACTGTCTAAGTATGCCCCGGCAATAGTAGCTGACCCTAGAGCTTGTATGAGTAAGTTCGTGTCTGGTGTGTTTGATGATTTGGTCAAGGAATGCAAGACTGCAATGCTCGTGAAGAAATTGACTTCTCCAGGTTGGTTACTTATGCTCATAATATAGAGGAGGAAAAGATTAAGGAAAAGGGAGGTGATGCTAAGAGGGCTAGGACAGGTGAGTATAGTCACTCTCAGCAGAGGTCAGAGGGTGGAAACCGCTCTCATTATCGCCAGAAAAATTCAGCTTCAACTCTATCTTCTGCTAGTGCCCCAGTGCCCAAGTTCAAGAAGGATAGACGGGATAGAGCATCTGTCTCTAAGTCCCACGGTACAGTTACTAGTGGGCGCACTAACCTAGTGTTAAAAAAGTATGGTAGGAACCACCAAGGTAAGTGCCTAGCAGGTAGTGGAAATTGCTTTGGGTGTGGCAAGCCAGGACACATGATGAGGGACTGTCCCACATCTTCTCAGAAGGGTAAGGATGTCCACCCGTAGACTCAAACTGGTTCTACAGTATCCCCAGCAGGTTTCCCCACTCAGCAGGGTGCCTCATCTTATACAGGTGGTGGTCAACGCCAGAATAGGTTGTATGCTCTTCAGTCTCGACAGGATCATGAGGACTCTCATGATGTGGTCACAGGTACGTTACAAGTCTTTAATACTGATGTTTATGAATTATTAGATCCAGGGGTTACACTTTCCTTTATAACTCCATATATAGCAGTAAATTTTAATGTCAGTCTAGAAACTCTCCTAGAACCCTTCTCAGTCTCTACTCCAGTTGGTGACCCATTCATAGCTAGACGGGTGTACAAAAATTGCTCAGTCACAGTTTTCCAAAAAGTCACCTCAGCAGATCTTGTAGAGTTAGAAATGGTAGACTTTGATATCATTCTAGGCATGGATTGGTTACATTCTTGTTATGCCTCAGTAAATTGTAGAACTAGGATCGTTCGATTTCAGTTTCCTAACGAGCCAGTTCTAGAGTGGAAGGGTAGTAACTCAGTGCCTGTAGGTCATTTCATCTCCTACCTTAAGGTCAGAAAAATGATCTCTAAGGGGATATCTATCACCTTGTTCGGGTTAAGGATTCAGACTCCGAGACCCCAACTCTAAAGTTAGTCCCTGTGGTAAACGGGTTTCCAGAAGTGTTCCCAAAATATCTTCATGGAGTTCCTCCCCAAAGGGAAATTGACTTCGGAATTGATCTCATTCCAGATACCCAGCCTATTTCGATTCCTCCCTACAGAATAGCTCCAGCTGAGCTTAAGGAATTGAAAGAGCAGCTGAAGGAACTGCTATATAAGGGCTTCATCAGACCCAACATCTCTCCATGGGGTGCGCCAGTGTTGTTCGTGCATAAAAAGGACGGTTCCCTCAGAATGTGCATTGACTACCGTCAGTTGAAAAAAGTAACAATCAAGAATAAATATCCCATCCTCAGGATTGATGACTTGTTCGACCAGCTTTAGGGCACTAGTTATTTTTCCAAGATAGACCTCAGATCCGGCTATCATCAGCTCAGGGTCAAAGATAGTGACATCTCGAAGACAGCCTTTAGAACTCGGTATGGTCACTATGAATTTGTTGTTATGTCTTTTGGACTAACCAATGCTCCTATAGCTTTCATGGACCTAATGAACAGGGTGTTCAGACTGTATTTGGACTTGTTCGTTATTGTCTTCAGTGATGATATCCTTGTTTATTCTCGAAATGAGGAGGAGCATGTGACTCATTTGAGGGTTGTGCTCAAAACCCTCAAGGATTATCAGTTATTCGCTAATTTCAGCAAGTGTGAATTCTGGTTACAATCTGTCACTTTCCTTGGTCATGTAGTATCCAGAGAAGGGATCCGTGTTAATTCCCAGAAAATTAAGGCAGTAAAGGACTGGCCCAGACCCACCTCTCCGACATTCATCAGAAGTTTCTTAGGTTTGGCGGGTTATTACAGGAGGTTCATAGAAGGATTTTCATCCATAGCTGCCCCATTGACCAAATTAACTCAGAAAAAGGTCAAGTTTCAGTGGTCAGAGGAGTGTGAGAAGAGTTTCTTAGAACTGAAAACCAGGTTGACTACAGCTCCTGTTTTGACTCTACCAGATGGTTCAGACAGTTACGTGGTTTATTGTGATGCATACAGAGTCGGCTTGGGTTGCATTTTGATGCAGCAAGGTAAGGTCATAGCTTATGCTTCTAGGCAGCTTAAGGCCCATGAGAAGAACTACCCGAATCATGACCTCGAGCTTGCAGCGATTGTGTTTGCCCTAAAAATTTGGAGGCACTATTTGTATGGTATTCATGTTGATGTGTTCACAGATCATAAGAGCCTTCAGTATGTGTTCTCCCAGAAAGATTTGAATCTTCGTTAGAGGAGATGGCTTGAGTTCCTCAAGGATTATGATATGAATGTGGTCTACCATCTGGGTAAGGCCAATGTAGTGACTGATGCTCTCAGTAGACTGTCTATGGGTAGCTTATCTCACATTGAGGAAGAGAAGAAAGAACTGGTCAGGGATGTTCTTCGGCTTGCTCGCCTAGGAGTTTGCCTTATGGACACGACAGATGGTGGTGTGATAGTTCAGAATAGGTTAGAATCCTCATTGGTAGCTGAAGTTAAGGAGAGGCAAGATAGTGATCCCATACTACTTCAGCTGAAGGGTGCAGTTCATCAGCAAAGAGTAGAGGTTTTCTCCCAAGGGGGAGATGGTGTACTCCGTTATCAGGGTCGCTTGTGTGTTCCTAAGGTGGGTGAGTTGAGACAACAGATCCTCTCAGAAGCCCATAATTCTAGATATTCCATTCATCTAGGTTCCACTAAGATGTACCATGATCTACAAGAAGTCTATTGGTGGAACGACATGAAGAGAGATATCGCAGATTTTGTAGCTAAGTGCCCCAACTGTCAGCAGGTAAAGGTAAAACATCAGAAACTAGGAGGTGTGACTCAGGAGATTAGCATTCCTACCTGGAAGTGGGAAGTGGTCAACATGAATTTCATTACGGGCTTACCCCGTACTCGCAGGCAGCATGATTCCATTTGGGTGATAGTGGACAGAGTTACTAAGTCAGGCCACTTCTTGGCAGTCAAGACTACAGATTCAGCGAAGGATTATGTCAGGCTCTACATCAGCGAGATAGTCAAATTGCATGGGGTTCCCTTGTCTATCATTTCAGATAGAGGTCCTCAGTTTACATCTTATTTCTGGAGATCCTTCTAGAAAGGTCTTGGTACTCAGGTGAACCTCAATACAACATTTCACCCGTAGACAGATGGTCAGGCTGAGCATACCATTCAGAACTTGGAGGATATGTTGAGAGTTTATGTGATCGATTTCAAGGGTAGTTGGGATGATCACTACCTCTCATAGAGTTTGCCTACAATAACAGCTTCCATTCCAACATTCAAATGGCCCCATATGAGGCCCTCTATGGGTGTAGATGTAGGTCACCTGTTGATTGGTTCGAAGTAGGTGAAGCAGCTTTAATTGGGCTAGATTCGGTACATGAGGCTATGGAGAAATTTCAACTCATCAGAGAGAGGCTAAAAATAGCTCAGAGTCGTCAGAAGTCCTATGCAGACGTGAGGAGAAGAGACTTAGAGTTTGAGATTGATGATTGGGTTTTCCTTAAGGTGTCACCCATGAAAGGAGTTATAAGATTCGGCAAGAAAGGGAAGCTCAGTCCTAGGTATGTAGGTCCTTACAGAATCCTAAAAAGGGTTGGTAATGTGGCTTACGAGTTAGAGTTGCCATCAGACCTAGCATCAGTTCATCCAGTCTTCCATATTTCTCTTTTGAAGAAATGTGTGGGTGATCCGACTTCGATAGTACCCTTAGAGAGTGTGGCTGTGAAGGATAGCCTCACTTATGGGGAGGTTCCAGTTGAAATTCTTGACCGTCAGGTTCGTAGGTTGAGGAATAAGGAAGTCGCATCAGTTAAAGTTTTTTGGAGTAATCAGTCCGTAGAGGGAGCTACTTGGGAAACAGAAGCAGCGATGATGTCCAAGTACCCCCACTTCTTTCCCTCCGATTCAGTTTCATCTTGAGGTAATTAGTTTCTCTCCAATATCTTAGTTTACTCTTGTGTAATTCAGTCTCAGTACCATTGTTTCATCAGTTATCCTTGCATTTCAGCATACTTGCATGTTTATGGAACTCAGTTTAGTAGATATCAGTTTCCAGTACTCAGCTGGTAGGGATTCAGCTCTTTCCCTCCAAACTCAACTTGCTTAGTCTTCATTCGAGGATGAATGATCCCAAGGGGGAGATATTGTAACACCCCAGAACATCCAAGCCCAAACTTAGCTCAGAAAACCAGGAGAAATAAAAAATTTCAAATGTCAGGAACTACGAGTCACTTCCACGAGTCATGGAACAGTCCACGAGTCATGGACTGGATACGTGGAACAAAGATCAGAGGACTTATCCTCTGAAGTTCATCCCACGACTCAAGTCTATGGACCGTAGAAGTTTCCACGTACCGTAGAACTTGTCCGTGGAATCCTTGTAACAGACGGCCTTCAGGAGCCACGATTGGGTTCCACGACCCATGGTAGTTTCCACGAGTCGTGAAACCAAGTCATGGAACCAGTTCCAGTAGCCTATGCTTATGTCCTCAGGAACCACGAGTGGATTCCATGACTCGTGGAAGTTTCCACGAGTCGTGAACCCAAGTCATGGAACCAAAGTTCAGAGGACCAGGAATTTCTTACAGGAACTACGAGTGGGTTCTACGACCCGTGGAAGTTTCTATGAGTCGTAAACGCAACTTGTAGGGTTCATTCTTGTTGCCAAATTTGATGACCAGGAAACCATGATAGGGTTCCACGACCCGTGGAACTTTCCACGAGTCGTAGAACCCAGTCGTGATCCTTGGGTCACGATTTTCAGCAGCTTTTCTAATTAAATTCCAGGAGCATTCCATACATTTTCTACCTAATTTAATGCTTACACTACGTCAGTTTATATCGTTTAAGCCTGATTAAGTAGCCTAAAACTAACTAAACCCTCATTCTCCTAAAAAATATCGAACTTAGACAAAAAGGAATCAACAGAGGCGTAGTTTCTCTCAAGAACCAGCAGAGGCCTTCACCAAAGTTCATCCCCAAAGATCCAAGGATCTCTCCGTGGATTTCTTTACCAGGTATGTGGGATTTCACTAGTGGGTTTCTTTCACTCATTAGGTCCCTATATTTCAACCAGTCTTCAGTTTCCTCCATGAATTGTCAAACTTAGGGTTCCTAGAAATTAGAGATTTATCGTAATTCAGTTTTTACAATCTCTATGGTATTGACTACATGTTCTTGGAGAATTAGTGTAGTTCTATGTATAAGGTTTAGAAAACCAAGTTGTGTACTTCCAAGATTTCATGAGTTAAGTTCACTAGACATGCTAATTATATGTTCATGTACCAGGATTTGAATGCCATATCTCCCAGTATATTTATGTTGCATTCTCAGTTGATTTTCAGTATTTTGAGCTATCCATCATTTCAGTATATTATTGTTCACATTCTGTTGGGAGTAGACTTAGTACCGAGTGGACGAGAGGATGAAGGCTTAGCTCTCAGTTTAGGCTAAGACCTTTAGTAATAGTCCTCAAGTCCCAAAACTACGATGCCACCGTAGGTTTAAGGAGTCAGGTATCAGACTAGGCTGCATCTCCTTGTCCCTTGTGGACATCAGTAGTGGATCCACGTTAGAATTGTTCGTACCCTTGGCAAGGTGTGAACACCCTCCCATCCAGGGTTATAGTTTGGCCCCATAGTTAGCTCAACTTGGGGTATGCCGGTTAGTAGTGTCTCCCATAGTCAGATTCATGTGCATTGACCTTGTATCCAGTATTTATATTCAGTATTCAGCTCAGTATGTTATGTCATAATTTATACTTGGTCATTGTATTCAGTTCAGTTTTCAGTTATGTTGCAGTAAATCTATCTTCATGTTCAGTTTTATATCGCCCAGCTTTGTATATATATATATATATATATATATATATCCTGCATGCTCAGTACATTCAAAGTACTGATGCATACTCTTGTGCTACATCATTTTATGATGTAGGTTCAGGAACTCAACATCCAGACCGCGCTTAGTTCGGTTCCCCAGTTTGTACTCAGCAGTTCAGTGGTGAGTCCTCATTAGTTCGAGAACGATTGAGATGCTTCATTTCAGTATTTACTTTCAGTTTTAGCTTTGTAGAGTTAGCTGGGGGCATGTCCCAGCAACTGTCATTCAGTTAGATGGCTTCCAGACATAGACTAGACTCAACAGTTGTTAGTGTTGTTTCAGTCAGCATTAAACTATATTTCTATATTATACCCTTTTCAGATTTGTTGGGCTCTCATCTTGCTTTAAGATACTAAATTGCTTTAGTTTTTCGCACAATACATATCTTTAAACTGGTTTTATATAGATATGTCATGACATGGGTTAGCTTGAGGTCACTTGTGATATTAAGCACCGTATTGCATCCAGGGGGTAGCTTCGGGGCGTGACATGCATCTTTTTGGTGCAGATATTAGTTGAGCTTTCGCCGTTGATCGCGGTTGGAGACTCGTGCAGCTTTTGGATATTCAAGACTAGGGTGAGCACCTATCGACCGGGGCTCGACCATATCTCATCTTTTGTACTATTACTCTTTGTATATTCGGAGACAGTTGTACTTATCTTTTGTTACTTCTAGCACTTGTATTCCATTAGAAGCTTTTGTACTATCGATACCAAGTCTTGGGGTTGGTGTAGTTTCATTATGTATATATCCAGGTTGTTGCTTCCGCTTTGTCCTTATCTTTATATTATGCTTCCGCTTATTTCTACTTATTGTGCCACCTGGTTAAGTAGTAGCCCATTACTAATCATTCTGGGCTACGAAAATTGGTTCGCCTACTGGGGAGTTGTAGGTGTCATCATGACCT
The DNA here is from genome assembly GCA_003996215.1 of Jaltomata sinuosa. Taxonomy (NCBI): domain Eukaryota; kingdom Viridiplantae; phylum Streptophyta; class Magnoliopsida; order Solanales; family Solanaceae; genus Jaltomata; species Jaltomata sinuosa. The sequence goes on along the minus strand of QJPP01001051.1, from coordinate 8,304 downwards.
GAAAAATCAAGTCGTGACACTACACTTTAGTCTGAATCATACAATTCATCATGCGAGTTCATCTACAAGTGTCGCCCAATCTGTTGTCCAAGTTAGGTCACACATTCAGGAGAAAGGGCAAAGGGTTAATCAAATGATAACAACAATTTCTGAAAAGTAGTTGAATATTTTGCCAAAGTTGGAAAGTTGCTGCTCGTGAAAGAGCATCTGCATAATCCATCATCACCTATGAAAGAAGTTCTACTAGAAATGCAATGGTCAATGAACTTGTCGTAAATATACTTCTGAGATTATAAATGGTGAACCTTGAAAAACCAGAGGTTGAAATTAAGACTAGTAAAATGGAAAAGGTCGCTTATTGTCTATGTTATTGGTGAGCTACATGTGATACAATTATATGAGTTGATATGTTACACAACATTGGAACACAGTAGCAGAACTAGTTTTCTATCTCTATGAAAAAGGGTATTACATTGTTAAATTTAAGAGCATTAGGGATTTGTAGGACATCCTAGATGGAGGCCCCTACATTATAAACAATATATCACTTATTATCAAATAATAGACCCCAAATTTTTATTTCAATGATGAGTTCTTAATGAAAATTCCCCTATGGCTTATATTTCCCAAACATCCCATGAATTATTAGGGGATGCATTCACTGAGTTTAATGGATAGCGTGTCGGGAAATCCTTTATTTTCTGAAGAATGCACAACCAAGAAAAATAAAATATCATATGCTAGAATTCTTATTGAAGTTAATGTCACTAAAAAGCTGCCTTGTGAAATTACTGTAAAAGACCCCTCTGGTAGACAATTTCAGCAATCTACAGAATTAGTATAGAAGATTGAGTTTTGTACTACATGTTTAAAAATTGGCCATGATTGTGAGAAAGCATCTAGGTTAAAGGTTGCTCATACACAGAGATATAGTAGACATTGGCAAACTTGTGGGAATTACAATGCAGTCCTATACACCCAAGATAGATAATTTGGAACATCAATGTCTTAATCCGAATTAAAGAATTTTTTTGAATTTTAAAATACTTTGCTGCTGAATGAAATTCCATTAAGAAGAGTATACTACACATGGTCAAATAAATAAAAAGGAAGTGCAAGAGTCTGAAATAGAATCAACAAAGCAATTACCAATGATGAGTGGGCGATTCACTGCGTGCATTTAAATGTAGTTTATGGGGATCCTTATATCTCTGATCATGCTCCTATATTAATCCCAATGAGGAGCCATAAGACTAAAATTAAAATCTCATTTAGATTTTTCAATATCTAGGCATTACACTCTAAATTCAAGCAATTTATAAAAATAGCCGGAGAAAAAATAAGACAGTAGGGAAGATGAAAAATGTTTAGCTGAAAATGAAATATCTTAAACCTCAATCTAGGCAGCTGAACTCTAAGGGGTTTAAAGGCATAACAGAAGATCAATCAAGCTAGATCATCCCTGAAAGAAATTCAAGAAGAATTACATGCCCAATATTTTGGTGCATTGGTTGATTAGGAAAAAGCTTGTTTACAACAACTTGAGAGATGATCATTGATAGAAGAAAGTGCTTTGTAATAAAGTCAAGAGCTTCATGAATTTAATTGGGTGACTCAAATAATAATTATTTCTCAGCACTGGCTGATGAAGAGAAACAATACCAAAAGAATATATTAGAGATCAACTCTTTGACAGGGGTGACATTAAAAGATCTTAAGGCAATCAAAGCAGAATTTGTTCAATTTTACAAATTCTTAATGGAGTCTGCACTTTCATTGTCAATTGTAAAAAGTGATTATGAGGAATGGTCTTTGCTTATTACATGAGCAACAACTTAAACTATGTGTTCTTGTTACTAAAGATGAAATCTATGCAGAGTTATGCTCAACTTGAGATGATAAGTCTCCAAGAATAGATGGGTGTAAGATTGTGTTCTTCAAAAAATTATGGACCATCATTAAACATGAAGTATGTTCTGCAGCCAAAGAGTTTTTCACTAAAGAAGTTATATACAAGGTCATCAACTGTGCAACACGCACCCTCCTATCTAAGATTGCAAACTCAAATACAATAAAAAATTATATATCCATAACTTGTTGCATAATATTGTACAAGATGATTGCTAAGATTATCACTGCTAGGATGCAAAAAGTAATGAATCACATTATCTTCAAAGGCACAAGAAGGCTTCATCCCAGGGAGAAGAATTGTAGATAACATTATTCTAGCACATGAACTAGTCCAATTCTACAATAGAAAGCATATCTAACCTAGGTGTACGATTAAGGTGGACCTCCAGAAAGCATCTAACCCCGTGAAATGGGTATATTTAAAGCAAGTTATGGAAGGGTTGGACTTCCCTGAAAAATTTGTTAGTGGATAATACTTGTGTTAGAATAGTTAATTATTCCATTTTACTTGATGGTGAAACAACTGAACCCTTCAATGTTGCTAAGGGTCTGAGGCAAGGAGATGCAAATATCTCCCTTTCTCTTCACTATTATTGTGGAATATCTAAGTCGATTGCTTAGTGGGCTGAAATAAGAAAAGTGGCTCAAATATCATCGAAAATATAGGAAACTGGGCATTACTTATTTAAGTTTTGTTGATGACCTACTACTACTATTGGTCATAGGAGATCTTGAGTCCATTAGGAAATAGCTTGACTTCTTTGTCACTTTCTATTCTGCCTCAGGGTTGCAACTTAATTTATCCAGAAGTGCAATATACTTTGGTGGGGTGGGAGGTACAGAAAAAAAAAAGATAATTCCTCAACTATTGAGCTATTCTATTGGTCAGCTATCATTTAAATACTTGGGGTTACCACTGAATTCAAAGAAATTAACCATGATGCAATGGCAGTTCCGTATTACAAAGATAAGGGCCAAGATTGCTTCATGAAGGCAAATAAGCTCGCATACGTTGGAAAAGTCCAACTGATTCAAACTGTCTTATGTGGAATTCAATCTTATTGGGCCCAAATATTTACTCTACTAGTTAAGGTTATAAAATTGAAATAAGCCTATTGTAAAAGTTATATGTGGTCCGAGGGAAATGAAATTTTTAAGAAATATCTTATTGTCTGAATTTTTTTTGCTTCCTTTAGTCTACCGGGGGGAGGGGGGGAGGGGGTGAGGGGACTCAATCTAAGTAAATTAAATTAAAAATATGAAATATTGTTGCAATTGCAAAGATACACTGGAACTTGACTAATAAAAAAGATAAACTTTGAATAAAGTGGATACTCTCCTATTCCATCAAAGGTCAGAGAATATAACATATGATTATACAACAAAGTTTAAATTGAATAGTGAGGAAGATCTTCGGAGAAAAAGATACTATCCCACAGTTAACTAAACCACTAGTTACCCAAAAATATATCATTGAACATATTTACCCGTAGCTAGTCCAAGATTCCCCAAGAGTTAGGTAGAGAAGGTTAATGTTCAAGAATATTGCGAGGCCGCCCAAAGTCATTTTCACAATGTGATTACAATGTATAGGAAGGTTGCTCACAGAGGAGAGACTTTTGTAGTGGGGATATAATGTGTCTCCTATCAGCGTGCTATGCCAAGCTGAGAACGAGACTATAAACTATCTCTTTGCAGAATGTGCATATGCTCAGGTACTCTGAAGCAGACTTATTAAATGGACGCAATTGCAACACATTGAGCTCAACACCTAGGATCAACAATTCCAATGGATTCTCCAACATTCACAAGGGAAGACAACATGGTCAAAACTTCTCAAGTTATTATATGCTAAATATATACATACACTATGGAAGGAAAGAAACTTCAGGATTTTAGAGGGGACTGCTAGAGATACTGATAGCTTAACAGGGCAGATAACATGTGTCGCCAATTTCAGGATTCTTGTAATTATGAAGTGCTTGGTTTAGAAACTCATTTAAGTAGCTTAATTATTATATAATTCTTTGTCTGACTATAGTAATTCACAAGTATTGTTTTTGGATTAATTTTTTCATATTAATTGTTGAGTTATATGATTATTATTTTTAACGGAAAAAGTTTAAATTTTTTAATATATGAGAACAATTCAACATGCCTATTACATCAAGCCATTTAATTTTTTCATAAGCCAATAGAAGATACTAATCAAATTATACTCTAATACATAAATCAATAGTGTGTCATTAAAAAGAGATACATTTTATATAACTAAAATTAATTCAAATTACTTATCAAAGAAGTTGCTTATGAGATAAAGTATAATTACAAATAAATTGAGCTAAATAAATTTTGGAAAAAAGAGAAGGCAGAGATTTTGTAAACAAAAGAGAGTAAAGGGAGGAAAAGAGGTTAAGCCCCTAAGGGCTGGGAGGGGATCACCTCCAGTAATTCTCCCTCCAGTAATGTTCTGCATTGCTAGATGCTTGCCATGTGTACACTACATAATTGAAGGTCTTGTATTAAAATTATTTTTTAATAAGGATCTTCAATATGCAGTTTGAGGAAAAAAAAAGTACGCCGAACTCTTCTCCCTCTTAAGATGATGCTTTTTTCAATCTATTTCTCTAACCACTGCAATCCATAAAAAGTTTAAAGCATGAGTTATAGTTGCAGAAGTCCACATCATTCTAAAATCAATCTCTATTTTCTTTCACCAAATATTTAAATCCTCCCAAATACATGATTTTTTCAAGACCCATTTCAAAATAACTTCACCTTTTTCTATTGCAATGCGAAAAAACCCAGCTTCAAAAAAATCAAAACTTTCGTCTAGTTTGAGAAATATGAGTACTTTTACGAATTGTACATTTGAATTTGAAGAAACTTGGGTTAATTCTAATTTGATTGATTTCCGATTATACTGCTTTAGTAAAAATCTTCATTGCCAAATGCCAAACGTAATGTCTCTGTGTACTTTTTCTTTTCTTCATATAGTAAAATTAGTTTTAAAAACGGTTTATTAAAAAATAATATTAATACAAAGTGAATCTACACCCTCAATTATAGTGTACACATGGCAAGCATCTAGTAATGCATTGACAATTACTGGAGGGAGAATTACTGGAGGTGATCCCCTCCCCTAAGGGCCAACCGGGAAATAAAAGAAATACTAAAAGAACGGAAAGAGGAAAAAACAATGAAGCTGTTTAGGAAAAAGTGATGCTTCTGTGGGGATAGGGTAAAAATTCTCATAGTGATTTTTAGATTTTTATATATTTTGATCATTTTATCTCTTTTCGGAGTTGTATTATGGTATTTATGGTCTGCCGAAGTGGGTGACACGATTCCCGAGGTGTTTGGTTGGGTTCTATGTGAGTTTTTCATTTTGAAAGGTTTTGAAATTGATATCATTGAATTGATCAATATATGGTGATTCAGACATTGTATGAGAATTTTGTGAGTTCCGTTAGCTCCAGAATACCATTTTTCGGTTAGTACCTGATAACGCTCAAACTACACCTCAATTTAAGAAGTGTAAGCGATCGTTGTCAAATATATAACCCAAAAAGGTTGGGGTCGAATCCCACAGAGAATATGGTGATGATTAAGACTTTAGTGAAGTATGTGACTAGTTGTCAATCGTTTCCAGTAACTAAAAGGGGGGTTTTGTAATCAAATTGTAAACAAAACAATAATAAACGTAGGAGAAATAATCAGTAGGAGAGAATGCGAACTAGGGACGTGGTTACCATGGCGTTGTAACAATGTCGATTCTAGGCTTAACCGGGTTCTTTCTATATGAATGTCACGATGTGATTGCGTCAATTGTATCGTCTAAACGTCTCTCGACCAAATAAACAAATTTCCTTTTATCTTCTCTCGATCTCAAAAGATGTGCTTTTTAGCTCTCAATCCTAACATCAAGTAGATTAATCCAGTTACGGCATTAATCTTTAAGACGAGAGTTGGTAGTCTCGAATCCTTGTTGTTAATCAAGTTTCCCGGTTTTAATCTCTTTCTCAAGCAAATTAAACCTAGGCATGTTCTAATGTTTGCAACCCACTAGAAACCGTGACATAATGTATGATTAACAACGTGACAATACATAAATCGAACCCAACGCTACCCGAAATCTATATTGCTACGTTTGCCATGGCTCCCACAACCCTAGTTGCGGGAGTTTTAGTTAATCATGCTATAAAGAAAAGAGAAGAGAATTGAATTCATAATAAGGAGAAGAAGTTCTTACAATATAATGAAAACCAATCTTCAATAATCCAATAAAAAGAAAAACCAAGAACTCACGAACACGAATTCAAGAATCCGAAAACGTGTTGTTGCTCTCAAAAATTGACTAAAAACAATTCTAAAACTATTGGGTGTCTTCTAATTACATAAACCTATCATAGGGTATTTATAGGAGTCAAAGAAACCAAATCCAAAATGGGCTAGGAATCCCCAAAACGCGGGTCGCCGACTTAAGCTACTGCCTTAGCGTGACGGTCAGGCTGACGGACCGTCACTGCCTTGACGGACCGTCGCCTGGACCGTCAGTCTTAGGCAGTGGCACTGCCCCTTTGCTGCCTTGGAGTGACGGTCCCAGTGACGGACCGTCACACATGTGACGGGCCGTCACGCAGGCCGTCACTCTTAGGCAGATTGCTCTTTTTCGCGTATTTTCTTCCGTTTTCGTGTTTGCTTCCATTTCCTACAAATACAACATAAAAACATCAAAAACAACAATGGTTGCTTGAAAACGTACGATTGTTCTTAGTAAAAAAGGAGTCGAAAGTGACGTAAATTAGCGTCACATCAACACCCTCAACTTAAAACGTTCGCTTGTCCTCAAGCAACATAACATAGAACAATAATACGACTCAACTAAGAACACGAACTCATGTCTATAGCACTTCATGGTCATTCAAAACTTATTCAATTAAATCAAGCTCCCTCGTAGCACACGTATGTATGAAACACTAACTTGCAAGGATCCAAACATGTCATGCCGATATGATAGAACATTATGCATACACACGCGTAGCTATCCTAACAATCAATAGACAATATAGACATCTTGGTGCCCTCACCACAAAGAAATCCCACACACAAGATTTTGGACTAGGTAAGCGCTCACACTCACAAACGATTTCAAACAATGCACATGCGATACCATAGGCTTGCCCTTACTATTCTATTTCGGTTCTTCAGAAAGCTACTCAGGATCACTACAGGACTTGTTTAGGCTTGTAATGAGGCTTCGGGTGCAGGTATGATACATTTAGGGGTTAGTGACTAAGCCCTCCTTGGAACCATTTACTCTTATCACCACATAACTTCACTTTATCCATCCTCATTCACCTTTTTATTTCCTTGATTCTAGATACAGGTGCGGCCTCCTTTTTGACAATTCTTTTTGTTTCTTTTTCGATCTTTTTCATCATTCTTTATTTTTTTCTTTTCTTTTCTTAGGCGCACACCCGGATTTTCATTCTATTCAAAAACAATCATCTCCATCCTCTTTTTCTTCTCCTTTACTACTGTAGTAGCCACCCTCAACTTAGGTTGATTGCCTACGTCAAGGTGCACAATGTCCATTGGTAGGACCAGGGCCAAAACAGGGTTTACCTCTATAGTAGCCACCCTCAACTTAGGTTGTTTTGCCTACGTTGAGGTGCACGATGTCTAAGGAAGGACCAGGGCCAAGATAGGGATTCAAAGTTAAACAGGAATGGTGACAGGTTATTGAAAGAATAAGGTCAAGTACGGCTCAAACAGGGATCAAGGGATTATTTATATTTGGACGGTCTTTTTAGGTTAAGTGGACTGCACACAAAAAAGGGCCTGTGATCCTTTCCTAAGCAACCAAACTTCAAACTTAACAAAATAGACCGGGCAAGTTCTAGATGCATGCACAGAGTAAGAATTTATGACAATAAACTCACACGCTCTTGGCACCAAGAAACTATATCGCTACAAACTATCAAACAGCCTCTCGGCTTAAGCATACTCATTCTATCATATTCACACAATGACATCTACAGATCCAGACAGTCAATCGTTTCAACATAAGCTCAAAACCAGAAAATTTTTAAAAGGGCCTCATTTTTAGATAAGAACAACGCATGCTTGCTATAGACACTAAAAAAAAATTTAAAATAACCTAAACATGCCGGTTCTACTAAATAGCACACCGGAGGGAAAAGAAATCGGCAACAAAAACCCTCGGTGGTGACTCACAGGTTTCCCAACACCCTCAACTTAGACTCATGCATTGTCCCCAATGCATATATGCGAAAGCATAAAAACTGTGAGAATAAAGGAATACCTGTGAAGTCGATATGACTCAATTTCCGGAATGATGTTGGAGACCGCCAGGGTCTCCAAAACAAG